>OY804581.1:60920168-61590505 GCA_963680875.1 Bathymodiolus brooksi | reverse complement strand
CAGTGCCTATCACCACTGATGTTGTGAGTTCCAATCTCAATCAGGGCGAGGTGTACAACATTATGTGATAAATTTTGTCAGTGACTTGCGACAGGTCGGTGGTTTTCTCCGTGTCCTCCGGTTTCCTCCACAAATAAAACTGACAGCCAAGATATAGCTTAAATATTGTTGAAAGTAGCGTTAAACACCATCAAACAAACAAAAGCAAAAAATCATTGTAGGTGTTAATAGGTGAAACTATAGTGTCCGTATTGACCTTAGAAAAAATGTCGAACAACTACATCATCTTCAAACCCAAAAGTAAAGCAAAAACAAACAAAATTCGAACAGCACGAACTCTCATAAAAACATATCATGATGGCGACAATATAATTTCTGGAACAATGACTTATGCATAGGTCTCTCGTTAATGTATCGTTAACGTTCTTTTACTGTCAAAATGGCATGCTTCGACAATAAAAATCCCAAATGCATATCTACGATAATCTTAATGATAACGTTATTATTATATTGAAACTATATGTAATAAAACGAACTGCATGATAATTAATTTCACAGGTACGGTGTCTAATTAAGAAATAATTATCCCATGTCATGTTTTATGCACATTTTAACATGTGAATATTATATTTCTCGATATTTTAGACAAATATAATGCCTAACCATGCTAAAATGAGCATAAAACATGACATGGGAGAATTAGTTCGATTCTAACAGGTCATTTACAGTAATTTTGTAAATCAATGCGGCCTTTTGGATAGGCAAAAATTTGGCTGTTCCGATTCCCTCCCCGAATAAAAATTTCGCATTCTACGATGAATTACAGAAACAGTAATGACTAAATTAAACGAAAATAATGTTACCTATGTTAAAACGTTATACAAACTATGGCTTCCATGAATTATATCGATTCTAGTAGGAAAAATCTAACTTATATGTTGAGTGGTAGTCAGTAACAATGGAAATGCATGCACAAAAAATCACTAACCTTCATGTTTACAGTAGTTTTCCCACAATGATAACTAGACGGTGATGCAGTTAAGATACTGATAATTTCCAATTTGATGGCATTTTGCATTTAGCTACTTAAACAAGTAAAATGCTCACAAAATCGTAAAATAAATCAGTAACCAGCTTTGGTCAATGTCACCAGCGTTCCTTGTAAACTACGTCACAGGAAGACGACACATTACAAAAGTCGAGGTCGATAGATGGTTGTCTTTCGATGTAAGTATTTTTTCCGAAAAAAATATTTGTCAAGAAACAATTCGAGAATGTTCATGTTTGTATGCACCACGGTACTGTATGTTGTTTGTAAACGGAGCAGACGATGACGCAACAACTTGTGCTCTTTCAAGAGGGTGTTGCGAAGTTAACTGAACAGCCGTAAAAGCCGCTTGTGGAGGACTGTCCCATTTAAGAAAATATAACTTTTTAAACATAGATCAGACAAATATTATATTAAGATTCAAAGAAAACATTATTAATTTCTATTTGTGTTACGTTAATTGCTGATTTACGCGATCAGATAGTGAAAAACACTGGAAAACACCGATAGGACTTCGCGCATGTCCTAAAAATAATTGTGCTATTTACAGAATAATTTTGTTTACAAAGCGGAAGCAGCACGCCATATTAGAATGATATATTTATACCATTCAAAATATAAAGACTAGTATTACGTAACGCCATGTTGTTAATTGAGGCCATCTATTATAAGCAATCGGCGTCAATTTTGAAAACGAGGTCAATTAGCAAGACAAATGTTTATTATGGCAGAGTTACTGATATGTACTGAAACATATGTAGGTAAACTACTGAAATTGAAGCAATTAAGGTCAAAGATTAGTTAGCATTGGGTCATCTGTGCACAGGTCTCAACTCTATTTTTCCTTTATTTCTTTTGAATAAGTTTCTCCCTTTCACTAATCATTCTCTCTTCGTTTGATTTTTCACCATTTTGGCTTGTTTGTGTATACATCTTTATGTAAATTGTAATATTTCACTGTATTGTTGTTGTAATGTATATAACATATAGTAAATTGTAAGCAGCGGACTCTAAATAGTGTTGTCATAACTTGTGCCCAATCCCAATTGCAAATATTTTGAGCCAATAAAATATGCTTAATTCATCTGTTAGCAGTTGATCCCCTGTCCATAGGCCAGTCGCAGTCAGTATAGAAAATTTCCCTGTCATGCCGTTAGGCGATACTTGCGTTTTTACACTCAAGACAGGAAAGATATAAGGGAGTTACCCTGTGTCCTGATAATTTTAAAGATAACATTATTATTATATTTATACTGTATATGCATAGGTAATAAAACGATTTCCATGATAATTAATTTCACAGGTACGGTGTCTAATTATATTTTATGCCATTCAAAATACAACGACTAGTATTTTTACGTAACGCCATGTTGGCAAAACAAACATTTATTCTGGCAGACATTTATTGTCCATTGAAAATGATGATTGTGGGACAATGAAGGTACTGTAATTTAAAGATAAGCTGCTTTGCTTGCCGCGAGAAATTAGATTGTATGTAAAAAGATCATGACACGTATTTATCATATTATTAAATATTTATGATATAGATAACTTTCCAAATGTCTAATTATAGTTTCACCTTTGACCTCTTATCAAACACGTGCATTAGTGGAGGCAAAACATTATCATGTTACATAGAACTCAGTGTATGATAAGGTTGTAAACAAAGAGAATTTTATATTTATATATTGTGTTATGTAAGGAAAAATGGATGATTCTTTAAATTTAATACCTGTAACATTATCAGAATATGTTAAATCATTAAATCATGAGGATGTTGCATTTTACATTGAAAAATTAACAGTTGATGGAGTACAACTACCAGATCCTTATGGCATAACAAAGAGTTGTTGGGATAATGATGTAAATAAATGGCCAGACATATCTTATCCTGATATATATCAGTACTTTGTAGAAACATCTTGTTTCTACTTGTTTCTACTCAAGAGCAGAGGTAAAAAATGTGAAATCCTTGGAAGGCTATCAGTATTTTGTGCTAGGACATGTCCAGCCAATTATGTTTCATGATCCAGAGATTAAGGATTATGTCTACTTAAAGGCCGATGTTTTGCCAAGTCAGCGACAATCCAACAAAAAAGATTTGTATAAAACATACATCATTTCTCACAAAAATGGAGAGATATTGACAGCACACTGCACCTGCATGGCTGGGTAAGTACCATATATTTTTATTATTTTGATCAGAAAAGTACCAACAGAGATTTTCATGTATGATGTAGTATTCCTGTCTATATTGTTGGCCGTCCAGTGTTATATGATATGATCAGCTAAATATGCACAAATTAGTAGCCCAGACCAACTTTTAGGGTACTGGG
The DNA here is from genome assembly GCA_963680875.1 of Bathymodiolus brooksi. Lineage (NCBI taxonomy): Eukaryota > Metazoa > Mollusca > Bivalvia > Mytilida > Modiolidae > Bathymodiolus > Bathymodiolus brooksi. The sequence continues at coordinate 61,587,121 of OY804581.1, read as the reverse complement.
CCCCTGTCTATCCTCATGCCTGTTTCATGCAATGTAAACATGGTCAATTGACTGTACTCTAAATATTAGGCCTAATTAAATAGTGAATTGTTGCAATCTATCAAAGAGAAAATATACATGATATTGCAATGTTTGTTTTTCTTTTAGTGCCGGCAAAGCATGTAGTCATGCAGCTGCTGTGGCCTATAAAGCTGAAGCCTTAAGAAGACTGAGGGAAGATGGATCCTGCACCAGTAATCTCTGTGCTTGGAATGACATGTCCAAAAAACAGGTATCTTCTAAACTGTCCTTTTTTATACCATTAGTTTATTTATCATTACTGATGATTTTTTTTTTATGAGTGATCTTATCAATTTAAGAAATATACCATTTTTATTCTGTGCTCAGTTCAAAGAAAAACAACATGTGTACTCATTTCATAGAGCAACATACAGAGAGTTAATTAATAAGTTTGATCACCATTAATCTGAGTTTGCTTCTAAATGACTGATGTGTATCCTTAAAAACACTTAGACATGTAATTGTGTATTTTTTACTTTTTATATAGGCAACCCCTGCTATGTTACAGGAGATTGACTTTCAACGTCCAAAATATGGCCAACACGTTCAAGTTCCCTCTGCCCCATTAGCACAACCATCTGAAACCCCTACAACAGACCGTCTTACAGATGAAGACATCAAGATTCTTAGGGATATTGCGCCTAATGCCGCTGTAATTACGTGCATAGACGCCAAGCCAAAAATTCCTCTTCCTCTGACCCCGTATGAAGCACTTCAAGAATTAGGAGAAATCGATGACATTGATGTATTAGAAGTTTTAAAATGCACTTTAAATAGCAATTCAATAAAACGACTTGCTAGCCTAACTGAAACAATCTATGAGTAAACTATGGCAGAAACATAGAAAAGGAAGAATAACAGGCAGTAAAATGCACAGTGTATTTACACTTAGAGAGAGTACTAGTCGTACAAATATTATAAAATCAATTTTAGGTATGTTGCCCGATGTTAAAACTCCCTCCATGAAGTATGGAATCGAAAAGGAGGATACAGCTAGGAGGGTAGAGTGTGGATGCTGTGGAAATGGTTGTCTGGAAATAAAGTGCCTTGCCAAATACAAGGATGGATTACCAGGGCCAATCTTAGCTGATGATCCCCAGTGTAGTAGTGAAATAGATTCTGATATTTGGTTTCTGTCTCATGATAAGAATTATCCAGTGGATGACAACTTTCAGTTAAAAAAGTCTCACCAGTACTTTACACAAGTACAAGGTCATATGCTCATTACTGAAGTTGATTACTGTGATTTGTACCTTTGGAGTAAAACAAGAAGTATAACAGTTAGAGTAGACCGTGATAATGATTTTATTGAAAAGTTATGTACAAAACTTTTAACACACGTAGTTCCAAAATTAATGGAGAATAGTTCATTATGATGGAACAACTGAAGGAAGTATATTTGTCAAGGCAGCAATAATAACCACAATGTCATCCAACAGGCGTACTTGATTCACTGGGATAGTAGATTGAAGTATTAAATAATTCCTCATTTTTCCGATGACTCTCTCTACATGAATTCTCACATTAGATAGACATTTAGACTTGTGAACCTCCATTGCAGACAATTGTTTTTTGCCTCGAGTGAATGATGGCATCCTTATTGTCACTCCATGTGCAGCAAGTTCTTCCGATACCAAAAATCCCCGGTCTGCCAACACTTCATCACCATGGGATAGCTTATATATATATCCGAACTTTAGGGTAATTTCCTTATCTGAGACTCTGCCTCCCCATCCTTTTGAAATAAAATTGACTGCTCCAGATGGAGTTATTGACACTAAGTATTTGATGGTGTTGTTATGTTTGTAATTGCTTCATGTTTGAGCTCGGGCTGTTAAATTGTGAAGCCTTTCTATAAACACTTCGAAACAGTCGATCGTTGAAACAACTTTTTTGTAATTGGGTTTAAACGATTCTGGAATGTTGGAATATGTAATATCATTTTCTGGCCAAATGATTAAGCCCTTTAGACAATTTGCTATAGTTGGTATCCATTGGTTTATAATTCTAGAAACTGATGTGTCAGACAAGTTAAACCGAAATGCCAAATCCCTATTCAACAAACCCAAACGAAGCTTCATTAATACCATTAATAGATGATCTTGCATGGACATTGTTTTAACACAAAGCTTTGCACATATTGATACTTTGGTTAATACCCATAAAAATAACTGCATTGTCAAACCAGTGTAAAATCTTATTTCTCTTTCTGTTAAATTGTTGTAGGAAAATCTTGATTTCAGCACCTGTGTTTCCAGCTTTTGCATTTTTGATTTTAAAAAGCCATTTGCATTCAATTGGGAGGATAGCTTTTTGCTCAAGGATGTAATATTTTCTATGTTGGGATCCTCTTTTGTCTGCGTTTCTGAAAAATAATTAATTTTGTTTTATTTATATGGTTAAGGAACTATTTGTATTATAATATTATCATTAAAACATGAAATAAATATATTAATTATATGAGTAATGGTCTATATGGTTAATTAGTTAAATTGGTTCTCCTGTCATTATATTCAATTATTTTTTACTCATTTGTTAATCAAGTATTTGAATATATTTAAATCAAATACAAAATTAATAAAACATCAGATTTATTTATGTTCACATTATTTATTAATGTTTCACATGTGTATGTACCTGTATATATATTTATACCTTTTTCAATTTTCATAACTGGAATCTCGCTGGTACTCAGATCTAATAAGATGTTGGCAACATTTTCTGAATCATGGTCACTGTCATGGATGATTTCCTCATCAACATCCAGTTTTCTCTTTACTGCTCTTTTATATCTGTCTATTGATTTTTCATCTTTTTTACAATGTTCCAATCCTGGTAGATTTTGATTTGGTATATAGTCTGGGTGTGAGCTATCATCTGAGGGTTTACCTACAGTTTAAATAATATTGAATGATTAGTGCAGCTAATTTGGGGCAAGAATGTTTATTAATAAATCAAGATAAAAATCAGAACAAAAATAATGTATCCTGTAGATTAGTAAGTATTGAGTTCACATATAGTCCAGATGTATCAGATGATGTAACCACAAATATTCCAGATGTATCAGATGATGAAACCACTGATAACACCAAATTACACAGTTCTGCTCTGTAGAAGATGAATTTTAGATAATATAATGATTTTAATCTAAGACAACACAAAGGAGTGTTTTGTATGTAATAATGATTTTATTTTAAATTTATTTAATTACAAGTAAATTAAAAACATCTTACCTTGTAAGAAATGTAAGCTACACACACGTGAGGATTGTGTTGGAGTCCATGGTTCCTTTCTTTTAATTGCATTTATCCATTGTTTTCTTTTTTCTTCAGGAAAAGATGGAATTCTATGCAATGATATATTTTTTGCTTTGTTTTGTCTTTGTGCACATCCAACTATGCAACAGCTGTGAACCATATTTTTAATAACAAATAATGATAAAACTGATTAACTAATGCATTGATGTATGTATGTTGTGGAGGCTTCTGCCACCACTGAATATGCATTACATTTATTCATGAGCCTCACTTTGGTTGGAAAGTTATCTATAGGAGCGTTCGCGTGTGACTCTTAATGTGGTTATCCTCAGATCACGCACCCCGAGAAAAATATCAGTTAAGGCGAGTAAGTGAGAGATATTATCTTAATCAGATTGAGGCTAATACGATATCAAGGTGTTTCGAACTTAACTTTCCGCATCTTATATCCCTTCGATTCGCTCGGAATTTGTCTTAACTGTTCGCAAACTGACCTGATTTTCCCAGCGGCATTTACATTTGTTAATCTAAAGTTAACCTGGACGTATTGTTAAAATTAGTATTGTTGTTCAGTGACTATATATATAATGTTCTTGTTAAAATCAATTCACATATCCTGTGTGCTTTCTTAGAGAATAATTACTTTTTAAAATACACTGACACACCCAATTTGATTATAAAACCACACCTACTCGGATCTTCTGTCCCCAAAGCTAGCTAGCCCGTATTTAGGTTAACAACAGTTATCTGCAGTAAATTACCCTTCAAATCTATCCTACTAACCTGGTTAACTTTACATACATCTATCTTACTAACCTGGTTAACTTTACATACATCTATCTTATTAACCTGGTTAACTTTACATACACATATCTTACTAACCTGGTTAACTTTACATACATCTATCTTAATAACCTGGTTAACTTTACATACACCTATCTAACTAACCTGGTTAACTTTGCATGCACCTGTCTTACTAACCTGGTTAACTTTACATACACCTATCTAACTAACCTGGTTAACTTTACATACATCTGTTGTTTGACACGCACCAAGACTCTGAACTGAATTACACTTGAAACACTTAACTGTTATAAAAAACAAGACATGCTTCAATACTTGTAGATGAATTTACTACATATACACAAAATATTATAGGTAACCTGCTCAAGAACTAGAAACACTATATCACAAACATTAAAAATATATGAAATATTTTGTGTAATATTATTAATAATCTATTATGTTTTTCCTTAATAGCCTTATACTATTTTAAGTTTGTTGTTTTTGTGATATTTAACGCCACTTTCAACAATATTTCAGTTATATCGTGGCGGTCAGTTTTATTGGCGGAGGAAACCGAAGGACACGGAGAAAATCACCGACCTGTCGAAAGTCACTGACAAACTGTTATCACATAATGTTGTACACCTCGCCCTGATCGAGATTCGAACTCACAACATGTTTTTTTTATTGTGCAGGCAATTGTGATGGTTAATTTGAATATTTATTTTGCTTATTTTCATTTTGTCTTAGTCTCACTATGTGTATTTAATCAAACTAATCAAATCTAATCAAGTTATTATTATTATGTTATATGTGTATATGTATGTGGTTTATTTTGTTATGTATGATTCTGTATTGATTCTGCTGCTCAGCTATGGGCACATGATTGGTTTAATAAAGTATTCTTATTCTTATTCACAACATCAGTGGTGATAGGCACTAATTACATAGGTAGTTTATAATCCAACTACCATACGATCACGTATACGATACAACAGTCCCTACTATTTTAGGTATTACCATTTTATTGATAAATATTAAAGACAAAGTCATGTTTATGCAATATATAAAAACTCGAACTGATAAATGTTTGCCATTTACACAGCTGAAGTGTTAACCGATATCAATTATATCACCACTGATTTGTGACAGATCGGTGGTTTTCTCCGGGTCCTCCGGTTTCCTCCCCCAATAAAACTGACCGCCACGATATAACTGAAATAGTGTTGAAAGTGACGTTAAACACCATAAAAAAAAAAAATTAAAAATCAATTACAGATATGAAATTTAAAAAAAATGAAATTATCCAGTATTGTTATTTTTGTCCATTTTATATTTCTTATATACTGAACTATTATCGCATCTTGAAGAGCCAGTTTACAGTTAACTCTTTTCCAGATGCGGCGGGAGAGACAATATACATGGTCTGTGTATTTTCTTGGATAGGGGGAGGGGAGAATATATGCATGGTCTTTTTTCTGGGATGTGGGAGAGACAATATACATGGTCTGGTTTTTTTCTGGGATGGGGGGGGGGGGTGGGGGGGGGGGAGAGACAATATACATGGTCTGGTATTTTTCTGGGATGGGGGGGGGGGGGAGAGACAATATACATGGTCTTTGTTTTTCTGGGAACGGGACATTAACGATAGACTCATTAAAACTGTCCCTAATATTAACATACAGCAAAGTTCATTTTTATGTTTAAGATTGAATCATTTACTTCGCGTCGTAAGAACGAGCAGTGTATTTTGATTCGTCACACAATACACATGTGTCCAATGCTTTAAGATGATTTGGTTATTAGTTTTGTTGATATTTGTGGAATTGTTGACCATCACTGTTTAAACTTTCCTTTCATAATTGTATAACACATGTATATTTATCAGTGTTAGTACGCAAAAGTGTCTTCTATGCCATATGTACCGCTACAGTATAAGACATCCTTGTTTCATGTATTTGATTCTGTATGGATTATTAAACATTAATGACAATCAAATATACATTTGTGTCAGTCTGTAACCTCTGATTTTAAATAGTCAAAATAAATAGTATTGATATGCACTGGAGGAAAATGAAATAAATATACTTTTCATCTGAAAGAAGGGTATCTTGATGAATAGTATTCTTACAATACATGTATATGTATATCTTAATCAATTGGGATGATCATGAAAAGAAAACTGAAACATCAACACCAATATCAACAATATAAAAAAACACCTCTCACCCCAAACCATTGAACACAAAAATAGCAGGACACATGGCGTAGGAGATCAAAGTTCTGTGCTGAGACAAACCATCTTAAAGGGTCCAAACTCTCCTCCTCGTGATAATTGCATCATTGGTTTGAAACTCACACCTATAATGCCATACCAGTGCCATTGTAATACATTAACAGTACCTTATAAACCATTAACTATAACCTACTCACCACATGTTTTACACATGCCCTGACACAGCTTATGGGAAACACAGTTCTTTGAACAGATGTTAGGATCTATCGCTTGTAAGGCTGAACATACTGATTCATCCATATCAGTACCAACACATGTAATCTGGTCGGTCGAATATGTTGGATTTATATCTGCATATTATATGAAAACAATAATTCCAGTGTATATTGTAGCTTACAAATATGCAAATAACATTTACGATATATGATATAGATCCCTCACACAATAAAAGAAATGATGGACAATATTATTATGTCATCTTTCATTGGCTATACAAACTATGCCCATAGAAAATTCCCGACATATTTTCATTCGCCCATGCGCTTTGTGGCTATCAATCCCGAGTGAGTTTCCCTTTAAAATGTTCGTGTTTTGTCTATAGATATTCGTTCTAACGTAAAAAAAATACTAAAGACATGTAGAATCGACTTTGACTGACATTTTTGAATTGCCGACTTGTTTTAAATAATGGTTAGAGAAAACCGAAGTGGCACTCACGAATGGACAATCCAGAGACACTAGCTGCATTGGGCGCACACGACACAGGACTAAAACACATAAAACACAAAAACACAATACACAAAAATGACAAAAAGAACCACACTGCTCCACACAAAACACCTGCCGTGAACTCATGTGCTCGCTAATGATAAGCTGTTCATGCCTCTTATAAGACACTCACCATCTTACTCATATATTCAAGACCTGTTTGACAGCAATATACACAAACAAACACAAATAACATAAATAAGACATGAACCCTCATACAAACAACTGGGGTTCAAGACGAATCGAACATCGATATTATGCAAAAATCGTAACGGAGATCACAACTACTTGGTGATTATTTCATTATTTAAACTATTTGGTGAGTATTTCATTATCTAAAGTATTTGGTGAGTCTTTCATTATTTAAACTATTTGGTGAGTATTTCATTATCTAAAGTATTTGGTGAGTATTTCATTATTTAAACTGTTTGGTGAGTATTGCATAATTTAAACTGTTTGGTGAGTATTGCATAATTTAAACTGTTTGGTGAGTATTTCATTATTTAAACTGTTTGGTGAGTATTTCATTATTTAAAATATTTGGTGAGTATTTAATTATTTAAATGATTTGGTGAGTATTAGCAAATGATATATGCGTTCCACGGAAAATCCTACGGGATACCCCCAATTTGTCTTACGTTCAGCCAGAGGGTAATTATTATTTCAAAACTTCAGATTCGTATCAAATCTTAAAATCTTGTTCTATTAATATTCCGGACTGTCTTAAATCTCCAGGTACTTATGACTCTTCTCCATGCATTACTACTTGCAAAATAAAAACTGACAACAATAATACTTGTAAAACATGCGGCATGCTAATAACTTCTCCTGAATTTACAAGTAATTTAACTGGAAAAACTTACTACACCAAATCGTTTGACCCTCTGGACTGTTCTACTAAAAATGTTATTTACGGCATAGAATGTGCACTCTGTGGACTTTTGTATGTTGGTGAAACTCGTCAAGCATTGCGAAGTAGAATGAACCAACATCGATATGATGCAAGAGATCCCAAATACAGGATTTTGTATAATCATTTCAATCAACCGGGTCATGGCCGCTGTTTGACGATGAAAGTTCGAATCATCGAGAAGATTTACCATCATACAAACAGTTCAATACTTAGTACACCTTACCGTACCGATAGAGAGTTGTTTTGGATTAAAGAGTTAGGTGTTGCAATGCCTTATGGTTGCAATGATAACATCAAAAGAGTGGGAAATTTGTCAAGTCCTGGATGCAGTGAAATCAACATGATGAGCCTTTTTAATACTATTCCAAGAACTAAACGTAACCATGGTCATAAAAGAATTCAACATCCAAATGTTAAAAAGGCCTCTAAACCAAGAACGTTACAAGATACTTTTAATGATTTACTTTCTAATATACAGAAACCTCTTGGAATTCATCACATTCGTACGATCTTATTTTCACTACCTGTAGACTACCTCAAAGATCTTAGGGATTTTGGACTTGACAAAGGAGGCGTAGATCCTTTTTCTCCTAAGTACAGATTGTCTAGTATTATATGTGACGTGGCGTCCTTTCGTCTTTTCAAACCAGTTCGATCTGAACCTCTCTTCATGATAACAACAGAAAATTCCTCCATATTCCGTTTGCTAACAAAGGAATCGATGCTATTAACATCAGCAACATTCTTAATAGAAAAGAGGCGGTAAAAGAAATTCCACCATATTTCAAAAATCAATCTGTTCCCATTGTCTCCTATAGCTACACTAACAGCATTGGCCGTAAAATGTTCAACTACAAAGAAGCATTGCAAGATATTAACATAGAAGAGTACCTTAAGAACCCTTTGACTTGTGACTGATCTCACTCTCCTTTTCAATACAACCCATCTGGACATGTAATCACTGGTGATCTGAATATCATTCAACATGAGAGTCTCCGAAAGGTGACTTCTCATGGTTCTAAATTCAGAGAACCTCAACACATCAATTGGAAACATAATTTCAAGATAATTATGGATGCTGTTGAAGATTATGCTAGAATGTTGATAAAGAGAGAAGTAGACCAAGATCCTGAGTTAGAGTCCTTGTCAGACTGGGTTAGAACAATTAGGTCTCTAGTACAAGGTCGGATTCACAAACTCAAAAATTGTGTTAATAGTCGACCTAAGTCTGTATTTAAAGACCAAGAAGCTGTTAAGTGTCTTTCCTCTCTTCATGACAAATATGTTATCGTTCCTGCTGACAAGGCTTCCAACAATATCGTGTTTGTATGTAAATCATATTACTTCGAATGCCTAATCAAGGAATTAGGCATAAATAACAACACCTCTAGTAATACCACATACAAACCTACTTCGTTCGACAAAGATGAAATCCTAGCTAACCACAGATCATTCATGACCTCTTTAAACATTCCCTCTGGTAAAGAGTCTGAGGATTTACCCTATTTATATTGGATACCTAAACACTATAAGACACCATACAAAGAAAGGTACATAGCGGGATCATCAACTTGTTCGACGAAAGAATTGTCTATTCACCTGACAAAGATTTTGTCTGCAGTAAAAGAGGGACAACAGAAATATTGTGAAACTGTTTACTAGCGTAGTGGCATAAATCACATGTGGATTTTGAAAAACTCTAAAGATCTTTTGGATAACCTTAAATCAAGATCTTTCTCTCAGGTATCCTCCATCAAAACTTTTGATTTTTCAACTCTATATACCACCCTACCGCATGACAAATTAAAAACCCGCTTAAAAGAAACAATTCACAAAGCTTTCAGTCATAGAAACTATGGCTCAAAATTTGTTGTGTTAGGCTACAATTCCAGATATTTTTCAAACAAAATTCAAAAAGGTAAAACATGCTGCTCCGAGGAACAAGTGATCAGTATGCTGGAGTTCCTCATCGATAACATATTTGTCTCCTTTGGAGGGATACTGTTTCAGCAGGTCGTCGGCATACCAATGGGTACGAATTGTGCCCCTATTCTAGCCGATTTATTTTTATACTCATATGAGTCGGAGTTTCTTCAAAAGCTTGTAAAAGATAAGAAGATTCATGAGGCTAGAGCCTTTAATTTCACATACAGGTATATTGATGACGTTTTATCTATCAATAATTATAGATTTGCAGAATTTCTTCCATTGATATATCGTACAGAGCTGGAAGTTAAAGAGACCACAGATACCGCTTCGTCTGCATCAATTTTGGACTTATACTTCGAATTTAACGACAGTGGTCAAATCAGTACTAAAATTTATGATAAACGGGACGACTTCAATTTTAAAATCATAAATTTTCAAAATATGTGCAGCAATATACCAGCTTCTCCTGCATATGGTGTTTACATCTCGCAATTGATTCGCTATGCAAGGGCCAGTAGCAATTATTCTGATTTCCTGAAACGTCATCTTCATCTGAGAAACAGGCTACTGGATCAGGGCTATAAAAAGATTCGCCTTATTCGATCTCTTAAAAAGTTTATATTCCGATACCAAGATCTTGTCGAAATATATTCCGTCTCTGCAGAAAAGATTATAAACGATGGATTTTCACATAGTGAAAATGTATAAAGATAAGGTGTCAGCAAAAATGTCCAAAATATTTTTTTATCAATGTGTGACGTAAAAGTGTCTTTGACATTTACTTCATTGAGTTTGGTGCTGTTATGACAACTGTTTTACCTGTTTTGTTCAAGTATTGTTATAAATACTGTTATAGTGACAGCCGGAAACTTTGAGCCGTAATGAAAGGGGGAGGTTTGGCGCTTTAAAATCTGATTCAACCCACCATTTCTTTAGAAATGCCTGTACCAAGTCAGGGTCATTACGGTTTTCACAGTTTTCCGGTTGTTGACTGATTTTGTCTGTTTATATACTTATGAGTTTTGACTTTCCCTTTGTAAGATTGCTCGGAGTTCGGTAATTTTTTTATTACCCTTATTTCATTATTTAAATTATTTGGTGAGCATATCATTATTTAAATTATTTGATCAGTATTTCATTTTCTACCATAGCAAGGATTCAAATTCAGGACGTTAGTTGAAGGGGGCAACGATGGTTGGTTTTCTCATACCTGATTTAAAACAATTTCTAACTTCAGTCCCAAAATACTGGTCCTCGATGATAATATGATCTCATGGTTTTGACAACAATACGAATCTGAGCATTTTTTTCAATTGTAGTCTTATAGTAAGAGAATTGTGTTGAACACATTAATGTACATATCCCCATCCAGGTAATTAATTCACATTTACTTTTGTTTCTATATTCCCTTTCAGTTGAGGTAAGCCAGGGAGGTTATTATAATTGTTGTTAAAGATGTAGACACTACTTAATCTCTTTTTTTTATCAGGATCAATAATCCCCCCTTTCGAAATGAATACACATTATATATTTAATATTACGAAACCATCACCATAAATATTATATAAATCCCAGTTGACACATAAAGCGCTTACACTTAAAACATATCTTTATGTCTCTTGAAAATGCGAGCAATTGAAAAGCATTAACGTCATACATTACATAATATGTCTATATTTAAAAACAGATAATTATATCGTTCCTTTCTGGGTGAAACATATATGCTTCGTCCTGTTCGTCCGTCACAAAAATTGTACGTGGAACTTCTCCAATATTTTAAATATCATTACGGCAACTTGACCTGGTATTGGTGAATCAGTTGTTTCCCAAATATACTTACAATACTTCATAAAGAATGATTGCACTTGTAACATCTCCTGCATTTTAAATGGGAATTCATCAAAACTTTGCATGGCTGCATATGAATATTCGTGTATCATTATGGCAGTGTAATACAACTATTTTTGATGGACTGTCCATATTACGATATATCATTAAAAAAAGGTTTGTACACACAACTCCTACTACATTTTAATGAGAATTCCTAAAAGTTTGCATGCTGACTTATTAGCATATTAAGACTCGCACATACATTGACGGGACGACATTTGTAGTTTTTTCTTTGGCAAATAAAAACGTAGATATTTAATTTAGTGATCACGATTCTTTTTAGAATAACCTTCATCAGGTACACTAAAAGTCAAACGATTGCAAAGTCAACTGATCTAAACGTCTTTGTGGGCAAGAAAACTAAAGAACCTAAACAGGATAGCCAACATTGGTCAAAGTCACCTATGTCTGAAGGTAGAGAATCGTAGTTTTAATAGTAATGTCATTATTTAGGAACTGTTAATTTCAATGATAAATACAGTCAAACCTGCCCATGTGGTCACCTCTATTAAGTTAAACCTGCCCATGAGGTCACCTCTATTAAGTCAAATTTTCCCATGAGGTCACCTCTATTAAGTCAAACCTGCCCATGAGGTTACCTCTATTAAGTCAAACCTGTCCATGAGGTCATCTCTATTAAGTCAAACCTGCCCATGAGGTCACCTCTATTAAGTCAAACCTGCCCATGAGGTCACCTCTATTAAGTCAAACCTGCCCATAAGGTCACCTCTATCAAGTCAAACCTGCCCATGAGGTCACCTCTATTAAGTCAAACCTGCCCATGAGGTCACCTCTATTAAGTCAAACCTGCCAATGAGGTCACCTCTATTAAGTCAAACCTGCCCATGAGGTCACCTCTATTAAGTCAAACCTGCCCATGAGGTCACCTCTATTAAGTCAAACCTGCCCATGTGGTCACCTCTATTAAGTCAAACCTGCCCATGAGGTCACCTCTATTAAGTCAAACCTGCCCATGAGGTCACCTCTATTAAGTCAAACCTGCCCATGTGGTCACCTCTATTAAGTCAAACCTGCCCATGAGGTCACCTCTATTAAGCAGCCATCTGTATTAAGCAGTTACCTCTATTAAGCAGTCATCTCTATTAAGCAGTCACCTCTATTAAGCAGTCACCTCTATTAAGCAGTCATCTCTATCAAGCAGTCATCTCTATTAAGCAGTCATCTCTATTAAGCAGTCATCTCTCTTAAGCAGTCACCTCTATTACGCAGTCACTTCTATTAAGCAGTCATCTGTATTAAGCAGTCACCTCTATTAAGCAGTCATATGTATTAAAAGGTCACCTTTTTCTTGTCCTGTCATAGAAAATTTCATATGAATTGAGTCTCTTTTAAGGGATCAGCTGTCTTGCAAGGCTACTTTTTCTTTGTCTTAAATACGACCTCTTAATACAGGTTTGACAGTATATCTAATAAACAATTGCAGAGCAGAAACACTGACTACTTCGCTAATGATACCCTCGGAAACAAAGAATCCACCAGCAGAGGTATCGACCCTTTATTTTTTATTTTTTTTATAAACTCTACGTCCATGTGGAAAGAGACGGCTTCAGAAGTGATGTAATGGCTAGCGTGCTAACCTCTATTGCGATTGATGGTGGGTTCAATTCTCGGTCAAGCCAAACAAAACCATAAATTGGCAATTGCTGCTTTTTTTAAAGCACACGGCTTTAAGGAGTCAGTTCTGGGTCATGATAATGTGTCCGAGTGACGTGTCCACCTTCGAACTGTAGTTTCAATGAACTCGAAGCAAAAACATACAGATATACATGTTAAATTTAGAAGAAAAAAGATATTAATTTTTCATTATTTTCTCCATGACATAGCTGAACCGTTTTACAACATTCATGTACTCAGTTGGAGAGAAATTTAACGTGCATTTCAATCAAAATATTGTTGGTGCATACATCGTTGCATCTATTAATCATATGTGCAGACGAGTATGTATATATTAATTGAGGCAATGTTGAGCTTTGTTGAACGAGCGAGTCCTATCGTACGAACCAACACGATTCATAATCAATATAGCGTTGATACAATAATTAAATGTGCATGAAATCCAGATATTTTTATTTCGTTTCTAATCAGTTTTTCTAATATTTTATTACGTGATTTATTGTGGCGAAAATCTGATAACTTGATCTGTAGTGACGTCACGAGGATCAAAATATCAGTATTCACGAGTTAACCAATGTGACCTCATGAACGTTCTAGTTATCGGGATATGACTGCTATTCGTGATAAACCCGATATTGTCGATGGCAAATGCGATTAAAAATATACAATGCATTATATTTCTTAGTGCTACAGATTTTAACCTCCAGTTCATGTTTATTGGAGTGCTCATGTCTTATTTACTTTATTTGTGTCTGTTTGCGCATAGTGGAGTCCAACACTGATTGTGTTGTGTTTTTGCTTTGGTTTTCTTCGTCTTGAGTACTCTATGTTGCCAATTTCTCTTGATTGTCCATTTTTGATTGTTTTAACGTTTAATTGCAAAAATACCACACTATCGGAACAGCCCCTAAACCTAATAGAAAAACAAAAAATACCACACTGTCGGAACAGTCCCTAAATCTAATAGAAAAACAAAAAATACCACACTGTCGGAACAGTCCCTAAAACTAATAGAAAAACAAAAAATACCACACTGTCGGAACAGTCCCTAAATCTAATAGAAAAACAAAAAATACCACACTGTTGGAACAGTCCCTAAATCTAATAGAAAAACAAAAAATACCATACTGTCGGAACAGTCCCTAAATCTAATAGAAAAACAAAAAATACCACACTGTCGGAACAGTCCCTAAAACTAATAGAAAAACAAAAAATACTACACTGTCGGAACAGTCCCTAAATCTAATAGAAAAACAAAAAATACCATACTGTCGGAACAGTCCCTAAATCTAATAGAAAAACAAAAAATACCATACTGTCGGAACAGTCCCTAAATCTAATAGAAAAACAAAAAATACCACACTGTCGGAACAGTCCCTAAAACTAATAGAAAAACAAAAAATACCACACTGTCGGAACAGTCCCTAAATCTAATAGAAAAACAAAAAAATACCACACTGTCGGAACAGTCCCTAAATCTAATAGAAAAACAAAAAATACCACAGTCGGAACAGTCCCTAAATCTATTGAAAAAAAAAATACCACGCTGTCGGAACAGACCCTAAATCTAATAGAAAAACAAAAAATACCACACTGTCGGAACAGACCCTAAATCTAATAGAAAAACAAAAAATAACAAACTGTCGGAACATACCCTAAATCTAATAGAAAAACAAAAAATAACACACTGTCGGAACAGACCCTAAATCTAATAGAAAATCTAAAAATACCACACTGTCGGAACAGTCCCTAAATCTAATAGAAAAACAAAAAATACCACACTGTCGGAACAGACCCTAAATCTAATAGAAAAACAAAAAATACCATACTGTCGGAACAGTCCCTAAATCTAATAGAAAAACAAAAAATACCATACTGTCGGAACAGTCCCTAAATCTAATAGAAAAACAAAAAATACCATACTGTCGGAACAGTCCCTAAATCTAATAGAAAAACAAAAAATACCACACTGTCGGAACAGTCCCTAAATCTAATAGAAAAACAAAAAATACCACACTGTCGGAACAGACCCTAAATCTAATAGAAAAACAAAAAATACCATACTGTCGGAACAGTCCCTAAATCTAATAGAAAAACAAAAAATACCACACTGTCGGAACAGTCCCTAAATCTAATAGAAAAACAAAAAATACCACACTGTCGGAACAGACCCTAAATCTAATAGAAAAACAAAAAATACCATACTGTCGGAACAGTCCCTAAATCTAATAGAAAAACAAAAAATACCACACTGTCGGAACAGTCCCTAAATCTAATAGAAAAACAAAAAATACCACACTGTCGGAACAGACCCTAAATCTAATAGAAAAACAAAAAATACCATACTGTCGGAACAGTCCCTAAATCTAATAGAAAAACAAAAAATACCAAACTGTCGGAACAGTCCCTAAATCTAATAGAAAAACAAAAAATACCATACTGTCGGAACAGTCCCTAAATCTAATAGAAAAACAAAAAATACCACACTGTCAGAACAGTCCCTAAATCTAATAGAAAAACAAAAAATACCACACTGTCGGAACAGTCCCTAAATCTAATAGAAAAACAAAAAATACCACACTGTCGGAACAGTCCCAAATCTAATAGAAAAACAAAAAATACCATACTGTCGGAACAGTCCCTAAATCTAATAGAAAAACAAAAAATACCACACTATCGGAACAGTCCCTAAAACTAATAGAAAAACAAAAAATACCACACTGTCGGAACAGTCCCTAAATCTAATAGAAAAACAAAAAATACCACACTGTCGGAACAGTCCCTAAATCTAATAGAAAAACAAAAAATACCACACTGTCGGAACAGTCCCTCAATCTAATAGAAAAACAAAAAATACCACACTGTCGGAACAGTCCCTAAATCTAATAGAAAAACAAAAAATACCACACTGTCGGAACAGTCCCTAAATCTAATAGAAAAACAAAAAATACCACACTGTCGGAACAGTCCCTAAATCTAATAGAAAAACAAAAAATAACACACTGTCGGAACAGTTCCAAAATCTAATAGAAAAACAAAAAAATAACACACTGTCGGAACAGACCCTAAATCTAATAGAAAAACAAAAAATACCACACTGTCGGAACAGTCCCTAAATCTAATAGAAAAACAAAAAATACCACATTGTCGGAACAGACCCTAAATCTAATAGAAAAACAAAAAATACCATACTGTCGGAACAGTCCCTAAATCTAATAGAAAAACAAAAAATACCACACTGTCGGAACAGTCCCTAAATCTAATAGAAAAACAAAAAATACCACACTGTCGGAACAGTCCCTAAATCTAATAGAAAAACAAAAAATACCACACTGTCGGAACAGACCCTAAATCTAATAGAAAAACAAAAAATACCACATTGTCGGAACAGTCCCTAAATCTAATAGAAAAACAAAAAATTCCACACTGTCGGAACAGACCCTAAATCTAATAGAAAAACAAAAAATACCACACAGTCGGAACAGACCCTCTATCTAATAGTAAAACAAAAAATACCATACTGTCGGAACAGTCCCTAAATCTAATAGAAAAACAAAAAATACCACACTGTCGGAACAGTCCCTAAATCTAATAGAAAAACAAAAAATACCACACTGTCGGAACAGACCCTAAATCTAATAGAAAAACAAAAAATACCACACTGTCGGAACAGACCCTAAATCTAATAGTAAAACAAAAAATACCACACTGTCGGAACAGTCCCTAAATCTAATAGAAAAACAAAAAATACCACACTGTCGGAACAGTCCCTAAATCTAATAGAAAAACAAAAAATACCACACTGTCGGAACAGTCCCTAAATCTAATAGAAAAACAAAAAATACCACACTGTCGGAACAGTCCCTAAATCTAATAGAAAAACAAAAAATACCACACTGTCGGAACAGTCCCTAAATCTAATAGAAAAACAAAAAATACCAAACTGTCGGAACAGACCCTAAATATAATAGAAAAACAAAAAATACCACACTGTCGGAACAGTCCCTAAATCTAATAGAAAAACAAAAAATAACACACAGTCGGAACAGTCCCTAAATTTAATAGAAAAAAAAATACCACACTGTCGGAACAGTTCCTTAATCTAATAGAAAAACAAAAAATACCACACTGTCGGAACAGACTCTAAATCTAATAGAAAAACAAAAAATACCACACTGTCGGAACAGTCCCTAAATCTGATAGAAAAACAAAAAATACCACACTGTCGGAACAGACCCTAAATCTAATAGAAAAACAAAAAAATACCACACTGTCGGAACAGACCCTAAATCTAATAGAAAAACAAAAAATACCACACTGTCGGAACCGTCCCTAATTCTGATAGAAAAACAAAAAATATCACACTGTCGGAACAGACCCTAAATCTAATAGAAAAACAAAAAATACCACACTGTCGGAACAGTCCCTAAATCTAATAGAAAAACAAAAAATACCACACTGTCGGAACAGTCCCTAAATCTAATAGAAAAACAAAAAATACCACACTGTCGGAACAGTCCCTAAATCTAATAGAAAAACAAAAAATACCACACTGTCGGAACAGTCCCTAAATCTAATAGAAAAACAAAAAATACCACACTGTCGGAACAGTCCCTAAATCTAATAGAAAAACAAAAAATACCACACTGTCGGAACAGTCCCTAAATCTAATAGAAAAACAAAAAATACCAAACTGTCAGAACAGACCCTAAATATAATAGAAAAACAAAAAATACCACACTGTCGGAACAGTCCCTAAATCTAATAGAAAAACAAAAAATACCACACTGTCGGAACAGTCCCTAAATCTAATAGAAAAACAAAAAATACCAAACTGTCGAAACAGACCCTAAATATAATAGAAAAACAAAAAATACCACACTGTCGGAACAGTCCCTAAATCTAATAGAAAAACAAAAAATACCAAACTGTCGGAACAGTTCCTAAATCTAATAGAAAAACAAAAAATACCACACTGTCGGAACAGTCCCTAAATCTAATAGAAAAACAAAAAATACCACACTGTCGGAACAGTCCCTAAATCTAATAGAAAAACAAAAAATACCACACTGTCGGAACAGTTCCTAAATCTAATAGAAAAACAAAAAATACCACACTGTCGGAACAGTCCCTAAATCTAATAGAAAAACAAAAAATACCACACTGTCGGAACAGTCCCTAAATCTATTAGAAAAACAAAAAATACCAAACTGTCGGAACAGACCCTAAATATAATAGAAAAACAAAAAATACCACACTGTCGGAACAGTCCCTAAATCTAATAGAAAAACAAAAAATACCAAACTGTTGGAACAGTCCCTAAATCTAATAGAAAAACAAAAAATACCACACTGTCGGAACAGTCCCTAAATCTAATAGAAAAACAAAAAATACCACACTGTCGGAACAGTTCCTAAATCTAATAGAAAAACAAAAAATACCACACTGTCGGAACAGTCCCTAAATCTAATAGAAAAACAAAAAATACCACACTGTCGGAACAGTCCCTAAATCTAATAGAAAAACAAAAAATACCACACTGTCGGAACAGACCCTAAATATAATAGAAAAACAAAAAATACCAAACTGTCGGAACAGACCCTAAATATAATAGAAAAACAAAAAATACCACACTGTCGGAACAGTCCCTAAATCTAATAGAAAA
Source organism: Bathymodiolus brooksi (assembly GCA_963680875.1). Classification (NCBI taxonomy): domain Eukaryota; kingdom Metazoa; phylum Mollusca; class Bivalvia; order Mytilida; family Modiolidae; genus Bathymodiolus; species Bathymodiolus brooksi. The sequence goes on along the minus strand of OY804581.1, from coordinate 61,567,982 downwards.
ACAAAAAATACCACACTGTCGGAACAGTCCCTAAATCTAATAGAAAAACAAAAAATACCAAACTGTCGGAACAGACCCTAAATATAATAGAAAAACAAAAAATACCACACTGTCGGAACAGTCCCTAAATCTAATAGAAAAACAAAAAATACCAAACTGTCGGAACAGTCCCTAAATCTAATAGAAAAACAAAAAATACCACACTGTCGGAACAGTCCCTAAATCTAATAGAAAAACAAAAAATACCACACTGTCGGAACAGTTCCTAAATCTAATAGAAAAACAAAAAATACCACACTGTCGGAACAGTCCCTAAATCTAATAGAAAAACAAAAAATACCACACTGTCGGAACAGTCCCTAAATCTAATAGAAAAACAAAAAATACCACACTGTCGGAACAGTTCCTAAATCTAATAGAAAAACAAAAAATACCACACTGTCGGAACAGTCCCTAAATCTAATAGAAAAACAAAAAATACCACACTGTCGGAACAGTCCCTAAATCTATTAGAAAAACAAAAAATACCAAACTGTCGGAACAGACCCTAAATATAATAGAAAAACAAAAAATACCACACTGTCGGAACAGTCCCTAAATCTAATAGAAAAACAAAAAATACCAAACTGTTGGAACAGTCCCTAAATCTAATAGAAAAACAAAAAATACCACACTGTCGGAACAGTCCCTAAATCTAATAGAAAAACAAAAAATACCACACTGTCGGAACAGACCCTAAATCTAATAGAAAAACAAAAAATACCACACTGTCGGAACAGTTCCTAAATCTAATAGAAAAACAAAAAATACCACACTGTCGGAACAGTCCCTAAATCTAATAGAAAAACAAAAAATACCACACTGTCGGAACAGTCCCTAAATCTAATAGAAAAACAAAAAATACCACACTGTCGGAACAGTCCCTAAATCTAATAGAAAAACAAAAAATACCACACTGTCGGAACAGTCCCAAATCTAATAGAAAAACAAAAAATACCACACTGTCGGAACAGTTCCTAAATCTAATAGAAAAACAAAAAATACCACACTGTCGGAACAGTTCCTAAATCTAATAGAAAAACAAAAAATACCAAACTGTCGGAACAGTCCCTAAATCTAATAGAAAAACAAAAAATACCACACTGTCGGAACAGTCCCTAAATCTAATAGAAAAACAAAAAATACCACACTGTCGGAACAGTCCCTCAATCTAATAGAAAAACAAAAAATAACACACTGTCGGAACAGTCCCTAAATCTAATAGAAAAACAAATAATAACACACTGTCGGAACAGTCCCTAAATCTATTAGAAAAACAAAAAATAACACACTGTCGGAACAGTCCCTAAATCTAATAGAAAAATCGTAGAAAGGGGCAAAATCGACACCCCTTACACACAAAACATCACTTACCTGACTTGGTACAGGCACTTCAATAAAATATGGTTGAAATACATGTACATATAAAAAAGACATGTAGTGTGCATGATTTAAAATAAATGTGTGGGGGGGGGGGGGTATAAGCATAAGCATGAAATAATCAGAACTTTTAATAAAAAAATATATATATATAAAATTGTAAAATAACAAGAAATCAAACGAATGAAGTCATATTAACTATTATGCTAATTTCTGTCTAAATAAAATATGGTATGGCATTAGTCGATTGACCTCTGTAATTTAAAATCTTCCATATAAATCGTCATTTTATAATATTACCAAGGAAATATAGTAGGCGAGAATTACTTGATCCTCAATTAATCATTTGTATAAAGCAATGTATAGACCTATAAATTACTCAGTTTTGTTGTTGTTTATTGATCTCAAGGGTACTGTATACCTACTTAGCAAATGTCTGCTATTATATGACTTTAATAAAAACGTAGATATATAATATACCCAGTAGTCAATGCTTCGGCACTGACAGGTTGTATTAGATATATGTCTTAGCGAATTATATAATTCCTTAATCATGTCATTATTATTAAAACTAATGATCTCCTCCCTCGGGCATAGGTGACATTAGCCGATTTTGAGACTATTTTGTTTATGCCCTTTGGTTTATTTTCTCCCAAAGACTCTTATTTGGCTTTGAGCGTACCTGAATGTTATTCCAAAAACGTATCGAGAGCACCGTATTTGATATCTGTGTTTTTGTTATTAGTGCGCACTATCCATTACTGTCATAGTCAAAATATTGGAAAGAAAAATAATCTAAAATTGTTTGTTTTAACGGTTTAACTAGGATAGCCAAATTCAGCTAAAGTAGCATGTGCGTGAACGAGATTGGTCTTAGTTTTTATAAATTACATTATTTAAGAAACTGTAAATTTTAAATATAAATATATATATTTCCATTTCTGTTCTCTCAAATTGTACTGACATACGATATTATTATTTATATAATCCATTGGGGGATAAATATATATGACAGGTGTCTTCAACCTATGCCAACATTTTGAAAAAAAATATTCAAGGGATGCTAAATGTCACCTTTTGCTATATAAACGTTAGAGAATACCGAAGAGGCAATCAACAATGGACAATCCAGAGAAACTCGAAACATATGGTGCACAAGACGAAGATTGTTTGTTTGATGGTGTTTACACAACACAATATGACATTGTGTTGGATGCCACTATACGCAAAACAAACAAATATGACGTAAATAAGAAATGAGCCGTCCTACAACTGAAGGTAAAGCACATCGTTTTTATGTGGAAATCGTAAAGGACATCACAACACGGAACTAAGAAAGTAAATACACATAATAGGACAACACAACAAACTAAAAAGATGAGCAATTATTTAATCTAGGTTTTCATAAATTAACCCTTTTGTTTAATTGTAAAACTAGTGGTAAGAAAAACAGATTGCTCATGTTAACGCATAGGCAAACAGTGGCCGTCATGAAAGGTTTCCCATGTAAAAACCTATGAATGTTGTGCCACTTTAATATTAACATATTATTGAAGAAAAAATACAGTAGGACTCAGTGTTGTTTTGTTTTTTTAACAACAACGCTGTTCTCCCAATTATATATGACGGTTGGATTGTACTCACATGTAGAAAATAGTTGTATTTACATCACGGCATTATTTCAATAAGAGGGGAGGTATGGGTGTGCAACGGTTTATTGAAATATCTGTTCCAAGCCAGGAGAGTACGCGGTCAAGTATATGTGAGTAAGTGATATTGATGTTGCTTCTGTTTCTGTGACTTTCCGGTTCATTATCTAGAACAGTTCTGATGGTGTGGTATTTTAGGTTTTTCAATTTATTCAAAATATTTATTTTTAAGTGTATATTGTTTCCAGAGATTCAAGTTTTGAGGGTTGAAAATGTATTCTAAATTTGAAAATTCAATACACTCGCACTACTTTATGTTCATTTTATTTAAATATATTCTATTGATAAATAACATGTAAACTTTTTTTAAACATAGGATTCAGAAACAATCGTAACGCTTATATTAATCCATTTTTTTAAGTATCTTTTCCTTAATATCACATATCTGTTTATTATACATTGTATATATATTTCATGGAACTTTGAAATCCAGTGGGACAGATATATTGTATGGTTGTCACCTGCTTAGATGTTTGTATAATATACTTTATTTCCTGTGACTGTATGATGAATTCTTCATCATCCTATACAATATACTAACAATTGCTGAGTTAGATTGCTGTCAAATTATAATATTAATTCTAACATAACCTCCTTCTTTCGCTTTGTTAACAAACGAGCGAGTTATCCATTCGGTATAATCTTATTAGCACATGCGCCGGTGAATGTGACTGACTTTTCCATTGGCAGCATAAATTGTGTGCGACATTTTCCGCAAACGTAAATATAAATTACCGTCTTCCAATCAAAGTATATTACTGTATGTGTACTCTTAGACATATCAGAATTGAAATAAATCATGGAAGCCAGAATGTGTTTGGAGTTTTAACATGGATTGGCGGATATTAGTAAATTGTAACCCTCGCTTCTGGTTCGGGATAAAATACTAATATCCGCCAATCCATGTTAAAACTCCCAACACATTCTGGCTTCCATGATTTATTTCTTAAGTATATATGTACCATCTACACACGCTTAGACACATGTTTTATGTCTATCTCTAGATTTTCCTTACAAGACAAGGTAACACTTCGACTATTGAAGGTATATTTTAGCATAGCGGATGTGGCCGAGTGGTCTAGGGCGCTGGACATAAGACTGCCGGGCGATTGGTGCTGCAGTGTATCAATGGAGTGAGTTCAAATCCCGTTGAGGGAAGAACAAAACTTTGTCAGCTCAAAGATCTAATTCTAACACTGTTTGATTTAATTTCCAGACAATGTTAGAATTAGATTTTAGAGCTGTCACATTTTTGTTCTTCCCTCGACGGGATTTGAACCCACACCATTGATACACTGCAGCACCATTCGCTTAGCCTTACGTCCAGCGCCCTAGACCACTCGACCACATCCACTTAATTGTACTTAAACAGTTCAATTACAAAAGCCGTATCACGACGTTAATCTACAAAACTACATAAATAATCCGTTATTAATTGTTACTATAATCATTTATTATCCTTTTATAGTCGTGATGTGCTGTGAGAACTAACAATAAATAAAGTACCATAATCTTGGACAGATAATTCCTCATGTATACTTTAATTTACAAAAGCAAAACATATATCAACTAGAAGTACAACTTTAAAATCATAATTAATTGGTTTAAGACAATAATTGACAGTTTGTGGATTAGACTAAATCTATTAACTCCTATAGTTAATATTGTGGTAAATTCACATAATTCAATATATTTGCGTTATTTTACCACGACAATCATTATCATGTTAATGATGAAAAAGACAGAAAGCAAATGTTTGTCTTCTCTTCATGACAAACGTAACTGTTGTTTGAACATATTATCAGGAAAACGTAGATGGTTTTGGTTGGTTTATTGTGTTAAACGCCACTTTCAACAATATTTCAGTTATATCGTGGCAGTCAGTTTTATGGGTGGAGGAAACCGGAGTACCCTGAGAAAACCACCAACCTGTCGCAAGTGACTGAAAAAACGTAGATATTAAATTAAGTGAGCACGACGCGCTTCTGAAATAACTTTCATCAGGCACCTCAACGTCAATAGATTGGAAAACCAAATTATCTAAAAGTTGCTGGGAGCAAGAAGCCAAAGAGCATAAACAGTGGTAGCCAAAATCGGTTATGGTCACCTATGTCTGAGAGAGAGGAAACATTTATTTTCAATAATAAGTACATTATTTTTAGGAACTGTAGATTTCAATAACACACAGATCTAATACACCATGTCACTATCGAAACATTGTTTTAGTTTATAAAGGTCATTGCTATGCAAATGTAGTCAAAGAATATGTTAAAACACAAATACAATGAAAAACAAAACAAATACTGTAGTGTCAGAACAGTTCCAAAATCTAATAAGAAAATCGTAGAAAAAGAGGAATAACTAATACAACTGGCAAATATTTTGTAACTTGTGCACTCTGTGAACATCCTCAACAAAAACAATGGCATTATAATTACTTAGAAACGTATACATATCATATACATCGTGTGCTTGTATGTGTAAGTTTTCATCAGTGCTGGATTTACCATTGTGCTTAGGTGTGACACAGGACCCCATTGGCCAGAGGGGGGATATTCCTGCCATAAAGCGCAGTGTACATGTCTGACCTAATATAACGTAATATTTTAACTATTCCTAAATTTCCTGGGCATGTATGCCTGACTGCCTATGTAGGTCTATCGAGTCTACCTCCTTCAGGGTTCAAGTGAGGAGCCTCATAACTTAACTAGCACAGGCCCTCATTTGTCTTATATCCGGCACTGGTTTTTGTAGATGTTAGTTTGATTAAAATTATAATCGTGTTTTCTATGAATTTGAACAAGAAAGGAAGACATACAAAATGTGTTGTTGTGTTCATAACTATTGCTTACAATATAATAGAATAAATAAAAAAAGTACGACAAAACCGGAAGGGGCAATCAGGAATGGACAATCTAGAGAAACTGGCAACATGGGGAATACAAGACACAGGACGAAGATAAACAAAATATACAACAAAATAAAACACAACATAAAAAACTTAAAAGATTAGCAACACAGACCAAAAAACTATGGATGCTCGCGAATTTTAAGCAGTTCCTGTCTCTTTTAAGACCCACTTATAATTTAGGATAAAAAGTATTGTTTATGGGATATATGTATTATTTCATTAATAGGGAGGTTAAATTTACATCGAAATTTGTATAATGTTATGCTCAGATCAACCTTTACCACCCATTTACATTGTAAGTTGTGTATGAATAATAAAGACCTACCATTGAGGAGAAAACATATGTTGGCATGGATCAGAAGCAACTTCCAACAAAAAAGAAGAAAAATAAACACGGGTAAATGATAAGAATTTACCGCTAGGTATCGTTGTTCTGATATATCCTGGGGGTTCAGTGGGGTCATTTTCTGGATCATGAGTATTACATGTGTCTACATCACAACATCCACCTTTCAATGTAAGTGATCTTGGATGTAGTGGATTATCGGGTAGAGATCTTCTAATGTTTATGCTTCCAAATACCTTCATACACACCTTTAAAAAGAAAGATAATGTATTTTAACAATTTGCAAGGAACATAAAAAACAAGTCAATGAAATGAAAAACATAACAAAAAGTACCACAACCGTCAGAACATTTCCAAATTTCCAAATTCTAATGGAAAATAGTAGAAACAGAGTCGACGCCGATTCTCTTAACATACATTACATGAGCGCTCAATTTCCTGTCATAAAACAGGAACTTCTATTAAAAAAAGTGGCGGGTTTAAACTATCTTCATCAACCTAAACCCGTCCTCCTAATGAAATTACGAGTCAATAGATATTTACGAGTAAAGAGACAATCCGTATATTGAATATGTCGTGCAGTTGTTTGAGAAATTTGTCGTATACAAACAGACCCTTTAGTTAAAATAATTACTATCATATACACATATTAATTGTGTACTTTCTTGTATTTGGTAATCGGAGTTTTCACATTCATCGTAACATTTCAAACATCTCTGTCCCCATTATAGTCACGTGTTTCTATTGTTTGTTTTATGATCCACACCCACCCAAAGAGAAAGGCTTCCTTTAAGCGCATAGAGATTCCCACAGTCGCATCGAATTACATGAGAAAAACCAGCATAAACAATTGCAACACTATTTAATAAATCTTGCACCCGAAAATATAAATATCTAAATGCAAAACAGTAACTAACATCCCAACCTTTGCTCTTTGTCAAGATACGCTCCCTTGCAAAAGAATAATGCGGACAATAATAAGGCTTTTCCGGGACTTCCAATGTAGATATGGTGTACGTTTGCATTGTAAGTCTACGGAATTAATGTACAGTCACGTGTTCTAAATAAACAACAGTTGCCATTGTATTAAAAGTTTGCTGTTGAATAATTTTTTATATAAATAACATTTATTTTGTATCTTTGTATATATACAGCTAGCTCTCATAAACTCTAGATTCACCTTTTCTGACACAAATCATGATTTTCACCAAAACAAAAAGACGACAAAAATAGCATAAATATTAAGTACCAAAACATGGAAAGTGAATAATTTAATACCTATATAAGATAAAATATTACATATGGTGGTTGCAGATAAATATTCTATATTTGTTTAGTATCATATGGTATTTGCACTTGCAACAAGGTTAGATATAGAAAACATATATATTGCATATTTATTTATTTTATGATTGAAAAACGAAAGGACTGGGTGCTACAAGGGCCAAAATCGGCCCCACCTCAGATGTCGATAAAAATTTCTCCAAAATGTATTCACAATATGTGCTTTTCAGAAATAAATACAGTTAGTTAATATGTGCATCTATTTTCTCACAGAGGACCGACAAAGTCAGGTAATGAAAAGCATTGAACGTCATTTTTTTCAGAATACAGAACTCACGACGTATCATTGTGTTATAATGCATATCTTAAAAAAAAATATATATAAATTAAAACTCAATAAACAAAGCATAAATATGCAATGTGCATTGATTTAAGGAATAAAAACATGTTCCCAAGCTGTATTATGAAATTAAAGTGAACGAATAGTAATGTCGCAACGTCACCCATTTTCGACGGTTTTTTTCACGTGATAAAATCTCTCATTATTTTGATCGCTTCATTTTTCAGAGGTTATATTATGATGCTGAAATTGCAAAAATGATCTCAAGTAATCTGATCTAAAAATGTCATCTTTAAAAATAAGAACTACTTATTTTTTTGTAATTCCTTTTTTATCACCTTAAAAAAGCTTTAATCTAATTTAAAAAAGAATCTGGTGCAGACTATTTTGGTTTCATCGTCTGCTATGACATTATTAATGTAAATATTGAGGTCATATCAATTCAGACACTTATTAGCATTGATCGTCGAAAACTGGCAGAAAAATTGGTATTAATCTTTTTTTTTTCTTTTTAATTCCTTTTTTATCATCTTAAAAAAGCTTTAATCATTTAAAAAAGAATCTGGTGCAGACTATTTTGGTTTCATCGTCTGCTATGACATTATTAATGTAAATATTGAGGTCATATCAATTCAGACACTTATTAACATTGATCGTCGTAAACTGGTCGAAAAATTGGTATTAATCTTAAAGAACTAATAGATAGATTTATTTGGACAATATTTTGCTTAGCACCTTTTTTAGCCGTACTTAATTCTTAACGGCAATCAATGCGATGATATATTCAAGTACATTTTTACAGACAGCCACCACAAATCTATAAAAAAAAGTCAAGGTGCGGGTTGAGACAAGTCCAATATTTAAAGATCGCTTTTTTTATAATATGGAAATATTTTGGGAAATGGTGTGAAGCAAAATGTTTAATGTGTAACGATTGTAGCTAGGAAGCTGTGAGAATTATTTTTGTTTTTTCGATAAACTGATAACAAGCCTTGGAATCATATATCCCATGGAAAGTGGTTGTCGATAGATAATTGTTTTACAATCAAGTATTTCATATACATTTATGATGATAATAAGTTTACAACCATATGATAAATCATGTAGGTAAAATGTGTGTTGCTGCTATGGGTCTATGTATGATTGCTTCGATTGCCACCAGAAAAGAGGAGATGTTAGATATTATTTTGCCTTGTGACAGGCCAATAACAACACTCCTGTTACATTGTAACTATAAGAATCAGTGGTCGATTTCACAAAACGTTGTAAGTCTAAGATCAGTCGTAAGTGTGAATTTCAACCAATCAAAAGCTTGGAAATCACACTTACGATAACACTTACGATTAATCTTAGACTTAAGACTTTTTGTGAAATCGACCCCTGCTGTAAGTTGTCTTTTACGTGTAATGAATGTTTCCTTTACATCCCGCGCTAAGGGGTGCATTAAATTCGTTCATCACAGCTGTCTGGTTCCTCTTTAACAATATTTCAGTTATATCGAGGCGGTCAGTTTTATTGTGGGAGAAACCGGAGGACCCGGGGAAAACCACTGACCTGTCGCAAGTCACTGACAAACTTTATCACATAATGCTGTATAGACGACGGTGGAAAATAGTAAAAATAACGCCGGATTATTAGTGAATTCTTCTAAGATAAAACGGCAAATATGGATTTTTAAAACATACTTTTGATTTATATGCATAAGACATTGCATACACAACACGAAATCTTGATAGACGATTTTTTTCTGGGCGAGTATCTTTTACGCGGTCACCAGGAAATACACCAATTGAAATCATGCTTTGGTTCGAGAAGCAGGACAACCCGAAATGACGCATTGTCGTTTGAACCCAAAGAAATGGAACGCATTCTGAAGTGGTCAATAAACCACAATGTCCGTTAATAGCTGCGGATCTACTCTAAATGAATGTATCAATATGAAAATAATAAAAACAAGTAAATTGGAAGTTCTCTATCCGAAAAGAACATTTCTTCCACTCGCTATTAGACATCTTATTATTTAATCAACAAAGTTTTTATATTTATGATCTATACAAGTATAGTTCGTTTGACCTCTATAAATCTCCAGAATAAAAATTCTTAAAACTTAAAAATCTGGATTAAATGACCAAAAGAAAAAAAATATTCAATTCCCGAAGACGACGGAATATTAATAAAAATACTTACAAATTACTTATGCTTAAAAGTTTTAAGAATTTTTATTCTGGAGATTTATAGAAGTCAAACGAACTATACTTGTATAGATCATAAATATAAAAACTTTGTTGATTAAATAATAAGATGTCCAATGGCGAGTAGAAGAAATGATCTTTTCGGATAGAGAACTTCCAATTTTCTTGTTTTTATTATTTTCATATTGATACATTCATTTAGAGTAGATCCGCAGCTATTAACGGACAGTGTGGTTTATTGACCACTTCAGGATGTGTTCCATTCCTTTGGGTTCAAACGACAATGCGTCATTTCGGGTTGTCCTGCTTCTCGAACCAAAGCATGATTTCAATTGGTGTATTTTCTGGTGACCGCGTAAAAGATACTCGCCCAGAAAAAGATCGTCTATCAAGATTTCGTGTTGTGTATACAATGTCTTATGCATATAAATCAAAAGTATGTTTTAGAAATCCATATTTGCCGTTTTATCTTAGAAGAATTCACTAATAATCCGGCGTTATTTTTACTATTTTCCACCGTCGTCGATACAGCATCATGTGATAAAGTTTGTCAGTAACTTGCGACATGTCAGTGGTTTTCCACGGGCCCTCCGGTTTCCTCCACAATAAAACTGACCGCCTCGATATAACTGAAATATTGTTAAAGAGGAACCAGACAGCTGTGATGAACGAATTTAATGCACCCCTTAGCGCGGGATGTAAAGGAAACATTCATTACACGTAAAAGACAACTTACAGCAGATTCTTATAGTAACAGTTTAACAGGAGTGTTGTTATTGGTCTGTCACAAGGCAAAATAATATCTACCATCTCCTCTTTTCTGGTGGCAATCGAGGCAATCATACATAGACCCATGGCAGCGACACACATTTTAGCTACATGATTTATCATATGGTTGTAAACTTATTCTCATCATAAATATATATGAAATACTTGATTGTAAAACAATTATCTATCGACAACCACTTTCCATGGGATTTCTTATTTCAAGGCTTGTTATCAGTTTATCCAAAAAACAAAAATAATTCTCACAGATTCCTAGCTACAATCGTTGCACATTAAATATTTTGCTTCATACCATTTCCCAAAATATTTCCATATCATAAAAAAGCAATCTTTAAATATTGGACTTGTCTCAATCCGCACCTTGGCATTTTTTTTTATAGATTTTTGGTGGCTGTCTGTAAAAATGTACTTGAATATATCATCGCATTGATTGCTGTTAAAAATTAAGTACGGCTAAGAAAAAGTGTTAAAAAAAATATTGTCCAAATAAATCTAACTATTAGTTTTTTAAGATTAATACCAATTTTTCGACCAGTTTACGACGATCAATGTTAATAAGTGTCTGAATTGATATGATCTCAATATTTACATTAATAATGTCATAGCAGACGATGAAACCAAAATAGTCTGCACCAGATTCTTTTTTAAATTAGATTAAAGCTTTTTCAAGGTGATAAAAAAGGAATTACAAAAAAATAAGTAGTTCTTATATTTAAAGATGATATTTTTAGATCAGATTTCTTGAGATCATTTATGCAATTTCAGCATCATAATATAACCTCTGAAAAATGAAGCGATCAATATAATGAGAGATTTTATCACGTGAAAAAAAACCGTCGAAAACAGGCGACCATCGAAAATGGGTGACGTTCTGATATTACTATTCGTTCACTTTAATTTCATAATACAGCGTGGGAACATTTTTTTTCCCTTAAATCAATGCACATTGCATATTTATGCTTTGTTTATGGAGTTTTATTTTTATATATATATTTTTTTAAAGATATGCATTATAACACAATGATACGTCGTAAGTTCTGTATTCTGAAAAAAATGACGTTCAATGCTTTTCATTATCTAACTTTGTCGGTCCGCTGTGAGAAAATGCACATATTAACTAACTGTATTTATTTCTGAAAAGCACATATTGTGAATACATTTTGGAGAAAATTTTATCGACATCTGAGGTGGGGCCAATTTTGGCCCTTATAGCTCCCAGTCCTTTGATATCTATTATTGTCTACACCCACTGACGAGACATCTTAGATTTCTACTATTATTAAAATGTCGGTTGGGTATTTTGGTGCATCTGAAGATAATACAGCTAGATCTGAATTAATAATAAGGAATTGTGGTAAATTTGGAAATATCATTTTTGGGAGTTTCTCTTTAAACAGTTATTAAAGAAATTAGTTAGCAAACAGTTATACCATTTAGCAACCATACGTAACACAAAAATAGGTGTACCATTCCCAGGGTCAGCCTTAGGAGGAGCGGGGCCCAATTGTTTTCTGCTTGTAGTGTGTCATTGTATGTACTTGAACAGCCGAAAGTAGATAATTGCAGCGCGGTGCCCCGTAAGTGCGGGGCCCAATTGAGAGCAATTGGTTCAATTGGCATAAGGCCGGTAATGTGCATCCCCTCTTTAGAACATGACATTCATGGTCTTTTGTATCTTATCTCCTGAGATATACATAGGTTATAACCTTTCCATACTTACATCTCTTGATTCACATCCAGATGAGTAGAGTGGTATATAGTCTGTTGTCAGTCTTTGAATAGCAATACACACCTAAAGCAAAACATAACATGCATCATAGATTACAATAATTGGTGTTTCATTCCACTTTTAACAATATTTCAGTTGAGATGTTACGATAATATTTTCCTTATCGTATTTTGAGTACATCTCGTCAAGTGTGGGGAATACGATTATCAGATATACCGTTCCGGTCAGCATTATTGGTGGAGGAGAGGGTGTAAATGGGGAAAACCGTCGACCTGCTGATTACATAAAGTTGTCAGTACATATCATCACTAATGTTTATGAGTTTGAATCGTATTCTGAGCGATTAGTAGTATTATGTAAGTTTTACGTCCAACTCACCTTGTCAGGTATTGCGGACAGATTTGTCTGAGCGAGGTGTATACAATACAACTTATATTAATTGCTACTGTATTATATTGGGAATATGTGCTAATACAGTTTGCATTCTAATGAACTCTGCTATTATTTGTGATGAAATACCAATTAGAGAGAACAATACAACATAGCAATACGGGTAGACAATACAACAACATAATATTGAAAATAAATACCACAACAAAAGACCAGACACAACACAAACTTAAATAACAAAATTTATTTATTATGTGTTTGAATACGTTACCTCAGTATTATCTTTACACTGCATGGTAGTCTTACAATCTTCTGGATTTAACTGGTTGTCACAGTGATAACACTTCAGTGCTGAAATAAATAATTGGACTCCGAGTACCCACAAAAACGAAATTCATAATTTAAGAAAATATCAACATAAGTCAAGAAATGTTTCAATATATTCCTGAAATCAAAAATAAAGATTACCACACTGTATGAACAATTATAAAATCAAATAATATCAAAATGGTAGAAAGAGGCACAATCAATACCCCTAACACACAAATGCATGACCTCTAACACACAAATACATGACTTCTAACACACAAATACATGACCCCTAACACACAAATATATGACCTCTAACACACAAATACATGACCTCTAACACACAAATACATGACTTCTAACACACAAATACATGACCTATAACACACAAACACATGACCTCTAACACACAAACACATGACCTATAACACACAAATACATGACCTCTAACACACAAACACATGACCTCTAACACACAAATACATGACATATAACACACAAACACATGACCTCTAACACACAAACACATGACCTCTAACACACAAATACATGACCTCTAACACACAAATACATGACTTCTAACACACAAATACATGACCTATAACACACAAACACATGACCTCTAACACACAAACACATGACGTATAACACACAAATACATGACCTCTAACACACAAACACATGATCTCTAACACACAAATACATGACCTCTAACACACAAACACATGATCTATAACACACAAACACATTACTTCTAACACACAAATACATGTCCTATAACACACAAATGCATGACCCCTAACACACATATACATTTGAGTCAAAACTTTCAGAAAATGTAAAATTATGTATGAAATACTAGAAGTTATCAATTTGATGTCGGCGTTAAAAAGATATTTTGTCCTACAATGCCTTCTGGGAAAATTTCTACATAGTCATTTATTCCCCGAGGTTATTTTAGCAATTCCACACATCTGATAGAGAGAAATTTATATTGTAGCAATTTCTTCCACATAATCCTTAATTTCAAAACCAAAGTAATTTCATTCCAAAGGGCACGTGAGATATTTAATCTCAATTTTGTCAATGGTCCTGGTAGAAAATACATAAATCATATATCTGGTTGCTATAGGTGAATGCTAGATTTGTGTTTAAATCGTTCAATGGACACAATGAATTATTTATCGAAAATACATTTTCAATTATTTCATAACTTTAGCCGACTTCTAATTGACGTAAGTGTTGATCATTTTAAAGATTGGCATGTTAGATAACCCAGTAATAATATAATATTAATCAACATACGACAATTATTGCAGGTGTCGCTGCAGATTACTGCTATACATGGATCACTGCACATGTCTGGCAGCTTGCTCTTTATTACTGCACATGCTCCTGCATCCAGGTCCTGACAGGCTCCTTTTACAAGACCAACAACCGTCACTTTAAGAAAAATCAAATAAGATAATAAATCACACAACACGGTTTCTGCATCGTATGCTATAAATTTATATTTTTGTATATATGTTGGTATGTAGATATCCTGTATTAGATTGTTATATGGACTTTACACAAACGTTATATGCGTCTAGACAGAAGTGAACGATTATCCTTGCGCATGCGTTGGATCTAAAAAAAACAACGATACCGTACACATACAATACATCAAATTCAAAAGAACATCTGAAATGTTAACAACAACACCACACAATAATAACAATATGTTTTTCCAATAAAATGATGCATGCATCAATATGACAGCATTTATTTGTATAATGTTTTTGACAATCAATCATATGTCATTCTCTTCCTTACACGTATCAAATACACATCATTATAGAAATCACTTCGTTAGTGTAATGGTTGAAATACCCACATTTACTGCGGATGATCGTGGGTTCGTAGTGTTTAAAGACCTACTCTGCTGAGCTAATAGGTTAACAGGGTTGACTAATCGTCATTGGACGACATGACGAAAATGGCGTGTTCCTTAAAACCCCGTACCCATAAGAATTCTTCCTCACAGTATGATATTGTATATTCTTTGAAAAAGTGGAGCAAAAATCATATTTCATAATTTCCTATTCAATCAACAGATAGCATGCTGTCCAAATATGTCAAGGACATATAATGTTATATACATTTTTATTCATACGTAATATAGAAAGATTATGAAAAGAAAGTTAATACAGTAATGGTCATCAATTCCATCAATATCAACAAAACAAACAATCACTTCTCATCTTAACTGAAATCACTGAACACAAAAAAGATCATGACATACGACGTTGGAAAGCCAGGTCCTGGCTTGGGAAAGGCACAACAATGTGGCGGGGTTAAAACGGTGATTGGAATCCCAACCGTCCCCTCGTGATAACTGGGTCTCCAAAGATAATTCATATATAAACAAGCGATAATAAATCTGCACAGATTCGCGTCCACCCAATAAGACCACATACTATCACAAAAAAGAATGACAACATACACGTGGACAGCACAATAGTTGCTCGTAGTTAACCGACTACTAGATAGGTAGGTAGAATCTTTTGGTTAAACGACCATAATTTTTTAGACCACAATATCAAAACTGACACGCCTGACAGATTTATTATCACTACATAAGATAAAAACAAGTCAACCATGACCAGATTATGACAAATTGCATTATGGAATAATATAATAATTTTCTATTTAAGAGAAACGTGTTGTATGTTAGAAAAGATTGAAGATATCAAAGGGGTAATCAGAACCGTTAAATCGGAGGACAAAGTAAAACGGCAATGATCTACAAAACACTATACAGAAAATTAAAGATTGAGCAACATGAACACTACTAAAAACCGGGGTGAACTCATGTGCTCCAGCAAGGTAAAGAGTTCCTGCTCCATTAGTGACACATGTGTAATATGATAGCCTTGTCCTACTTGGCTGTGACAAACATGTTGGTGCGAAGTCTGTGAAATAAGTAAGGCTTTCACACTTTTTACAAATGCATAAAGACGTACCAACTTTATTACAATGTTTCCATGGAAACAAGTTGTATTTAAACGAACTCGAAACATGATTAGGTTTCGTGTTGGATGTATTTGAGAAGTACACATGTACTATTAATGCAAATGTTCAAATCTTCTTTCTCGAGTTTTTTTTAATTATTAAACAGTTAATAATTCTCGGAAATTCAATTCTCTGTAAATAAAACATTATCAGCTTATCATACTCATATTCCCATCACGATCCGCCCATTTTCAATAGTTCAGACTAAAGGTAGTGGGTGAGGCAGTCGATAGAGATCGACCTGTTTCCTTTCAATAGTACACAACCAACAGAAATGGCGAAATGTCAACATATCTGTCATAGACTCCAGAACAATCTCGGACTGTTGATTTCCGAAGTGATTCCAAGAAAAGAAAATTACAAGAACTTCCTGTCATGCTCAAATTATCATGAAAGGCGCCAAACAAAGGTGTTGTGTTCGGTGTAGGGATAATTGCATATCGGCGAGAAATCTTGCATTATGAAATAATCAAGCGATTATTGAGCATATGATACAATATTACGCTTATTACCACTTCTTATCTTCAACCTTTTCTTGCACCCACAATGAAGTTTCCCATACAAAGTGACAGTCCTTGTATTGTGAGAATATCCATGGGGACAGAAATAGGACGAATCAAATACGAGAATCTCCCCAAGGACGACACGGAATTAATCAACCGTTAATTAGAGCATGGTACGTTCCTTGCACGTAAACCTTTATCACACATCATCGAGTTGACCTTGTCACGTGTGGGAGTGCAATCTACAAGCCAAACAGAATATTCTTCCAAGTTAACCAAACTTAAGATCCACTGCCATTTGACATGGTATATTAGATATTTTGTATTGAAATTTACATTTCCATATCATGGTATTATTATTAAAACTAAGGTTCTGCTCCCTCAGGTATAGGTGACCATAGCTGATTTTGACTTTCCTGTTTATACCCTCCGAAGACTTTTAAATTATTTACCTTTCCAATATTTTGGCTTTGAGCGTACCTGATGAAGGTCATCCCAGAAACGTGTTGTGCGCACTAAATTTGATATCTACGTTTTTAGAAAGATTAGTACTCACGTACACAATAGGAATTGTCACATGATATTTTGATATATTAGTTGTGCTGATCATTGAAGACATTTGGGATGCTTACGATGGAGAACGGTAATAAAAGCATCGTTTCTCCAACATTTGATAAATATCCACAGTTTCAACTGTCTTTATTCATTCATGAAAAACAAACTCATGTGATAAAAATATATTAATATAGGATTTGACTACCCTGTTTTTCAATGCTTCAATTTTGTTTAAAATAGCATTTCAAGCAAAGTTTGTCCAACACCTTTCGCTTAAAGTTAAAATCGTTTAATCGTAAAAATAACTTACCAAAAATGACAATTTGAATAATTTTGTTCATTTTAGAAGACCAAACAGTACAAGTTGGTCAATGTGTTGTATTTAGCCTTATCTGTGACTGTTTACCAGATCGTGTTTAATTGACATAGATAAATACACCTTTATCAGAAAACGGGGCCAAGGTACAATTATATGACATAAAATACGAATCTTGGTACTATTTTGTTTATTTGATAGCTCTCGAAAATTTAGTTCTGACATTGAAATTTTCACCTTATGACATATGAGTTACTCTTTCTATTGTTTGCTAACAAGAATTAGAAGTTTAATTAATAGGTGAATAGGTGTGTTAACCAATTATGGGAATGTATATCAGCTAAGTTATGCATACAAGATATAAACAGAGATTTATAAGAAATATATCTTTGACATGAAGATCAGCATCATCTAACAAAATATCTTACAAATGTAATAGTTCAACTTCCAATCATAATAAAGTGGGGACTTTTTGTAGAGAATCGTCGATTAAAAAACCTTCAAGGAAAAATTGGCTGTCATTTCTCTCGGTGAGTCAGAGGACTGCTGAGGGCTAACACAAAGTCATCGCAAAACCTGGCAGGGAATGTATGCTGTTAATTGAAAAACACAACCATGATGAATGTGTGCACAATAATCTGCTAAAAATTGAAAAAATGAATTACCATTACTTATCATAACACATTGCGGACCAGAGCCTAGAAATAACTTACAGGTGCTCTTATCTCACCCCACAGATCAATCAGGCCAGCGCCTAGAAATAACTTTAAGATGCTCTTAACTCACCCACACATATCAATCAGACAATAGCCTAGAAACGACTTACAGGTGCTCTTAACTCACCCATACATATCAATCAGGCCAGAGCCTAGAATCAACTTACAGGTGCTCTTAACTCACCCACACATATCAATCAGACCAGAGCCTAGAAACGACTTACATGTGCTCTTAACTCACCCACACATATCAATCAGACCAGAGCCTTGAAACAACTTACAAGTGATCTTAACTCACCCATACATATCAATCAGACCAGAGCCTAGAAACAACTTACACGTGCTCTTAACTCACCCACACATATCAATCAGACAAGAGCCTAAAAACGACTTACATGTGCTCTTAACTCACCCCCACATATCAATCAGACCAGAGCCTAGAAACGACTTCCAGGTGCTCTTAACTCACCCCCACATAACAATCAGACCAGAGCCTAGAAACAACTTACAGGTGCTCTTAACTCACCCACACATATCAATAAGACCAGAGCCTAGAAATAACTTACAGATGCTCTTAACTCACTCACACATATTAATCAGACCAGAGCCTAGACACAACTTACAGGTGCTCTTAACTCACCCCCATATATCAATCAGACCAGAGCCTAGAAATAACTTGCAGGTGCTCTTAACTCACCCACACATATCAATTAGACCAGAGCCTAGAAACAACTTACAAGTGCTCTTAACTAGCCCACACATATCAATCAGACCAGAGCCTAGAAACAACTTACAGGTGCTCTTAACTCACCCCCACATATCAATCAGACCAGAGCCTAGAAACAACTTACAGGTGCTCTTAACTCACCCACACATATCAATCAGACCAGAGCCTAGAAACAACTTACAGGTGCTCTTAGTTCACCCATACATATCAATCAGACCAGAGCCTAGAAACAACTTACAGGTGCTCTTAGTTCACCCACACATATCAATCAGACCAGAGCCTAGAAACAACTTACAGGTGCTCTTAACTCACCCACACATATCAATCAGACCAGAGCCTAGAAACGACTTACAGGTTCTCTTAACTCACCCATACATATCAATCAGACCAGAGCCTAGAAACGACTTCCAGGTGCTCTTAACTCACCCACACATATCAATCAGACCAGAGCCTAGAAACGACTTCCAGGTTCTCTTAACTCACCCATACATATCAATCAGACCAGAGCCTAGAAACGACTTCCAGGTTCTCTTAACTCACCCACACATATCAATCAAACCAGAGCCTAGAAACAACTTAGAGGTTCTCTTAACTCACCCTCACATATCAATCAGACCAGAGCCTAGAAACGACTTCCAGGTTCTCTTAACTCACCCACACATATCAATCAGACCAGAGCCTAGAAACGACTTCCAGGTTCTCTTAACTCACCCACACATATCAATCAGACCAGTGCCTAGAAACAACTTACGTGTGCTCTTAACTCACCCACACATATCAATCAGACCAGAGCCTCGAAACAACTTACGTGTGCTCTTAACTCACCCACACATATCAATCAGACCAGTGCCTACAAACAACTTACGTGTGCTCTTAACTCACCCACACATATCAATCAGACCAGAGCCTCGAAACAACTTACAGGTGCTCTTAACTCACCCACATATCAATCAGACCAGAGCCTAGAAACAACTTACATGTGCTCTTAGCTCACCCACACATATCAATCAGGCCAGAGCCTAGAAACGACTTACAGGTGCTCTTAACTCACCCACACATATCAATCAGACCAGAGCCTAGAAACGACTTACAGGTTCTCTTAACTCACCCATACATATCAATCAGACCAGAGCCTAGAAACGACTTCCAGGTGCTCTTAACCCACCCACACATATCAATCAAACCAGAGCTTAGAAACAACTTACAGGTTCTCTTAACTCATCCTCACATATCAATCAGACCAGAGCCTAGAAACGACTTCCAGGTGCTCTTAGTTCACCCACACATATCAATCAGACCAGTGCCTAGAAACAACTTACGTGTGCTCTTAACTCACCCACACATATCAATAAAACCAGAGCCTCAAAACAACTTACAGGTGCTCTTAACTCACCCACATATCAATCAGACCAGAGCCTAGAAACAACTTACAGGTGCTCTTAACTCACCCACACATATCAATCAGACCAGAGCCTAGAAACGACTTACAAGTGCTCTTAACTCACCCACACATATCAATCAGACCAGAGCCTAGAAACAACTTACAAGTGATCTTAACTCACCCACACATATCAATCAGACCAGAGCCTAGAAACAACTTACAGGTGCTCTTAACTCACCCACACATATCAATCAGACCAGAGCCTAGAAACGACTTACAGGTTCTCTTAACTCAGCCACACACATCAATCAGACCAGAGCCTAGAAACGACTTACAGGTGATCTTAACTCACCAATACATATCAATCAGACCAGAGCCTAGAAACAACTTACAGGTTATCTTAACTCACCCATACATATCAATCAGACCAGAGCTTAGAAACGACTTCCAGGTGCTCTTAACTCACCCACACAGAACAATCAGACCAGAGCCTAGAAACAACTTACAGGTGCTCTTAACTCACCCACACATATCAATCAGACCAGAGCCTAGAAACAACTTACAAGTGCTCTTAACTAGCCCACACATATCAATCAGACCAGAGCCTAGAAACAACTTACAGGTGCTCTTAGCTCACCCACACATATCAATCAGACCAGAGCCTAGAAACAACTTACAGGTTTTCTTAACTCACCCACACATATCAATCAGACCAGAGCCTAGAAACGACTTACAGGTCTTTTAAATCACCCACACATATCAATCAGACCAGAGCCTAGAAACGACTTACAGGTGCTCTAAACTCACCCACACATATCAATCAGACCAGAGCCTAGAAACAATTTACAGGTGCTCTTATATCACCCACACATATCAATCAGACCAGAGCCTAGAAACAACTTACAGGTGGTCTTAAATCACCCACACATATCAATCAGACCAGAGTCTAGAAACAACTTACAGGTGTGATCTTAACTCACCCACACATATCAATCAGACCAGAGCCTAGAAACGACTTACAGGTGCTCTTAACCCTCCCATACATATCAATCAGACCAGAGCCTAGAAATAACTTACATGTGCTCTTAACTCACCCACACATATCAATCAGACCAGAGCCTAGAAATAACTTACATGTGCTCTTAACTCACCCACACATATCAATCAGACCAGAGCCTAGAAACGACTTACAGGTGCTCTTAACTCACCCACACATATGAATCAGACCAGAGCCTAGAAACAACTTACAGGTGCTCTTAACTCACCCACACATATCAATCAGATCAGAGCCTAGAAACGACTTACATGTGCTCTTAACCCTCCCATACATATCAATCAGACCAGAGCCTAGAAACGACTTACATGTGCTCTTAATTCACCCTCACATATCAATCAGACCAGAGCCTAGAAACAACTTACATGTCCTCTTAACTCATCCACACATATCAATCAGACCAGAGCCTAGAAACAACTTACAGGTGCTCTTATCTCACCCCACAGATCAATCAGGCCAGCGCCTAGAAATAACTTTAAGATGCTCTTAACTCACCCACACATATCAATCAGACAATAGCCTAGAAACGACTTACAGGTGCTCTTAACTCACCCATACATATCAATCAGGCCAGAGCCTAGAATCAACTTACAGGTGCTCTTAACTCACCCACACATATCAATCAGACCAGAGCCTAGAAACGACTTACATGTGCTCTTAACTCACCCACACATATCAATCAGACCAGAGCCTTGAAACAACTTACAAGTGATCTTAACTCACCCATACATATCAATCAGACCAGAGCCTAGAAACAACTTACACGTGCTCTTAACTCACCCACACATATCAATCAGACAAGAGCCTAGAAACGACTTACATGTGCTCTTAACTCACCCCCACATATCAATCAGACCAGAGCCTAGAAACGACTTCCAGGTGCTCTTAACTCACCCCCACATAACAATCAGACCAGAGCCTAGAAACAACTTACAGGTGCTCTTAACTCACCCACACATATCAATAAGACCAGAGCCTAGAAATAACTTACAGATGCTCTTAACTCACTCACACATATTAATCAGACCAGAGCCTAGACACAACTTACAGGTGCTCTTAACTCACCCCATATATCAATCAGACCAGAGCCTAGAAATAACTTGCAGGTGCTCTTAACTCACCCACACATATCAATCAGACCAGAGCCTAGAAACAACTTACAAGTGCTCTTAACTAGCCCACACATATCAATCAGACCAGAGCCTAGAAACAACTTACAGGTGCTCTTAACTCACCCCCACATATCAATCAGACCAGAGCCTAGAAACAACTTACAGCTGCTCTTAACTCACCCACACATATCAATCAGACCAGAGCCTAGAAACAACTTACAGGTGCTCTTAGTTCACCCATACATATCAATCAGACCAGAGCCTAGAAACAACTTACAGGTGCTCTTAGTTCACCCACACATATCAATCAGACCAGAGCCTAGAAACAACTTACAGGTGCTCTTAACTCACCCACACATATCAATCAGACCAGAGCCTAGAAACGACTTACAGGTTCTCTTAGCTCACCCATACATATCAATCAGACCAGAGCCTAGAAACGACTTCCAGGTGCTCTTAACTCACCCACACATATCAATCAGACCAGAGCCTAGAAACGACTTCCAGGTTCTCTTAACTCACCCATACATATCAATCAGACCAGAGCCTAGAAACGACTTCCAGGTTCTCTTAACTCACCCACACATATCAATCAAACCAGAGCCTAGAAACAACTTAGAGGTTCTCTTAACTCACCCTCACATATCAATCAGACCAGAGCCTAGAAACGACTTCCAGGTTCTCTTAACTCACCCACACATATCAATCAGACCAGAGCCTAGAAACGACTTCCAGGTTCTCTTAACTCACCCACACATATCAATCAGACCAGTGCCTAGAAACAACTTACGTGTGCTCTTAACTCACCCACACATATCAATCAGACCAGTGCCTAGAAACAACTTACGTGTGCTCTTAACTCACCCACACATATCAATCAGACCAGAGCCTCGAAACAACTTACAGGTGCTCTTAACTCACCCACATATCAATCAGACCAGAGCCTAGAAACAACTTACATGTGCTCTTAGCTCACCCACACATATCAATCAGGCCAGAGCCTAGAAACGACTTACAGGTGCTCTTAACTCACCCACACATATCAATCAGACCAGAGCCTAGAAACAACTTACAGGTGCTCTTAACTCACCCACACATATCAATCAGACCAGAGCCTAGAAACGACTTACAGGTTCTCTTAACTCAGCCACACACATCAATCAGACCAGAGCCTAGAAACGACTTACAGGTGATCTTAACTCACCAATACATATCAATCAGACCAGAGCCTAGAAACAACTTACAGGTTCTCTTAACTCACCCATACATATCAATCAGACCAGAGCTTAGAAACGACTTCCAGGTGCTCTTAACTCACCCACACAGAACAATCAGACCAGAGCCTAGAAACAACTTACAGGTGCTCTTAACTCACCCACACATATCAATCAGACCAGAGCCTAGAAACAACTTACAAGTGCTCTTAACTAGCCCACACATATCAATCAGACCAGAGCCTAGAAACAACTTACAGGTGCTCTTAGCTCACCCACACATATCAATCAGACCAGAGCCTAGAAACAACTTACAGGTTTTCTTAACTCACCCACACATATCAATCAGACCAGAGCCTAGAAACGACTTACAGGTCTTTTAAATCACCCACACATATCAATCAGACCAGAGCCTAGAAACGACTTACAGGTGCTCTAAACTCACCCACACATATCAATCAGACCAGAGCCTAGAAACAATTTACAGGTGCTCTTATATCACCCACACATATCAATCAGACCAGAGCCTAGAAACAACTTACAGGTGGTCTTAAATCACCCACACATATCAATCAGACCAGAGTCTAGAAACAACTTACAGGTGTGATCTTAACTCACCCACACATATCAATCAGACCAGAGCCTAGAAACGACTTACAGGTGCTCTTAACCCTCCCATACATATCAATCAGACCAGAGCCTAGAAATAACTTACATGTGCTCTTAACTCACCCACACATATCAATCAGACCAGAGCCTAGAAATAACTTACAGGTGCTCTTAACTCACCCACACATATCAATCAGACCAGAGCCTAGAAACGACTTACAGGTGCTCTTAACTCACCCACACATATGAATCAGACCAGAGCCTAGAAACAACTTACAGGTGCTCTTAACTCACCCACACATATCAATCAGATCAGAGCCTAGAAACGACTTACATGTGCTCTTAACCCTCCCATACATATCAATCAGACCAGAGCCTAGAAACGACTTACATGTGCTCTTAACTCTCCCTCACATATCAATCAGACCAGAGCCTAGAAACAACTTACATGTCCTCTTAACTCATCCACACATATCAATCAGACCAGAGCCTAGAAACAACTTACAGGTGCTCTTATCTCACCCCACAGATCAATCAGGCCAGCGCCTAGAAATAACTTTAAGATGCTCTTAACTCACCCACACATATCAATCAGACAATAGCCTAGAAACGACTTACAGGTGCTCTTAACTCACCCATACATATCAATCAGGCCAGAGCCTAGAATCAACTTACAGGTGCTCTTAACTCACCCACACATATCAATCAGACCAGAGCCTAGAAACGACTTACATGTGCTCTTAACTCACCCACACATATCAATCAGACCAGAGCCTTGAAACAACTTACAAGTGATCTTAACTCACCCATACATATCAATCAGACCAGAGCCTAGAAACAACTTACACGTGCTCTTAACTCACCCACACATATCAATCAGACAAGAGCCTAGAAACGACTTACATGTGCTCTTAACTCACCCCCACATATCAATCAGACCAGAGCCTAGAAACGACTTCCAGGTGCTCTTAACTCACCCCCACATAACAATCAGACCAGAGCCTAGAAACAACTTACAGGTGCTCTTAACTCACCCACACATATCAATAAGACCAGAGCCTAGAAATAACTTACAGATGCTCTTAACTCACTCACACATATTAATCAGACCAGAGCCTAGACACAACTTACAGGTGCTCTTAACTCACCCCCATATATCAATCAGACCAGAGCCTAGAAATAACTTGCAGGTGCTCTTAACTCACCCACACATATCAATCAGACCAGAGCCTAGAAACAACTTACAAGTGCTCTTAACTAGCCCACACATATCAATCAGACCAGAGCCTAGAAACAACTTACAGGTGCTCTTAACTCACCCCCACATATCAATCAGACCAGAGCCTAGAAACAACTTACAGGTGCTCTTAACTCACCCCCACATATCAATCAGACCAGAGCCTAGAAACAACTTACAGGTGCTCTTAACTCACCCCCACATATCAATCAGACCAGAGCCTCGAAAAAACTTACAGGTGCTCTTAACTCACCCACATATCAATCAGACCAGAGCCTAGAAACAACTTACATGTGCTCTTAGCTCACCCACACATATCAATCAGGCCAGAGCCTAGAAACGACTTACAGGTGCTCTTAACTCACCCACACATATCAATCAGACCAGAGCCTAGAAACAACTTACAGGTGCTCTTAACTCACCCACACATATCAATCAGACCAGAGCCTAGAAACGACTTACAGGTTCTCTTAACTCAGCCACACACATCAATCAGACCAGAGCCTAGAAACGACTTACAGGTGATCTTAACTCACCAATACATATCAATCAGACCAGAGCCTAGAAACAACTTACAGGTTCTCTTAACTCACCCATACATATCAATCAGACCAGAGCTTAGAAACGACTTCCAGGTGCTCTTAACTCACCCACACAGAACAATCAGACCAGAGCCTAGAAACAACTTACAGGTGCTCTTAACTCACCCACACATATCAATCAGACCAGAGCCTAGAAACAACTTACAAGTGCTCTTAACTAGCCCACACATATCAATCAGACCAGAGCCTAGAAACAACTTACAGGTGCTCTTAGCTCACCCACACATATCAATCAGACCAGAGCCTAGAAACAACTTACAGGTTTTCTTAACTCACCCACACATATCAATCAGACCAGAGCCTAGAAACGACTTACAGGTCTTTTAAATCACCCACACATATCAATCAGA
This sequence comes from Bathymodiolus brooksi, assembly GCA_963680875.1. Lineage (NCBI taxonomy): Eukaryota > Metazoa > Mollusca > Bivalvia > Mytilida > Modiolidae > Bathymodiolus > Bathymodiolus brooksi. Next base: position 61,541,137 of record OY804581.1, on the reverse strand, counting down.
CCAGAGCCTAGAAACGACTTACAGGTGCTCTAACCTCACCCACACATATCAATCAGACCAGAGCCTAGAAACAATTTACAGGTGCTCTTATATCACCCACACATATCAATCAGACCAGAGCCTAGAAACAACTTACAGGTGGTCTTAAATCACCCACACATATCAATCAGACCAGAGTCTAGAAACAACTTACAGGTGTGATCTTAACTCACCCACACATATCAATCAGACCAGAGCCTAGAAACGACTTACAGGTGCTCTTAACCCTCCCATACATATCAATCAGACCAGAGCCTAGAAATAACTTACATGTGCTCTTAACTCACCCACACATATCAATCAGACCAGAGCCTAGAAATAACTTACAGGTGCTCTTAACTCACCCACACATATCAATCAGACCAGAGCCTAGAAACGACTTACAGGTGCTCTTAACTCACCCACACATATGAATCAGACCAGAGCCTAGAAACAACTTACAGGTGCTCTTAACTCACCCACACATATCAATCAGATCAGAGCCTAGAAACGACTTGCATGTGCTCTTAACCCTCCCATACATATCAATCAGACCAGAGCCTAGAAACGACTTACATGTGCTCTTAACTCACCCTCACATATCAATCAGACCAGAGCCTAGAAACAACTTACATGTCCTCTTAACTCATCCACACATATCAATCAGACCAGAGCCTAGAAACAACTTACAGGTGCTCTTATCTCACCCCACAGATCAATCAGGCCAGCGCCTAGAAATAACTTTAAGATGCTCTTAACTCACCCACACATATCAATCAGACAATAGCCTAGAAACGACTTACAGGTGCTCTTAACTCACCCATACATATCAATCAGGCCAGAGCCTAGAATCAACTTACAGGTGCTCTTAACTCACCCACACATATCAATCAGACCAGAGCCTAGAAACGACTTACATGTGCTCTTAACTCACCCACACATATCAATCAGACCAGAGCCTTGAAACAACTTACAAGTGATCTTAACTCACCCATACATATCAATCAGACCAGAGCCTAGAAACAACTTACACGTGCTCTTAACTCACCCACACATATCAATCAGACAAGAGCCTAGAAACGACTTACATGTGCTCTTAACTCACCCCCACATATCAATCAGACCAGAGCCTAGAAACGACTTCCAGGTGCTCTTAACTCACCCCCACATAACAATCAGACCAGAGCCTAGAAACAACTTACAGGTGCTCTTAACTCACCCACACATATCAATAAGACCAGAGCCTAGAAATAACTTACAGATGCTCTTAACTCACTCACACATATTAATCAGACCAGAGCCTAGACACAACTTACAGGTGCTCTTAACTCACCCCATATATCAATCAGACCAGAGCCTAGAAATAACTTGCAGGTGCTCTTAACTCACCCACACATATCAATCAGACCAGAGCCTAGAAACAACTTACAGGTGCTCTTAACTCACCCCCACATATCAATCAGACCAGAGCCTAGAAACAACTTACAGGTGCTCTTAACTCACCCACACATATCAATCAGACCAGAGCCTAGAAACAACTTACAGGTGCTCTTAGTTCACCCATACATATCAATCAGACCAGAGCCTAGAAACAACTTACAGGTGCTCTTAGTTCACCCACATATATCAATCAGACCAGAGCCTAGAAACAACTTACAGGTGCTCTTAACTCACCCACACATATCAATCAGACCAGAGCCTAGAAACGACTTACAGGTTCTCTTAACTCACCCATACATATCAATCAGACCAGAGCCTAGAAACGACTTCCAGGTGCTCTTAACTCACCCACACATATCAATCAGACCAGAGCCTAGAAACGACTTCCAGGTTCTCTTAACTCACCCATACATATCAATCAGACCAGAGCCTAGAAACGACTTCCAGGTTCTCTTAACTCACCCACACATATCAATCAAACCAGAGCCTAGAAACAACTTAGAGGTTCTCTTAACTCACCCTCACATATCAAACAGACCAGAGCCTAGAAACGACTTCCAGGTTCTCTTAACTCACCCACACATATCAATCAGACCAGAGCCTAGAAACGACTTCCAGGTTCTCTTAACTCACCCACACATATCAATCAGACCAGTGCCTAGAAACAACTTACGTGTGCTCTTAACTCACCCACACATATCAATCAGACCAGTGCCTAGAAACAACTTACGTGTGCTCTTAACTCACCCACACATATCAATCAGACCAGAGCCTCGAAACAACTTACAGGTGCTCTTAACTCACCCACACATATCAATCAGACAATAGCCTAGAAACGACTTACAGGTGCTCTTAACTCACCCATACATATCAATCAGGCCAGAGCCTAGAATCAACTTACAGGTGCTCTTAACTCACCCACACATATCAATCAGACCAGAGCCTAGAAACGACTTACATGTGCTCTTAACTCACCCACACATATCAATCAGACCAGAGCCTTGAAACAACTTACAAGTGATCTTAACTCACCCATACATATCAATCAGACCAGAGCCTAGAAACAACTTACACGTGCTCTTAACTCACCCACACATATCAATCAGACAAGAGCCTAGAAACGACTTACATGTGCTCTTAACTCACCCCCACATATCAATCAGACCAGAGCCTAGAAACGACTTCCAGGTGCTCTTAACTCACCCCCACATAACAATCAGACCAGAGCCTAGAAACAACTTACAGGTGCTCTTAACTCACCCACACATATCAATAAGACCAGAGCCTAGAAATAACTTACAGATGCTCTTAACTCACTCACACATATTAATCAGACCAGAGCCTAGACACAACTTACAGGTGCTCTTAACTCACCCCATATATCAATCAGACCAGAGCCTAGAAATAACTTGCAGGTGCTCTTAACTCACCCACACATATCAATCAGACCAGAGCCTAGAAACAACTTACAAGTGCTCTTAACTAGCCCACACATATCAATCAGACCAGAGCCTAGAAACAACTTACAGGTGCTCTTAACTCACCCCCACATATCAATCAGACCAGAGCCTAGAAACAACTTACAGGTGCTCTTAACTCACCCACACATATCAATCAGACCAGAGCCTAGAAACAACTTACAGGTGCTCTTAGTTCACCCATACATATCAATCAGACCAGAGCCTAGAAACAACTTACAGGTGCTCTTAGTTCACCCACACATATCAATCAGACCAGAGCCTAGAAACAACTTACAGGTGCTCTTAACTCACCCACACATATCAATCAGACCAGAGCCTAGAAACGACTTCCAGGTGCTCTTAACTCACCCACACATATCAATCAGACCAGAGCCTAGAAACGACTTCCAGGTTCTCTTAACTCACCCATACATATCAATCAGACCAGAGCCTAGAAACGACTTCCAGGTTCTCTTAACTCACCCACACATATCAATCAAACCAGAGCCTAGAAACAACTTAGAGGTTCTCTTAACTCACCCTCACATATCAATCAGACCAGAGCCTAGAAACGACTTCCAGGTTCTCTTAACTCACCCACACATATCAATCAGACCAGAGCCTAGAAACGACTTCCAGGTTCTCTTAACTCACCCACACATATCAATCAGACCAGTGCCTAGAAACAACTTACGTGTGCTCTTAACTCACCCACACATATCAATCAGACCAGTGCCTAGAAACAACTTACGTGTGCTCTTAACTCACCCACACATATCAATCAGACCAGAGCCTCGAAACAACTTACAGGTGCTCTTAACTCACCCACATATCAATCAGACCAGAGCCTAGAAACAACTTACATGTGCTCTTAGCTCACCCACACATATCAATCAGGCCAGAGCCTAGAAACGACTTACAGGTGCTCTTAACTCACCCACACATATCAATCAGACCAGTGCCTAGAAACAACTTACGTGTGCTCTTAACTCACCCACACATATCAATCAGACCAGTGCCTAGAAACAACTTACGTGTGCTCTTAACTCACCCACACATATCAATCAGACCAGAGCCTCGAAACAACTTACAGGTGCTCTTAACTCACCCACATATCAATCAGACCAGAGCCTAGAAACAACTTACATGTGCTCTTAGCTCACCCACACATATCAATCAGGCCAGAGCCTAGAAACGACTTACAGGTGCTCTTAACTCACCCACACATATCAATCAGACCAGAGCCTAGAAACAACTTACAGGTGCTCTTAACTCACCCACACATATCAATCAGACCAGAGCCTAGAAACGACTTACAGGTTCTCTTAACTCAGCCACACACATCAATCAGACCAGAGCCTAGAAACGACTTACAGGTGATCTTAACTCACCAATACATATCAATCAGACCAGAGCCTAGAAACAACTTACAGGTTCTCTTAACTCACCCATACATATCAATCAGACCAGAGCTTAGAAACGACTTCCAGGTGCTCTTAACTCACCCACACAGAACAATCAGACCAGAGCCTAGAAACAACTTACAGGTGCTCTTAACTCACCCACACATATCAATCAGACCAGAGCCTAGAAACAACTTACAAGTGCTCTTAACTAGCCCACACATATCAATCAGACCAGAGCCTAGAAACAACTTACAGGTGCTCTTAGCTCACCCACACATATCAATCAGACCAGAGCCTAGAAACAACTTACAGGTTTTCTTAACTCACCCACACATATCAATCAGACCAGAGCCTAGAAACGACTTACAGGTCTTTTAAATCACCCACACATATCAATCAGACCAGAGCCTAGAAACGACTTACAGGTGCTCTAAACTCACCCACACATATCAATCAGACCAGAGCCTAGAAACAATTTACAGGTGCTCTTATATCACCCACACATATCAATCAGACCAGAGCCTAGAAACAACTTACAGGTGGTCTTAAATCACCCACACATATCAATCAGACCAGAGTCTAGAAACAACTTACAGGTGTGATCTTAACTCACCCACACATATCAATCAGACCAGAGCCTAGAAACGACTTACAGGTGCTCTTAACCCTCCCATACATATCAATCAGACCAGAGCCTAGAAATAACTTACATGTGCTCTTAACTCACCCACACATATCAATCAGACCAGAGCCTAGAAATAACTTACAGGTGCTCTTAACTCACCCACACATATCAATCAGACCAGAGCCTAGAAACGACTTACAGGTGCTCTTAACTCACCCACACATATGAATCAGACCAGAGCCTAGAAACAACTTACAGGTGCTCTTAACTCACCCACACATATCAATCAGATCAGAGCCTAGAAACGACTTACATGTGCTCTTAACCCTCCCATACATATCAATCAGACCAGAGCCTAGAAACGACTTACATGTGCTCTTAACTCTCCCTCACATATCAATCAGACCAGAGCCTAGAAACAACTTACATGTCCTCTTAACTCATCCACACATATCAATCAGACCAGAGCCTAGAAACAACTTACAGGTGCTCTTATCTCACCCCACAGATCAATCAGGCCAGCGCCTAGAAATAACTTTAAGATGCTCTTAACTCACCCACACATATCAATCAGACAATAGCCTAGAAACGACTTACAGGTGCTCTTAACTCACCCATACATATCAATCAGGCCAGAGCCTAGAATCAACTTACAGGTGCTCTTAACTCACCCACACATATCAATCAGACCAGAGCCTAGAAACGACTTACATGTGCTCTTAACTCACCCACACATATCAATCAGACCAGAGCCTTGAAACAACTTACAAGTGATCTTAACTCACCCATACATATCAATCAGACCAGAGCCTAGAAACAACTTACACGTGCTCTTAACTCACCCACACATATCAATCAGACAAGAGCCTAGAAACGACTTACATGTGCTCTTAACTCACCCCCACATATCAATCAGACCAGAGCCTAGAAACGACTTCCAGGTGCTCTTAACTCACCCCCACATAACAATCAGACCAGAGCCTAGAAACAACTTACAGGTGCTCTTAACTCACCCACACATATCAATAAGACCAGAGCCTAGAAATAACTTACAGATGCTCTTAACTCACTCACACATATTAATCAGACCAGAGCCTAGACACAACTTACAGGTGCTCTTAACTCACCCCCATATATCAATCAGACCAGAGCCTAGAAATAACTTGCAGGTGCTCTTAACTCACCCACACATATCAATCAGACCAGAGCCTAGAAACAACTTACAAGTGCTCTTAACTAGCCCACACATATCAATCAGACCAGAGCCTAGAAACAACTTACAGGTGCTCTTAACTCACCCCCACATATCAATCAGACCAGAGCCTAGAAACAACTTACAGGTGCTCTTAACTCACCCCCACATATCAATCAGACCAGAGCCTAGAAACAACTTACAGGTGCTCTTAACTCACCCCCACATATCAATCAGACCAGAGCCTCGAAAAAACTTACAGGTGCTCTTAACTCACCCACATATCAATCAGACCAGAGCCTAGAAACAACTTACATGTGCTCTTAGCTCACCCACACATATCAATCAGGCCAGAGCCTAGAAACGACTTACAGGTGCTCTTAACTCACCCACACATATCAATCAGACCAGAGCCTAGAAACAACTTACAGGTGCTCTTAACTCACCCACACATATCAATCAGACCAGAGCCTAGAAACGACTTACAGGTTCTCTTAACTCAGCCACACACATCAATCAGACCAGAGCCTAGAAACGACTTACAGGTGATCTTAACTCACCAATACATATCAATCAGACCAGAGCCTAGAAACAACTTACAGGTTCTCTTAACTCACCCATACATATCAATCAGACCAGAGCTTAGAAACGACTTCCAGGTGCTCTTAACTCACCCACACAGAACAATCAGACCAGAGCCTAGAAACAACTTACAGGTGCTCTTAACTCACCCACACATATCAATCAGACCAGAGCCTAGAAACAACTTACAAGTGCTCTTAACTAGCCCACACATATCAATCAGACCAGAGCCTAGAAACAACTTACAGGTGCTCTTAGCTCACCCACACATATCAATCAGACCAGAGCCTAGAAACAACTTACAGGTTTTCTTAACTCACCCACACATATCAATCAGACCAGAGCCTAGAAACGACTTACAGGTCTTTTAAATCACCCACACATATCAATCAGACCAGAGCCTAGAAACGACTTACAGGTGCTCTAACCTCACCCACACATATCAATCAGACCAGAGCCTAGAAACAATTTACAGGTGCTCTTATATCACCCACACATATCAATCAGACCAGAGCCTAGAAACAACTTACAGGTGGTCTTAAATCACCCACACATATCAATCAGACCAGAGTCTAGAAACAACTTACAGGTGTGATCTTAACTCACCCACACATATCAATCAGACCAGAGCCTAGAAACGACTTACAGGTGCTCTTAACCCTCCCATACATATCAATCAGACCAGAGCCTAGAAATAACTTACATGTGCTCTTAACTCACCCACACATATCAATCAGACCAGAGCCTAGAAATAACTTACAGGTGCTCTTAACTCACCCACACATATCAATCAGACCAGAGCCTAGAAACGACTTACAGGTGCTCTTAACTCACCCACACATATGAATCAGACCAGAGCCTAGAAACAACTTACAGGTGCTCTTAACTCACCCACACATATCAATCAGATCAGAGCCTAGAAACGACTTACATGTGCTCTTAACCCTCCCATACATATCAATCAGACCAGAGCCTAGAAACGACTTACATGTGCTCTTAACTCACCCTCACATATCAATCAGACCAGAGCCTAGAAACAACTTACATGTCCTCTTAACTCATCCACACATATCAATCAGACCAGAGCCTAGAAACAACTTACAGGTGCTCTTATCTCACCCCACAGATCAATCAGGCCAGCGCCTAGAAATAACTTTAAGATGCTCTTAACTCACCCACACATATCAATCAGACAATAGCCTAGAAACGACTTACAGGTGCTCTTAACTCACCCATACATATCAATCAGGCCAGAGCCTAGAATCAACTTACAGGTGCTCTTAACTCACCCACACATATCAATCAGACCAGAGCCTAGAAACGACTTACATGTGCTCTTAACTCACCCACACATATCAATCAGACCAGAGCCTTGAAACAACTTACAAGTGATCTTAACTCACCCATACATATCAATCAGACCAGAGCCTAGAAACAACTTACACGTGCTCTTAACTCACCCACACATATCAATCAGACAAGAGCCTAGAAACGACTTACATGTGCTCTTAACTCACCCCCACATATCAATCAGACCAGAGCCTAGAAACGACTTCCAGGTGCTCTTAACTCACCCCCACATAACAATCAGACCAGAGCCTAGAAACAACTTACAGGTGCTCTTAACTCACCCACACATATCAATAAGACCAGAGCCTAGAAATAACTTACAGATGCTCTTAACTCACTCACACATATTAATCAGACCAGAGCCTAGACACAACTTACAGGTGCTCTTAACTCACCCCATATATCAATCAGACCAGAGCCTAGAAATAACTTGCAGGTGCTCTTAACTCACCCACACATATCAATCAGACCAGAGCCTAGAAACAACTTACAGGTGCTCTTAACTCACCCCCACATATCAATCAGACCAGAGCCTAGAAACAACTTACAGGTGCTCTTAACTCACCCACACATATCAATCAGACCAGAGCCTAGAAACAACTTACAGGTGCTCTTAGTTCACCCATACATATCAATCAGACCAGAGCCTAGAAACAACTTACAGGTGCTCTTAGTTCACCCACATATATCAATCAGACCAGAGCCTAGAAACAACTTACAGGTGCTCTTAACTCACCCACACATATCAATCAGACCAGAGCCTAGAAACGACTTACAGGTTCTCTTAACTCACCCATACATATCAATCAGACCAGAGCCTAGAAACGACTTCCAGGTGCTCTTAACTCACCCACACATATCAATCAGACCAGAGCCTAGAAACGACTTCCAGGTTCTCTTAACTCACCCATACATATCAATCAGACCAGAGCCTAGAAACGACTTCCAGGTTCTCTTAACTCACCCACACATATCAATCAAACCAGAGCCTAGAAACAACTTAGAGGTTCTCTTAACTCACCCTCACATATCAAACAGACCAGAGCCTAGAAACGACTTCCAGGTTCTCTTAACTCACCCACACATATCAATCAGACCAGAGCCTAGAAACGACTTCCAGGTTCTCTTAACTCACCCACACATATCAATCAGACCAGTGCCTAGAAACAACTTACGTGTGCTCTTAACTCACCCACACATATCAATCAGACCAGTGCCTAGAAACAACTTACGTGTGCTCTTAACTCACCCACACATATCAATCAGACCAGAGCCTCGAAACAACTTACAGGTGCTCTTAACTCACCCACACATATCAATCAGACAATAGCCTAGAAACGACTTACAGGTGCTCTTAACTCACCCATACATATCAATCAGGCCAGAGCCTAGAATCAACTTACAGGTGCTCTTAACTCACCCACACATATCAATCAGACCAGAGCCTAGAAACGACTTACATGTGCTCTTAACTCACCCACACATATCAATCAGACCAGAGCCTTGAAACAACTTACAAGTGATCTTAACTCACCCATACATATCAATCAGACCAGAGCCTAGAAACAACTTACACGTGCTCTTAACTCACCCACACATATCAATCAGACAAGAGCCTAGAAACGACTTACATGTGCTCTTAACTCACCCCCACATATCAATCAGACCAGAGCCTAGAAACGACTTCCAGGTGCTCTTAACTCACCCCCACATAACAATCAGACCAGAGCCTAGAAACAACTTACAGGTGCTCTTAACTCACCCACACATATCAATAAGACCAGAGCCTAGAAATAACTTACAGATGCTCTTAACTCACTCACACATATTAATCAGACCAGAGCCTAGACACAACTTACAGGTGCTCTTAACTCACCCCATATATCAATCAGACCAGAGCCTAGAAATAACTTGCAGGTGCTCTTAACTCACCCACACATATCAATCAGACCAGAGCCTAGAAACAACTTACAAGTGCTCTTAACTAGCCCACACATATCAATCAGACCAGAGCCTAGAAACAACTTACAGGTGCTCTTAACTCACCCCCACATATCAATCAGACCAGAGCCTAGAAACAACTTACAGGTGCTCTTAACTCACCCACACATATCAATCAGACCAGAGCCTAGAAACAACTTACAGGTGCTCTTAGTTCACCCATACATATCAATCAGACCAGAGCCTAGAAACAACTTACAGGTGCTCTTAGTTCACCCACACATATCAATCAGACCAGAGCCTAGAAACAACTTACAGGTGCTCTTAACTCACCCACACATATCAATCAGACCAGAGCCTAGAAACGACTTCCAGGTGCTCTTAACTCACCCACACATATCAATCAGACCAGAGCCTAGAAACGACTTCCAGGTTCTCTTAACTCACCCATACATATCAATCAGACCAGAGCCTAGAAACGACTTCCAGGTTCTCTTAACTCACCCACACATATCAATCAAACCAGAGCCTAGAAACAACTTAGAGGTTCTCTTAACTCACCCTCACATATCAATCAGACCAGAGCCTAGAAACGACTTCCAGGTTCTCTTAACTCACCCACACATATCAATCAGACCAGAGCCTAGAAACGACTTCCAGGTTCTCTTAACTCACCCACACATATCAATCAGACCAGTGCCTAGAAACAACTTACGTGTGCTCTTAACTCACCCACACATATCAATCAGACCAGTGCCTAGAAACAACTTACGTGTGCTCTTAACTCACCCACACATATCAATCAGACCAGAGCCTCGAAACAACTTACAGGTGCTCTTAACTCACCCACATATCAATCAGACCAGAGCCTAGAAACAACTTACATGTGCTCTTAGCTCACCCACACATATCAATCAGGCCAGAGCCTAGAAACGACTTACAGGTGCTCTTAACTCACCCACACATATCAATCAGACCAGAGCCTAGAAACAACTTACAGGTGCTCTTAACTCACCCACACATATCAATCAGACCAGAGCCTAGAAACGACTTACAGGTTCTCTTAACTCAGCCACACACATCAATCAGACCAGAGCCTAGAAACGACTTACAGGTGATCTTAACTCACCAATACATATCAATCAGACCAGAGCCTAGAAACAACTTACAGGTTCTCTTAACTCACCCATACATATCAATCAGACCAGAGCTTAGAAACGACTTCCAGGTGCTCTTAACTCACCCACACAGAACAATCAGACCAGAGCCTAGAAACAACTTACAGGTGCTCTTAACTCACCCACACATATCAATCAGACCAGAGCCTAGAAACAACTTACAAGTGCTCTTAACTAGCCCACACATATCAATCAGACCAGAGCCTAGAAACAACTTACAGGTGCTCTTAGCTCACCCACACATATCAATCAGACCAGAGCCTAGAAACAACTTACAGGTTTTCTTAACTCACCCCCACATATCAATCAGACCAGAGCCTAGAAACGACTTACAGGTCTTTTAAATCACCCACACATATCAATCAGACCAGAGCCTAGAAACGACTTACAGGTGCTCTAAACTCACCCACACATATCAATCAGACCAGAGCCTAGAAACAATTTACAGGTGCTCTTATATCACCCACACATATCAATCAGACCAGAGCCTAGAAACAACTTACAGGTGGTCTTAAATCACCCACACATATCAATCAGACCAGAGTCTAGAAACAACTTACAGGTGTGATCTTAACTCACCCACACATATCAATCAGACCAGAGCCTAGAAACGACTTACAGGTGCTCTTAACCCTCCCATACATATCAATCAGACCAGAGCCTAGAAATAACTTACATGTGCTCTTAACTCACCCACACATATCAATCAGACCAGAGCCTAGAAATAACTTACAGGTGCTCTTAACTCACCCACACATATCAATCAGACCAGAGCCTAGAAACGACTTACAGGTGCTCTTAACTCACCCACACATATGAATCAGACCAGAGCCTAGAAACAACTTACAGGTGCTCTTAACTCACCAACACATATCAATCAGATCAGAGCCTAGAAACGACTTACATGTGCTCTTAACCCTCCCATACATATCAATCAGACCAGAGCCTAGAAACGACTTACATGTGCTCTTAACTCACCCTCAAATATCAATCAGACCAGAGCCTAGAAACAACTTACATGTCCTCTTAACTCATCCACACATATCAATCAGACCAGAGCCTAGAAACAACTTACAGGTGCTCTTATCTCACCCCACAGATCAATCAGGCCAGCGCCTAGAAATAACTTTAAGATGCTCTTAACTCACCCACACATATCAATCAGACAATAGCCTAGAAACGACTTACAGGTGCTCTTAACTCACCCATACATATCAATCAGGCCAGAGCCTAGAATCAACTTACAGGTGCTCTTAACTCACCCACACATATCAATCAGACCAGAGCCTAGAAACGACTTACATGTGCTCTTAACTCACCCACACATATCAATCAGACCAGAGCCTTGAAACAACTTACAAGTGATCTTAACTCACCCATACATATCAATCAGACCAGAGCCTAGAAACAACTTACACGTGCTCTTAACTCACCCACACATATCAATCAGACAAGAGCCTAGAAACGACTTACATGTGCTCTTAACTCACCCCCACATATCAATCAGACCAGAGCCTAGAAACGACTTCCAGGTGCTCTTAACTCACCCCCACATAACAATCAGACCAGAGCCTAGAAACAACTTACAGGTGCTCTTAACTCACCCACACATATCAATAAGACCAGAGCCTAGAAATAACTTACAGATGCTCTTAACTCACTCACACATATTAATCAGACCAGAGCCTAGACACAACTTACAGGTGCTCTTAACTCACCCCCATATATCAATCAGACCAGAGCCTAGAAATAACTTGCAGGTGCTCTTAACTCACCCACACATATCAATCAGACCAGAGCCTAGAAACAACTTACAAGTGCTCTTAACTAGCCCACACATATCAATCAGACCAGAGCCTAGAAACAACTTACAGGTGCTCTTAACTCACCCCCACATATCAATCAGACCAGAGCCTAGAAACAACTTACAGGTGCTCTTAACTCACCCACACATATCAATCAGACCAGAGCCTCGAAACAACTTACAGGTGCTCTTAACTCACCCACATATCAATCAGACCAGAGCCTAGAAACAACTTACATGTGCTCTTAGCTCACCCACACATATCAATCAGGCCAGAGCCTAGAAACGACTTACAGGTGCTCTTAACTCACCCACACATATCAATCAGACCAGAGCCTAGAAACAACTTACAGGTGCTCTTAACTCACCCACACATATCAATCAGACCAGAGCCTAGAAACGACTTACAGGTTCTCTTAACTCAGCCACACACATCAATCAGACCAGAGCCTAGAAACGACTTACAGGTGATCTTAACTCACCAATACATATCAATCAGACCAGAGCCTAGAAACAACTTACAGGTTCTCTTAACTCACCCATACATATCAATCAGACCAGAGCTTAGAAACGACTTCCAGGTGCTCTTAACTCACCCACACAGAACAATCAGACCAGAGCCTAGAAACAACTTACAGGTGCTCTTAACTCACCCACACATATCAATCAGACCAGAGCCTAGAAACAACTTACAAGTGCTCTTAACTAGCCCACACATATCAATCAGACCAGAGCCTAGAAACAACTTACAGGTGCTCTTAGCTCACCCACACATATCAATCAGACCAGAGCCTAGAAACAACTTACAGGTTTTCTTAACTCACCCACACATATCAATCAGACCAGAGCCTAGAAACGACTTACAGGTCTTTTAAATCACCCACACATATCAATCAGACCAGAGCCTAGAAACGACTTACAGGTGCTCTAAACTCACCCACACATATCAATCAGACCAGAGCCTAGAAACAATTTACAGGTGCTCTTATATCACCCACACATATCAATCAGACCAGAGCCTAGAAACAACTTACAGGTGGTCTTAAATCACCCACACATATCAATCAGACCAGAGTCTAGAAACAACTTACAGGTGTGATCTTAACTCACCCACACATATCAATCAGACCAGAGCCTAGAAACGACTTACAGGTGCTCTTAACCCTCCCATACATATCAATCAGACCAGAGCCTAGAAATAACTTACATGTGCTCTTAACTCACCCACACATATCAATCAGACCAGAGCCTAGAAATAACTTACAGGTGCTCTTAACTCACCCACACATATCAATCAGACCAGAGCCTAGAAACGACTTACAGGTGCTCTTAACTCACCCACACATATGAATCAGACCAGAGCCTAGAAACAACTTACAGGTGCTCTTAACTCACCCACACATATCAATCAGATCAGAGCCTAGAAACGACTTACATGTGCTCTTAACCCTCCCATACATATCAATCAGACCAGAGCCTAGAAACGACTTACATGTGCTCTTAACTCACCCTCACATATCAATCAGACCAGAGCCTAGAAACAACTTACATGTCCTCTTAACTCATCCACACATATCAATCAGACCAGAGCCTAGAAACAACTTACAGGTGCTCTTATCTCACCCCACAGATCAATCAGGCCAGCGCCTAGAAATAACTTTAAGATGCTCTTAACTCACCCACACATATCAATCAGACAATAGCCTAGAAACGACTTACAGGTGCTCTTAACTCACCCATACATATCAATCAGGCCAGAGCCTAGAATCAACTTACAGGTGCTCTTAACTCACCCACACATATCAATCAGACCAGAGCCTAGAAACGACTTACATGTGCTCTTAACTCACCCACACATATCAATCAGACCAGAGCCTTGAAACAACTTACAAGTGATCTTAACTCACCCATACATATCAATCAGACAAGAGCCTAGAAACAACTTACACGTGCTCTTAACTCACCCACACATATCAATCAGACAAGAGCCTAGAAACGACTTACATGTGCTCTTAACTCACCCCCACATATCAATCAGACCAGAGCCTAGAAACGACTTCCAGGTGCTCTTAACTCACCCCCACATAACAATCAGACCAGAGCCTAGAAACAACTTACAGGTGCTCTTAACTCACCCACACATATCAATAAGACCAGAGCCTAGAAATAACTTACAGATGCTCTTAACTCACTCACACATATTAATCAGACCAGAGCCTAGACACAACTTACAGGTGCTCTTAACTCACCCCCATATATCAATCAGACCAGAGCCTAGAAATAACTTGCAGGTGCTCTTAACTCACCCACACATATCAATCAGACCAGAGCCTAGAAACAACTTACAAGTGCTCTTAACTAGCCCACACATATCAATCAGACCAGAGCCTAGAAACAACTTACAGGTGCTCTTAACTCACCCCCACATATCAATCAGACCAGAGCCTAGAAACAACTTACAGGTGCTCTTAACTCACCCACACATATCAATCAGACCAGAGCCTAGAAACAACTTACAGGTGCTCTTAGTTCACCCATACATATCAATCAGACCAGAGCCTAGAAACAACTTACAGGTGCTCTTAGTTCACCCACACATATCAATCAGACCAGAGCCTAGAAACAACTTACAGGTGCTCTTAACTCACCCACACATATCAATCAGACCAGAGCCTAGAAACGACTTACAGATTCTCTTAACTCACCCATACATATCAATCAGACCAGAGCCTAGAAACGACTTCCAGGTGCTCTTAACTCACCCACACATATCAATCAGACCAGAGCCTAGAAACGACTTCCAGGTTCTCTTAACTCACCCATACATATCAATCAGACCAGAGCCTAGAAACGACTTCCAGGTTCTCTTAACTCACCCACACATATCAATCAAACCAGAGCCTAGAAACAACTTAGAGGTTCTCTTAACTCACCCTCACATATCAATCAGACCAGAGCCTAGAAACGACTTCCAGGTTCTCTTAACTCACCCACACATATCAATCAGACCAGAGCCTAGAAACGACTTCCAGGTTCTCTTAACTCACCCACACATATCAATCAGACCAGTGCCTAGAAACAACTTACGTGTGCTCTTAACTCACCCACACATATCAATCAGACCAGAGCCTCGAAACAACTTACGTGTGCTCTTAACTCACCCACACATATTAATTAGACCAGTGCCTAGAAACAACTTACGTGTGCTCTTAACTCACCCACACATATCAATCAGACCAGAGCCTCGAAACAACTTACAGGTGCTCTTAACTCACCCACATATCAATCAGACCAGAGCCTAGAAACAACTTACATGTGCTCTTAGCTCACCCACACATATCAATCAGGCCAGAGCCTAGAAACGACTTACAGGTGCTCTTAACTCACCCACACATATCAATCAGACCAGAGCCTAGAAACGACTTACAGGTTCTCTTAACTCACCCATACATATCAATCAGACCAGAGCCTAGAAACGACTTCCAGGTGCTCTTAACTCACCCACACATATCAATCAAACCAGAGCTTAGAAACAACTTACAGGTTCTCTTAACTCATCCTCACATATCAATCAGACCAGAGCCTAGAAACGACTTCCAGGTGCTCTTAGTTCACCCACACATATCAATCAGACCAGTGCCTAGAAACAACTTACGTGTGCTCTTAACTCACCCACACATATCAATAAAACCAGAGCCTCGAAACAACTTACAGGTGCTCTTAACTCACCCACATATCAATCAGACCAGAGCCTAGAAACAACTTACAGGTGCTCTTAACTCACCCACACATATCAATCAGACCAGAGCTTAGAAACGACTTACAAGTGCTCTTAACTCACCCACACATATCAATCAGACCAGAGCCTAGAAACAACTTACAAGTGATCTTAACTCACCCACACATATCAATCAGACCAGAGCCTAGAAACAACTTACAGGTGCTCTTAACTCACCCACACATATCAATCAGACCAGAGCCTAGAAACGACTTACAGGTTCTCTTAACTCAGCCACACACATCAATCAGACCAGAGCCTAGAAACGACTTACAGGTGATCTTAACTCACCAATACATATCAATCAGACCAGAGCCTAGAAACAACTTACAGGTTCTCTTAACTCACCCATACATATCAATCAGACCAGAGCTTAGAAACGACTTCCAGGTGCTCTTAACTCACCCACACAGAACAATCAGACCAGAGCCTAGAAACAACTTACAGGTGCTCTTAACTCACCCACACATATCAATCAGACCAGAGCCTAGAAACAACTTACAAGTGCTCTTAACTAGCCCACACATATCAATCAGACCAGAGCCTAGAAACAACTTACAGGTGCTCTTAGCTCACCCACACATATCAATCAGACCAGAGCCTAGAAACAACTTACAGGTTTTCTTAACTCACCCACACATATCAATCAGACCAGAGCCTAGAAACGACTTACAGGTCTTTTAAATCACCCACACATATCAATCAGACCAGAGCCTAGAAACGACTTACAGGTGCTCTAAACTCACCCACACATATCAATCAGACCAGAGCCTAGAAACAATTTACAGGTGCTCTTATATCACCCACACATATCAATCAGACCAGAGCCTAGAAACAACTTACAGGTGGTCTTAAATCACCCACACATATCAATCAGACCAGAGTCTAGAAACAACTTACAGGTGTGATCTTAACTCACCCACACATATCAATCAGACCAGAGCCTAGAAACGACTTACAGGTGCTCTTAACCCTCCCATACATATCAATCAGACCAGAGCCTAGAAATAACTTACATGTGCTCTTAACTCACCCACACATATCAATCAGACCAGAGCCTAGAAATAACTTACAGGTGCTCTTAACTCACCCACACATATCAATCAGACCAGAGCCTAGAAACGACTTACAGGTGCTCTTAACTCACCCACACAAATGAATCAGACCAGAGCCTAGAAACAACTTACAGGTGCTCTTAACTCACCCACACATATCAATCAGATCAGAGCCTAGAAACGACTTACATGTGCTCTTAACCCTCCCATACATATCAATCAGACCAGAGCCTAGAAACGACTTACATGTGCTCTTAACTCACCCTCACATATCAATCAGACCAGAGCCTAGAAACAACTTACATGTCCTCTTAACTCATCCACACATATCAATCAGACCAGAGCCTAGAAACAACTTACAGGTGCTCTTAACTCACCCCCACAGATCAAACCTTGGCCTTGAAAAGTTTCTTATCTATCATGAACTTAAAATATACAAATATTAAGTCAGAAAAGATCCTTACATACTTTGAACTTGAAAAACAATTTCAATCTTCTTGAATAGAATCTGAAATAACTCATGAAAGAGGCAAGGCAATATCACGGAAAGTAAACATTCAGAAGCTGTCTATTTCTTTTGGAAACCAATATTGATTTTCAATACCTCATAATTTTGTAGCATCGTTTCCTATTGGTCCTTTCAAATATGGCAACTATGTTTGAGATGACCACCACTTGTGGAGATTACAAAGTGTTTACAATACCCGGTCTTTCATTTGATAAATTTTATAACTGAAATTTACTGTTCTTAAATAATGTAATTATTATCAAAACTAAGATTTATCTCCCTAAGACATGTGACCTCAGCTGGTTTTGTCTGTCCTGTTTAGGACTTTTGGCTTTATTTGGCTCCCAAACGCTTCAACTTATTGGGCTTCCAATCTTTAGATTTTGAGCGTACCTAATGAAAGTTATTCCAGAAACGTGTCGTGTGCACTAAATTTTATATTTATGTTCTATTCCAAAAGACGAAAGAGGAAATTGGACAAAAGGTAATATACACGCCGTCTACCATTCCTCATAATCTGTTGGTGAACTTTGAATAATATTGGTAAAGCCAAAGTGGATGTTGGTCTTGTGCTACATGTTTAAAACATACTTATTTAACATGGGATAAAGTACTATATCTCTAGATCTGGAAGGACAAATGTGAAAATCATCAGAAAGTATACAGATCCTCAGATCACCACAATAATCTAATAAAGTTTGAAGAAAATCGGTCACGACAAAGTCATGTTGGCACGCAACATGTGTACGCTGAACGGACTAACCAATTTTCTACCATTATACGCCCGTCTTATGTCAGGTGTATTTAAGGTAAGCGGAGCGATACAGACTCTTGAAACAAAATAAATAAATAAATATTTATATTGTTTATTTTCAGAAATGTAAGTCAACAATTAAAACAGACAGGATTTGATAATAAACAAAGACACATAATAATACAGGCAAGATGTGTTGTCCTTGTCACTAAAGCAAAATAATTTGGAGTTATAGAGAATATTTGTTAGTGAACTAAACTTAAATAACACAGAGATATATCAGCTACATATTAAACGTTATATATATATATGTGTGTGTGTGTGCGTTGCAACACTTGCTAATATGTTTTAAAGTGCAGAAAACATTATTACTAATTCATCATATGCAATGAAAATACTCTGCAACTTATTGTGTATTGACTTGTTACTCAGCTCACTTTGGGCCATCGTGGTCAGGATTGTATGGTAGTTGGGTTACAATACCTATATGCAATCAGTAGCTATCACTACTAAAGTTGTGAGTTGGAATCCCTCTCATGACCAGGTGTACTCAATACATCTTTATGTGAAGTCAGGTTGGTGGTTTTCTCAGATAAAACATGCCTTTGGCAAGTCATTGTCAAACTGAATGGCATAATTTAATATATTCATTTGACAACATGCCAATAAAGATACTGTATTATTCTGAGGTGGACATGTTTCGCCTAAATATTAGGCTTCATCAGAAGTATGTACATCAATTGGTAGGGTTGTAAATGATGCCAAAATTAATTAGTTAACTTTTACAATATTTGTAATAAGCATAGCTTTCAAGAAATGTTCTTTGTATTGGTATAATGTGTGACTGTACCTTGTGATTACGTAGCATTTGAAGGGGTGGTGTGTGGATTATAATTAGATTTACCTGGCTTGTTACTTGTTATTTCTTCCACATCGTAATGGTTGGTCAAGTTGTTTTCTGTAACCGTAATTGGATGTACATTTTGTATCTATGGAAAGTGACATACTGTACTCACCAACGTTCAATATGAAGAAACGCATGTCATCGAAAAATCAAAATATGGAATCGAACAAATTTCGAATTATAGCAGCAACACCAGTTGTTAAACTTGTGTCCTATCCAATTGTTTATTATTGAACAATAAAATATGTTTAAAGTAACACCTACGAAAATTGCAAAACCTGTTCAACAATTGCAACTTATCGACCCGAGATTAAAACTCAACTTGTCAATATGACATCGACATTTCGTACCCCCTTGTACACAAACGTGTCTAATTTCTATTCACGTAGTCATTTCTGGTCTCAATGAAGTTGGTATTCCTAAGAAAATAGTTAAACCATGTTGAAAAAAAGAAAAAGTAATCAATGGAGTTAACTAGCTGTTACTGTGATGCTCTTTATTATCGGCGACAGCAATTGTCGCGGTTCCGTGAGAATACTCGATATCAAAGCCACCAATTAATGAAAACAAAGAGATCAAAGATACACAATAATCCCCAATTGTAATGATTAAATCAACAATCATCATTTCAATTAAGCATTTCAAACAACATACCTAATAATTGCTTGAAAAGAACTTAATTATTTCCCAAAAACTCATATTTTTTTCTTGAAATTAATACTTTTCTATATCATTACTTCTTTATTTTAAATTAAAATACCGGATATGCATTATGTTCATTAAAATAATTTTTAATCATCGGGGCGAACGAACCCAGGGCGAACGGATGCAGGGCGAATGTGTAGTTAGGGCGAACGGACACGATACCTCTATATATGATGAATTGAATACATGTAGCGTTAAACACCATAAACCTAACCCTTCTATAATAAATCAAAAGAACAGCATAGATATGTCAACATCTAACTCAACTACAGATTTAATGAGACAATCTGCCAAAGTGAAATGCCAATAATAGCAAAATAAATAGGGCAATTAAAATATACGATATTTATGGACTATTCAAATGAACAAGAATTTAACATTTTATTTCAATGAACAATAATTTTTACATTACAATATACATTTATTATTTCCACATTTTTTTGTATACATATTTACAAACATTCAATTATAAAATTCCATTCATTACAACTGCTTACCCTTTCGGAGAACCCGAGTTCACCCCCATTTCATTGGGTTTCATGTATTAATCTCAAATTTTCCTTACAACCATACCCATTTAGGATTATAACCATTTTGTCCTGATGAAGCCTAATATTTAGACAAAACACGTCAGAATAATAAAGTATTCTACAATTATTGGAGAGATGTTGTCAAACAAATAAGTGAAGATAGATACTCACAGATCCTCTTCTGACTGTATGTCTCCACAGCAGGCCTCTTCTGTCAACTCCTCGTCTAATCTAGTTATGTTTAGGTCGTGTCCGGTCGTGTTTATCACAATTTCATGGCTGTAGTTGTATTTTCTTGGCCGATTTTCCCAGAATTTGTCTAGTCTTGATTCAAATGACATGATGGTTGGTGCTGTGACAACTTTAGATGTTAAATTGTTCCATATTTCAACATTTCTTTGTGTGAATGAGTATTTTCTAATGTCCAGTCTTGCGTGTGATTTATACAATTTGTATTGATGGCCTCTTCATCGTATTTACCGGTTAGAATCTTATAGAGTTCTATCATGTCACCGCGTGATCTTCTGTATGCTAAAGTTGGTAGTTTTAATTTCCTAAGTCGATCTTCATAGGATAGTGATGATAGCCCCGGTATTTGTTTGCTAGCTCTTCTTTGTACATTCTCTATAGCCTCAATATGTTTCTTAAGATGTGGACACCATACTTGGTTGGCATATTCTAAATGTGGCCTTACTAACGCTGTATATAATAGTTTGAATGTTGTACAATCCATGTATTCCATAGTTCTGCGAAGGACTCCCATTATCGAATTAGCTTTGTTGATTTTTTCTGAAATATGTTGATTGAATATTAATTTGTTGTCTATTACAACCCTTATATCTTTCTCTGATTCTGCATACTCCATTGGTGGTAATCCATCTTCTCTATCCGTGATTTTCCTATTCTCATTGCTTTACATTTTTCTGGATGGAAGCACAAGAGCCATTTATCAGACCATCCTTGTAATGCATGTATGTCCATTTGTAGGCCTACACAATCGGATTGTTGAAATATACCTCTGAATGCTTTAGTGTCGTCCGCAAATAAATATGTATGTGTTCCTACGCTGGTGACCTCTGGCATTTCGTTGATGTACAAGACAAATAATATTGGTCCAAGTACTGATCCTTGTGGTATTCCACTGGTCACATCTCTCCATTCTGATTTTTCACCATTTACTATAACCCTTTGTTTTCTTCCTACAAGTAAGAATGATCTTATCCATCCACTAAATTGCCCAGTTATTTGGTATTTTTCTAATTTGTGTATTAGTCTTAGGTGAGGGACTTTATCGAATGCTTTCATAAAGTCGCAATAAATAGTGTCAACACAGCCACCTTTATCCAGAATTTCCGTCCATTTGTCCAAAACTTGTAGTAGTTGTAGTACCGTTGATCTTCCACTAATAAATCCGAACTATTTTTTACTGAATAGTTTGTTTCGTTTCATATGTTCTATTATTTCTTCTCGGACAAGTGTCTCCATCAATTTACATACAATGCTTGTTAGGCTGATTGGTCTGTAATTTCCAGCTACTTTCTTATTTCCTTTCTTGTATCACGGCTGGTAATCGGCACAAGCAGAACAGTTGGTTCTGCAAAGAAATTCGTGAGGATAACTTCCGGTTTTGGTGGAGGAGAGTTCACGAAGACGCTTCGCAAGGTATGTATATGTCAAAAATTGAAATTTTCTTTTTTACTGCTCGAATATTGCGAAATCAGAGAATGCTATGCTGTGGCAAATGCTTTCACGATTAGAAACATGTATAGTTTATTCTTGTATATGAAGTGTAACTCTCGCACAATCAATCGTCCCACGAAAAACATGACGAAAATTGTCACACTCTTGCATTTCTAAGTTGTTCTTGACAAAGATGCAAGTTAAATTTTCAATATTTTTTCATCATGGGAGTCTAAATGTAACCGGGGATAAATTCCGATTCGTCAGAAGTAAATTGAAGTCTAGATAAATCTGCAAACTGTCAATTTTCTCGTTTTCCTGCTTGAGGAGATCGGTTCCGATAGAGCACATTGCGAATGCATGAGGAGATTTGCTAGTTTTGGTAATTGTTTTCTACAAAATTGATAAATTGACACTTTTAAACACAAAACTGATAATTACTCTAATAAAAAAAAACTATTCCCTGTCCACTTTCAGGAGATGCCAGGATTCAAGGGAAAGAGGAAAAGGGGACTGACATTGACTCTTTACAAAAAACCATTTCGATATAGATTGCCTGTATCACCGCCAAGGAAACGAACAAAAACAAGTAGCAGTACACCAAATTTAAAATTCCCATCAATCAGGACACCAAGTTTATTAAAAAAATCTCTTTCAATTCACAATATATATATCCTTTCAAACGGGTTTCCACATCTATTCGGCGCAACCTTTTTACTAAAGATGACGGAAACTTCACCGCAGATCTACACAAGTTATAATATTACATGATTTCAGCACATACATAGGTCTAACGTAAATAAACATTCACTTAGTGCTAGTAGTCATGAATAAATTAAACACAAGATGTCAATTAAACTGTGGACATATCCTTAAAATCGGTAAAGCGCTTTACATCTTGTAACCACTACTAACAGAGGTCTTTTTTTATTTATAAGTGTGTACACATAACACACTACATAATAGAAAAACAAACCACAAATTAATATTATTCTCAACTGTATGATATTTAATTTAGAGTGCATCATTTGTATTAGAAATTATAAAGATATGATTCACATTAAGTTTAATTATTCTTGATTATAAAATTATCTTTCACAGTGCATTTTCAATTTTTTCCAATGTAAGGGAAGTTAATCTTGTGTATCCAATACACAATGGAAGTTGTCACAAACAACAAATGATCAATAATGACAAGTTAAATCATGGGAAACAGCAGTTACAATTATGAATTGATTCCTTAAATGAAATGTTTCTTTCTAGGTGGACTGCCCATGAACAATGAAATATTACTTTTATACTTTTAAAAACCCGACGGGAAGAAGGGTATCAGTTCGTGAATTTATTACCAGACAGACATGCAAAATTTGTGATTATACAGTGGATTACATGTGTCGTACCAAAACTAGCAAATCTCCTCATGCATTCGCAATGTGCTCTATCAGAACCGATCTCCTCAAGCAGGAAAACGAGAAAATTGACAGTTTGTAGATTTATCTAGACTTCAATTTACTTCTGACAAATCGGAATTTATCCCCGATTACATTTAGACTCCCATGATGAAAAAATATTGAAAATTTAACTTGCATCTTTGTCAAGAACAACTTAGAAATGCAAGAGTGTCACAATTTTCGTCATGTTTTTCGTGGGACGATTGATTTTGCGAGAGTTACACTTCATATACAAGAATAAACTATACATGTTTCTAATCGTGAAAGCATTTGCCACAGCATAGCATTCTCTGATTTTGCAATATTCGAGCAGTAAAAAAGAAAATTTCAATTTTTGACATGTACATACGTTGCGAAGCGTCTTCGTGAACTCTCCTCCACCAAAACCGGAAGTTATCCTCACGAATTTCTTTGCAGAACCAACTGTTCTGCTTGTGCCGATTACCAGCTGTGGTATATGGCGGTAATATTTGCACACTTCCAATCTTCTGGTAATAGTCCAGTTTTGTTCGAAGTTTCAAAAATTCTGGCTAAAGGGGTGCATAGTGACATGCTTACTTCTTTTAGTATTCGAGGATGTCTTCCATCTGGACCTGGTGATTTTGAAATTTTCAAATTATCAAGTTTTTTCTTAACTTTTTCTTTTATAATAATCATGGTTTCCAAGGGCGGAACATCAACTTTCTCAATATCAGGCATTTTTCCATCACCTTCGATTGTAAATACAGATGTGAAAAAATCAGCTAGTACGTTGGCTTTTTCCTTATCTGAGTTAGTGGACTCAGTCTTATTATCGTCTTTAAATAAGTCAGGTATACTACTTTTCGTTTTTGTCTTGGATCTGGCATACTTCCAAAATTTCTTGGGGTTTGTTTTGACTTCTTGTGCAATTTGTTTTTCAAATTGTTTAGTTATTTTCCTGGTTAATGTTCTTACTTGATTTCTAACTTTGCAGTATTCCTTATATGCTTCACCATCCCTCGTATTTAAATACTTAGTCCATAACCTTTCCTTTCGTTTGATCTTCGATAGTGCTTTTCTGTTAAGTGGTATGGTGTGTTTCGGGTCTTGCTTCCTTTTCCCAGTTTGTTTACAATTTTCTTTGGTATTGTTTGTTCTATTGACTTCTCAAAAATGATTGCATAGGGATAAATAAATCCAACTGCCATGCAATCGATAACACTGAAAATTGTGTAACATTTTACAGATAAATGGGAGGGTTTATTATGTTTAACCCCACTTGCAACAAACACTATTTCAATTATATCAGTTTTATTGGCAGAGGAAACCAGAGTACCCAGAGAAAACCTCTGACCTGCAGCAAGTCACTGATAAACTTTATCACATAATGTTGTATCGAGCACACCTCACCATGAGCAGAATTCAAACTCACAACTTTGGTGGTGATAGCCACTGATTGCATAGGTAGCTGTAAATCCAACTATCATATAATCATGGTCATGGCAGCCCCTACAGATATAAGTCCTATGTGTAAAATGATGATGCTTCAATTAAGTTTCAGGGAACGCCTGCAGAGATCTGGATGATGTTGAAGTATCAGAACACTATGACAAGGGACAATTTCTTTATACATTCTTAATAGATGATAAAACTGAAAAGCTGTGTTTGATCAATTAAAAGTAATACTTGTTTCAGAATATAAGGAAACAAAAATAAAATCAAGGTTAAAAAGTTTTTTTTTTAATTCATAATATTGAAATCTGTACATTTGTTAGTTAAAAACCCATTGAATACTGGTACCTTATCCTGGTCTCGTTAACACCAGTAAAAACGATGTAATATGCAGTCATTGGTATTTTGAGATTTAGATTTCTTGTCCATGAGGTTTCAGCCGATGGAACTAGCTTAACTCTGCCACTTTTCATTGAAGTACCTGCATCAAACCAGGAAAGTAAGCAGTCATGTACATGTGTGATAGGAGTATCAATTTTTGCCTCTTTTTCTATGATTTTTTAATTAGATTTGAGAACAGGTTCAGACTGTGTGGTATTTTTCTATTAGATTTAAGAACAGGTTCAGACAGTGTGGTATTTTTCTATTAGATTTAAGAACAGGTTCAGACTGTGTGGTATTTTTCTATTAGATTTAAGAACAGGTTCAGAATGTGTGGTATTTTTCTATTAGATTTAAGAACAGGTTCAGACTGTGTGGTATTTTTCTATTAGATTTAAGAACAGGTTCAGACTGTGTGGTATTTTTCTATTAGATTTAAGAACAGGTTCAGACTGTGTGGTATTTTTCTATTAGATTTAAGAACAGGTTCAGACAGTGTGGTATTTTTTGCTTTCATTTTTTCTTCTTACCTCCTTTACACAGCAAAGTTATTTTCTCTTTTTCCCCCCTATTTTTCTATATTTATTGATTTTCAAAAATCATGAATCTATATATGAAATTCTTACGTACATTACAACCTAACATGATTGTACAGTATAAACAATATACAAATATCAATTGACTATTTCTATCTTTTAAGTTCAATAAGAAACAAAAATATAAAATATTGACATAATAAATGAAGGAATGAATAAATAAGAGACACTTCCATTATTTCACATTCTCTCTCTCCCTTACATAACAAGAACACCTAGGCCTGCTACTTCTGTCTTCCATTCTATAATTAGACATGGTATAAAAAAACTTAGTATTAAATTGAAATAAATAAAACTAATCAAAAACAATATAAATAAGTTAGAATACCTGAGTAGATATAGTGGATGCTCATTGTATCGCGGGTTCCATTATATTGCGGTATTTATTTATTCCAAAATGATGCATGCGCAGTCTAATTTTGGAAGTAAAACACTGAAGTCACATTGCAGTTCAACACACCAACTTTTGTGAAAATGTCACAACTACTGGTAAGTAAACACTGTTATTCATGAAATTCATGTGATTTAGCATTTTTACCAAGCACCTGCTACCCAATGTTTCCAAAATGTTGATAAATTTTTGTATAAATCGTATTTCCCCCCACGAAGCAAAGTGGAAATTGTCGTCTGGTTGTTTATGTTTAAAATGAGGCTTGTAAAAGTCACGTGACGGGGAAACTCCCATATTACGGCGGAAAAAAACTATGGAAAGCAATTAAGGACAAAAATACGAAATAACAATTTTTTTTGTAAAATTGAGTTAAAATAGTGTGTTTACACCAACTTTTATGACAAATGGGGAGAATGTAGCATTTGTGGTCACTGGACCCACCTCACTTACTGTACAGAAGTCACAGTTTTGAGGTGGAACAGTGTGCTTAAGTGCCCACACTGTTCTTCTGAATAACTCTCAAGAAGACAAATATCATGTAAATAGTTGAAGTTCCAGTTTGTTCCTGTTATCAGTTAAATTTGAACTTGTTTTGACATTTAATCAATCTATTTATTGAATGGACATATATGGAGTTGAAAACATCGTTTTGGAACATTAAAGACACCAAGTGTGCACCATACATTAACATTTTACAACTACCGCGATATAATGGGAATCCCCTGAGAACGACCTAAAAAAAGATGGCGTCTTAATTTAGAAATTTTATATGGATTTTCTTTGGAAGAAATTGGACATTGTAACATGGAAATGAAGTTAAAATAATGGAGAACATGTGGGACAAACAAACATAAACAGGTAAGTCTTCTTTTTTATTTATTGACGTTAAAGTGTTAACTACCGCGATACAATGGAACTCCGGGCCTGTACTATAAAAACTAGTTAAAAAAAAGGTTTTGTTGGGCTCTGATTTCCAAATCTTTTAGATCATTAAACAGTACAAAATATAACCAAGTAGATAGATAATAGACTTTCACTTATTAAGCGTTTTTAACCAGTTGTTTAATTTTTCGCAATATTTTTAATCACCACGGCTAAATTTCTACATGATAATTTCTGCCAATTTCCTTTCGACAGCTTGAGTCATTAACGATGGAAATTAACAACTTAATAATATTTTGATGTTTTGGACATATTTTCATTCTGCTACCAGTAGATTATGATATTTCTCCACTCTCGATAGCTCAAACTTTAAAATTTGAAATGTAGTTATCTCGAGTGGAGAAATATCCTAATCCACTGGGAGCAGAAGGAGAATCTACATATAAATCAGGAAAACAAATGGTCTGACAGAGAAATCACAATGTTTACATACTTTCATTATATGACAAAGTTGATATGACCCCACCACTCAGAATAAAATAATCTGGAAAATGTTGATATTCTGATCTCCATTGTGGTGTTAATCAAATCCAAAATGAATAATTTCATTTTAATTGTAGAACGAGTAAAGATAACAAAGTTCCCAATAACTCAATATGACAAAGTGGAAAAACAGGTCCAGCCATTGAGAAACAGAACATTGAGCAGTCATGTATATGTAAAGCTAGGAGTGTTGATTTTTCCTCTGTTTCTACGATTCTTCTATTTGACGTTGGAACTGTTCTGAGGATGTTATATTTTTTTCTTTCATTTTATTGATGCTGCAACTAATTCTCTTATGTGGATGTTCATGTTGGGAATGCTGAGAGGTTTTAACTTAATACATCAGCTACATAGACAGATTTGTGATCATGATATTAGACACATAAAACAATGGATATCCTATTCCAAATTTGAATATTGCCTCATCAAATCAGTCTATCAGTTTTTCAGAAAAAAAAATTCTATTTGAACTCCATTTTCACCATATCCATTGGATCCTCATTAATTCCAGCAACATTTTCATTCGCTTCTTCAATAATATTTTCGACTGGTTCCTCGTTTATTTCAATAATATTTTCAACTGGTTCCTCATTTATTTCAATAATATTTTCTACTGGTTCCTCATTTATTTCAATAATATTTTCAACTGGATCCTCATTTCTTCCAAAAACATTTTCTACTGGTTCCTCATTTATTTCAATAATATTTTCAACTGATTCCTCTTCTATTTCAATTATATTTTCAACTGGTTCCTCATCTATTTCAATATTATTTTCTACTGGTTCCTCATCTATTTCACTAAGATTTTCAACTGATTCCTCATCTATTTCACTAAAATTTCCTATTGATTCCTCATCTATTTCACTAAGATTTTCTACTGATTCCTCATCTATTTCACTAAGATTCTCAACTGATTCCTCATCTATTTCAATAATATTTTCAACTGATTCCGCATGCATTTCAATAATAGTTTCAACTGGTTCTTCAATTTCCATAACATTTTCTACTGGCTCCTCATCTATTTCAACAACATTTTCTGCTGACTCCTCATTGATTTCAATAACATTCTCTACTGGTTCCTCATTTCTTTCAATAACATTCTCTACTGGCCCCTCATTTCTTTCAATAATATTTTCCATTGGCTCTTCTGTTGCATTTTCTGAGACATTTTGATTGGGTTCTTCTGAATTATCCTGTTGTTCTCTAACTTCTGCTGACAGAAGTGATGTAAGATCACCAATGGTCAGACAATTTTCCTCTGTATCATGGCTGGACTGGCAGGATTTTATAGAGTTTAACATACAGTGCATTTTCTGTTCAATGGTACCTCTAATAAGAAATCTGTGGACCTCTGTTGGCCTACAAAATAAAAATAATACTTTCATCTCAGAATTAATTAAACTAAAACAAAAGATTTTCTTAATTGACTACACAAAGTAAAAGTAAATATTTCAATGTGGAAGTAACTTCCACTACATAGCTTGCACATGACAGCAAGAATCAAAACATCAAAAAGGTAATGCAATGCCAGTTCTTATGACAGCAAGAATCAAAACATCAAAAAGGTAATGCAATGCCAGTTCTTATGACAGAAAGAATCAAAACATCAAAAAGGTAATGCAATGCCAGTTCTTATGACAGAAAGAATCAAAACATCAAAAAGGTAATGCAATGCCAGTTCTTATGACAGAAAGAATCAAAACATCAAAAAGGTAATGCAATGCCAGTTCTTATGACAGCAAGAATCAAAACATCAAAAAGGTAATGCAATGCCAGTTCTTATGACAGAAAGAATCAAAACATCAAAAAGGTAATGCAATGCCAGTTCTTATGACAGAAAGAATCAAAACATCAAAAAGGTAATGCAATGCCAGTTCTTATGACAGCAAGAATCAAAACATCAAAAAGGTAATGCAATGCCAGTTCTTATGACAGAAAGAATCAAAACATCAAAAAGGTAATGCAATGCCAGTTCTTATGACAGAAAGAATCAAAACATCAAAAAGGTAATGCAATGCCAGTTCTTATGACAGCAAGAATCAAAACACCAAAAAGGTAATGCAATGCCAGTTCTTATGACAGAAAGAATCAAAACATCAAAAAGGTAATGCAATGCCAGTTCCTATGACAGCAAGAATCAAAACATCAAAAAGGTAATGAATGCAATGCCAGTTCTTATGACAGCAAGAATCAAAACATCAAAAAGGTAATGCAATGCCAGTTCTTATGACAGAAAGAATCAAAACATCAAAAAGGTAATGCAATGCCAGTTCTTATGACAGAAAGAATCAAAACATCAAAAAGGTAATGCAATGCCAGTTCCTATGACAGCAAGAATCAAAACATCAAAAAGGTAATGCAATGCCAGTTCTTATGACAGCAAGAATCAAAACATCAAAAAGGTAATGCAATGCCAGTTCTTATGACAGAAAGAATCAAAACATCAAAAAGGTAATGCAATGCCAGTTCCTATGACAGCAAGAATCAAAACATCAAAAAGGTAATGCAATGCCAGTTCTTATGACAGAAAGAATCAAAACATCAAAAAGGTAATGCAATGCCAGTTCTTATGACAGCAAGAATCAAAACATCAAAAAGGTAATGCAATGCCAGTTCCTATGACAGAAAGAATCAAAACATCAAAAAGGTAATGCAATGCCAGTTCCTATGACAGCAAGAATCAAAACATCAAAAAGGTAATGAATGCAATGCCAGTTCTTATGACAGAAAGAATCAAAACATCAAAAAGGTAATGCAATGCCAGTTCCTATGACAGCAAGAATCAAAACATCAAAAAGGTAATGCAATGCCAGTTCTTATGACAGAAAGAATCAAAACATCAAAAAGGTAATGCAATGCCAGTTCTTATGACAGCAAGAATCAAAACATCAAAAAGGTAATGCAATGCCAGTTCTTATGACAGCAAGAATCAAAACATCAAAAAGGTAATGCAATGCCAGTTCTTATGACAGCAAGAATCAAAACATCAAAAAGGTAATGCAATGCCAGTTCCTATGACAGCAAGAATCAAAACATCAAAAAGGTAATGCAATGCCAGTTCTTATGACAGAAAGAATCAAAACATCAAAAAGGTAATGCAATGCCAGTTCTTATGACAGCAAGAATCAAAACATCAAAAAGGTAATGCAATGCCAGTTCTTATGACAGAAAGAATCAAAACATCAAAAAGGTAATGCAATGCCAGTTCTTCAACTATGAAGTAATATTAACAACTGTTTTTTAAACAATGTTGCAATAATTCTGTAATTTTAGGGTTAGGGTTATAGTGTTTAACATCACTTTCAACAATATTTCAGTTATTTCGTGGCAGTCATTTTATTGGTGGAGTAAACCGCCGACCTGCTGAAGTCACTGACAAAGTTTATCACATAATGTTGTATCACGTACACCTTGCCATGAGCGGGATTCACAACTTTAGTGGTGATAGGCACTTATTGCACAGGTAGTTGTAAATCCAACTTCCACACAATTACGACCATTTTAGTCAGTGTCAGTACTGTTAGTACACACACACACATCAAAATAACAAGTCACATGCCTATAATGCTTATCTAGTTTAACTTCAGCTGTGGTTATGACCATTTTATCTGGAGTTAACACTGAAACGAATCTGGAAATATTGTTGTTCTGTTCTGTTCTGTTCTGTTCTGTGTTTGGGTAAAAAATAATTCATTACAACATTCGATAATTTTGACACAGCTCAACCGGAATATGTCCCAATTACAAATCGGGGCGACCCATAACAGGATTCTACTTTATGGTGTCCAAAACTGGAATAAGATGCATTCCAAGATTTCAAATAAAATATTTTGGCTGTTTCATAAATAAATATATTAAAAGTGCTTGTTATTGGTTTCGATCTTTCCTTCTTGGGGGTCAAGTATGAGTGAGGGAAAGAATGAGAGGGCTAGTGAGAGATGGGGTAGTAATTGGGTCAAGTGTTAGAGGGGGAGTAAGAGAGGTAGAACAAGAGTGACAATGATCTGGACGATGACACACATGTATTCTGTAGGGATCACTATCTGTCGTTTTGCGTCATTGTCCACAAGTTGACAAAATCTGTTACAAAATAATCCATCAAAATTATTATAATTAAACGTTACATACAAGATATTAAAAAGAACAATGAAAAATGTTTAAAATCAATACATACAATAAATCGTTAAGTTAAGCCTTACTTAGTCTGTCCAATTCTATGAACACGTCCAATAGCCTGGAGTTCCTGAGCAGGGTTTAGTATAGGTTCTACTAAGATAACATAGGTGGCTTCTATAAGATTTAACCCATTAGCACCAGACTGTATTGGCATCAGTAAGGCTGTCAAAGCTTTGTCTTCTTTAAACTGTGACAAGTTTTGCTGTAAAAGACGTTCAAAGGAACTTCAATACTTTTGTATCAAAGTTATGATTTGTTGCAGTCATTGTAAACATTGATTGTTATTTTTTCCTTTTTTACTTATTTATATATATATACCGAGTCTCTATTTATTTCCGTAAACTTCGAAACAAATCGTACTAACCAAACAATACTAGAAGCTTTAAGGTACTTACAGTCAAATCTTGATTAGTGACCATTTATTTCAGTTTGAATAATCAGAGTATTAGAGTCATCTGGGCAATCTTGGTTAGCAATTGCTACGCACACACTATAATTTTCTTCGAGTAATTCAAGAAAACGACTTTTCTGAATTTGAGATAATGAAATTCATCTGTAGTATATATTTGGTGTTAAACTTCTTCGCTAAATCATAAAATTTCAAATATTTTTTT
This sequence comes from Bathymodiolus brooksi, assembly GCA_963680875.1. NCBI lineage: Eukaryota > Metazoa > Mollusca > Bivalvia > Mytilida > Modiolidae > Bathymodiolus > Bathymodiolus brooksi. Next base: position 61,507,780 of record OY804581.1, on the reverse strand, counting down.
TTCAAGTCTATTTACACTGAAATGGTTACATTTAGTAACTTTTTTTTTTATCAAGGAATCTAATCCCTAATAATAGGACAGATTGTGACAATTAAAAACTGACAATGGACAAATAAAGTGAATGATGACCTTTCAAATGATCAAAATAAAAACTAGAAACTATTCCTATTGTCATTTATAGAATATAAAGGGGAAACAAATCTTAAAAGGGACAATGGACAAGAACAGTTAAGCTAACATCAAAATATCACTCTGAATACAATCATTTCAGATATTTACTAAACCAAGAAGGAAGAAAAACACTATTACAATGGCTAACACAATATTATCTTTATTATAATATATAAAAAAAAACAACATAATTAACTTTCTATGATTTTCAAGAGAATAATAACTAAGAATAAACATACATTCAATCCTGTTCTTGTTGTCACCTGTATTAAAAGCAGTCTTCACGCTTAACGTTTTACCTTACAAGCCCACCGGGCCTGCAAGTTCAAATATTTACAGGCCCACCATCAATTCTACAGGCCCAAATTTGAAAACTACATTAATGACCATTAATTCAAACCACCAAAACATAATGATGTACCAAATATTATGTGGACATGTCAATTATGCATTAGGTAAGACCAGAATGCAAGTAAAAAAAACAAAGACACTTTATTTTGGATTCAAGTAAAATTAATCTCCTGAAAATTCTAAAATCATACTGTCAATAGCATCCTCAGTATATTCCATATCATCACTGTCAAACTTGTGGTGTCATCATTGCGTGCGACATATAATTTGGTGATAACTTTTAATATGTATCCCCCCCTTTTTTTTAATATCACTATGATTTGAATCAATACCACACAAAATGCAAAAAGTCATATATGTGTAGCCTTCAGCAGAGTCTGGCCTTCAGCAGAAGAAATATGTATATCATATATGCCAATTTGCTCAACGATCCAACTATATATAGATAGATAGGGAATGCAAATATAGCACGAACGTATATTGATGGTAACAGTCATAAACTGAAGCAAGTAAAGATTGTAATTATTATTTGTCAGACCTCAAATCAGAGTGCAACAATGGAACAAGACTACTGTAGTTCAAATTCTATTTTCTAACTGCAGAGGTAATAGTATTAACGTTGACACAGGTCTGTCAGCAACAGTTCTATAAATAGATCGCAATTAATTTAAAAAAAATACCAATCGGATTTGGAAGCAGATCGAAAAAAATCTGAAGTGTCTCCGTGCATTTCAACGAAATTTGAATGACCAACCTTCTCAAATATGAACATATTATATATGAGAACTCAGACTTTATGCCACAGGATTGAAAAAAAAAATCAAAAGTTTGTTTGGTTAAAAGTAGCTTCGATCAACATTTCCCGTAGCAGTGTCTGATTGTGTCCCCTTTCTCGTGGTGCCATTTTTATTTGATATTGAACGAAATTAAAGTTTCTTTAAACCGAAATGGATTACTTTTCGAGAAAAGTCACTTTCAAAATACCATAGAATTCAATAAACACGATGTCGATATTTTCATAAATGGCACGTGGCAAAAATACGCGGGCAACACAGGACGACTCTTCAAAATTACAAGGCTACTTGAACTTCGCTTTTGACCAACGAGAAATCGAAGTCAACCTTCATAAGCAACTACTTTGCCCTCTAACGTGAATCCTGCTTCTCGTCCTTTTTTAAAACCTACATGATGGGAAAAAGATCGACCAATCAAATTGCAAAAAACAGACACACCTAAATCTATTTCGAATATAGGAAATTCTTAAAAGGACTTGTTTGTCTACCCATTTTTTGCATTGACTCGGCAGCAACTGAAAACGGAGAACAATAAACTAAATATCTACACACAATATCTTATGAAATCAACTTTTGAAACTATATGACCTTTTTTTTCACAGGCCCGTCGGACTTGTGGAACTACTCATTTTATACGCCTGTGTACAATTTTACACGCCACGGGCTTCGGACTACCGCCTAATTTCGAAGACTGTAAAAGGACGCCTTTTACCTGTCCTGCCACATAAAATTTCATATGAATTGAACCTCTTTTAAAGGCATATTGTCTACCACAATCGTAATTTTTTCATAACCAAAATTATTGTCGTTTTCTGTACTGACCTTCATAAAATGAAGATTAAACACCGAATTATTGGCAAATATGCTATGAAACGTTGTTTTTTTCGATGTAAAAAAGGTGACCATTGCTACTGGAAGTTAATTAATTATGCACTGACCTGAGCGAGGCCAAATCTATTTTTATCTATTTTTATGCCAGTAGCCCGGATGCTGCAGCATGGATGTTAAAATTTGTGTTTGTTTACCTCGCAAATACGGCCGTTTTATGCTATTCATTGACAATAATTTGCTGTTGCCAGGTGCAAGATTACATATATTGAATAATATCTACCGAAAATGATCATAGGCATCATCATAAATTCATAAAATATGAAAAATGATTAAGAAAAGAAGGAAAAAACATGCTCAGCTTACCTATCAAGCAAAATCTTTGCCACTTCAGCGCGAGTTTGGATGCGTAGCACTTCCTTGAGTTCGTTCCTATGGTCCAACTGATCCCCTACATATATCCATTTGGAAGATACTTCACTTCTATTCATCTTTCTCTCTGAATCCGTCAAAGTCTGCTTTCTTCCATGCATTGACACTTTCTCTTTTTCCCAAGAACCACATGTTGTTTATTGTTTATAAACAGTGTGCATGCTCAAGATGGGTTCACATGAATAGATTTGAATTCTTGTTATCCTGGACAATAATTCCGATAACGATAGTTTTGGGTCTTTCTTGTCAAAAAATCGTATCTTTTGCAGCATAACTCGGTGTTAATCTTCATTTTATGAAGGTCAGTACGAAAACAACAATAATTTTGGGTATGAAAAAATTACGATTTTGGTAGACAATATGCCTTTAAGAGGTCACCTGTCTTATAAGATAATTTTTGTTAATACGGGTTTTGACTGTACATCTTTTATATAGTTGATGTTGAGAAATAATAAAGATGTTGGTATTACCTGAAATTTAACTCCATGACTGAGTATTCTGTGTTCTACATTGTTTTCTGTAAGAGCTGTATCTAGCACATTCAATACATCAATCCACTGAAATACAAAACAGATAATCTGAGTTTTAATAAACTTCAAGGAAGTCAGGGAGTGATTGTTGCTTACGGCCAAATAAGCAATATATCAGTTATATCATGGAGAGAACAAGTTACGATGAGATGATGAAGATGTCAGATTTGTACTAAACCATTACATTTAGTTGGATTCTTAGTACTAGCTCTCTGAAACAACAGTCTGTGTGTAAACATAACACACTACTCCGACACATTATCCTGATTCTGAGTCAACCAGTCATTCCTCCTCCTCCTTAATGCTGCATGCTTAATGGAGAAGCAACAAATACCATTTTTATAGTCTCTGGTTTGAGCAAACAGTGGCTCCAACCCACAATCTACCACTTTCGAGACGAGCACGCCAACAATTACACCAATGATTCAGTTCTTTACAAGAAGTAATTAAAATACTATTGTTTTACAGTAAATATCAAAGTACATTTTTAAAAATTTTCATATCAACAGTGTTGAAATGGCAACACACCTCAAAACTGTTCCTTTAAATACAAATTCTTCAAATGATAATAATGCTGTGTAATAATTGTATCATTTCTTTCCTAGTTGACGACATATACAAAGTCACAATAGCTCACATTGTGCTGTTGACCAGATGAGCTAAACATATAAATGAATGACAAATTGATACCAATAGTCAGATGACCTAATTACTGATGAGACATAAATAATACAATACCGTAGAAACCAGTATACTGATGAAACATAAATAATACAATACCGTAGAGAAAACCAGTATACTGATGAAACATAAATAATACAATACCGTAGAGAAAACAAGTATACTGTTGAAACATAAATAATACAATACCGTAGAGAAAACCAGTATACTGTTGAAACATAAATAATACAATACCATAGAGAAAACCAGCATACTGATGAAACATAAATAATACAATACCGTAGAGAAAACCAGTATACTGATGAAACATAAATAATACAATACTGTGGAGAAAACCAGTATACTGATGAAACATAAATAATACAATACTGTAGAGAAAACCAGTATACTGATGAAACATAAATAATACAATACTGTGGAGAAAACCAGTATACTGATGAAACATAAATAATACAATACCGTAGAGAAAACCAGTATACTGATGAAACATAAATAATACAATACCATAGAGAAAACCAGTATACTGATGAAACTTAAATAATACAATACCGTAGAGAAAACCAGTATACTGTTGAAACATAAATAATACAATACCGTAGAGAAAACCAGTATACTGATGAAACATAAATAATACAATACCCTAGAGAAAACCAGTATACTGATGAAACATAAATAATACAATAATACCCTAGAGAAAACCAGTATACTGATGAAACATAAATAATACAATACCATAGAGAAAACCAGTATACTGATGAAACATAAATAATACAATACCATAGAGAAAACCAGTATACTGATGAGACATAAATAATACAATACCGTAGAGAAAACCAGTATACTGATGAAACATAAATAATACAATACCGTAGAGAAAACCAGTATACTGATGAAACATAAATAATACAATACCATAGAGAAAACCAGTATACTGATGAGACATAAATAATACAATACCGTAGAGAAAACCAGTATACTGATGAAACATAAATAATACAATACCGTAGAGAAAACCAGTATACTGATGAGACATAAACAATACAATACCATAGAGAAAACCAGTATACTGATGAAACATAAATAATACAATACCGTAGAGAAAACCAGTATATTGATGAGACATAAATAATACAATACCGTAGAGAAAACCAGTATACTGATGAAACATAAATAATACAATACCGTAGAGAAAACCAGTATACTGATGAGACATAAATAATACAATACCGCAGAGAAAACCAGTATACTGATGAAACATAAATAATACAATACCGTAGAGAAAACCAGTATACTGATGAAACATAAATAATACAATACCGTAGAGAAAACCAGTATACTGATGAAACATAAATAATACAATACTGTGGAGAAAACCAGTATACTGATGAAACATAAATAATACAATACCATAGAAAAAACCAGTATACTGATGAGACATAAATAATACAATACCGTAGAGAAAACCAGTATACTGATGAGACATAAATAATACAATACCATAGAGAAAACCAGTATACTGATGAAACATAAATAATACAATACCGTAGAGAAAACCAGTATACTGATGAGACATAAATAATACAATACCGTAGAGAAAACCAGTATACTGATGAAACATAAATAATACAATACCGTAGAGAAAACCAGTATACTGATGAGACATAAATAATACAATACCATAGAGAAAACCAGTATACTGATGAAACATGAATAATACAATACCGTAGAGAAAACCAGTATACTGATGAAACATAAATAATACAATACTGTGGAGAAAACCAGTATACTGATGAAACATAAATAATACAATACCATAGAGAAAACCAGTATACTGATGAAACATAAATAATACAATACCATAGAGAAAACCAGTATACTGATGAGACATAAATAATACAATACCATAGAGAAAACCAGTATACTGATGAAACATAAATAATACAATACTGTGGAGAAAACCAGTATACTGATGAAACATAAATAATACAATACCGTAGAGAAAACCAGCATACTGATGAAACATAAATAATACAATACCGTAGAGAAAACCAGTATACTGATGAAACATAAATAATACAATACCGTAGAGAAAACCAGTATACTGATGAAACATAAATAATACAATACTGTGGAGAAAACCAGTATACTGATGAAACATAAATAATACAATACCGTAGAGAAAACCAGTATACTGATGAAACATAAATAATACAATACCATAGAGAAAACCAGTATACTGATGAGACATAAATAATACAATACCGTAGAGAAAACCAGTATACTGATGAAACATAAATAATACAATACCGTAGAGAAAACCAGTATACTGATGAAACATAAATAATACAATACCGTAGAGAAAACCAGTATACTGATGAAACATAAATAATACAATACCATAGAGAAAACCAGTATACTGATGAAACATAAATAATACAATACCATAGAGAAAACTAGTATACTGATGAAACATAAATAATACAATACCGTAGAGAAAACCAGTATACTGATGAAACATAAATAATACAATACCGTGGAGAAAACCAGTATACTGATGAAACATAAATAATACAATACCCTAGAGAAAACCAGTATACTGATGAAACATAAATAATACAATACCGTAGAGAAAACCAGTATACTGATGAAACATAAATAATACAATACCGTAGAGAAAACCAGTATACTGATGAAACATAAATAATACAATACCATAGAGAAAACCAGTATACTGATGAAACATGAATAATACAATACCGTAGAGAAAACCAGTATACTGATGAAACATAAATAATACAATACCATAGAGAAAACCAGTATATTGATGAAACATAAATAATACAATACCGTAGAGAAAACCAGTATACTGATAAAACATAAATAATACAATACCGTAGAGAAAACCAGTATACTGATGAAACATAAATAATACAATACCGTAGAGAAAACCAGTATACTGATGAAACATAAATAATACAATACCGTAGAGAAAACCAGTATACTGATGAAACATAAATAATACAATACCGTAGAGAAAACCAGTATACTGATGAAACATAAATAATACAATACCGTAGAGAAAACCAGTATACTGATGAAACATAAATAATACAATACCGTAGAGAAAACCAGTATACTGATGAAACATAAATAATACAATACCGTAGAGAAAACCAGTATACTGATGAAACATAAATAATACAATACCGTAGAGAAAACCAGTATACTGATGAAACATAAATAATACAATACCGTAGAGAAAACCAGTATACTGATGAAACATAAATAATACAATACTGTGGAGAAAACCAGTATACTAATGAAACATAAATAATACAATACCATAGAGAAAACCAGTATACTGATGAAACATAAATAATACAATACCATAGAGAAAACCAGTATACTGATGAAACATAAATAATACAATACCATAGAGAAAACCAGTATACTGATGAAACATAAATAATACAATACCGTAGAGAAAACCAATATACTGATGAAACATAAATAATACAATACCGTAGAGAAAACCAGTATACTGATGAAACATAAATAATACAATACTGTGGAGAAAACCAGTAAACTGATGAAACATAAATAATACAATACTGTAGAGAAAACCAGTATACTGATGAAACATAAATAATATAATACCGTAGAGAAAACCAGTATACTGATGAAACATAAATAATACAATACCATAGAGAAAACCAGTATACTGATGAAACATAAATAATACAATACTGTGGAGAAAACCAGTATACTGATGAAACATGAATAATACAATACCGTAGAGAAAACCAGCATACTGATGAAACATAAATAATACAATACCGTAGAGAAAACCAGTATACTGATGAAACATAAATAATACAATACCGTAGAGAAAACCAGTATACTGATGAAACATAAATAATACAATACCGTAGAGAAAACCAGTATACTGATGAAACATAAATAATACAATACCGTAGAGAAAACCAGTATACTGATGAAACATAAATAATACAATACTGTGGAGAAAACCAGTATACTGATGAAACATAAATAATACAATACCGTAGAGAAAACCAGTATACTGATGAAACATAAATAATACAATACCATAGAGAAAACCAGTATACTGATGAAACATGAATAATACAATACCGTAGAGAAAACCAGTATACTGATGAAACATAAATAATACAATACCATAGAGAAAACCAGTATATTGATGAAACATAAATAATACAATACCGTAGAGAAAACCAGTATACTGATAAAACATAAATAATACAATACCGTAGAGAAAACCAGTATACTGATGAAACATAAATAATACAATACCGTAGAGAAAACCAGTATACTGATGAAACATAAATAATACAATACTGTAGAGAAAACCAGTATACTGATGAAACATAAATAATACAATACCATAGAGAAAACCAGTATACTGATGAAACATAAATAATACAATACCATAGAGAAAACCAGTATACTGATGAAACATAAATAATACAATACCGTAGAGAAAACCAATATACTGATGAAACATAAATAATACAATACCATAGAGAAAACCAGTATACTGATGAAACATAAATAATACAATACCATAGAGAAAACCAGTATACTGATGAAACATAAATAATACAATACCATAGAGAAAACCAGTATACTGATGAAACATAAATAATACAATACCGTAGAGAAAACCAATATACTGATGAAACATAAATAATACAATACCGTAGAGAAAACCAGTATACTGATGAAACATAAATAATACAATACTGTGGAGAAAACCAGTATACTGATGAAACATAAATAATACAATACTGTAGAGAAAACCAGTATACTGATGAAACATAAATAATATAATACCGTAGAGAAAACCAGTATACTGATGAAACATAAATAATACAATACCATAGAGAAAACCAGTATACTGATGAAACATAAATAATACAATACTGTGGAGAAAACCAGTATACTGATGAAACATAAATAATACAATACCGTAGAGAAAACCAGCATACTGATGAAACATAAATAATACAATACCGTAGAGAAAACCAGTATACTGATGAAACATAAATAATACAATACCGTAGAGAAAACCAGTATACTGATGAAACATAAATAATACAATACCGTAGAGAAAACCAGTATACTGATGAAACATAAATAATACAATACCGTAGAGAAAACCAGTATACTGATGAAACATAAATAATACAATACTGTGGAGAAAACCAGTATACTGATGAAACATAAATAATACAATACCGTAGAGAAAACCAGTATACTGATGAAACATAAATAATACAATACCATAGAGAAAACCAGTATACTGATGAAACATAAATAATACAATACCATAGAGAAAACCAGTATACTGATGAAACATAAATAATACAATACCGTAGAGAAAACCAGTATACTGATGAAACATAAATAATACAATACCGTAGAGAAAACCAGTATACTGATAAAACATAAATAATACAATACCGTGGAGAAAACCAGTATACTGATGAAACATAAATAATACAATACCCTAGAGAAAACCAGTATACTGATGAAACATAAATAATACAATACCGTAGAGAAAACCAGTATACTGATGAAACATAAATAATACAATACCGTAGAGAAAACCAGCATACTGATGAAACATAAATAATACAATACCGTAGAGAAAACCAGTATACTGATGAAACATAAATAATACAATACCGTAGAGAAAACCAGTATACTGATGAAACATAAATAATACAATACTGTGGAGAAAACCAGTATACTGATGAAACATAAATAATACAATACCGTAGAGAAAACCAGTATACTGATAAAACATAAATAATACAATACCATAGAGAAAACCAGTATACTGATGAGACATAAATAATACAATACCGTAGAGAAAACCAGTATACTGATGAAACATAAATAATACAATACTGTAGAGAAAACCAGTATACTGATAAAACATAAATAATACAATACCGTAGAGAAAACCAGTATACTGATGAAACATAAATAATACAATACCGTAGAGAAAACCAGCATACTGATGAAACATAAATAATACAATACTGTGGAGAAAACCAGTATACTGATAAAACATAAATAATACAATACTGTAGAGAAAACCAGTATACTGATGAAACATAAATAATATAATACCGTAGAGAAAACCAGTATACTGATGAAACATAAATAATACAATACCATAGAGAAAACCAGTATACTGATGAAACATAAATAATACAATACTGTGGAGAAAACCAGTATACTGATGAAACATAAATAATACAATACCGTAGAGAAAACCAGCATACTGATGAAACATAAATAATACAATACCGTAGAGAAAACCAGTATACTGATGAAACATAAATAATACAATACCGTAGAGAAAACCAGTATACTGATGAAACATAAATAATACAATACCGTAGAGAAAACCAGTATACTGATGAAACATAAATAATACAATACTGTGGAGAAAACCAGTATACTGATAAAACATAAATAATACAATACTGTAGAGAAAACCAGTATACTGATGAAACATAAATAATATAATAACGTAGAGAAAACCAGTATACTGATGAAACATAAATAATACAATACCATAGAGAAAACCAGTATACTGATGAAACATAAATAATACAATACTGTGGAGAAAACCAGTATACTGATGAAACATAAATAATACAATACCGTAGAGAAAACCAGTATACTGATAAAACATAAATAATACAATACCGTGGAGAAAACCAGTATACTGATGAAACATAAATAATACAATACCCTAGAGAAAACCAGTATACTGATGAAACATAAATAATACAATACCGTAGAGAAAACCAGTATACTGATGAAACATAAATAATACAATACCGTAGAGAAAACCAGCATACTGATGAAACATAAATAATACAATACCGTAGAGAAAACCAGTATACTGATGAAACATAAATAATACAATACCGTAGAGAAAACCAGTATACTGATGAAACATAAATAATACAATACTGTGGAGAAAACCAGTATACTGATGAAACATAAATAATACAATACCGTAGAGAAAACCAGTATACTGATAAAACATAAATAATACAATACCATAGAGAAAACCAGTATACTGATGAGACATAAATAATACAATACCGTAGAGAAAACCAGTATACTGATGAAACATAAATAATACAATACTGTAGAGAAAACCAGTATACTGATAAAACATAAATAATACAATACCGTAGAGAAAACCAGTATACTGATGAAACATAAATAATACAATACCGTAGAGAAAACCAGCATACTGATGAAACATAAATAATACAATACTGTGGAGAAAACCAGTATACTGATAAAACATAAATAATACAATACCGTAGAGAAAACCAGTATACTGATGAAACATAAATAATATAATACCGTAGAGAAAATCAGTATACTGATGAAACATAAATAATACAATACCATAGAGAAAACCAGTATACTGATGAAACATAAATAATACAATACTGTGGAGAAAACCAGTATACTGATGAAACATAAATAATACAATACCGTAGAGAAAACCAGCATACTGATGAAACATAAATAATACAATACCGTAGAGAAAACCAGTATACTGATGAAACATAAATAATACAATACCGTAGAGAAAACCAGTATACTGATGAAACATAAATAATACAATACCGTAGAGAAAACCAGTATACTGATGAAACATAAATAATACAATACCGTAGAGAAAACCAGTATACTGATGAAACATAAATAATACAATACCGTAGAGAAAACCAGTATACTGATGAAACATAAATAATACAATACCGTGGAGAAAACCAGTATACTGATGAAACATAAATAATACAATACCGTAGAGAAAACCAGTATACTGATGAAACATAAATAATACAATACCGTAGAGAAAACCAGTATACTGATGAAACATAAATAATACAATACCGTAGAGAAAACCAGAATACTGATGAAACATAAATAATACAATACCATAGAGAAAACCAGTATACTGATGAAACATAAATAATACAATACCGTAGAGAAAACCAGTATACTGATGAAACATAAATAATACAATACCGTAGAGAAAACCAGTATACTGATGAAACATAAATAATACAATACCGTAGAGAAAACCAGTATACTGATGAAACATAAATAATACAATACCGTAGAGAAAACCAGTATACTGATGAAACATAAATAATACAATACTGTGGAGAAAACCAGTATACTGATGAAACATAAATAATACAATACTGTAGAGAAAACCAGTATACTGATGAAACATAAATAATATAATACCGTAGAGAAAACCAGTATACTGATGAAACATAAATAATACAATACCGTAGAGAAAACCAGTATACTGATGAAACATAAATAATACAATACCGTAGAGAAAACCAGTATACTGATGAAACATAAATAATACAATACCGTAGAGAAAACCAGTATACTGATGAAACATAAATAATACAATACCGTAGAGAAAACCAGTATACTGATGAAACATAAATAATACAATACCGTGGAGAAAACCAGTATACTGATGAAACATAAATAATACAATACCCTAGAGAAAACCAGTATACTGATGAAACATAAATAATACAATACCGTAGAGAAAACCAGTATACTGATGAAACATAAATAATACAATACTGTGGAGAAAACCAGTATACTGATGAAACATAAATAATACAATACCGTAGAGAAAACCAGCATACTGATGAAACATAAATAATACAATACCGTAGAGAAAACCAGTATACTGATGAAACATAAATAATACAATACCGTAGAGAAAACCAGTATACTGATGAAACATAAATAATACAATACCGTAGAGAAAACCAGTATACTGATGAAACATAAATAATACAATACCGTAGAGAAAACCAGAATACTGATGAAACATAAATAATACAATACCATAGAGAAAACCAGTATACTGATGAAACATAAATAATACAATACCGTAGAGAAAACCAGTATACTGATGAAACATAAATAATACAATACCGTAGAGAAAACCAGTATACTGATGAAACATAAATAATACAATACCGTAGAGAAAACCAGTATACTGATGAAACATAAATAATACAATACCATAGAGAAAACCAGTATACTGATGAGACATAAATAATACAATACCGTAGAGAAAACCAGTATACTGATGAAACATAAATAATACAATACTGTAGAGAAAACCAGTATACTGATGAAACATAAATAATACAATACCGTAGAGAAAACCAGTATACTGATGAAACATAAATAATACAATACCGTAGAGAAAACCAGTATACTGATGAAACATAAATAATACAATACCGTAGAGAAAACCAGTATACTGATGAAACATAAATAATACAATACTGTGGAGAAAACCAGTATACTGATGAAACATAAATAATACAATACTGTAGAGAAAACCAGTATACTGATGAAACATAAATAATATAATACCGTAGAGAAAACCAGTATACTGATGAAACATAAATAATACAATACCGTAGAGAAAACCAGTATACTGATGAAACATAAATAATACAATACCGTAGAGAAAACCAGTATACTGATGAAACATAAATAATACAATACCGTAGAGAAAACCAGTATACTGATGAAACATAAATAATACAATACCGTAGAGAAAACCAGTATACTGATGAAACATAAATAATACAATACCGTGGAGAAAACCAGTATACTGATGAAACATAAATAATACAATACCCTAGAGAAAACCAGTATACTGATGAAACATAAATAATACAATACCGTAGAGAAAACCAGTATACTGATGAAACATAAATAATACAATACCGTAGAGAAAACCAGCATACTGATGAAACATAAATAATACAATACCATAGAGAAAACCAGTATACTGATGAAACATAAATAATACAATACCGTAGAGAAAACCAGTATACTGATGAAACATAAATAATACAATACCGTAGAGAAAACCAGTATACTGATGAAACATAAATGATACAATACCGTAGAGAAAACCAGTATACTGATGAAACATAAATAATACAATACCATAGAGAAAACCAGTATACTGATGAGACATAAATAATACAATACCGTAGAGAAAACCAGTATACTGATGAAACATAAATAATACAATACCGTAGAGAAAACCAGTATACTGATGAAACATAAATAATACAATACCGTAGAGAAAACCAGTATACTGATGAAACATAAATAATACAATACTGTGGAGAAAACCAGTATACTGATGAAACATAAATAATACATTACCATAGAGAAAACCAGTATACTGATGAAACATAAATAATACAATACCGTAGAGAAAACCAGTATACTGATGAAACATAAATAATACAATACCGTAGAGAAAACCAGTATACTGATGAAACATAAATAATACAATACCATAGAGAAAACCAGTATACTGATGAAACATAAATAATACAATACTGTGGAGAAAACCAGTATACTGATGAAACATAAATAATACATTACCGTGGAGAAAACCAGTATCTTTGCTGTAGGATCTTTCAGGTGAATCTTAATCATCTGTTTTACTATTCCTTTAATCTTTGAGGAATGACTTCCCTGGAAAAGTAAACAAATTTGAGGAATGACTTCCCTGGAAAAGTAAACAAATTTGAGGAATGGCTTCCCTGGAAAAGTAAACAAATTTGAGGAATGACTTCCCTGGAAAAGTAAACAAATTCAGCACAAATGAATACAAAGACATACTGTTTAGTGTTTTATCTAGGACTGAAAAGGGGCATGGTATTTTTTTTTTAAAAAGGGCACCTTGCACGTATAATTTACCAAAAAGGCACATAGAAAAAATAGGGTAGGTAGGTAGGTAAAACCATTTTGTTTTTCAAAATTATTTTGATTTCTTGACTTTAACAGTGCTTAACCAAAATGTGATGACTTAGTGGCGTTTTACAAAAAATACCAATAAAATGTGCTAGGGTAGGCCGAAAAAATAGGGACGGTACTGTAGAGAAACCTTGAACAGAGATATATGTTTTTCTGGCCTTATTCATACACACAGGTACACAGGGATTTAGCCAGGATTTTGAGACCATTAGTCACTTTTGTGGAACAGATTTTTTTTTTAAATTATGAATAAACAAGAATATAATGAGCTTAATTTTATAATCAGTTAAGTTGCCTTATTGGTTAGTAATGGAGATTGAAAACCTCCTAGGATGGGAACATACTCTGTAAATTAACAACCAACTGATAAAACATAACATTGCCACTATTTTTATCTCAATACCACACAAATTGTAATACCCCCCCTCCCCCCACTCTTTTGAAATATTACTGTGCTTTGGTCTAATACCACACAAATTGTAAATACCCCCTCCCCCACCCTTTTTGAAATGTCACTGTGCTTTGGTCTAATACCACAACAATTGTAATAACTCATATTTGTGTAGTCTTCAGCAGAAAACAAAATTCTGCCAATGAGGCAATGGTCCAACTTCTATCTAGATTCTTTGTAGGAAATCAGTATAAAACTGAAGCAAGTTGTAAAATAAATAATTATTTCTCAGACCTCATAATCAAATTGCAACAATTTGAATAAAAATACTGAAGTTATTTTTTTTCATTGCAGACACGTGTCTGTTTGTAAATAGTGTTCTATTAATAGAACGAAATTGTTACCCGGATGCTGATCAATATATAAAAAACTTATATGCGTCCTCGTGCAGTGCATTTCAACGAATTGAATGGCCAACCTTTGCATATAAATGAAATATAAAATATGAGAACTAAGATTTCATTTCACAGAAATGAGAATAAATAACATCAAAAGTTTGTTTGGTTAAAAGTAGCTTCGGTGGATTGCGAACTCCTGTTGATCGCGCCATTTTTATTTTACTTTAGTTTCTTCAAAGGACTACACGTCCTTGGTTTCTTTGATCAAAGCTATGACTTTTCGAGAAAATCACTTTCAAAATACTTAATGGATACGATAGATTTCAATAAACATGATATCAACATTTTCATAAATTTGGCAAAAATAGTTCGCTATGTCAGACATTGAGACGAATCGTGCAATGAATGACGATACGATACTATTAATTATATATTTTGACGGCAACTTTCCCAATGCGAAATTGCGCCCATATGACGATTACAAAAATATGTCCACTTTAAATACATAACTGTGGCATTTTGAGTACATGTCATAACTATAAAAAAAAATATTATCGTTGATTGAATTCTTTGTCCAGGTGAAATCAAAGATTACGCAATCAAAACAAAAATTCTATAATCCGTTGATTGGCTTGTAACATGTAATAAAATTGTCATTGTAGTGACTAATTAGTTTTAATCAGCAAATGAAGAAGAATGGATTGTTACAAACATTTTTTTACGATTTTTTGAAAATTCAAGTGACAAATTACGGATTGTTTGAAGAAATGAAAAAGGGCATATCGGCAATACATGGCGCCACGTTTTTTTTATCAAAAGGCGCATGGCGCTCAGAAAAAGGGGCATGGCATCGCACCATTCTATTTTTCTTTAGATAAAACACTATTGTTGTGAGGACAGAAATGATTTTCAGGTGATGTTTTCACGAAATAAATCAAATTATGTTGACTTCATATTTTCAGAACAGTCTATTTGGCATTTATTTTGTTTTCTCATAGATAACCCAGTATTTGGTAAATAAAATTATAGATGCAAAATAACATCAAAACAATAACTAGAGAAAGTTGATCTGGTGATCACAGATACCCCCGCATTCCAAATTTTCATCCAGAAACCTTTAAAGTCCCTATTTTCTAAGAGAAAAAGGACCATAATTCATGAACGGTAAATGTCAATTTCACCATAATCGAACATAATCTGTATTTTATGGTACATCACATTGTGTTAAAGTTTGAAAAGATTTGGCTGAGTCGTACCTTAAATATCATCCAGAAACCTAGAAAGTCCCTATTTTCTAAGAGAAAAAGGGCTATAACTCAGGAACGGTAAATGTGAAATATACCATAATCAAACTTAACCTGTATTTTATGGTATACAGCATTGTGTTAAAGTTTGAAAAGATTTGGTTGAGCCATACTTTAAATATCATTCGGAAATCTAAAAAGTCCCTATTTTCTAAGAGAAATAGGGCCATAACTCAGGAACGGTAAATGTGAAATACACCATAATCACACTTAATCTGTATTTAATGGTCCACAGCATTGTGTTAAAGTTTGAAAAGATTTGGTTGAGCCATACTTTAAATATCATCCGGAAACCTAAAAAGTCCCTATTTTCTAAGAGAAAAAGGGCCATAACTCAGGAATGGTAAATGCGAAATACACCGTAATCGAACTTAACCTGTATTTTATGGTACACAGCAATGTGTGAAAGTTTGAAAAGATTTGGTTGAGCGGTACTTTAATTATTATCCGGAAACCAAAAGTGTGACGGACGAACGTACGGACATGAGGATCCCTATATACCCCGTACTCTCGTCGAGCGGGGGTATAATAAAAATACCCAGATGTAATATTTATGAGCAGAAGTAAAGAGTACCACTCAAATGCAGACAATGAACCATTTCACACTTATTACATAGTATGAGCTATAATTAAGACCCTATTGTGACTGTGAAATGTAAAGCAACAATAACAAGTGTTCCTTTACTTTAATTTGAGTCTAAGTGTAACGTTGGACAATCTCTAATGTATGTTACATTTACATCCGTAACTTATATTTACAGTATATATTACACCAAAGTATTAACTATCTCATAATGAAGTTACATTACCTTTATATTAAAATTCAGTTCTTCATCAGAGTCGTCAGATTTCTTAGTACTAACATATGAAATGTCGCTACGATAAGTCTTCTCTCGACAGATGGCACACTTCACAACTCGATTCCTTCCACCGAAGCTGTATTGATCTAGCAGGATGCTGATACAGTCTAAACAATAACAATGCCCACAATGCATCACACTCCATTCTACACCCAATTCTCGTTGACATATAGGACAAGGTTCAGGATTACGTCTATCGACAGTTTCGTTTTGCGTCTAAAATATTAACAAATCATACAAAAAATTCAAACACATACGATTTACTAAATACTGACATAATAAAATGAAAAAAAGAATACAACACACTGAGATCTAATCTTAATTAAAATTAGACGTTTGTTGTAGCTTTCTTTCCTTTCGTTTTGTTTGTGGTACACTAACTTCTAGCGTCATCCTGAATGAGGTCACATCAGGGTTTATATTTTCAAACGACCTATCAGTGACAGAATCCACTACATTTTTTTTTATATATAATTAAAAGTAATTTTCAACGGTTAATAAATTGTCCTTTTGATCTTTACACATGATACTAAGAAGCAATAAACATGATACAAACATATTATTGTTAATTTCTATGTGTAATATTACACATGATACTAACAAGCAATAAGCATGATACAAACATGTTATTGTTCATTTCTATGTGTAATATTACACATGATACTAACAAGCAATAAACATGATACATACATATTATTATTAATTTCTAATAAACATGATACATACATATTATTATTAATTTCTATGTGTAATGTTACACATGATACTAACAAGCAATAAACATGATACAAACATGTTATTGTTAATTTCTATGTGTAATATTACACATGATACTAACAAGCAATAAACATGATACAAACATGTTATTGTTCATTTCTATGTGTAATATTACACATGATACTAACAAGCAATAAACATGATACAAACATATTATTGTTCATTTCTATGTGTAATATTACACATGATACTAACAAGCAATAAACATGATACAAACATATTATTGTTCATTTCTATGTGTAATATTACACATGATACTAACAAGCAATAAACATGATACAAACATGTTATTGTTCATTTCTATGTGTAATATTACACATGATACTAACAAGCAATAAACATGATACAAACATATTATTGTTCATTTCTATGTGTAATATTACACATGATACTAACAAGCAATAAACATGATACAAACATATTATTGTTCATTTCTATGTGTAATATTACACATGATACTAACAAGCAATAAACATGATACAAACATGTTATTGTTCATTTCTATGTGTAATATTACACATGATACTAACAAGCAATAAAGATGATACAAACATATTATTGTTAATTTCTATGTGTAATAATGTGACATAATATTGACTTCAATGACATCAATTTGACAAATCCTCTATAAACATACTATTGGTGACATGTTTTGCTCCAAATGGACTTCTCATCACATCCCAGACTTTGCCTTCGATGCGGTATCGCTCTGAGAAATCCATTCTTGCAAAACAAATCAAAGATAGTATATATTTATTGCTAATATTCAACTTTTTTCAACTAGTTTAATTCTAAATCAATAAGAATTAACTGTTTGGTTTGGTTTATGGTGTTTAATGCCACTTTCAACAATATTTCAGTTATATCGTGGCGGTCAGTTTTATTGGTGGAGGAAACCAGAGTACCCGGAGAAAACCACTGACCTGTCGCAAGTCACTGACAAACTTTATCACATAATGTCATAACAAGTCCACCTTGCCATGAACGGGGTTCGAACTCACAATGTTAGTGGTGATAGGCACTGATTGCACAGGTTGTTGTAAATCCAACTACCATATCATCAAGACCAAGACGGCCCTGAGAATTAATTGAGCTGACTTACCTTTGCCAGATTTGTTAAATATAACAGCTGACCTAACTTTTTCCTTAGTTCACATTTTCCAACAACTTGATCAGACTTTAACTTTTGTATATGGTGATCTAACTGTAATATAATAATAAGGAATCTGTAGAAATTTCGCAAATGATATCACATTGTGCTAAATTATTAATAAATTTTTGAATTTCCCCCAATCTGTAGCAAGAATTGGACAAGGAGGAATTCCTGTGGAGGACCTCACATACTTTATTTTAACCTACTAACAATATTGCAGTTGAAGAGGATTTTCCAGGGCAACCATAGTTTGTGTCAGGTTTGATTAAATTCTGCAGTTTCATACCATAAATGTTAATTTTGGGTAACAGACAATGTTCAATTGTTGATCTTGTTTTACTGCTACAAGTATGAATAGTAAACCACACATATTTGTAATACTTGGTCAACTTTCTCACATTGGGTTAGGTTTAAGGTGTTTTTAATGCCACTTTCAACAATATTTCAGCTATATCATGCTGGTCAGTTTTATTGGTGGAGGAAATCGGAGTACTCGGAGAAAACCGTTGACCTGTCCAAAGTCACTGACATACTTTTATCACATAAAGTTGCATTGAGTAAACCTTGCCATGAGTTGGATTCGAACTCTGATTGCATAAGTAATTACAAATCCTACTACCATACGATCATGACCATGACGGACCCAACTCACATTGGTACAATTAATAACCATGTTGTGAGTTACCAAACATGTTTATACTTACCGTTCCTGGCTCTATGATATTGAATTGTGATGTTGTTGGTTCTGGTTCATCTGGAAACCTCAGTCTTAATCTGGTAGTAGCCATTTCTAATTCATCCCCACTAGAAACTTGTTCTCTCAGAGACATCCACACTGCTCTTAGTCCCTATGATAAAGAAGACATGGATTATAGCTGTATGTTATGCTCAAATTAAAATATTGGAAAATATAGCAACATAAGGAAGAATATCTTTTTGGTAACATCAGTACAAAACAAACTAATCAAAGTTAGATAAATTTCAGTAGTTTTAACTTGAAGATCTTGTATACTAAGAACATACAATCTGAACATTTTATGAATGTCTTATCAAAGTCAACCTCATCGGTGGCGTTATGGTTAGTATGCTTGAACCGAGTGCGGTAGATCATGGGTTCGAGTAAAACCAACAACTATAAAATTAATAGGTGTTGCTTCTCTACTAAGCACGCAGTATTAAGGAGAAAGAGCAAAGACTGTTTGGCTCGGAATCAGGATATTGTGTCTGAGTGGGGCAACATGTTTTAGTGAGCTAGCACTATAAAAATCCAACTAAGCGTGTTGGTCTAGTACAAAGCAGACCTCATCATCATCTCATTGAAAATTAACTTGTTCTCACCATAATATAGCTGAAAAATTGCAGAGTTGGCAACAATCACTCACTCACTCTTATTAAAGTCTTAAATTATTACAGATTCATTTATCCATTTGAACAATCTAATTAAATTTGATGTTTTTTTTTTTTCTTTTTTGCATTAATTTTTTTCTGATAGATTAACATATAGCAAAATCCCCTTTATTATCATGTCATGTGACCTTTCCTTCATCTTTGACCATCCAATCATATGCAAGAGAGTTAAATATATTGATGAATTGTTCAACAGCTTTTGAAGTGGACTCCGTTTTGATAGATTTAGTAGACTGATGACCGATTGGTTGGTTGAAAAACTCCAAACTGGATGTCGCTAGATGATAGTGTACCGCCAAAATTAAATTGTCCATTTGCACATCCTACTTTTGTTTATTTTACTGGACTAGTTTTAATTATTGGTGTTATCTTAAACTGGTGAAATAATTTAAAATCTAGAAGTAAATACAAAGGCAAATATCTATACAATGGAACAAACTATTCAAGCCATAAATCACCTTTAAAGAATTGTGGGTGACTAGAATAAAGAAAATGGATTATAAGGGGTGTCAGAAAGTCATGTTTTTGATTATTGGTTAAGCAAGGTAAAGATCAGGTCACAACTTTAATTACAAGAAAACTTTACTCAAGATTATGTACCATTCCTAAGATGTTCAAAATGAAAAACAAAAAAACACCACAATGTCAGAACAGTTCCAAAATCCAATCAGAAAATCATAGAAACCAAAGGTAAAATCATAGAAACCAAGGTAAAATCATAGAAACCAAAGGTAAAATCATAGAAACCCAGGTAAAATCATAGAAACCAAGGTAAAATCATAGAAACCCAGGTAAAATCATAGAAACCAAGTTAAAATCATAGAAACCAAGGTAAAATCATAGAAACTAAGGTAAAATCATAGAAACCAAGGTAAAATCATAGAAACCAAGGTAAAATCATAGAAACCAAGTTAAAATCATAGAAACCAAGGTAAAATCATAGAAACCAAGGTAAAATCATAGAAACCAAGGTAAAATCATAGAAACCAAGTTAAAATCATAGAAACCAAGGTAAAATCATAGAAACCAAGGTAAAATCATAGAAACCAAGGTAAAATCATAGAAACAAAGGTAAAATCATAGAAACCAAGGTAAAATCATAGAAACCAAGTTAAAATCATAGAAACCAAGGTAAAATCATAGAAACCAAGGTAAAATCATAGAAACCAAGGTAAAATCATAGAAACTAAGGTAAAATCATAGAAACCAAGGTAAAATCATAGAAACCAAGTTAAAATCATAGAAACCAAGGTAAAATCATAGAAACCAAGGTAAAATCATAGAAACCAAGGTAAAATCATAGAAACAAAGGTAAAATCATAGAAACCAAGGTAAAATCATAGAAACCAAGGAAAAATCATAGAAACGAAGGTAAAATCATAGAAACCAAGTTAAAATCATAGAAACCAAGGTAAAATCATAGAAACAAAGGTAAAATCATAGAAACAAAGGTAAAATCATAGAAACAAAGGTAAATTCATAGAAACAAAGGTAAAATCATAGAAACAAAGGTAAAATCATAGAAACCAAGTTAAAATCATAGAAACCAAGGTAAAATCATAGAAACAAAGGTAAAATCATAGAAACAAAGGTAAAATCATAGAAACAAAGGTAAAATCATAGAAACCAAGGTAAAATCATAGAAACCAAGGTAAAATCATAGAAACCAAGGTAAAATCATAGAAACTAAGGTAAAATCATAGAAACCAAGGTAAAATCATAGAAACCAAGTTAAAATCATAGAAACCAAGGTAAAATCATAGAAACCAAGGTAAAATCATAGAAACCAAGGTAAAATCATAGAAACCCAGGTAAAATCATAGAAACAAAGGTAAAATCATAGAAACCAAGGTAAAATCATAGAAACCAAGGTAAAATCATAGAAACAAAGGTAAAATCATAGAAACAAAGGTAAAATCATAGAAACCAAGTTAAAATCATAGAAACCAAGGTAAAATCATAGAAACAAAGGTAAAATCATAGAAACAAAGGTAAAATCATAGAAACAAAGGTAAAATCATAGAAACAAAGGTAAAATCATAGAAACAAAGGTAAAATCATAGAAACCAAGTTAAAATCATAGAAACCAAGGTAAAATCATAGAAACAAAGGTAAAATCATAGAAACAAAGGTAAAATCATAGAAACCAAGGTAAAATCATAGAAACCAAGGTAAGATCAATACCTATAACATACATATACATGGCTGCCCACTCTCTTGGCTTGGTACATGCACTACTATAAAGAGTGGCTTAGAAACACAAATATTTATATTATTCAGAGTATACTTACTTTGAATTCTTTCTTCATTCCGTCCAGGACTTTAATATGAATTGTACCAAACTCAATCACATCTCTGTCAACTGTAAATTAAAACAAACTGTTATAGCCAACCATAACAGCTATAGTGCATAGTTAAACCTATATATAAAGGCCACTCAAGGGAACATGAAAATGTGCCCTTTATGAGCAGTTGCCCTTTATATACAAGTTAAAATTATATACATCATTCATCAATGGGAAAAATGAGACCTTTATAGAGTGATTTGTTACATAGAGGTGCCCTTTATAGACAGTGATTTGTTACATAGAGGTGCCCTTTATAGACAGTGATTTGTTACATAGAGGTGCCCTTTATAGACAGTGATTTGTTACATAGAGGTGCCCTTTATAGACAGTGATTTGTTACATAGAGGTGCCCTTTATAGACAGTGATTTGTTACATAGAGGTGCCCTTTATAGACAGTGATTTGTTATATAGAGGTGCCCTTTATAGACAGTGATTTGTTACATAGAGGTGCCCTTTATAGACAGTGATTTGTTATATAGAGGTGCCCTTTATAGACAGTGATTTGTTATATAGAGGTGCCCTTTATAGACAGTGATTTGTTACATAGAGGTGCCCTTTATAGACAGTGATTTGTTATATAGAGGTGCCCTTTATAGACAGTGATTTGTTATATAGAGGTGACCTTGACGGCTTGACTGTATACTCAATGAATAGCATATATGTACAAATCATACCTATCATGACAAACAGTGTATGATTCTCTCCCAAGTTTCTGACATCACATATGGTTAACTTGGTGGTTACGCTTTGTTTATGTTTTTAAGTATTTGCGATGTATGCTATACTAGAGTGGTCTATACTAAAACTAGTGCTGCCATTGACTATATAATAAATAGTGTTCAATGCAACAACACAATAGGGTTAAGGTTGTAGTGTTTAACACCACTTTCAACAATATTTCAGATATATCATGGCAGTCAGTTTTATTGGTGGAGGAAACCAGAGTACCCGGAGAAAACCACCGACCTGTCACAAGTCACTGACAAACTTTATCACATAATGTTGCATCAAGAACACGTCGCCATGAGTGGGTTTCGAACTCAAAACTTTAGTGGTGATAGGTACTGACTGCAAAGGTAGTTGTAAATCCAACTGCCATACAATTACGATCACGACCATGATGGCCCGGCAATATCACAATATACTGTCCTGAAATTAAACATACAGTTGCACATTATTGCATCAGTGTTGATGGAGCCTACTAAGTTTATTCAAAGTTACATAAGAAAACGACTTTTACATAAAAGAGCCCCTTTTCTAGCCCCATAAGCTGCCCTTTACATACAGGTTTCAATGACTTGGTAAAATAAATTGACTAAAATTATTTACAGCGATGTTGTCTGGCAAAACTTATAACAGCCTTTAGTGACTTTTCTAACTGACTGTCTGCCCATGTTCCCTGCCTTCTGGTTCCCACCTGATACTGGTCTCCAGATACTACTAAACCTCTGAAAAGATGTACGATTTGTCAGATATCAAAGCAAAGTACAACATAATATTACACTACAACCAGTTACCTGCCACAGAAGCTGAAAAACAAATAACACTATACATTTGTTTACAAAAATTTGCTCACGAAATAAAACAAGATGAACTGTGAGATAATGCTCACTTACGATACCCCCACATATATGTTCAATGTGTATAAAAAACCAACTAAGTCGGCAAACAGGAGGTAGGAATCTGACGGGTCCAAAAACACTTCCCACAATATGGCATACCTATATGAAGCTTGTGACCAAATATCAGATTTCTGCCATCAATAGTTGCTGAGAAAAAAGCTACGAAAAATATCTTGAACGGACGGAAGGACAGACAGAGGTAAAACAGTATACCCCCCCCCCCCCCTCCAGTGGAGCGGGGGTATAATTACCGGAGGGGGGTATAAAAATGTTAACATTTCTATAGTGTATTGAAAGGTGAATAAAAAATATGGAAGTATTGCTTATTTTAACAATAGGTATAACACTTTTTTGTGGAGTTCGTGTTGCTCAATCTTTAGTTTTCTATGTAGTGTTTTGTAGATCATTGTTTGTCCTTTTGCCTTTTTTCTTTTGGTCATTGTATTGTCTGTCCTTTGATTTACGGTTTCAAATTACCCCCTTTGGTATCTTTTCGCTATTCGTAGAAATTTTATAACAACTATATAAATTGATTACTGTAACATTATAATTTCACTTACTGTTCTGTAAATGAATACAATTTTGATTCATATTTCTGGAACATGCTGTCTATTTGGCAAAATTTACATCTGAAAAATACAAAAAATAGGAACTGTGAAAAAATAACTCAAACATGATTAACTCTTGTGTAATAAATATTTTCCTCCCGTCGACCGTAACAACATAAATACAGGGTTAGGGTTATGGTGTTTAACTCCAAATTCAACAATATTTCAATTATATCATGGCGATCAGTTTTATGGTGGAGGAAATTGGAGTACCCAGAGAAAACCACCGACCTGCCGCAAGTCACTGACAAACTTTATCACATGTTGTATCTTAATGTTGTATTGAGTACACCTCGTCATGAGCGAGATTCAAACTCACAACTCTAGTGGTGATAGGCATTGATTGCATGTTGTATAATAAAGATGACAAATAAATCTATAGTTGTATAACAGATTAATACTTTTCATTAACTTCTCCTATAGGCCGTAAACAGCATTCCACAGTAGCATGGATCACGGCAGGTGTTAGTCCTTGACTAAGTTCATTTAGTGATGTCTTTAATTTCTGGTGTGTAGATTCAAGATCCTGAAGTCGCTGTTCCACCACAAGTTGTAGTCCTCTAATGTCGTTGAACCTGGAAAATAAAGGGAAAACATCGTTAACCTTTACGGTAATCCTGTAGAAAAGCATGACAATTATTTTATTTAAATCGATTCTTCAAAAAATTAATTTAGTCAAATCTGTATTAAGAGCTCACCTTTTGGACAAAGAAAAAGTGGTCTTTTAAGACAGGTGGTCTCTTAAGAGAGGTTCAATTCATATAAAATTTCCTATGACTGTACAAGAAAAAGGTGACCTTTTAATACAGGTGACTGCTTTGTGTTGTTTATTATTAAATGCTTTGGATGGACAATAAGAGAGTAAACCAATATGGCCCCAACTTTTAATCACAGGTAAACAATTAATTCCTGGCCTATAGAACTTTGACAGCAGAAAGGTCTTTGGTCAAAGCAAGACGAAAAATGATCTGGTTCAACAAGGAACCAGATGTTTTACCAATTCTGACCAAATAAGGAAGAACATCAATAAACAACTTACATATTAGCCATAGATATATGAGGTCCTATATCTCCAACATTGTCTGACAGTTCTGTCTTTATATGATAAATTAGTTCTCCATCTATCTGTCTATCAACAGCATGGTCCACAATTTCCAGCCACCATTCTGAACCTTGTGAAAACTGTGAAAAGAAATAATATTACAATGCAACCAATAATCTCTCAACAAGCCACTGATGACATTAATTTTTTATCCAATTTTCTCTATGGCTATTCAAGCCTATAAGATCTTGAGACATATCATGCTATTTTTTATCCAGTTTTCTCTATGGTTATTCAAGCCTATAAGGTCTTCAGACATATCATGCTATTTTTTATCCAATTTTCTCTATGGTTATTCAAGCCTATAAGGTCTTCAGACATATCATGCTATTTTTTATCCAATTTTCTCTATGGTTATTCAAGCCTATAAGGTCCTCAGACATATCATGCTATTTTTTATCCAATTTTCTCTATGATTATTCAAGCCTATAAGGTCTTCAGACATATCATGCTATTTTTTATCCAGTTTTCCCTATGGTTATTCAAGCTTATAAGGTCTTCAGACATATCATGCTATTTTTTATCCAGTTTTCTCTATGGTTATTCAAGCCTATAAGGTCCCTATAAGGTCTTCAGACATATCATGCTATTTTTTATCCAATTTTCTCTATGATTATTCAAGCCTATAAGGTCTTCAGACATATCATGCTATTTTTTATCCAGTTTTCTCTATGGTTATTCAAGCCTATAAGGTCTTCAGACATATCATGCTATTTGTTATCCAGTTTTCTCTATGGTTATTCAAGCCTATGAGGTCTTCAGACATATCATGCTATTTTTTATCCAGTTTTCCCTATGGTTATTCAAGCCTATATGGTCTTCAGACATATCATGCTATTTGTTATCCAGTTTTCTCTATGGTTATTCAAGCCTATGAGGTCTTCAGACATATCATGCTATTTTTTATCCAGTTTTCCCTATGGTTATT
The DNA here is from genome assembly GCA_963680875.1 of Bathymodiolus brooksi. Classification (NCBI taxonomy): domain Eukaryota; kingdom Metazoa; phylum Mollusca; class Bivalvia; order Mytilida; family Modiolidae; genus Bathymodiolus; species Bathymodiolus brooksi. The sequence goes on along the minus strand of OY804581.1, from coordinate 61,480,177 downwards.
CAAGCCTATATGGTCTTCAGACATATCATGCTATTTGTTATCCAGTTTTCTCTATGGTTATTCAAGCCTATGAGGTCTTCAGACATATCATGCTATTTTTTATCCAGTTTTCCCTATGGTTATTCAAGCCTATATGGTCTTCAGACATATCATGCTATTTGTTATCCTGTTTTCTCTATGGTTATTCAAGCCTATATGGTCTTCAGACATATCATGCTATTTGTTATCCTGTTTTCTCTATGGTTATTCAAGCCTATAAGGTCTTCAGACATATCATGCTATTTGTTATCCTGTTTTCTCTATGGTTATTCAAGCCTATAAGGTCTTCAGACATATCATGCTATTTGTTATCCTGTTTTCTCTATGGTTATTCAAGCCTATAAGGTCTTCAGACATATCATGCTATTTGTTATCCTGTTTTCTCTATGGTTATTCAAGCCTATATGGTCTTCAGACATATCATGCTATTTGTTATCCTGTTTTCTCTATGGTTATTCAAGCCTATAAGGTCTTCAGACATATCATGCTATTTGTTATCCTGTTTTCTCTATGGTTATTCAAGCCTATAAGGTCTTCAGACATATCATGCTATTTTTTATCCTGTTTTCTCTATGGTTATTCAAGCCTATAAGGTCTTCAGACATATCATGCTATTTTTTATCCAGTTTTCCCTATGGTTATTCAAGCCTATATGGTCTTCAGACATATCATGCTATTTGTTATCCAGTTTTCTCTATGGTTATTCAAGCCTATGAGGTCTTCAGACATATCATGCTATTTTTTATCCAGTTTTCCCTATGGTTATTCAAGCCTATATGGTCTTCAGACATATCATGCTATTTGTTATCCTGTTTTCTCTATGGTTATTCAAGCCTATATGGTCTTCAGACATATCATGCTATTTGTTATCCTGTTTTCTCTATGGTTATTCAAGCCTATAAGGTCTTCAGACATATCATGCTATTTGTTATCCTGTTTTCTCTATGGTTATTCAAGCCTATAAGGTCTTCAGACATATCATGCTATTTGTTATCCTGTTTTCTCTATGGTTATTCAAGCCTATAAGGTCTTCAGACATATCATGCTATTTTTTATCCAGTTTTCCCTATGGTTATTCAAGCCTATATGGTCTTCAGACATATCATGCTATTTGTTATCCAGTTTTCTCTATGGTTATTCAAGCCTATGAGGTCTTCAGACATATCATGCTATTTTTTATCCAGTTTTCCCTATGGTTATTCAAGCCTATATGGTCTTCAGACATATCATGCTATTTGTTATCCAGTTTTCTCTATGGTTATTCAAGCTTATGAGGTCTTCAGACATATCATGCTATTTTTTATCCAGTTTTCCCTATGGTTATTCAAGCCTATATGGTCTTCAGACATATCATGCTATTTGTTATCCTGTTTTCTCTATGGTTATTCAAGCCTATAAGGTCTTCAGACATATCATGCTATCAAAAGTAGGGTTATGGTTATGGTGTTTAACACCACTTTCAACAATATTTCAGTTATATTGTGGCCATCAGTTTTATTGATGGAGGAAACCTGAGTACCCAGAGAAAACCACCGACCTGCATCAAGTCACTGACTGTAATGCCAGATTAAATTCTAGAAATTTTGGCACTGATCCATATCAATCAGTTTGTCAGCTTTGCTATAATAAGTAGGTGACACAAAAATAACTTGTCTAAATCAAAATTCCTTGGGACCAGCATTTGTGTTCAGTTTATGCATGTTAAATTAACAAAGATTTCCAACATTGGGGTTTTCTTTAAAGTTCGGTTTATACAGGATTTCATGGCCAGTTTATTTCAGGTTTGGTTTAAACAGATTTCACTGCATTAAGGACTATATATTTGTATATTCACTGTCAGTGTTAATTTAATCATGATAATATATACTATAGTTGATCTATTTTGTTAGAATAGATTTCTCAGAGTAATATCACAGATATAAGATGTAATGAGAAATCCATTCTGAGCAAAACATATTAACGATAGTACAATCAAACTTCAGTCCCTTGAACTCGGATAGGTCAAATACTATGGATGGCTCGAACTGATTTGAAAATCCTGTCAATTTTCTTTATATTTCTAAGTAAAAAAAAAACCTTTTGCTCGAACACCGATACCTCAAACAGTCGAACTCAATAAATGGTCCTGTCAATAATAAAATCATGAGTTTTACCATGCCAAACTCGAACATCGCAATTTAATTGACAGATGTACGTTACGATTGAATGTGCTTACAGCAAGGTGTGATCAATATCAAATTACCGACAGATAATTGTTTATTTAACGATTACAGGTAGAGGGATAAACTTGTCATAATTTGTGTTAATTAGTCATTAAATTCAGCTGTGGCTTGATTATTAACCGTTAATTACGATTAATAAAGAACGGTTGGTTATTGAACCCGAGATACATTTGTACATGTAGCTGATTGTACCAAGCCAACCCTATACTCGACAATAATTAAAACAATCAAATGTTTACAATCGTAATAAAGTTTATCAAAACAATATTTAAAATTGTTATTACATTAACTAGTATTATTGAGAGTGGTTTATTTTAATTTTTAGAGTTGCTGGAATCGAATAATATCAACTGCATGATCTCAAGGTTCATCGAAATACCAAATATATAGAAACGTACTAGTAGTGAAATTCTGATTAACTTGAGTTTTAACATCTATATAATACCAAAAGAAACAAATATAATTCCTTCAAATTCAAATAAAAAAAAAAGAAAATGATCATTGGCTAAAATTTGAAAATTTGTCATTAAAAATATTTATCCGAATTATCAAGCATTATATCGATATCGATCCAACTGTTAATACCCGACCTCGTATTTCCTGTTTATAAATTGATCGCAAACAAAGTGAAAAAAACGTTTCTAAGGAACGTTTGAAGATACCAAAGAGGTATTCAGAAGCCGTAGTCTTTGAGAATTTTCTATGGGATTACATATTTTTTACGACATAGGTCCTTGGTACTGTGCATCAGTTATCAAAGCGTAATGAAACTGTCCCGGGTCAGAACAGGATTTTTCTCTCTCTGAAATTACGGGACCTCGGTGGCTCGAACTTCCAATAGCTCAAACACATTTTGACAGTCCTTTCGAGTTCGAGCCAGCGAAGTTCTACTGTACATTTATTGAGGATTTGGTAACGTGACGTCATTATAACATCAAGTTAGAAAACAGAGATATTATGGTAATATCAGGCTAGTTGCTTGATAACAAATATCATCACATGTAAAGATCAAAGGGAAAAAATCATCGATAACAACAAATATGTTAGTTGATATTTTATTTTTATCATTCTTGTACATACCTCATTTGTTAACTGACAGAGATTGTTCTGTAATGGTATCAGATGTTGCTTGGCAACTGTTACCTTGGTTTCAGCTTTAGTCATGTATCTATGTTTAATGTCATTTGTCTAAAAAATAAAAATAAAGAAAAATCAATATGACATGACTAATCACAGGGAGAAATCCAATAGAAGACATGGTCGCATGAAGACAAAAAAAACCAGGTTTTCTTGTGACAGACAGTTTACTTTCACCTTGTATTGGAAGAAATGTTAAAGTCCTATTAAGTCCAGTGGTTTTCGAGATAAAGCTAAACTTTAACACTGTATTGGCAACTATGTTTTATCCAAGTCTGAAAGACCATATTTGAAACAATTATAGAGTTTCACAAATATGAGAATCTTAATGTCTTATAGTAATAATAGGAATCCTAAAGTTTCAAAAAGGTATGTTAAATGGTTTCTGAGATACAGTTTGCACCAAACATTAACATTTGAGTACCGTATTTTACGGACTATAGGTCGATGGGGACGATAGGTCGAATTGCTGCTTTTCGGCTAAATTTTTGGGTAAATACTAAGATAGGTCGAAGCATTCCATAGGTCGAGGATGCCGATGACAACTTGGGTAAGTATCGTCGATGTTCTTCGGTAAGTATATGTAAGTATTAACTCAAGAATACTACTCTAATGTGTCATAAACGAAATAATTATGAAAATTAAATAAAATAAAATTTTGTTTTTAAACTTGTTTTTTATGGGGAGTCTGGTTTGTAAAGCCAGACATCGACGACATTCAAATCAGGCCATCTGTGGGTGTCACAATAGATGGTAAACAGATGTTCATACAATAAAATAATCAAGCTGTCAAAACAATGTATCACCTTGTGCAGTTTTATTGACATACCTTTAAACTGTGTTTAATTAGTAGTACACAAATTATGTGATCGTCTCGGTCCAGTAAATTTTCAATCAGCTGATCAGGATAATTAAGTGCCGACTGATGTTCACCTGTGTTGATTATCTCATGGTGATTATTTTATTTGTTCCTAATTGACCAATTCAAGTGTAGAACATTCTAGTTTAACGAAATCGATAATTATTTTCCAGTATATTTAGTATAAAAAGCTTGTTCTCCACGTGTATTCAAATTATTGTGAGATGTAATGCAACCGCCATTTTTTACTAAAACCCTGTGCGCATGCTCATGGTAGATGGAAAACCTATATAGCTATATTTAGATATTTTGTGACAATAATTTTATATTGTAAAACGATCCACCCTGTGATTTTTTTTCAACAACATACATTTTTTATAGTATATATTTTATTATACAATTCAATATTGAACTGATTTTCGCTAACACTTCAATCATTGAATATTATTGATTTTTTTCGGATGTTGAACATTTTTTCCCCGGAATTGCACCCCTTGTTAGTATACTTTTATTCCCCAAGAACATCGATGATTTCAGTCTTCTTATTCAGAAAAAAAACCTACAGCAAATTCAAGGTATACTGTAAACAAAATCATCATTTTTATCGAGATTTTTTTTTAGGGATTCCAGATTTTTTTAACTTCATCCTTGTATAGGTCGATGTGGACGATAGGTCGAAGCCAGCGTGTTGAGGAAAAAAAATATCGACCTATCGTCCGTAAATTACGGTACCTGCTCGCCACCTGTCACCCACTAGACTTTGTTAATCCAATGACCAGATATTTCCGTCAGAACACCCATTAATATAAAAAATAGCTGGTCGCAAGGCAGACCATCCAGCCTGTGCAATCTATAGTTACATGTGAATGTCATAACCATGTGGTTAGTGTTTAATTTGTCTACATTGGACCTAAACGCAAACGTTAACGCAAAAATGTGGAAGTCATTCAGGCAGAAATAGTAGGTCACAGTGACCTACATTTGTGTGCGATGTTTTTAACTGTCCACGACAAACTCACATGTGAAGTTTCATCAACCTGGACCAAGTAGTTTGTCTACATTGGATCTAAACGCAAATGTTAACGCAAAAATGTCGACGTCATTCAGGCAGAAATAGTAGGTCACGGTGACCTATATTTGTCTGCGATGTTTTTAGCTCCACGACAAACTCACATGTGAAGTTTCATCAACCTGGACCAAGTAGTTTGTCTACATTGGACCTAAACGCAAACGTTAACGCAAAAATGTCGAAGTCATTCAGGCAGAAATAGTAGGTCATGGTGACCTATAATTGTGTGCGGTGTTTTTAACTGTCCACGACAAACTCACATGTGAAGTTTCATCAACCTGGGCTAAGCAGTTTGTCTACATTGGACCTAAACGCAAACGTTAACATTGGACACTGACGATGCACAAGTGACGACATAAGTTCGCTTCCTGTACTTTGTACAGGCGAGCTAAAAAAGGGGCCATTGTGGTCATGATCGTATTGTAGTTAGATTTACAACTACCAGTGCAATCAGTGCCTATCACAACTAAAGTTGTGAATTCGAACCCCATCATGGTGAAGTGTACTCGATACAACATTATGTGATAAAGCTTGTCTGTGACTTACGACAGGTCAGTGGTTTTCTCCGGGCACTCCAATTTCCTCCAACAATAAAACTGACTGCCACGATATAACTGAAATATTGTTGAAAGTGGCATTAAACACCATAAACCAAACCAAACCATTAATATAAACATAAATATTAAATGCCTACAACTAACCTGTTGATAAAGCTGACTGTCTCTCAGTGTTGGTACTAAACCTTCTGGTTTTAACTGAATTATCTCCTGTAGATTGTGTAAGGCATGTAATTGTTGTAGTTCATCAGTTCTTAACTGTTCTTTATGTTCCTCTACAGACATCATGACCTCTCTGTACTTGTCTACTGCCTCAATATACTGTCAAATATTGTTGAAAGTGGCATTAAACACCTAAAGCCTAAACCACTTGAACTAGTCCACATTTAAAAAAAACATTTGACTAAAAATTACTATAAAATGATTAGTCAAAAGTCCAAATTTCAGTCAAATTGAAGATTTTTTTTTACATTACTATCTATGATTTGCAAAATTTGATCTCTACACATGATATATACTGAATATTACATGTCAAAATCTGTATCACATGCCGTATCAACCCGAGAACCCTATATCACCCCGAGGGCCACTGACCCGAGGGGTGAAATAGGTCGAGGGTTGATACGGCATGTGATACAGATTTTGACATGTATTCTAATATTTATATACATCTATAACAATTCCAAAAATCTGACAAATCTACCGTTATTGTAAAATTTTAATTTTGATGGTTAATTTAAATTTTTTGTAACCAAATCTTAGGTTAGCACTCCCCTTTGTATAAATGAAATATTTTTAAATATTACAGTACATTATCAGCTTCATTAAAGGAGAATGAAACCAACTGATGATTTGGGGTTTAACAGAATTTAGAACTAATAAAAAATTTTAAATATGACTTTTTTAATGAAAATTTTACAAGAGCTGGTGATAAAGCACATTTATATCTTAACAATTTAATTTGATTTGAATACTTCAATCTGATTGGCTAATCCGCCTGGAGAAAATTTTTGTTATACTTGATAACCTGGGTTGGTATTGTGACATCACCAACGTGTTCATCCACCAATGACAAATTCAAATAGTCACATGAAATAATCGTAATTAAAATCAAGGAATCATTAAATTTTGTTGTAAAAATTAAATTATAAGAAATATTTGAAATTGTTGAACAGGTTATACTTGCATAACCTGGTTTGGGTCAGCATACGCTTTTCATAAACCGCTTCACGGTTTATTAAGCGTAAACTGACCCAAACCAGGTTATATCGTATAACCTGTTCAACAATTTCAAATATTCCTTAATTAATTTTAAACTTCCCGCTAAACATGGAGGCTGCCATTTCTCACTTATCTATTCAGATTTACCTGTTCAGCTTAACTTCATCAAAACAATAATATCATTTTTGGAATTCCGTCATAATGGATAGAAATTTATAATTTATATTTCTATCCATTACGACGGAATTCCAAAACTGATATTATTGTTTTGATACAAATTAAAAAAAAAAAAAAAAAAAAAAAGAATTTACGTCACAGATAAGTGAGAAATGGCAGCCTCCATGCTTAGCGGGAAATTTAAAATTATTAAGATATAAACGTGCTTTAACACCAGCCCTTGTAAAATTTTCATTAAAAAAGTCATATCTTCATTTTTTTATTAGTTCTAAATTCTGTAAAACCCCAAATCATCAGTTGGTTTCGTTCTCCTTTAAGAAAGAGATGTACTTCGGAAAAATTATCAATATAACGCAGCCTTCGAAGAAGACACCCATACGAGTATGCGATATAGGGTAAACGATATAGGCTTGGGACAATCATTGATAATGCATATACAAAACACCTGTATTTTAATCTAAATATATGATATAATGAATTATTATACTTCGTGTAAGTTTATGTAGTGATATTTGGTACTGTAATATTTTGGCATATTACCAGGGTAATATTTTGGCATATTACCAGGACAATTAGACACTCAGTATAATAATGATATTAATGTGGTCTTGTCCAGGTAATATGCCAAAATATTACCAAGGTCTGAGAGACATATTACCCTCCCCTCGGTCGGGTAATATGTCTCTCAGACCTGGGTAATATTTTGCCATATTACCCGAACAAGAATTCTAGACACTTCGGCACTGGGACAAATCGGCATCAGGACACTTCGGCACCTGTGCGAGACATTTCGGTACCAAGACAAATCGGCACCCGGACAATTCGGCACCTCAATTAGACAAATTGGCACCTCAAAAAGACAATCTGCACTTGTGTTTTTTTCTTTGATTTTAAGTACAAAACTTGTTTTTTTCTTTGATTTTACGTACAAAACTTCCAATAGCCTTGAACCAATTCCAAATTTTAATCATGTCTGTTCCGGAAAAGATCCCGATCATGCCGATTCTAATCCTGATCCACGTTTAGTTATTGATGAAAAGAAACGGCTCATATTATTTGTCTTCTTGGTAATGTTTGCCTTGTATAATATTATGGTAAGAATTGTGATTTTGATGTTTTGTAATCCTTTTTTCTGTATTTTATCTTTTAATAATTGTGTTTAAGGATTATATACCCCCTTTTTCACTCCAATGCTAACTCTACGGAAAACTTGTGGAAAATCCCCCGCTTATATTACTGCACTATTGTTTATGGAATTTACGCCAGTGTATGACATTTATATAAAGTAAATCATAGGAGTGCATGCATGAACACTTCATATTTCTTGTCCTCAATTTTCGAAATGAAATTTGGAATAATAAAACTTTGGGACTTTCTGAAAATTTTCCATAGGTTTAACATTGGAATGAAAAAGGAATACAATCCTTAACAGTTTTTTTTTCTTAAATATGTGTAGATCTATTGTTGGGTTTCATGTTATTGTACTTTGAGTACTGTACCTCTTCTTTTATTTGTGATTATTTTATTCTGTGCTGCCACCTTTGACAACCATCACACTGGAGTGCTTCCTGCCGAGGGCAGACAATACTGTTACACTGTATACAACTGTTGTCTGAAATTGTGAAATTGAAAGAAGTTTTTCTGCCCCATCCATTTTATCATGTTTCTGGGCTTTTACTCAAAATTTTCCCAATATGGCTTGCACACGCTTTAGGAAGTGGAATGGATTCTAAAAACAATAAAAATCCATACACAGTAATTTTCTTTTCATTATATGTTTAAAGATTAAACAATCACCAATGCAAACACAAGCTGTAAACATTTGATCACTGCTTTTGATCTTAATTAAGAGAGTTTGATTGCATTTAAACGATCATTGATGTTTTTTTTTAACTTTCTTTGATTTTATTTTAAAAAAGCTAATCATGTTTGTTTGAAAGAAAATGCGGTGCCGTTTTGTCCTGGTACCGATTTGTCTTAATACCAAACTTTCTTGATGCCGAACTGTCTTTTTCAACGGGTGCCGAAATGTATTGGTGCCAAATTCAAATTCAAATAAATTCAAAAAAGTTTTATTTAAAGTCGAAATATCTATAACACATAACATAAGCTCTAGTGAGCTTTTGAATCGACCGAACTGTCTTGATACCCCAGGACAAGACCACATTATCATGTAAATATCATTGATTTACATATTAAAGTAAATTTGTGATGTATATTGGCATTACTGACATTGTCTTGACAAATCCTTGATAAACAAACTAATGTTAATATGCTTTATTTAAAATGAACTTCTCTTCAAATCTTCTATCTAGGTATCACCTTCTCTGCGATATAGCTCTCAGAAATCCATTCTCTCAAAACTTAGATGTAGGTGTGAGAGTTTTCTCAAGCTTTGTAATTTCCATGGTTTATTTCCTGCATTGACGTACAGTACTATAAAACAAATCTCACCTCTCCTTTAATAATATATATTCCAGCTTGACCGTTGAGTGCAGCTACTATTTGTCTGTGTGCTTCCTCACATTCAGTTTTTACTTTCTTTGTCAGTGATTCTAACAATTCCTCCATTGTCATTGTACTGTAAAACAATATAGTTATACACAATTATTATTTAAATCTTGGGATTTCCAATTCGGCGGTTTATTTGAAGAAAATGTATTTTGCTAGATTCCTATACATACGAGTGTCATTGTACCAAAATATCCAATAATCATTAATATATACTTGGTGTTTAAATAGTTTTGTAGTTTCGCATATGGTTCAATGTTAAACTATGAACTGTGGTGGTGGTGGCCATCTTGGATTGCCGACCAACATAAACATTGTAAAGTGAAGGATCTTACAAGGAAAATATTAGCCAAATTAGATTTCAAATTGTTCAATGGTTTGAGAAAAAAATTAAGTATTTACTAATATTACCAACATGGTCTTTTTGATATATAAACAAGCTTAAACATACAATACTGATTATGGATTATCAGAATTTATGTCATGCATTGGCAGTCATCTTGGACTTTGATTGACATAAAAAAAACTGTACAAGACCATCTAAAGAACAAGTGTGCTTTCAATTCGTTCTGTAGTCTGAGATAATAATTTCAAAACATTTTTCCCATAGGATTTTATGTTACAATGTGACCTGCATTGGTGGCCATCTTTGATTTCCAATAATGTTTTGGAACGTCCAAATGATATTTCTGTTTGATTCCATTTGTTCCGGTAGTTTCTTGAGAAAAAGATTGAAATGTGAAAAGATTTTGGAAGATGAACAACAAAAAACGGATGACTACATCTCATCACTGGATCCTTTAGGTCAGAGGAGCTAAGATATATTTAATTGTAACAGGGTACATCAAGAGAAGCTTGGACTCTTGATTAGAATTATAACAAGCAAGAATTGAAAATAAATAAAATTATTATGTTGTTAAAAAAAAAACATGTTTAATTTTCCATTTGTTTATGACAGTGAAAACCAGTGTATTGAAATAATTACATATATAATATAATTCTACCTTTTCTGCAGTGGAAGGAATTCTCCTCGGACAGCCTGAGGATGACAACATGCCTGTCTCAGTCTCAACAATGGAAACAGTAGCTGAAAAAAGATGGTTCCCTGATTACTACACATTATTCATTTAATTGGTCAGTTTCATTAATTTAAAGTGCTATAGAAAGAGTATGGCAGGCAGAGGATGTACAAAATGAAATATCATTTGGAACTATCTATGGCTAATTATTAAAATACTGTATAACATGTAATTTCTGCGGCTATCTAATTTCTGCGGTATTCTGTGGTCAACTCCGGATCGCAGAAATTCAAAACGCAGAATATTATGTAAAATAAATGCTTAATGTCCCGTAATAATAAATCAGTATAAATGACCTTTTCAAACTCAAACTTGAACTCCAATTCATCCGGAAGTGTCAAATATTTAATTAGGCCTAATTACTATATCCAGATAAAACGGTATATACAAGTAAAATGCCTGAATTAAATAAAAATATACAGAAAACCTTGCTTAAAAATCAATAATTACTACATGAGGCAGATGACCACTCAATATAATAAATAGACTGTTTTTCCCACTGTTTCTCACCTCTGATCCTAGGTTCAAGTATGTTTGTATTGCTATATGACAGTGTGCTTGAGAGTATAGAATTAATTACTATTATGCCATTATAAGTGGAGAATAGTTGTGAGAAGACTAATAATAAGAAATGTTATTGACATTTATTTACCTGAGTCACTGTGTGTTTATCTAAACTGCCCAATTTTGTACTCATGTCTGTCCATTTACTCAATTTCTACAAATAAAACCAACACATTATATTACTCCTGAGATTGATGTTGAAAAAAAATTTCAACTGATTTAATAACATAGTAGTCTCCCTCTTATAAGGCCACTCCTATCAAAGGTCACTTTTCTTATGAGGCCAGGGCCCGGGTGGCTCAATGAGTTAGGTAGTTGGATTACCTAACAACTCATATAAGCCTATCACCAATATGGCGTGAGTGTGCCCGGCTTTGTAAACTACAAAAAAGGGTGCACTCGACTCGCAGCTGCAAGTGATAAAGTTTTCCAGTTACTTGCCCATGGTCGGTGGGTCTCTCCGGGTACTCCGGCTTCTTCCACCACTAAAACTGGTCGCTATGATATAGCTGAAATATTGCTGAAAGTGGCACTAAACACCAAAAACCAAATCAATCTTATGAGGCCAGATTTCAGATGTATTTGGAGGTAAAATACTACTACACTATTCCTCTCTTATAAGGCCACTATTTCATTATAAAGGGGTGGGGGTTGTCTTATAAGAGGGGGGTCTACACTGACCACACTAATAACTAGAGTCTCCCAGGAGTCTGTAATCGCTCACCTGGTTTTCAATTTGACATCTAAAGTTGATAGAAAATGGGGGTGTTACACATAATTTTGAAAGTGGGCCACCCAAAGATCATTTCAACTCAAATTTCTGAGCAAAAGATTTTGATGTGATTTTTATCTCATAATATTCCTAAACGGAATAAACTGGCTAAAAAAATCTCACTGAAAAACACAGAATATATGTTAAACTACTCATTGCCATGTAGCTGCAGTTAAAATTTGAGTTCATTTTGATTTGTAATAAAGCAGAAATTGACAACTAAAGTAATTTCTATTTTTAGTAACATCAACCATTTTGAATGGAGAGCAGGGCTGTCGGATACAATATTGAAAGGCGACCACCCAAGGACCATCCCACACAAATTTGCTTTACTTTGGTTCAGTGGTTTCAGAGGAGAAGATTTAAATGTGATCTTTTATCAAAATATGTCTAATTTGTATAATCGGTATAAATTGGTTGAAAGAAATATTTCAAAGAAAAACCCAGAATATATGTTAATCTACTCATTGTCACGTAGCTGCGGTTAAAATTTGAGCTCATTTTGATTTATAATAAAGCAGCCATGGACAATTGACGAAATGTCTATTTTTAGTAACATCAGCCATCTTGAATGGAGGGTGGAGCTGTCGGACACAATTTTGAAATGGGACTACCCAAGGACTATCTCAGCCAAATTTGGTTTAATTTGGTTCAGCGGTTTCAGAGAAGAAAATTTAAATGTGATCTTATATCAAAATATGCCTAATTTGCATAATCTGTATAAATCAGCTGAACGAAAATTCCACAGAAAAACCCAGAATATATGTTAAACTACTCCTTGCCATGTAGCTGCAGTTAAAATTTGAGCTCATTTTGACTTATACTAAAGCAGCAATGGACAATTGAAGAAATTTCTATTTTTAGTAACAGCAGCCATCTTGAATGGAAGGTGGGGCTGTCGGACACAATTTTGAAAGGGACCCACCCTGCCAGGTTTGGTTTAATTTGGTTCAGCGGTTTCAGAGGAGAAAATTTAAATGTGATCTTTTATCAAAATATGCCTAATTTGCATAATCGGTATAAATCGGCTGAAAGAAACATTTCACAGAAAAACCCGGAATATATGTTAAACTACTCCTTGCCATGTAGCTGCAGTTAACATTTGAGCTCATTTTGACTTATACTAAAGCAGCAATGGACAATTAAAATTTCATTCCCCTTTTTTATATTTTTAGCTTGGCGGCCATCTTGGTTGGAAGTTGGGATCACCGGATACAAGTTTGGAAGGGGTCCATCCAAGGACCATTCCACCAAAGTTTGGTTCAAATTGGCCCAGTGGCTTCAGAGGAGTTGATTAAAATGTGAAAAGTTAATAGACGGACGGCCAGACGACGGACGACAGACGACGGATGACGCACGTTCAGTAGTGACAATAGCTCATCTGACCCTTGGGGTCAGGTAAACTAAAAAGAAAAAGATAAACAGTTATGGTCGACAATATGATCAACCGCAACAACACAAAGCACTCCTCTGTAAAATATCAAACTGCTACACACAGAAATGACAACAACAGACAGAAGTAGATGTAAAGCTAAGTCCTACTAATTAATCAATATAGGAAAAAATTACTCTTGCATTCCAAATAAAAAAAAATATCACATGTAACCATACAACACAGTAATTCATGAATAGGTGTTAGCAGAAGAGAGATTTTTTATATATTCTGAATGCATTAGTAGGAATTGTTTATTGCATAGATTGTACACTTTTTGGTGCTGACAAGTTCTTTCAAAAAGGAACTTGTTTTTCGTTGTTGAATGCACAATCATATTTTCAGTATTTCATAGGCATCTACCTAATAAATTATCCATACCTTCATACAATCTTTAACACAGTCATGATACTGTCTTCTGTAAAAATGGTCCTCTACAGGAGAAAATGTCAGCCAATGTACATGATCTGTTTGTGCAGGTATATTTATCTGTAAATAACAGTGAACATCTTTTTGTATTTCAGCAAATGTTTAAGATGGTTGGTTGGTTTATGGCATTCTTTGGCTAGTATGTAGGTATGTGAATTTAAGATATATCGTGGTGGTCAGTTTTATTGGTGGAGGAAACATGGAGTACCCAGAGAAAACCACTGACATGTCGCAAATCATTGACAAACTTTATCACATAATGTTGTATGGAGTACAATTCGCCATGAACGAGGTTCGAACTCACAACTTTATTGGTGATAGGCACTGATTGCACAAGTAGCTGTAAATCCAACTACCATGCGATCATGACCACAACGGCCCCTGCACATGTTTAGCTATTTAGATCTGGTAAAGAAGAATAATATAATATTTAGTAGTTTTAACTGTATACCTTTAATTAGTAGTAAATATTACAAAGATGTATACATTTTTACCTTTATATACAACAAACTGCACAATTCCTATCCCTTTTCCTACTCGAGCCCTCAATTTAATTTTTTTTTTACATAAAGTCAAACTATAGGCTCATATAAGTCATTTTCCTTCAGCTGATTATTCATGCACAGTTTGCGCTCAATCAAGTCTAGTTTTTAAGAAAAAATATTTAATTCATTTTCGCATCTATAGGGTACTACTATGCTAAACTTTATTAAACCCATCAAATTCAAGCTTAAAATAAAAATAAAGACTTTCCACAATATCTCAATATGACAATATTTGAAAAAGGACAAACACTAAAATATGTGTATAGCCATATCTCCATGTGGTTGCAGTCAGACATGACAAGTATGGAATTGATCCTATTGAAACTTTAGGAAATTTAATGACTATGAAGTTCCCATACTAATGATATGGCAAAATTAAAAAAAATTTACAAAAATATAAAATACACATAGTTCCATGTGGTGACAATCATGCATGGCAAACATGAAAAAGTTGTCTACAATGTAATATAGATTCTTCTTTTGCTACCAATGGATTAATACACTATTTCTCCACTTGAGATATTAAGAATTTAAAATGTTAACTATCTAGAGTGGAGAAATATCGTAATCCACTGAAAACAGAAGGAGAATCGGTTTCTCTTACGACCAAAATGTCAAAAATAAATTTAAATTTTGCCGTTAATGAACGTTGAAAGTAAATTGGCTTGAATTCTCAAGTAGAAATTGAACCACCGTGGTGATTAAAAATATTATGATAATTTAATCAACTGGCTAAAACATGCTAACAATAACCAACTGGCTAAAACATGCTAACAATCAGAGAAATATAGATTCTCCTTCAGTTGCCCATGGGTTACGATATTTCTCCACTCAAGGAGTTAAATTTAAAATTTTAACCACAAGCCGTAAGGCGAGTGGTTAAAATTTTAAATATAACTCTCGAGAGTGGAGAAATATCGTAACCCACATGGGCAACTGAAGGAGAATTTGTTTCTCTCATTATTTATCGATTTAACGATTAATTACTGATTTGACAACATGCAGGGAAAGGCATGAGACATTTTAATCCTCTAGAGGATTACAGATTTTTCCACCACTGGTTCAGCTGGGTTAAAATGCCGTAATAATGGGAGAAATATATATCAGGCTAATAGATGATGGATATCAAAGCCTATGACAAGTGGTACCTGTTCAATCACATCTTTCTTTGCAGTTCTCCACAGTACAGAAGATACTGCCTCATACATAGGTTCTTTAATACCATAACACAAAGGAGTACACAGCATTTTGTCAAACCACTGCTTAACCCAAAATGGATCTAACCCCAAGAATAGAAATAAGCCATACAAATCTGAAATATTAAAATTAGAAATCATATATTAAATTTGTGTGATACAAATGTAAGTTAGGTCAATTAATGCAACTTGGGTTAGTGTTAGGGTTATGGTGTTTAATGCCACTTTCAGCAATATTTTAGCTACATCGTGGTGGTGAGTTTTATTGGTGGATGAAAACAGAGTACTCAGTGAAAACCACTGACCTGCCACAAGTCAGTGAATGCAATCTTGATTTAGACCTTAAAACTGATATGGATTATAGAATGATTGTATTATGGTTTTATGCTATGTCAAATCTTTGATAAATAATTTCCATATTGAGAGGAATAATAACACAATTTTACACATTGGATTTATACCTTGTGTATTATGAAAATTTTAACAATCAACTATGTGCACAATTACTAGTAAATAACTAATTTACTACAAATAAATTAACTATATTTGATATCAATATACTTAGACTTACCTGTACCTATATGAGGTCAGAATGTAGATTTACATATGATATTATCATTGTCTTTTGTGTGTCTTTATTTAAAGGGATATTGTAGTATAATTGATAACTAACATACTTAGACTTGGAGCAATCTCTAAAGATCAACCGGAAATGTATTCCCCGATTCCAGGCTTCCAAAAAAAGTACCTTGACCTGGATGGACAAACTTCCGACTGAGAGTATTGTAAGCCAACTTTAAGAGATGCCACTCCAAACGGACAAGTATACTTGGTAAGTTTAGTTAGTTGCCCACACAATAATCACACTGGTGTCAGGTGTAAAATCTGATATCCATGTTTTATTTCGAGTTGGTCTCATCAAACATATCATTTTGATTTTCGTGGGTCAAATTATCAAATTTGCTTCGTGATTTCGCTGGGATTCTTGGCATTTGCATATACGTTTTTTAGTTACTTGCCCATAAAATCACCACAATATTAATGTTCAATGATCTCTCACCAACTTATAAACAGTTCTATGCTAAATCCACAATATTCCCTGCTGGAAAGGCCTTTCGACTTATAGGCAGATTGACTTACAGTTGAGATAATGTATTTCATTAAAAATATTTGCTTACTTTTCCTATTTGGTAATGTCAACACTTAATTTGTATGTGTACCTTCTATACTTTTCTGGATAGGGGTACCAGTTACACACCACCTGTTTACGGCTGTTAATCTGAGTGCCATGAAAGCTGTCTACAAAAAAAAACAAAAAAATAATTTATAAATTGAACCTATATGTATGCATACCTGACACGTTGAAAGTACAACGTGGATGTTTGGAACCACTGATTAATAATTAAGAAATAATTAATGGAAGCCATAAGCTTATTAGACAGTCTAAGATGGATAATATTTTTTTTTTTTAACCCAAACCATACCAAAGGATAAAATGCAACAAAATTAATGCTACAAATTTTAAAATGTCATTCAATTTTATTCTACATATCATATGTAGTTCCATATTTACCTTAGTTGAAGCACTTTCCACCATTTGAGCTTCATCAAGACAGATCTGAAAGGTAAATACACAAATATTACATGCAATTGTTTTAATATGCTACCAACAATAATTCATTCAATAATAACACATTTTGCTTCAATATACATGTCATTTGGCATGTAACATACAATTTCAAACTTAAAATCCTCTCACAGTATTAACTGATAATTATATATTTTGGCTTGATTTGGTTATGATTGTTCAACATTACTTTCAGAAATTTTCTGGCTTTAATTTGATTGTGACAATCAAACTTATTGGGGAGACAATCCATGAGTGCTATAATGAACTGACCAATGAAACCATGATCTTGCTTGGTTGGTTTGGTTTATGGTGTTTAATGCCACTTTCAATAATATTTCAATTATATCGTGGCAGTCAGTTTTATTGGTGGAGGAAACCGGAATACCCAGAGAAAACCATCGACCTGTTGCAAGTCACTGACAAACATTATCATATAATGTTGTATTGAGTACACCTCGCCATGAACAGTGTTCGATCTCACAATATTAGTGGTGATAGGCACTGATTGCACAGCATACGATCACGATCGCTCCTATTTGAGGTGGGTATCAGTGCACAAACTCACATCAGTGGTGTTTCGTTTGCTGTCAGAAGTCAATACCAATAACCACTCGACCACCCAGGTCCCCAATATATTTTGGAAAAGGACCACAGAAACACCCTTTAGGCCAAATTTGGGTTAACATGGTGTGGCATCAGAGGAGATGTATGTATGATAAAACTCATGTACACTCACAAAAGCACCATACATGGTCTGTTTGAGTAAAACGAATTTACACAACTTTTTTATTGTTTATTTATTTCTGTATTGTCATTGAGGATCCAATTATCAGAGGTGGATGGTTGGGATCCCATAAACCAGTTTTACTCCCCACATTTTTGTGTCGGTTCCAAGCCAACATCTGGATTTCCATTGCCATATGTCAATATGTTCAATGATTTGAGGTGAGAGATGGTTGCTTATTTTGCTGATATTAGTGGAACTGTAGATCATAACTGTTTAAAACTTTCTTTTCATAATGTTATCTCTTCACCCTTTTATTTTACAATAGGAAGGATTCAAAGTAAAATAATCAAAGAAAAAGCAGAGGACAAAATGCTCAAAATTCTTTTACGAATGCTCACCCTCCACCATTCTACTGCTATCAAAGGACTTGGTGTAGCCATGAATCTCTTTGGATGTCTAAATTTTCTACCATTTTCACCTGAAAAAAAATACATGATTAACTGTAACCATGGTAATAATTATAATTGATACATTATTTCATTTGTAAAATCTGTTTATCAAGAGTGAAGAAATATTGTAATTTCCTAAGATCAAAACATCAAAAATATATTTAACTTGTTAATGGCCATCATTAATGACCATCGAAAGAAAATTGGTGGAAATTATCATCCAGAAATTTAAATACTGTGCTGATTAAAATATATTATGAAAATTAAGAATTTAGAGAAATCAACATAATCTTACTGCTGCTATGGGATATATCAACATAATCTTACTGTTGCTATGGGGTAAATCAACATAATCTTACTGCTGCTATGGGATATATCAACATAATCTTACTGTTGCTATGGGGTAAATCAACATAATCTTACTGTTGCTATGGGATAAATCAACATAATCTTACTGTTGCTATGGGGTAAATCAACATAATCTTACTGTTGCTATGGGATAAATCAACATAATCTTACTGTTGCTATGGGATATATCAACATAATCTTACTGTTGCTATGGAGTAAATCAACATAATCTTACTGTTGCTATGGGGTAAATCAACATAATCTTATTGTTGCTATGGAGTAATTCAACATAATCTTACTGTTGCTATGGGGTAAATCAACATAATCTATTTCTTTTCTCAGTGTCTCATATGATGTGATAACTATATCCTGATTGGCTAATGTACTTGGTTGTATAAATCCTTGTTTGTTTACTCCTGTATATACCTGAAACATATATAATATGTATATCTCTCAAACATACATATGAATATTATTCATATGAAGACTGAAGTGTGTTTCCCATACCCAATCGTGCTGCTTGCATCAAGTTAAATTACATACCATACATAGGATTGATTAACCAGTTGAATGTATCTATGACAGTACTTTTTGTAAATTTGTCACCTCTACCATGACAACCATGTATAAGAAGCCATATCGGTGGTGTAATGGTTAGCAAGTTCGTCTAGAGAGCAGTAGACAGTGGGTTCAAACCCAGGTCAGGTCATACCAAACTTTGAATTTGGTATTTTTTCCTTCTCCATTAAGGAGAAAGAGCAAAGACTGGTTGGCTTGGAATCAGGATAATATGTCAGATTAAAGTTATGTCTAACAGAGGAATGTTGTTTCAGTGAGCTAGCACTATAAAACTACAAAATGGTCTAGTACAAAATGGACATCATTTTCTCACCCTTTGGATAAAGTAGTCCGGTAATTTAGGTGAAAAAGATTTTTCTGTCTTACCCAGGTAAGACAGGCAACACAAACGTTTTCCTGCAAAATTGTTTTCCATTGCTGAAGTAAATTGTCTATTTATCGATAAACATCCGTGTCTTGGCAGTATTTTAAATGTATTTCATAATAAAATACAATGTATTTTATTGCATTTTATAAATACATTATAAAAGCTACTACAACATCGATAAATATGTGTAAAAAATTATTTTCGCTTGGTCAAAGGGAGGTAATTTATTTATTTACGTTAGTTACTTACAAGGGAAAACACTGTATTATTTACTCAAAGTAAACAACTGACACGGTAGAAAAGGGTGAGAAAAAGAGTCAAACAACGTGAAAGGTGCAAGATCGATAAATCTGAGAAATCCTCGGGTAAGATTTAAATCTTACCCTTGGGTGTCACAGATTATACGATCTTGTACCTCACCCGGTGTTAGACCCTATATATCATTTCATCAAATGTGATTTGTTCTCCCCATGATATAGCTGAAAAATTGCTTATTTGGCGTTAAACAACAATCGTTCACTCACTCACCATCATGTATAATGGGTAGAGAAAACAGATAATGATCTCTTAAGAAAAATCTTAGATATTATTATTAAGACTTAATTCAATTAATACACTGTTCATTATCAAAACTATAAGATTAACCTGAAATGAAGTCTATTGGAGTATATTTAATATATGCCATGGTTAAAAAACACAGCAAAAATTACAATTTCCAGTACCTTTGCCAAAGCCTTAATCTTAAGAGATACATAATATACAATCTATGTATACTGTAAATATTGTAAGACATATCAAAATACTCACATAAACTTTTAATGCCTGATTTTTAATGTGCTTCTTGATCTCATCAACCCACTGGTAACATATAGATGAAGGGGAGATAATCAACGTTGCTCCTGATTTTAATGGTGTCTGAAATAGATAGAAAATTGTTTAAAAAGTCACCTGTTAATTATTCTAGTGTTGCTTATTAAACTGTGAAAATTATTTTTACATATAGCAGTATATATATATATCAGTTACATCCATGATTAAAAGGAGCACAGTAAGTGTAAGACAAAGCAATTTTTAACGTTTGATTTTATCAGAATTTTCTTTTATCATCAATTTCATCCATTTTGTGTATCTTGGCCAAAAGTTGTCTAGCAATAGAGAAATGATTCAATATAATGTCTCACAAACTGCTTGGTACATTTACATCGCTATATGTCATGGTATGTTTTGTGTCCAGTTGTATGAGGTGAGAGGTGATTGTTTGTTTTGTTGATATTGGTGGAATTGTTGACCATCACTGCTTGAACTTTATTTTTCATAATTGTAAAGCTTTCTATCCTGCAATCAGTACATTTGCTGTACAAATATGCTATACGAATAAATTTTTGCTTTATTCGTACTAGACGAATAAACTTTTCAGCCTACGAATAAACTTTTCAGCCTACGAATAAACTTTCCTGGTACCCTGTAGCTATGTACAGCGGAGGGTGCAGACAAGTATGAAACTGGTACTAATGTAACACGGACCACGAAGAAGACACCCTTGACAACATTTATGAAAGGCGAGGAATGACGCTTGTTTCTGTCCTTTTTGTTTAAATCTGACAAGATTTTCGACTTTTTTGACATTGCAGGATAAAAACAATATGCGTACATTGTCGTTAAATATAAAATTCATTTGTACTCACTGCGAAACAGGCATGAAAAGCTCGCCAAGGGCTCGCTATTCTGCCTGTTTCTAAAGCTTGCACAAATAAATTTTATATTAACCGACAATGTACGTATATTGTATATATATTTACATGATTTAATCTCACAAAACATCTGCTAAAGTTATTTTCTAAAGTTTTCATCAAAATGTTTAGAACTTGTGTTTTCTTTACTATGATGTCATGACTGTTTCTTAAAATATCAAATTTGATTACTTGACAAGAATTAATCAATCAATTTGACTAAATAACCTACATTTCTAACCAAACAATGAGGACACATAAAGTCAGGTCTGGATGGATTCTCAAGGTTAAAGTTCACACACTCTGCATGTTGCCACAGTCCACATTTTATACACTGGATTGGATTTCTATCTATTGTCTGTGTATCGCTATACTTTGCTCCACAAATACACTCAAAAATCTCCTTTGAACCAACATTATTTTGGAAATAATTGTTATGTTTCTGCTGGAAAACCTTTCCATTCATCTTATTTCTTGTCCCCATTTTGCTCCCGTTCAGATCAGATGTTCCAGGTACCAGTTCACATGATGTAGCACTCTCTTCACGATTGTCCACTTTCGTTGTATTACTGATCTCAGCATTGTTTTGTACATCATTTGATTCTGCTCTGGAATTTGATTTTGTTGTGAAATTACCAGTAGACGATAAATTCCTAACTTCCGTAGGATTGACAATTACAGATCTCTTGCTAGACTCTAGTTCGCATGTCATTTCATGATCAGACCTAGGATAGCCACTAGATATATTTGTTGTTATATCATCTTCATTACCCACTGATGTTGATGCAGTAACACTATCGTTTATATACTTAGTCTCTGTATCAGACTTGTGTGTCATTTCATCACAGACATATTTTTCAACTTTTTGATTGTCTGTATCATTTTCTAACTCTTCCATTGCAGACAGACTTTCTTTTTCAATAGTCTTTCCATCCATCTAAAAAAACAATTGTTGCACAATGTATTAACAAAAACTTAAGAGTCTTCTAGAGGAATGCAATTAATTACTTGACTTGGCTTTAAATTAATTAGTACAGTACTTGTGTGTATATTAGATGTATATTTGACTGACAACACAAAATTTCAAACAATATAAGGTGGGGGGTTATAGCATTTAATGTCACTTACAACAATATTTCAGTTATATTGTGGCAGTCAGTTTTATTGGTGGAGGAAACCAGAGTTCCCGGAAAAAAAACACCGATATGCAGCAAGTCACTAACAAACTTTATCACATAATGTTGTATAGAGTACGCCCCATCATGAGCGAGAGATAATATAGATTTAAAGGAACAATTCTACCTTTACTTATAGTGAAACTGTCATGTGTCAAAGTTTACCAATCATTTTTATCATAAGATTGCAATCATCCCAAACATTTGGAAAGTGAGTGAGTGAGTTATTGTTGTTTAACACCAACTCAGCAATTTTTCAGCTATATCATGGAGAGAACAAGTTAATTTTCAATTAAATGATGATGACGAGGTCCGCTTTGTACTAGACCAGTACGCTTAGTTGGAATTTTATAGTGCTAGCTCACTGAAGCAACAGTCTGTGGATAAACATGTCGCCCCACTCGGAAACATTATCCTGATTCTAAGCCAACCAGTTTTTACTATTTCTCCTTAATGATGCATGGTTAGCGGAGAAGGAACAAATACCAATTTCATTGTCTCTGGCTTCACTCGATCAGGGCTCGAACCCACGATCTACTGCACTGTGTTGTATAATATTGTGTTATATGCCTTCAACCCTTTTGGAATAAAATTGAGCATAATCAATAAAGGTAGTATTATGGAGTTAGATGTATAATCTGTTTGGTGACTCTGAAAATAGGGGGGGGGGGGGGATTTAAAAATCAGGGATTTGCTTTCTATTGCTCTTTTTAACATTTTAGGCACACATTATTAAATACATATCTGAGAAAAAGTTGTCAAAGAAAAAATTCAAAAATAAAAAAAATCTCCATAGGGCCCAATACCAATTTTTTCAGATTGTAAGTAAAGGAGGCTGCCATTATAATGAACAGCATTACCTGTTCTTTCCTGTCCGTTGTTATGCTAATTTAAGTCACATGGGAATTTCATATTAGGCTAAAGATTCAAGATGTTTTGAATAATTGATAAACAATTTGACCATATGAAATTTGTTTGTAAACAATTAATAACTGCTGGTCACATGAGACCCTTATATGGACATGTCCCTTGTTATTCACTCATGCTGATTTATAACAAATTTTAAATTAACACTTAAAAAATGATACCAAAATAAAATAAATGTAATTTCGTGAAAGTATAATTTATATAAATATATAAATTAAATAATATGCTTGTTTGATACTTGTTTTCTTCCAAAAATTAAACAATTCATATACAACGTTAATTTCTTATAGGCAAATTAGATAAAAAAAAATTTCATGACGATGGGGGGCCCGAGTGGCTCAATGAGTTAGGTCGTTGGATCTAACAACTCATACAAGCCTATCATCAATACGGCGTGGGTTCGCACCCGGCTTTGTAAATTACAAAAAAGGGTGCACTCGACTCGCAACCGCAAGTGATCAAGTTTACCAGTTGCTTTCCCATGGTCGGTGGTTCTCTCCGGGTACTCCCGCTTCCTCCACCACTAAAACTGGTCGCCATGATATAGCTGAAATATTGTTGAAAGTGGCATTAAAACACCAAAAATCAAAAATCAAAATCAAATCATGACAGTGAGGTTGAAACTATTGATATGTACTGGTCAGAATATACAACGTTTTCAGGTAATTTTGTTCTCTTTTATTAACCTCTATACACATAAAGGGAATGGGTAGTTTGCATGTATTTTAAATACTCCAAAATCAGCTATGTAATAATATATCATCATTATTGATTTTTACCTGAACAGGTGTGAATCTAATTTGAATATTGTCCATATTTGGTATGGTCAGTATGTCAACATCTGATATAACATGCTAATGATGAAATCAGCTGACTTGCTGTTTGTCAATACTGACCACATGTTGCTGTTCATTTCAGTAGTACTTACTCCCATGTTTGTTACATGACAAAATGACAGAATTTTACAATTAAGTCCTATGGCAAACTTTTTTATTCTTTAATGATTTTTTTTTTTAAATTCACCTATAATATGTATTAATTAGTCCTTAATATAAATATAATTAAAAAATAAATCTGATAACCCGTTGATTTTTTAGCAATTGTTTTCCCTATTTTCAGAATCACCAAACAGACTATACCCATTATCCACACAAAAAAACAAATTTGAATCCCGCTCATGGCAAGGTGTACTCAATACAACAATATATGAAAAACGTTGATCATGGCTTGCAGCAGGTCTGTGGTTTTCTTCAGATTCCTCCATCAATAAAACTGACTGCCACAATATAACTGAATTATTGTTGAAAGTGGTGTTAAACACCATAACCCTAACCCCCATATTAAATTATCCAAAGTAACAAATATTAGACAGTATAAACATATATTCACAAAACCATTAAATATTAGTTAAATAGATTGACATTCATACCATATCATTTCTAGGATGTAACATCATACAGGCCAACACTTCCACAGTTTTCCCTAACCCCATTTCATCAGCTAAAATACCACCAGGAAGTCTTTTCTTAACTCCAAACCTTTTTACTGTCAGACTGTAAATAAGAGAGAGAGAGAGAGCTGATTATTACAATCTTAACATGTCTAAATTAAAAAAAATGATTGAACTAAAATTTAAAATAATCATAAAGAATTAAAAAAGTTATACCTGTTCAACTTCAGAGAGATAATGCACGTTTATAAATAAGGTAATAAAAATTAAAACATTATAGCATTTATCTACCGCAACATTCAAGTCAAGGGGCAGTCGTGGTCGTGATCGTACGGTAGTGAGCTTTATAACTACCATTGCAATCAGTGTTCAGGCGAGGTGTACTCGATACAACATTATGTGATAATAAAACTGACCACCACGATATAACTGAAATATTGTTGAAAGTGGCATTAAACACCGTAACCATAACACCCCTAAAGTCAATGTTTTGAATAAATATTTCAGAAAGAGAAAAAAAAAAATTTGTACGAGACAAATGTTAAACTTAGGTATTTACAAGTTATACAGTTAAACTTGCCGTAAAGGTCATCTAGAATTAGAGGTCACCTGCCGTAAAGGTCATCTAGCATTAGAGGTCACCTGCCATAAAGGTCATCTAGAATTAGTGATAACCTGTCATAAAGGTCATCTAGAATTAGTGATAACCTGCCGTAAATGTCATCTAGAATTAGTGATAAACCTGCTGTGCATAGACAGTTTAAAATCCTCCTAATTGGACTTACAGATTTGTTTAACTCACACGTTAAACAGTCACTCAAAATTTATTCTATTGTATCAATCTCGTACATGAAAGCATTACAGAGTAACCGCCATCTCTTCCAATAAAATAACTTCCATCAACAGTAATACGTAAATCTTTGCAGACAGGAACTGACAATCCGGATTGACTGATATTAAACAAGCAGTCAATAAGGGTGACCATTGAGATTCGAACTCACATCAGTGGTGATAGACACTGATTGCATAGGTAGTTGTATATCCAACTACAGTACGATCATGGCCACGACGGCCCCTATTTTCATATAATAAAAAAACATAAGATATTAAATTAAATTACAATACCTTCCAACTATTTGATTATAATATAATTCTGTACCATCTGGAAGTTGTATCAACTTGTACAGCATGTGTAAGTCTATAAAAATATAAAAAATATTACTGTAAATAAATTAATGCATGATAAAACATCATATGTTGCAAATTAATTTTTAAAGGAGCCATTTGTAAAAACCACATTTGCAGTCTTAAAAAAACATCAAATTTGAGGTTAATTAAATGTTTTTACAACATCCCTGAAGTGATGTTTCTAACAAATAATTCTTCAGAATTCAATCAGTTACTGAAAGCGTCATGACCGTGATCATATGGTGGTTGGATTTACAACCACCTATGCAATCAGTGTTTATTACCACTAAAGTTGTGTGTTCGAATCCCGCTCATGGCAAGGTGTATTTGACACTGACAACCTTCTGTGAAAAAGTTTGTAAATGACTTGCCGCAGGTCTGTGGTTTTCTCCAATTTCCTCCTCCAGTAAAACTGACAGGTCCAATATAACTGAAATATTGTTGAAAGTGGCGTTGAACACCATAATCCTAATCCTCAATCAATTACTTAACAATGAATTTTTTTCCTTTAACAGTGTAATGTTTTATTATGGTATACAAATATTTTTATTACCATTTTTATACAGTGTTCTGATTGGCTGTGTTTTCAAGTATGAGTATAAACTTGTGTTCTAAGATTTTATGACTCGATGTCCTGGTTGTTCATCATGCTTTTTATATAAATATAGACATTTACCTTTGCAATTTACCATGTGTAACAAATATTGTATTATCTTACAAGTATATTTTGACTTTGTTTCTACATATGGAATCCCATGTTCGCTAGCCAAGGGTTACGATTCGGGTCCCCCTTCTCTCCACCCTTGGCGGATCTAGAATTCATTTTGAAATTCGTGCGCAATGCCACCTGGTGGTTGATCGAAGTTGCACCCCTTAGATAGTCGTCATCACCAGCCAATCAGAATCGTTTTGTTATACGTATGTTGGAGAGTTGAAAATGGCAGCGCCCGGTGAAGAAAAACTTATCTGTGATCAATTTAATTTGGAAGCACTTACTGTCAACCAAGTGAAAGTTTCAAAGCTTTGGCAGACGGGAAAGATGTTTTCATTGGAACCAAAACGGGAAGTGGCAAATCGTTGTCATATGAGAGCATTCCGGTGCCATCTTTGTTTACATTTCGTCGATAACATGTGCTCCGTGTAAAACGTCTTCTGATTGGATACGTGTACTGGTAGCCGTAACCAATGAAATATTAAAACGTGAATCCTCAAAATGTATTCTAGATCTGCCAAGGGTGGAGAGAAGGGGGACCCGAATCGTAACCCTTGGCTAGCGAAGATGATGGAATCCATGAGTTTAAGAACCCACAAATGTTTCATTGATCCGGAATCCACAAAAAATTGTACCCACAAATTTTAAATCTTTGACATAATTTCAAACAAGATTATCCCTTTAACTGGCTAAACCCTACTACATTTGTGTGCCTGTCCCAAACCAGGAGCTGTATTTCCAACATCATATGTCATGGACTTTTTTTTTATGTTCAATGATTTTAGGTGAGAAAGGATTGTTTGTTTTGTTGATATTGGTGGAATTGTTGACAATTACATTTTGTACTGTTTTAACATTTTTCATTAATAATCACCCCGGAGCTGTCGTGGCTGTGATCATATGGTAGTTGGATTTACAAATACCTATGCAATCAGTGCCTATCACCACTGATGTTGTGAGTTCTAATCTCGATCTGGGCGAGGTGCACAACATTATGAGATAAAGTTTGTCAGTGACTTGCGACAGGTCGGTAGTTTTCTCCGGTCCCTCCGGTATCTTCCACCAATAAAAACTGACCGCCACGATATAACTGAAATATTGAAAGTGGTGTTAAACACTATAAAACCAACCAAACCTAATTATCGCCCCAGTATTTATCATGTGTTTATTATTTGAGTCCTACATCTACAGTTGATTTTTATTTTTTACCATTATCTTTTATTGACCCAATGTCTGACTCTTGTTCTATCATCCATTGCACAGCCTCTTTTTGGTATGGTCTCAACTGAGGTATCAGACTGGGGTGTTGAATGCCTAGAGTTGTCTCCCCTTCATGTAAAGACTTCTGTTTCCTGTTTCCATGATATTCTTTGACAGCTAAGTATAAATCTTCAATGTCATGATTCTTAGTGAAGTCACCACTGTGAACTAAAACAATATTATGGTAAATATACATGTACACGAAAAACTGGGTATTACAAAATTCTAATTATATACATGATTCTCAAAAAGAAACAAATATTTAACTTAAAATTATTGATGGTCAATTAGATATACATGTACACTAGTTATTTGCTAGTGGAAATAGTACATTTTTAATGAGTATCTAAAATAACAATCTACATTAAAAAAAAGATGCATCTATTAACAATTGCTGTTTTCCAAATGACCATCAAACATAATCTTTACTTAAAAATACCCCACAATTTATCAGAATTACAAAAACATGGTTATTTGATATATACATTGTATACTGATAAGCATTGTAAGTCTGCCTACCAATATTGTTTCCGCTTAATGTAAACATCGTCTGCTACAGCAAGCTCCCACTTACCAAATATCGAATCCAACACTGACATTTCACGCCAAATTTTGCATTGCAAGCCCTCCACACCTGGTACAGGATGTGGTGCACACACTTATAAAAGCATGTCAACATCAACAAAAATCGTAGGGTATGTACATTTTTTCCATTCGTTTTATTAGTTATTTTTCTTGTTATTTTAAAATTTTTACATCATTGAAAAGAAGAATGAGTTATCCTGATATCTACGATATTTTCTACTGAACTCACCATGATGCTCAATACCAAATAATTGGCCGATTACTTTCTGAATTACAGAACTGTGCTTTTTAGTCTTGATGGGTTCGCAGGCAAAATTCAAATTTACTAGGGCAGCCTGTCTTAGATACACGTTAATGTCAATTGATTGAGTGACAGGATCATATCTGTTTAATACCAGCTGAAATATTTTCTCTTCTTGGAATGCTTCTAAAACCTGGAAAATAAAGAAATTTTATATAGGTAAAATAAAAGAGTATCCGTGTTTCCGACAATAATGTAGGTACCAGGAAAACTTTTTTATTTAATTTTTACATAAGTTATTACAGAACAAGAATCTAACTTTAACCCTTCTTGTCAAAAAATGGCAATAAAGTCTGTAGGGTGAGGTTTTTTTTTTGGGGGGGGGGGGGGTTTATATGTTGTGTGAATATATTGTATTCATCAAAATCCTATGGAAACATTTTTCAAATTCAGTAATTTGGTGAGTGATTGCTGATTAACGCCAACTCGGCAATTTTTTAGCCATATCATGGTGCGAACAAGTTAATTTTCAATGAGATGATGATGAGGTCTGCTTTGTACTAGACCAACACGCTTAGTTAGATTTTATAGTGCTAGCTCATTGAAACAACAGTCCGTGGGTAGACATGTCGCCCCACTCGGACACATTAACCTGATCCCAAGCCAAGCAGCCTTTGCTCTTTCTCCTTAATGCTGTGTGCTAAGTGGAGAAGCAACAAATACCAATTTTATAGTCTTTTTTTCAGTCATTAAATCTCAAGTCTCAAGGATACCTTGATAAGAGTGAACATCAATAATTGACTGCAAGTTCATATTAGACTTCTTATTATTGTCATTAAATACAGATTCTTTTTAATAAGGAGTATTCCATCACTGCATAATGAAAACAATTTTCTTAATATTGACAAGTTAATATAACCGTACCTCAAGAGGTATATCTGTTTTTATACACCAAAATTTAACATTCTTTTGATCACATGACATATTATCTTCTTCCATGTAAATAAAACTTTCACCATCGTTATCTCCGATATATAGCCAGAATTCTCCTGTTTTATCTAAAAATGCATCGGTAAGATCAAATCTTGGTCTGTCTTCAGTAACTTTCACAGAAAATGATGTAATTTGTTTGTGCCATTCGTGTGGTTTCAATATAAGCTTGTTACGAACAGTGAGCCAAAATAAACAGTTGTTTAAGTAGGAATGTAAGACTGTTTGAACGTCAGATAGATTCTCCATATCTTGAGATAATGTACATTCTTCGTCCACATGTTGGCTAGAATTCTGACCATTATTTTCTAATTCTTGAGCATGTTGAGGAACCGAATCGTTTTCTGAACAAATAAGCAAGGAGCCTCGTTCTGAGTCACGATCTAACATGTTCCATGTTAGACATCTTCTCTTTTCTTCGTCTGCTCTTGTTGGAACCGACTTTTTTCTTTTACCCATGCTTCAATATTTTCTGTAAAATAAAAATATTTAGTTTTATTAAGTTCTGGTTTTTAATTTTCCATTTGCATTCTCTTTAAAAATATAAGATATTGTTAATTAAATAACAGTATATACATTTGATGTTTATGTTTTAAATTAATACTGGTACACAATGCAGTAAATAGCATAACTATAAGTAATTACAAAAATGTACTAATATTCTCAGTAAAGGGGTTATGGTGTTTAACGCCACTTTCAACAATATTTCAGCTATATCATGGTGGTCAGTTTTATTAATGGAGGAAAACCACAGATCTGTCGCAAATCACTGACAAACTTTATCACATAATGTTGTATTGAGTACAACTCACAACTTTAGTGGTGATAAGCACTGATTGCAATTTGCATAGGTAGTTAAATCTAAATACCATACCATCATGATGTCTTCTGCATATCTTTAGAAACATAAAATATTATTAATTAAATTACAGGGTATACATTTGATATTTAAGTTCTAAATAGTAAATAGCATAACAGTGTGGGAAATGTTTTTTTCTTTTATCTCGCCATTTTGGCTAGTTGCTTCAAAATTGTACTCACCAAATTAGAATTGCACTTGCCAAATTTTTCCATTGTTTTTTTTCTTCAAAATATACCGCCGAAATAACTGTTTAGAACATCAAAATTAATTGCTGCAAAATCCGACCCTGACTTGAAAATTACGATTTTTTTAACATTTACCCTTTTACCATATATAAAGTCCACCGAAACCCAATTTTATTTGATATCATCAAGTTTTACTCTACCGAGTCCATATTTAAGATAATCTGAATCGATTGCATTGAACTTTGGGAGGTATTAATTTATTTTATTTGATCCCGGTTCGGAATAGGACGCCATCTTTTAGCGTTTTCTATCAATAAGAGAAATCAATATGGCAGACGTGAAACATTGCACCGCTAGTCATATCAACGATTTTGAAGGATTTCTTCACATATTTTATTGTCGAATCAAAAATTTTACGCAATCATTGAAAGAGAAACTACTTCATTAAGTTGGTTGACAGGGGCGAGAGCAAAATAATTGGAACTCGCCTCATGATGTTCGGTTGCCGGATTGTTGAATTCTTACACAAACGCATTCGTCAAATTTTTTTCTCTTCTCGCTTTTGGCGTGCGGTGGTTTCTTTCACTGCATAACAAGTAATTACTAAAGTTTTCAGTAAAGGATTATTTAACAGGTTAGTCTATGTTTGGATCTATATGTGCAACAAATCAATGAGGGCTTTATTACTTGCACTGATATGATTACAACTTTAGGCCTAAATAGAATATTGTTTGTGTTCTCAGGACAAAACTAAGCATTTCTATTGCAGTTCCCAGCTGAGCTCCCTAAGATAACACTTTAAGTACCCGAGCAAATATTTGTGAGGCCCAGCATCTTTGCATTTATGAAACATCAAATTTCTAGTAGCCAGCTGGGTGACTTTCAGACAATTTTATGAGGCCCAGGTGGTCTTAGGCTACTGGTTCCCTGTTAAGTTTTATCCCTGGTTCTGTTTAAATATATTGTTATTGTTGATTAAGTAAAAAAAAAGTTTAATATTATTTTTATGTTTTTTTCTTATTCAAAAATAAAAATATTGTTCATGAAAAAAAATGTCTTGTTATATATTGTTATTGTTGATTTAGTAAAAAAAAAAGTTTAATATTATTTTTATGTTTTTTTCTTATTCAAAAATAAAAATTTTGTTTAAGAAATAAAATGTCTGACATGTCCTACAGATGATCACTTCTACCAGTGTGTCTCTGATAATAGAAAAAAAATCTACATTCTTACCTTTCAAGGATCATCTGATTCAGTTTCAAATCCTGCCAATCACAAAAGTACATGATCATGTCTGGTTTACAAGCAGTCAGTCCTTGAAATGAAAATCTGAATTTACTTGTCTGAATTAAGTTCTTGAATTTATTATATATATGTATACCGGTATCTCAATAAAACTGAAAAATTTACTGGTCCGAACATAGTTTTACAGGTCTTGGGCCGGAGGACCAGTGCTTAACATGAGGATTGCAAGCTTGTAGTTTCTTTGTGACAGACTTGATCACTTACCTTTAGTAGAATGTAGGCACTAATGATCTAGCGACTAGGAATCAATTCAGTATATTGTGTCATTGAGTCCCAAATCTGTGGAATAGAAAACCAAAAATGTAAAAAAATAAATCATAGATACATGTATGTTTTGTCCTACAATTCCTACATGTAGAAGTAATTAATCATACAAGAAATTTTTGAAATAAAAAGTGATTTGGAAAGACATTGAAAAGATCTAAATTTTCATTCCATCAAATATTAACAAATGGCTACGACAAGAACATCATGATATGATCACAGCATGATGACAAGGGAAAGCTGTACAACAGTTTATTAAAAGCAAGTGTGGACACAGTATTTTGCTTGACACAGTAAATTGCTAGACACATTAATATGCTGGACCAATTACATTTTGCACATTTGTCTTGTTTTACTATTTCACGTTAATATGCCTCAAAAATACAAATGTAGGTAAATTTTGGAATTTGGCCATGGGCCCTTTAATCAACATAAGTTACTATGCATGGAGAGTAATATATGAGGATAATCAACAACGCCCTGTGATGTGGTATGAATATTGGTGACTGGAGATATACAGAACAGAAAATTTCTTCTGAAGAAAAATCTCAACGAGATTAATCTGGCTTTTTGCAAGCATCATCACTCACATGATACAATACATTAACCAATCAGCGGCCATGATATTGATAAGCAAATTATCTGAGGTGAAAACAGATGGAAGTACTAGTAGACAATTAATGATTAAATCAAAACAATTAATCAACAGAGTGGTATAATTTAATTATGCACAAATGACCACGGATATGTTTCCACTTGTCGTAAACACTTCCCGGTCCTCTCCTCATTCATGACTTATCATCGGGTTTGTAACTAGATTAACACGATGTGTGTCACTAATGGAGCAGGAACTGCTTACCCGGAGCACCAGAGTTCACCCCCGGTTTTTAGTGGGGTTCGTGTTTCTCGATCTTTAGTTTTATATGTATGTTTTGTTGATCGTTGTTTGTCCCTTTGTACTTTTTCTTTTGGCCATATGCCTATACGGATTCCGATTGTCCCTTTGGTATCTTCAAACTCTTCTTATGACAAATTTTGGTATATTCGAAGTTTATATTCAACGTAGACCTACATATAAATTTGCAGGTTCATGTATAATCGTGGTGTAGTTTTTAAATATATCGACTTTGAACATTATATTTTCATAATGGAAGTCTATGATAAAATCCAAGGATTTCTAATCGCAATGTACTGTCTTGGCACCGGTGTTCGCGCATTCGGTGATTCCGTACATACGTACATTTTTGTATTTACATGTCAATTGCAAAATCATTGGAAAAGTTAAAATGGAGACTACTGCTATGTGAGGATTAACTCTAATTATATTAAAAGATATAAAATGTTTTCTAATTTGAGCTTATTTTGATATCACCGGATGTTGCCACATTTGTCAAAAATCGAGGGTTGGTTTGTTTACACTTCGTTTTCACTGAAGTGTTAAAAATTGTAGCGGAATCCGGATAAGGACCACAAAGATAATACTTCAAAGTATTTGAGGATGATTTAAATTAATTCAATAAAATTTTGGTAAGCTGTGAAATCAACCACTGAACCCTTAGGCCCAGGGCCTTGTCATGTATCCACGTAAATATACTATCAATGCATAAACAAACATGTTTATGCATTGATAGTATATTTACGTGGATAGTGACAAGGCCCTGTGCCTTAGGTGCGCGATAACAGCGGACAGCTCTGTACATCAATAAAAGCAACCCCCTATGCCATGGCATAGGCTATGCCTATGGTGACAAAGAAAAACAATTTATCGATAGCTGGTATCTCATATTTTAACACTACAGTAACGTCTCTTCTTCTTCCAATTTAGGAACCGGATTCACACGTGAATGCATTCTTGTATTTACAATTTATTTGATATTTTATGCAATTACCTTAAATTTATTATGTTTAAATACCCTTTCGTGGGCCCTTATTTGGACCAAATAAAATCTTGTATCTTGTATTATCCCCTGTGATTAATTAAACTCATGACATTTTAATTGTAAAATATATTTAACTTTACTTTAATCGAACAACATATATTTGTACCCATATCTGCTTAAATGTAACTTCTGTCTTAGACAGTTCGACATCTTCAGACTTCACCATGATTTCATACGGTTATGCAAGACTATGGGCTATCAAATGCAGGGGAAGGAAATGAAAATATTGATGCTATAACTGGGACATACTAAAAAGCGCCCGGGACAGCCCGAGACCGCCCGGAGCAGCACGGGACCGCCCAGGGACTGGAAATAACGCACGGCGTATTGGAATATTGTTTAAATCGAATTTTTGGCGAAATTTTAATGGAATATGATGTTAAGTGAAGTCTTACCGTGAGTGTAAATGTTCAAGTTATGTACTAAAAAGCGCCCGGGAGTATTCCCTTGTTTGGCGTAAATATTAGATTTATTTCAATTCTATTATATATAACTTTCTATATTTTATTGTCTTTTTCTTTGTTATTTATAGTTTTGTATAAAATCTGTATGTGCTAGTATACAATCGTCAATGAGCGTGAAACAAACAAAAATATATACAATAACTGCTATATAAAAATGATAAGAAAAATAACAAGAAATATATTTTGATATATATATATTTCAAATATTTAAAACACATGTAATATTTTTTTTTAATTTGTGTTAAGAGTCCCGGGCGGCAATGTTTGACCGGATGGCTTGTACGATAAATAAAATTACGAACATAATTTTGAAATAATTTATTTAAACATAAGAAAAATATCTAAAAATATATTACTGTATCAGTCGGGAAGCCAGTGACGCAGGAGAGTTCCATCTAAAAACAAAGTCACGTGACTTTCGAGTCATTTTTGATGAAAAATGACGTTCAACCCTTCCGTTAAAATACGTCGGTTTACAATAAATACGTACGCTTGAAATCAATTAAAATATATGGAATATGTCTATGGATAAATAGAAATTTATTGCATCACTTCAGTTTTTATTAATATAGTGCACAAACATCGAATGTTGCTACTTGAAGTGGACTCAATTTCAAAACAAATGTCGAGGTGGTTCTATTTAAGTCAGAAAATTTAATTAAAACAATATGATGGCTTTCTGTAACATCCATTGCCTGA
This sequence comes from Bathymodiolus brooksi, assembly GCA_963680875.1. Lineage (NCBI taxonomy): Eukaryota > Metazoa > Mollusca > Bivalvia > Mytilida > Modiolidae > Bathymodiolus > Bathymodiolus brooksi. Next base: position 61,444,291 of record OY804581.1, on the reverse strand, counting down.
GGAAATCATCTAGGATCATTGTCATACCGACAACTAGTGTCAATGTCTTGTGGGATGCAATTGTGTCACTTAGTTCTACACCCACCTTGATCGATCGACCATTTGCCGAACATCGAAATTCATTGTCTTTCGGAACACATCGGTGTTGTTTCTTAACATCAACAATAAACGACATCTAAGCGTACATCCGAAAGAGGCTATTTAATTTGGGAAAGGGGCGTCTATTTGTATGTCTGTTTTTAATTTTCTTGTATTAATACAGTATTTTTCAGTTTATTTGTATTGCAATATTGTTTTAGACATTGTGCATTTTGTAATTTAGACTGGGGAATTACTATTTATCATCACTTTAAATAAAAAAAAAAATCATCTATGATACTAGATTTGCACAGCCACAGGGGATGTACAACAATTAATAATTTCAATTTAATTTAATTTCAATACAACAGGTACAAGATAAATAGAAAGAAACAAATGTGTGGAAAAAATAAAAGCATGTAAACAAAAATTAAGTGAATTGAAAAAATATGAAAATATTATAAAAAAAAAACATGCCAGTAAAACAATTAATAAATTTTTAAAAATCTAAAAAAAATGAAACCTTGAGACAAAAAGGGGCATAAAAATTGTATTCAGATATCTTAACCCTTCATATTATATCAAGGCAAATTAAAAAAAATTCAGTGTAAGCAAATATTTTCCTTGAAATTAGGAAATTTTATTATCTGAATGAAAGCTACCAAGTTTCATGTTTATCTGACAATGTAAATATCAATGTATTTGGAATATTCATGTGTTTGACACAACTACAAACTAGCTTCTATAACATATGGGGTGGTTAAGTTGTAATAATTCTTTCCCCTTGACATTCACAAAATGACCAGCATTTACAAATATGGGTACTTAGGTTGCAATAATTATTTCCCCATGACTTCACAAGATGAAATGACCAGCATTTACAAATATGACTGAGTACATAGGTTGCAATAATTCTTTCTCCAGGATATTCACAAAATGACCAGCATTTACAAATATGGGTACTTATAGGTTGCAATATTTTTTTCCCCATGACATTCACAAACAGAATGACTAGCATTCACATAAAATACACACACAAACTGACTAGCATCCACATAAAAGACAAATATTGAATGACTACCATTCACATAATTTTAAGACACATACGGAAGGACTTGCATTCACATGAAATGACAAACCAGATTTCCAAATTTCACTAAGTAAATAAAATGACTAGAATGAATATGTTTTCTGTTGGCAAAATAAGCAAGTATTGGTAAATATTGTTTAACATTGAAGTTAAAAAAATATTTTATTTGATCCAATGACTGGAAAAAAAGTTAATAAAAGGGCAAATTTTGAAAAATTCTTTTCTGTAAAATAAAATTTATAAAATTCAGCATTAAAATTCATAGATAATAAAAGATAATTATATTTCTCATAAACAACAGGCAACAGAAGTACCTTTTCATCTAAAAAAAAAAAGCATGAATAACAAATTCAACAACATGTTGGAGTGTATATAGGTCTAAATGTCTGTAGAAACTTGTTCAACAACTTGGTTCTGGTTCAAAATATCTAAAAGAAATTGAAAAGTTTGAGATCTTGTTTCAGCTCCACTTTCTGACCTAGAAAATGTGTTACAACTGTTATAACAATATGTACCACAATATAATTTATCTTCTGAGCCAAATTCTTTACAGAAATTTAATTCATTCTTGAAATATTTAAGAACAACTTTAACAAGTCCTGGTTTTCAATTGAAATTGAAATAAACCTTTTGACTTTCAGTTTCAGATGAAGTTTCACAAATTACACAATCAAAAAGTTCTTTTCTGAATGATTAAATATATTATAATGTTTATGACACAAGGTGTCTTGAAAACTCTGATCCTTGTCTAAAAATTTGTCATTTATCCAAACATCAAATACTAATGTCATCTCCACTCTTTTTACTTAAATTAAAATGGTTTAAAAAACTTTTTTTTTCATCTTCAACACTCTTACTTCCATTAGAAAATGCCTTTTTATTAACTGCATGGCTCATCATTTTCAAGCAGATTATTTTCAGTAGACATAGAATACAAAGTTTGAACTTAATTTCACATTTCTTACAAATGCAATACAATTCAGAAAAAATGTTAAATTTCTTTTTACAAACAAAATTCAGGAGCATCTGAAACTTTTTGAATTAAATGAATGTATCAGTTAGAGGATATATCCTGCCCACAATTATACCCAAGGGCCTGCATTTGTTTGATGATGTACTTTAAATATAATTGGAATGCTGGTCCATTTTTTTACTTCATGGATTTTTTAGAAGAAAAAAAAACATATATATTTAATCATTATATTTTCTGTGCTGTAAATCTGAAATATTGAAATACATAATTGATCAATTAACAATCTGGAAGGTACAAAATCAGAAGTTGAGACTGGAATATCCTTACATGTCCAATTTTTGACCACAAGACCATATAATTTTAAATGTTAAAACATCATGAAGTCAGTTTAAAGGGTTCAAATATAGGTAATAACAACATTAACAAAATAAAAAAAAAGATAAAACAATCATAAATACTTTTATTTAATCATCTGAACTGTATTCTGAAATAATTGAAATATATGATTGATCAGTGAACAATGGTAAAAAATCAGAAGCAGAGACTGAAATATCCCTAAGCTAACAAGTCAAATTTCAGACCACAAGACCATATAATTTTACAGGTTAAATTTCTGACCACAAGACCATACAAGTTTTAAATGTTAAAACAACATGAAATCAGTTTATAGGGTTTGATACCTGTTTTAAATAATAAATGCAAATACTGACAAAATAAAAAAAGACAAAATCTTATTTAATCATGGTCACCTATGCTGTAAATCTGAAATATATTATTGTTAAAGTGTACTGTAAATGGTAAAAAAAACCCACCAGAAGCTGAGACTGGAATATGTTCACATGATGTCAGTTTAAATATGGTTCAAGATCTATTTGGGAGGGGGCGATATGTTAAATACATCATAAATATCTCAAACTATATCACAGGAATAACTATTAATCAAATTAATTATGTTATGATACTCTAAATGCAAATAAAACAAAGGCTACTCTTTCTTCTAATATCTAATTTTAATCAGTTCAAGAATATTTTGAAGTCATGGAATGGGAATGATTGCAAATGCTCAGTTTGTGTTGACTTTTAAAGTATGCTTTTTACTATCAATAGGTCATGTCCATCTTTTATACTTTTATATGTTGTACTTAGTTTTATTATTGAATATTGTGTAGCTTTTAGTTGTGCTTAGCTTTCATGTAAGCTTATTATTTTTAATTCAGCTATAATATCTGCTTTTAAATTGCTTTTAATTTCATGTTTTAGTTATTTCAGATTTCTTACCAACTTATATGTCTGTGCTTTTCTTGTAATTGAAATTTGTCAAACAATATTCCTTCCACATCAACATGGCCGGTCTGCACTAGACACAAGTAGGACTTTATTCCTTTTAGCATCGACTCAAGGTGTCTCTTGCAGATTGGTGATGAATCACCTGATATATATGTATATGTTCTCTCTCATCACACACACCCCCCACCCCCCCACCCCCTCATATATATGTGAGTAAGTGTATGTACGTTTATGTGCATATATCTCTTTTCCTGTCCGAGTGTGCCTGCACCACAATTATTGATATTTCACCGCGAATATTTAAGTTGATATATTGTTGTTGTGTATCAATCATAATTGTTATTGGTATTGTTGTTGTGTATCAATCATAATTGTTATTTGTATATGCCCTCCTGGGGCCCTGATTTGGTTAATAAACTTATTCTATTCTATTCTGTAGTGCTAACTTTGTTTTTCTTTGTTTTTAATTTATTTTTGCATGCCTTGATTATTGTTATTTATGTTGTATGTCGGTCAAAAGCTCATTAGAGCTTATATTTGTATGCTTGTTGTTTTTAGCCATGCCGACTTTAGATAAAACTTATTTATTTATTTATTTATTCAGAATTTCAGCGTCTGCTTTATAAAAAATGGCGGCTGACAGCGTCCTAGTTACAAATCTCGTTTTGCAAATTAAAGGCGGAATGATGGCTATTTTTATATTTCGTTACACATTTGAATGATGGGTAAACCTATTTTTGACCATAGTTTTTACTGACAACCAATGGGATGCGTTTGTGTCGGTTATTCTTAGCCTCGAGAATTTCCCGCCATATATTCTTAGCTACAACAACAAAAACAAATACCTCGGGAAATACCTTGTTTTATACCGATATTATGTCTAATAAACACTTTCTTGGGTTTTTTTCTGCAACTTTTATATTTAACCATGATAATTCACGTTTTTTGGGAATGTATTTATTTATATTTATCTCTCATATAAGGTTTATTCTGTAATCGTCATGGTAAACAAACGTCAATACCTATTACGATTATGGGCGACACCTGGTGGGTTATTATTATCTGCCCTTGCGTAAATGTTTTTAGCCTTATGGGAGGAGTTACGGAAGCTGACGTTGGCTTCCGGACTGTATGATATATATTTTAAATAATAACAAAACACGAGTAATATTTGTTCAAGTTGTCTTGGAGTCCTGGGCGGCAATGTTTGATTGCAAATGGCTTGTACAATATATAAAATTAACAACATAATTTTAAAATAACACTTTATTTAAAACAATTATATACCCGGGCGCTATTTCCAGTCCCCGGGCGGTCCCGGGCTGTTCCCGGGCTGCTCCGGGCTGTCCCGGGCGCTTTTTAGTATTACCGCTATAACTAGGTGTGATTAACGATATTTGATTTGATCAAGTTGTGCCGATCGAAGAGTAAAAAAAATCAGATTTATGGAAAACGCGTTGGAAAATATACAGACTGGAGAGTACCTAATCTATTTTGACAATGAATTATCTTTACGTTTTTAAAAGTAAAATATATATACGACTATTGATCTAAAAACTGTTTATTTATATGTCTTCTTCTTCTTCTTCTTCTTCTTCTTCTTCTTCTTCTTCTTCTTCTTCTTCTTCTTTTTCTTCTTCTTCTTCTTCTTCTTCTTCTTCTTCTTCTTCTTCTTCTTCTTCTTCTTCTTCTTCTTCTTCTTCTTTCAATAAATTCATTCCTCTTTCCAGAGTATTGTCGCATTGAAAACTATATATATGTGGTCAGGTCAGCGATTTTCCATTTACAATTAGAAAACTTTCCAGAAATGTACAATTAAAAACAAAGAAGTGGTGGAAATTATGGAAGGCTGGTGTTTGTCAGGCTATGACGGAAGATGTCAATGGAGCCTGAGCTGACTAGGGTATGTGGTATGTTGTTCCAGAGTCTGATGGTGCTAGGGAAGAAGGAATATTAATATGCTAGCACTCTGGTTGAAGGTTGTCAGGCGCGTAGCTGCCCTTACGCAAAAAATCAATTGCTTGCACATCATTTCGGCAAAAAAATTGTTATGCTTGCCCTAAAACATATTATTACTGACATGGGAAGAGTCCCACTTTTTTCAGTATAATTAATAATCATTATAACGTGTTTTTCTGAATAAAGATGATATTGATCTTTATTCCGGAGATTGCTTTTACGATGACGGATTTTTGTTCCGGTATTTATAATTTTCCGAAGTTGAGCATGGTCAACACACAGGGCCTTGTCACTATCCAGGTAAATATAGTATCAATGTATAAACATATATGTTTATACATTGATAGTATATTTACCTGGATAGTGACAAGGCCCTGTGGTCAACATTCAAAGTTTGACATGAAGAAACTAGATTTTTACTTCAAGCCTACGGATACTTCATCGACAAAATCGTTCGATACAAGCCAAGCTGGTGTATCTGATTCTCTACCAGAGTTATTACCAAGTCCATTAGATTCACAAAAGCCTAAGACCTCAACTCATGTTAGTCCTCCGTATCCAGATATTGGGACACTATACAGAGGACGAGTTGTCTAAGCATGAAACAAAAATTAATTTGTTGAAATCGGAATGGGAGCCAAATGCTTACTCACAGTTTACCTTTCCCTCCAGGTACATTAAGTTATATAAAGCATTAATTTACATTATCAATAACTTATTAAAAAAAAGCATGGACTAAATTCTTTAAAAAATATTATTCATTATTGTCTGTAGGGGTATTGTCTCATGTTTTCTTGTGAATGAATGCGAATGCCATGGAATATAATAATGTCTCCTGTCGTGAAGACAAGTGGTATTGTTGTATGAAGGAGATGTATCATTTTTTTTTGTGTTACTGATAATTGAAATATCTATTAAAAAAAAAAACCCAGACACCTTCCCTATTCTGTTGTACAAAAACTGTCTCTTAAAAGCAGACACATTCCCTACGCCAGTCCCTACTCTGTTGTTAAAACCTGTCTCGTAAAAGTAGACACTTCAAAATAGCAGCATATAAATGGAGAATTTTTTCTGAAATTGTCAAGAGTAGTTAGGGCAAGACAGTGGATGATGCGCGGCGGGGTCAAGTGAGGGGGGGGGGGTCTGTATAATTATTGAAATTGGCAGTGAAATCAGACAGGACAACATGTTTCTCCACATAGCGTAATGTAGATGTATGCACTGCATGGCTAGATGTTATTGTACGATGTTGTATTTATTTGTCGAACAGCGATTGGATAAACCCAGTCTTTCAATTACGGTAGAAGGCAATGTAGAGTATCGATCGTAATTTAAATGCATGCAGACGGAAATTACAAGAAGGTCAAGGGGCGGGGCTTATATTGTTTGTGGAAAATAGCTTGTTTTGTTTGTTTTGTTTGTTACAATTTAGAAGTTAGTCTGATCAGCAACATTGTACAAAAATGTTATAAGCTCCCGTGACCGACTATGGTTATTTAGACGGTAAGTAATTAAATAGTTGAAGGGTTCGCGCTGGAAATTGCATTCTTTGTGCGAGAAACGTTGGACCAGCCGTGAAGACTCCTTGTACACATTTCGTGTGTTATTTCCTGTTGTACACGCTTTAGAACAACTACAACAAGATGGAGACGAAAAAGCCGGACAGTATCTTGCCGCTATTTTAAGATTCAAATTTATTATCGCGCTTGTAGCAGCGGAACACATTTTAAAATCAACCGTCCATTTATCGACATGTTTGCAAGGAGTAAAATGCGATCTGGTAGAAGCGGTCAAAGAGAGTGAAGTTGTTATTAATCAATTAACTTCGGAACGAAACGCCCAAACTGTGTGGGACTGACACTCGTTATTTGATATGGCCGTTTCTATTGCTGATCAATTTGAAATTATACCGACTATTCCAAGGAGACCGGGCTGACAGATCAACCGAGCTGATCATCCCGCTGATAACCCTAGCCAGTTTTGGCAGCGGTCTATGTACTACCCGTTTCTGGACTATTACATAACAGAGCTTACCGCGAGATTACTTGAAAATGGCGGCAGATACCAGGCACAATACTTGATACCAATGAACTTTTCTAGACTAACACCAGAAACCGTAGACGTTATATTTGACACATACAAAACCGCTTTACGTTGCGACATAGTTATGTTTAAAGCCGAAATCAAAAGGTGGAAAGCCCGTTGACCAACATTGACAACCGCTAAACCATCGAATCTGAAGGAAACCCTCAACGTCACAAACGAGGAGCTCTATCCTTCGATCAGGACCGTTTTGTTGATACTTTACACCATGCCTGCCAGCACAACTACGACGGAGAGATCATTCTCTGCTCTCCGTCGCCTTAAAACGTACTTGAGGACAACAATGTTGCAGGACCGCCTGACTTATTTAGCTGTACTGCATGTGGACAGAGACATTGACATCGACATGCGCTCATTTACTTTAGGAAAATCTCGTCATATTGACTTTGGCTACGGACATTAAATTCAAATATAAAATAAATAACGCAAACTACTATGTGTTTTGATTATTACAACAGGAATTCATTACTTTCATCATTCTGAATTATTTTGTATTTCCAAATTTTTATTACAAATATAAAAAATAACACTTAAAACAAGTGAACAATATGGCAATATGAACAGACTGCGAATCAAAAGATGCATGCAATAACGTGTTCCTATTTTTGTTTAAATATTTTTTCAGTTGTACTTTGTAACATCTCCGTTAAATCAGCAAAGCTTTTTAAAAAGCAAATATTTGGTGTCCATCAGAACATCTAAAAATAAATTTTAATAACCGAGGTGGACGGTATATAGAAAACTGAATTTATAGGAACAAGTCGCAGGTTTCAGGAATCAAGGCATTTCTTTTTTAACTGGTGTTATACCTCATATTTCCTTTTTTCATATATATTAACTTCCTGAAGTATTCTGTCAACCGATGCATGTTTTCTGTATGAAACGTGATGGTAAAAAAGGAGCGGTTTAACAACAAGAATTATCCTGTAAATGCTAGAAACGCTGGGCTTCCGGGAGGCTTCGCCCCCTGGTCCCCCTACCTTTAAGCGGCCCCCAGACCCCTCGCCGAAGTTCTTTGATTGCACATAGTTTTACATCCAGCTACGCCCCTGGTTGTAGGTATCGGATGTTGTATCCTCTGGTACCTGATCTGGATGGAATGAGATAATCAATGTCAAGTATATATCAAAAATTGTATGAGTATCAGATAAGTTTATTTGTCTTTAATATAATATTTTGTCATTTAAAAATGTAATGTATTCATAATTATCTATGTTTACTGATTTAATATCATGTTAATGTGGGTATGACATCAATGTTTGATTCAATGTCCTTTACTAACATCTAGGCCGTAACTACCATTGGGACAAGGCAGTTGCCTCGTCTGATAAACAAGAAAAAAGATAATAGCAGAGAGAGAGAGAGAGGTGGGGTGGGGGGAGAGAAGGACTGAAAGCCAACTGTTTTAGTTTTTATCATCGATAATAACAGGAGTATCCATGAATTTTTTTCCAGAGTTTGGTTCCGTTAAATTAGACCAGCTGGGTCCGTCCTTGTTTTCTCTATTCTGCAAGTGCTCTGATTTATAGTAGGTCTCTGAATCTAGGACTTTCCTTAGAGCTAATAGTTATAATATCTATTATTTCCTGAACAAACAATATATAATAGACCATTATACATGTACTACTTGCAAAATGCCTAGGAAATAATTACATAGGCTTCTCATGAACATTACAAATGGTAATTTCCACGTTACTTTCAATAAGGACACGTACAAACTTCAACTAAATTTCTTCAGATGACACCAACAGGCGCTGTAGATGCATAGTGTAACTGTTCACGGCGTCCGTCCGTCCATCATTCCGCAAATATTCGCAACACCTCCTAGTTCGATCTTCCGACAATGTCTAATTCCCATATTATTTTCCCAAAAAATAAAATTCAAATACAGTATGTCTTTATTTAATACATATGTTTACTATACACGTCCAAATCACAAACCAGTTTTTATATAGTGATTTGGACGTGTATAGTAAACATATGTATTACATGGGTACATATATATATATTGTTAATAAAACATTTTTTTATAGTAATGAGGTAGGAGGGGCATTCAGGGGTACCAGACAGGGTCCTGTCCTCGAGTACCTGTGGATTAAACAAACATAGAACATACAAAACACTTGCTCTTATCAGTAATAAATAACTGACTATGTCTGAGCAACAAGTCATATATATACACAGTCTAAATAACTTCTGGTCTTGGTGGTCGATCATAACTTTTATGGGTATGTTTCCCCCGAGCCATAACTTTTTTTCCAAAGTTCACAAAACAAAACAAAAATAACAGATAATTACTTTTTTGGACCATAGGGACTTGTTTTTATGTAATATAACAAATTTTAAAAAAATCACTCCCCTACAATTTGATTTTTTTTTATATTACATAAAAACAAGTCCCTATGTTTTGGACATGAAAAATCGCTGTCTGATCTTTTCTTCAAATTTTATTAAAATTTCTAGTTGAAACTGAAACCAGCTGCACCTTTGTCAGATCATAACCTTAACGAATCAAATTCAAGACAAAAAACATTTCACGCTGAGATAGGTTGAGACGCACATTACTCCCAGATATAATTAGTGGCGGATCCAGGTAGGGCGTAAGCCCCCCACCCCTTTTTTTTTTGGACCGCAAAAACAAAAAATTCACATATACATGTATAGCTGAAAGGCACAAGAATCGCTATAGACATTAATCATTTTTTACCTTTTCACAACATTTCGTATAATATAAAATGTTTTGCAGGCGTTCATTTCAAATGTACCTTGTCGTTCATTGAAGTTTGATTATTTTAGTTCATTTGTCAAAATCCACAAATAATTTTGCTCTGAATCTGTTTAAAATTATTTTTCAAGTGGTAGTTCGAAATAAATTCAAAGCGTATGTCAGTGTCAACCGGCCTACATTATACTTGTATATATAATCTCTATATTCCATGGCCGTAACTCGACTACTCATTTTTTAAATGAGGCAAACACACTAAAAAACAACCTGGATGAGGGGTCTGTGGGTTGCCTAAGGCCCCCAGATGCTCCGACTTGAAAGACGCACAATCCTCGATTCTAGCCATTTCCTGGCATCTTTTTCCTAGTTCAGTAATCATAACTTTTTATGATTTAATTTTCGTATTTTCTACTTTACAAGGCAACATAGAGTATATTGCAATCAATGTACACAATAAATGCATTAAACTAACACCAGAAGAATTAAAAGCTATCGCATTAATGTCTCTTGTAACACTTAACATGAATTCTATCTGATCCTGGGCCCAGCTATATTGTTGAGTGAAAAAAAACATTCAAAAGTAAAAGCACTGCCATTTTCTATTCACTGCGCTTTTTGGCCTTATGGCGGCCTCTTTGATGGTGCTATAAGAGGCTAATAAGCCCAGAAATCATATCAGAGAAATAAACTATTGACTGCCACTTTCTGTGATGACGGAGACCAAGTGATGCAAAAACATTCAATTAAAGGAAAACTCCAGTCAGTTGAACAATTGTTATAATTCAATACATTGTAACCTTTTATTCGTAAATAACTAATTATTAAACAAAAAAACACCTTTATTAACATTAATATACCCAATTAGAAATATGAATATTTGGAATGTCCTGTCGTAGTCTCTTCATATGACATCACGGAGACGGGTCATGTTAGTTTTAATGTATCTGACTCTTCCCAACATCTCACAGATACTCACAGATCTTCTTCTGACTGTAGGTCTCCACAGGAGACCTCTTCTGTCAGCTCCTCGTCTAATCTAGCTATATTTAGGTCGTGTCCGGTCGTGTTTATCACAATTGCATGGCTGTAGTTGTATTTTCTTGGCTGATTTTCCCAGAATTTGTCTAGTCGTGATTCAAATGACATGATGGTTGGTGCATGCTGTGACAACTTTAGATGTTAAATTGTTCCATATTTCAACAGTTCTTTGTGTGAATGAATATTTTCTAATGTCCAGTCTTGAGTGTGATTTATACAGTTTGTATTGATGGCCTCTTGTTGTTGATTCATCTCTTGTTCGTAGGAAGTTAATAGAGTTCTATCATGTCACCGCGTGATCTTCTGTACGCTAAAGTTAGTAATTTGAATTTCCTTAGTCGATCTTCATAGGATAGTGATGATAGCCCCGGTATTTGTTTGCTAGCTCTTCTTTGTACATTTTCTATAGCCTCAATATGTTTCTTAAGATATGGACACCATACTTGGTTGGCATATTCTAAATGTGGCCTTACTAAAGCTGCCGGTATATTTTGAATGTTTGAACATCGAGCCCTTTTGGTTATGTTTTAATATCAGATCAACTGCAATGCAATGTTAACAATTTGTATATCGTCCTAATTATTTTCTTAATATTCTCATCCCATGTTACATTTTCATAAGACAAATGAGTTTATTGGTATTTTTTTTTGGGGGGGGGGGATCTACGTATAATTCCATGTATGTTTTACATGATTGACCGTAGGTCACTGGTCGATGTGTTGACAAGGGTAGTACTGTTCGGTAATTACAAAAAAAAACAATTCTTCTCACACTTTGCCTTTTTGTTTGTGCAAAGAAATGTTTGACATGAAGTCATAATGATTTTGTAAATATCAAAAGATAAATTTTACGATTTACATAATTTTTAATGATAAAATTGCAACTGATCAATGCTGATATAATAGACGATACCGACACCGTAACGTCACGGCTATTTCGGAAGAGCTTTAATATGCAGGTATAATCCGAGAATGGATTATGCCTTTAGTCTCCCCATTATTTGGTGCTACATGCAACTTCAATGACCAAATTCTACCTTGCGGCATACTATTTTTAGCATTCATTAACACAGATGTCTTTTATTTACTGTTATTTAAATTTTCACGCTAACTTGTGAAGACCATGGCGTTTTCCTTTAAATGCGCCAGCCACTGCAGCGCAAACGAATGTCAGTGACTTATCTGACGATTTTTGTGTCGTTAGACATATCATTAAGACGTTTTTATGTCTTTTAAATGTGTCTAAAGATACACAACTGTCTCACCCACAGAATATATATAGACCGGCTTTCTTTTGCCTTGTGGTGTTCAATTGACTACATATTGAAATTAATGAAAAAATGACTGATAACTACTCGACATTTTGTAATCAATCAATTTATTAATTTTTATAATTTTTATTTTTTGGCTCTGTGGAAAGAAAAGATGAATAACTGCTCTGATGGGAAACTGCAAACATAATACATATACAAAAGTGAAAACTAGCTTCGGTTGTGAAAATATTTGAAATTGATCAGGAACTTTGAGTTCAGGAGGATTATATGTAAATTTAGAGTTTTCTCTCATCATTTGCACATTGAGTTGGGCAGGTACCAGGGTATCCCTCGACACCAAAGGCTCTGTCAACAGGGCAGCTCAGGAGAAGTTGAAGATGAAATACATTTTCTTTTCAACTGTTCTAAATATGAACCAGACAGAAAAGAATTGGTCGATATAATATTGACTTCATGTCCAAATTTTAATAGCTTAAATGATATAAATTAGAATGGATTTGTAATTGTGTAAATCACAATATACTAACACATTTGGGTGTGTTCTTGAGAAAACACTGCAGATATATCGCCCCCCCCCCCCCCTTTGATGTCTTGCTTCTCTGCCTCAGACACGAGGTGGAATGTCACAGCTATATATGTTGGACATCTCGAGAAGCACTGTCCCTTGGTGTCTGTAGTTGAGTAGCAATATATCTCTATATATATTTGTATATTATTTAACCTTGGAGTTCTGCTGGGGGCACGAGGTGGAATGTTCAATGGAACATATCCATAAGCACCGTACCTTGGTGGCCCTTACAGATATCCAATGTTTCATCATAAGTCCAAATATACTATATCCACTTGGTACAAACTAAGATATGCAGTACAAGGATTACATTTTTTTTAATATAATATGTGTGATATCGTTTCTTTGAATTTCCTGGATTGCACTTTGGCAGAGATCAGGTACTATAGTATCCTGACAAATATGCTGTATCACTACCCAGTATAATCTCAATTATTGACAATTACTGTTTTTAACAATTTCTCAAATTGTATTGATCATAATTGTTATATTTATGTAACTGCCCTCTGTGGGACCATGATTGGATTAATAAAATATTATTATTATTATTATAAGCGTTTTCGTGTTCAAGGCTGCATGGGATAAATGTTAAAAATGAGAGTTCGAAACATAATTTTTTTATGTAATTGTAAGAAGAATTAAGATTTGAACATGTCTTAGTTGTCCATAAAAAAATCTTCCAATTTTCCAGTCACCAGAGGCACCATATCGTCTTAAAATATTTTTCCGATTCACTGCCATGTTTCTATGAGAATGGAGCTTTGCTGACCCACATAAACGTTCTCCCGTCATTGTTGACCTTACCCGGGTCTCAAGTCGGCGCAAGGCCGAGAATGAGCGCTTGTAACATACAGACGTGACTGAAAGAACGATCAACAATTTAAAAATAGTATGAATATTCGGATAAAGGTCTTTGTCAGCAAGTTTTAGTGCAGATTGCAGCCCAGGTATATTTTGATGAACAGGATGATCACCATATTTAAGTCTCCACCTTTCAATTTCCACAGAAAAGTTCCCCTTACAAGGCAGATCTGCGTCAAAACCGACAGACAATGATTCAGTAGCATCGAGATTTAAATTTCTCATTTATTAGTGATTAAATAGTATCCCGTCATATGATTTTTCAAGTCATCTGGAAAGCGTCTCTCCATTTCGGACATTACGCGATCTCAGTATAAAGGGGAAAACAGGTTTAATTTATGCGCCAATGTTTCACTGGGCTTGTATCCGGTGCAGCATTTTCCCGATGAACCTGACACCAACACGTCGATTTGGTTTTAAGTCTACCTCTAATCGTTCCGCAATTTTGTCTACTGTACTGAATAAACAATCAAACTGTTCATCATTGCGCTTTGAATTTAGCGGTAAATCAAGGTTTTAGCTTCGTCAAAAGCAGAAGTCAGTTATGTCTTTCATCGCAACGATGTCGGTAGACTTCAAACGGCAACATTGGACATTCTTCTTCTTCCAAATACAGGACTAGACTCTAAGCCTAAGGATATTTAATTAGTGGGTAACGTCCCGGAACTGTGTGCGCTATGTACATGGACAATACATGATTTAGTTTTGAAAGTATAATAAACAAAAACAAAAATAACTTATTTATATGTAATTAAACGAATTCATTCAGTGGATATCGTTTCTATCGGAATAAAGATTTATATTATATATTTTTTAAATAAAATCTTTGTATATAAAAAAAATTTAAAATCGTCAATTTCGGTACGAGGCATTTGCCTCAATGTAGTTTCTGCTTCTGTGTCTGTTTCTGCCTCTAGGTAGTCGCCATCAATAGGTTGGTGATTCTACTACTTTGGATGTGTGCAGGACAAAGATAAATAAAAATTTTGAAAATTTTGAAAAGTGCATACGGCCATAAAGTCGACACATGTAAGTTGCTGAACATAAGATTGAATGAATATGGACACGAACAACTTAAAGTTAGGAAAAAGAGATGAAATAATAAAGAAATGTTATTGAAAATAAATTTATATGTAAACAGAAAGTTTAAAAAAAAAAGGGGGGGGTAGTATTTCCGTGCCACGAGCTCTTACGTGTGATTTACAAGTGAAACGAAACAGTATAAGATAAGATAAGATAAGAATAAGAAAACTTTATTTTGATTCGGCACATAATAAAACAGTACAACATAAGCTCTAATGAGCTTTTTACCGAATATACATTAACAATAAAACAACACAAGTCACATGCAAAGTTACAAACTAAAATAAGCTAAGACATATAGGCATAAAAAGGAGGACTGTGTATAGATCTGAACAAGAACCCACGTGGCAAGTGCCTCTTTGGACTCTTGTTCAAGATCCACACACAGATGCTCCAACATAAAGCAGCATTTAAAAAGAAGCAGCAGGTAAAAAAAATAATGAAATAATAATACTGAATATTTAAAACTGGTACCAACATAATCAGTAAAAATAGCACTGTCTAACTAAAAAATCAAAGAATATAAAATTTTCAAGCCAAACTAAAAAAAAATTAATAATTAAAAAAATTAAAAATTAAAATTAAGCAAACCAGAAGCAAAATTTGAATCATCTACATGCAGAACAGCAACATTTGGACCCATTCCAGGACTGCAAAAGACTCTTGAATTGAGAGAAACTATTTTCAGTCCTGAAATGATCTGGGAGGCTGTTCCACAATGTAGATGCAGCAAATCTGAAAGAGTTTTTACTGTACCGTGCATACTGCATATAGATGCCGGCCGGGGACCAGGTGGCAATGCCTCGCTGGGTTCCCATCGGCATCCACATGCATCATGACATAATAGTATTTGTTCAAATATCTGTTTCGAATTCAATATTTTAAAAATTATAATTTTGCAATTTTAATTCTCGAAAAAAAACAACAGTAAGTTGAGATATAGAAAAAACTTTTCTTCTTTGTTTACATTAAATTACGCAAATGTTGTTTTTTTTCATTGAATCCAAAGTGAGGCTCGTTTGTTTTGAATTATAGACGGCCATTTTTGTTGGCTTGTAGAGATTTTGAACCGTTAAATCTACAATCATCGACTTAATTCTTCAATGAAACGTAGAAAATAGCTCCCGATTTGACAAAAGCTATATCTTATAGTTTAACAAATACCATTTTGATATATTGAATAAGTATTTTTAAGCAGATTTTTAACCTCATAGATTCCAGTAACAAGAATGGCTTGCGGAGCGACGTTAACTTTGAAAAGAAATCTCGAATTTGACCCAATACATAGCCCTGGGCAGACAGCGCCCAAGAGACGTCGATGTATGCCAATGACACTTTCACCATCTACACCACCAACAAAACAACATCAAGTGAATCCGTCTCCTTTCGAGGAAGTCAGTCAAAAATTTACTTCGGGTAAGAAGTTCAGGATTTGTTTTCTTAAGCTCAAGTAGGCCTAATTCAAATATAATTTGACGTAAACCAGTTACAAGTTGTTTGGTTCTGGGAAAAATTAACTCATTGAACAGTTTGTTCTGCATTGGTTACATGAGGAGTCGAATACTGCACCCTTTTTTCGTACGTCTGCTGTTCGCCGACACAGACCTGTAAATATATTATATTTGTATGTTCAAAAGCGAGAATGCAGGGTGTCGAATAAGTGACTCAAGAATCGTGCTCTTCTGACCAGTCTATGTTGACATTTTTAACTTGGTTCTCTTGCCACCTTTTCACATTTTATAGAGCTGTTTTCTCCATTGCAAATTTGTCCATACATTTGTGTGCTCACTAGTTTGGGAATAATACGGTTTTTTCGAATCATTTCCATTCTGTCAAAAAAAAATTATTTTCGTCCGCCAGATCACATGATTTCGATGGACTAATCTGCATTGAACGTCCGGCGTCAATGTACACAACAAACTCCAATCGATTTGTGTCGTTTTAATGTTCGATCCTCAACTTAAATTTTTTTTTAACATTTTCTGTTAAAGACGGATATCAATTAAATTATTTTATTTGTATCAAAAACTTCAATGCAGAGACAATTACTTCTTTAAAATTAAATTTGTATTCTATCTTTATTTGCGGTTGTCAGCATCAAAGGAAAACGATCTGCCTTTATGTAATATTTCTGATATCACACTGACAGTGAGGTACCGAACACCAGTATTTACTCAACCGTTTCTTTGGCGTCTCCATATTACAATTACTTATAATCTACGACTATGATATGCTGACGTTGTCACAGTAATAGCGTAAACACCGGAAGTCGTCTGCCAAGGTGTTCAGACGTCAGGACACGAAAAAGCAGCATGCCCATTTACCCTCTGCAGAGGGTTTTTAACCCCCAAAATTGCAGGGACTTTCTATATGCAGGGGTACAAAGTTAAGGAAAAAACAGCAATTGTACCCCAGTTTCAAAACTCGATGGGCACCCTGAAAAGACTGAACGTGGTCGGAATTGACATATTCGAAACAACCGTATTGATGTTGATCATCAACCAAAAGTATCCTTCTACATTCATTAATTTTCAATGAAATCTCAACTTTTTAACCCAAATTTTTCATTAAACAAACATTGGATCTCTTGAACTTTATGATCGCAATACTTGTATACGACATGCAAAGTATACATACAAGTATTGTTTTTTCCCCCAAAAAAGTTGAACTCTGATTATGATTTTTTTTTCACAAAGGCAATGTCAGCTTTTGCCATCACTTGTCGTTCGTCGTATACAAGTATTGTGATCATAAAGTTCAAGAGATCCCAAACATGGTACTAGTAATCAGATTTATTACAGGAGTACAACCCAGATTTTCGGTGAGTTTCAAACTATATTAAGCCCAACATGTACGAATTTAAGCAAAAATACCAATTGGACATGTGGGCCAGCTGACCAAATAATTGACTGGATCACACAAAATCTTAATGGACCACACAATTTCCTTGAATAAAAAATGCAATACAAGTTGACACTATTTATTGAGCTGAAACAATATTTCCCTCCAAAACTTATTCCTAGTGGCTAGTGAAAAAGCACAAAAAAAGTTTTTGGAGAACAAACAATTATTCCAAAATTGTGTCTTATTCTCACTTATGTCCCATATAAGGGAATCCTCCTGGATTGGGAAACCAGTGTCTTACAAGAGACACTACACACTTCTGCATTATATTCCTTTTGTGCCAGTCATATCTCTGCCTTCTAGGGACTCGTGACATTGCATCAGCATTCATTACAACGTATCTCGTTCTGTCATCATTCCATACACCCCGATGCAATAACATTGTCCAAAACCGTTTGTAATGTTCCTTTCTAAGACCTGAATTTCACAAGTGGGGTTCTTCTGTGTTTGCATGCCACCACAATTGTCTGTTTTGTTCATTTGTAATGCAGGGTTTGCAGAAACAATCAGGATTCGACATTAACGGTTATCCGATTGCCCGGGGCAAGTGAAAACGGCACCCAACTTGTCCAATCGGGCAAGTGAAAATGATTCTGTGATATGTTCAATTCCTGAAGGGCAAAATGATTAATATTGAATTATTCAGTGTTGAAAGTCACGGCGAAGTTTACCTAAACATCGCATCGTATGTATCATGTATTTTACGTTATTTTGTTTTATTTTGTTGACTACGGAATTCCACTTTCTCAAATAAAGATTGTGTTATTTATATTAGCCAATCGTGAATGCCTAATTAGGCGGCGGCGCTGCATCAACATCGTATTCAGGGGTCGACGTAACCGCTGG
This sequence comes from Bathymodiolus brooksi, assembly GCA_963680875.1. Classification (NCBI taxonomy): domain Eukaryota; kingdom Metazoa; phylum Mollusca; class Bivalvia; order Mytilida; family Modiolidae; genus Bathymodiolus; species Bathymodiolus brooksi. The sequence goes on along the minus strand of OY804581.1, from coordinate 61,425,503 downwards.
CCCGTGGCCAGTATATTTACGGTCGGGCCAGTCAAACTGAGCAAAGATCGGCCCGCTGGGCCAGTTGATATTATTGGGCCAGCAACTTTCGTTTCTTCCGTGTCATTCAATATCGACTGATAACAGACTAATGAAATTTCCTGACAAAACGTTAAAATTCAACGTCAATCACTCGCCGAAAGCTATAAATAGCCTAATCAGCATGTGTTTACCTTGATCTGTTACCGCACGTTAAACGAATATGGAGAGAAATATATGCTGGGAACCAGTACTTCATAATTCAATAATTTTCAAAATCACGATTATTTATTTATAAAACTGAAAGATTAAAACGGTACTTTCTATAGTAAGCAATTTTAAATATTTAATATAAATAAGAAATGAACCCAATTAAACCAAACAACAATAATATATCATCACGTGAACAACTTGCCTGTAAAAAAAAATGGCGGATACACAATAACGCTAAGCGTGACTTCTTCATTTAATATGAAAAATCTATTATTATGAACTAGTAACAGGTATGGACTCAGTCAGTAGATCATGCCGATATCAGCAAGAGGGATATTGGCAACAATCTCTGCATCAGCTGGGCAAAACGGAAAATTTTCCAAAGTCGGGACTGTGTTTGTTTATTTATTATCTAACTTCCGGTTTGATAATAATCTTCTAATAGTCGTTATATGAAGGATTTTTACCCAAAGAACATGGTCGTTAGACAGTGGGTCGTTATATAAAGGTCGAATGCACAGGAAAACGTTGGGGAGGAATAAATAAGGTTGGCTAAAAAAGGAAGCCGTTATACAGACTAATAATCTCGTTGAGATTAGGATTCCGAAGAAATTTTCTGTCTGTTCTTCATCCTAATCTCGTTTCAAGCCCTATTAAGGGTATTCTGGAAATTTTAAATTTGACCTCCCGGTGCATTCCGATGGATATTTTGGCATGGACGGATTTGTGCGAAGAAGTCGCCTTGTGAAGGTTGACTCGCTTTCTCGTTGGTCAAAAGCGAAGTTCAAGTCGCCTTGTAATTTTGAAGAGACATCTTTCTTCTGCTGAAGATCACACAAATATGAGTTATTACAATTTGTGTGGTATTGGATCACAACACAGTAATATTTCAAAAGGAAAAGGGGGTGGGGATACATATAAAAATCACTGGTATGCAAGACTCCAATAATCAAGGTAGACAGAAATAAATGTGACATTGAATAGATGTCCTTAAGGTAGTTATGAATAAAAAAAACCAGAACAAATCAGTTCAGACCACTTTTTAACTATTTACTAAATTTGGGCAGGGTAACGTCAGAGCAATCGTAACTACTCAGCCATTCTCGCTACCCTGCAAATAACCTCGTACGTACATAGTAGAAATTCTTCTTAAATTGTTTGCCGGAAGTTAAGTTAAGTTAAGCCGCACAAAAATATAGTCCACGAAAATCCAATATGGAAGACATAGTTAAGTAAAATCTAATCATGCAAAACTAATTAAAACTTTAATTGAAATATAGAAAATTGTTTAAAATATAACTTTATCAAACTTTCATGTAACTGACAAGTGAAAAGTAGTGCGATTTATACGCCTAATGCATACAAGGTTATTTGCAGGGTAGTGAGAATGGCCGAGTAGTAGACCTCACTGAAACTTACAAACAACTAAAAAAAGATCAGGAGAAAATGAGTCTAGACGAATTATGGAACATCTTCAAAACCAATGTCCAAGAGACTATCCATAAGTATATTCCAACAAAAAGCATTGGCAACAAATCAAGATTACCTTGGGTTAATAACCAACTAAAAAAGTTAATTAACAAGAAAAACAAGTTATATAAAAAGAAAAAATGTAATCCCAAGTATAAAGAACAATATCAGAAAACTAAAGCCAAGCTCCAGAACGAAATGAGAAACTCATACTGGCGATATATAGAAAACATGATTTTTGATATTGAAATAAATGAACCAGATCAACCAAGCTTCAAAAATACACCCAAAAAACTTTATTCTTACATAAAAAGCCAGAAAAATGAAAACACCGGCATAGCTCCCCTACGAAGTGAAGGTACCCTACACTCACATCCATCTGAGAAAGCAAATATACTAAACAAACAGTTTCAGTCTGCTTTTACATCTGAAGCAAACACTAACATTCCAGATAAAGGTCCTAGTACTCATCCCACAATGGAACCCATAAAAATCTCTAGGGATGGTGTTTATAAACTCATCAAAAACATAAACCCTAGTAAAGCTACTGGTCCTGACACCATCGCAGGCAGAGTACTGAAAGAAAATATTGATATATGTACAGACATCCTCACATTATTATTCACCAAATCATTGGAAACAGGCAAAGTACCATCTGACTGGAACCACGCAAATGTCACGCCTGTTCTCAAAAAAGGAGATAAACACAACCCAGGTAACTACAGACCTATATCCATAACATGCATAGCTTGCAAATTACTCGAACATATTTTTGCCTGCAACATCTAGAAACCAACAACATACTTTATGAATTACAGCATGGATTTAGGGCAAAACGATCATGTGAGTCACAAATAATTTCTTTAATACATGATTTATCACAAAACAATGACAAAAATATACAAACAGATTTGATAATAATGGACTTCGCAAAAGCTTTCGACAAGGTACCACACAAAAGACTGCTGTACAAAATGAAATACTTTGGCATATCAGAACAAATCATAAACTGGGTTAAATCTTTAATCTCAAACAGAACTCAAACAGTACTTTTAGAAAATATGACATCATCAAAAATACCAGTCACATCCGGTGTCCCACAGGGTACAGTTCTGGGACCAATACTTTTTCTAATCTACATTAACGACCTCCCTGAATACATCAAACATAGCCGTATCCGACTTTTTGCAGATGACAGTATGATCTATCGACAAATCAAATCACAAAGCGACTGCCTCAAGCTCCAAGAAGATCTCGAAGCTGCCATAAAATGGGAACAAGACTGGCTCATGTCATTTCACCCAGACAAGTGTAACATCATGAATATAACAACCAAGAGAAATCCAATCCACTTTTACTATAACATGCATGGCCATATATTAGAATCTGTTCAACACGCAAAATATCTAGGTGTCACAATCTCAACAGACCTAAAATGGAACACCCACATCCAACAAACTGCCCCCAAAGCAAACAAATCATTATGTTTTATCAGAAGAAATCTAAAAGTACAATCACAAACGATAAAAGAAAGAGCATATCAAACCCTAATAAGACCCAAATTAGAATACTGCTGCACTGTTTGGGATCCTCACACAAACGAAAACATCAACTCGCTAGAAAAGGTACAGCGACGGGCAGCCAGGTATACATGCAACAGACATCATAACACTAGCAGTGTGTCTGAGATGTTAAACACCATGAATTGGCAAACTCTACAAGAACGCCGACTAAGAACTAGGCTCATAATGTTTCACAAAGTAATAAATGAAAATATCGCTATCCCTACACAAAATATATCACTTCAGAGCCAGTCTACGACAAGATCTTCCCGAAAAGACTCCTACAGACAAATCCAATGCAATAAAGACAGTTATAAATTTTCTTTCTTTTGTCAAACCATTAAAGACTGGAACAAATTATCCCCTGACATAACCAAAAACACCACTACAGAATCCTTCAAGGGTGCACTCACTCACAATGTGCTCCTTGATACTTATCCACACAGAATAAAATAAACAGAAATCATGTTTTTATCTTTATAAATGAAAAATAAAAAATAAAAAAAATTGTAAAAATCCTAAATTAAAAGAAAAATTGTAAAAACTGATAATATAAAACTAAAAAATAAAATAACAATTATATCAAATAAATTATCTATGTTCTGAAAATTTTTATAAATTTGAAAACATTTTACCAGGCATGCGCCGGAAAGTAAACATCAGTACGTTGATGGTTTTCCGTAACCAAAGAAGAAGATTGACGTCAGAGGGGTTGTGAAACAATGTTTCGATTAATTGCAATTAACTTCTCCCAGAAGTCTCCCCACTTCTCTCTGTTGACAGTGTTGTCTCCCACTTCTCCCTGTGAGCTCTCTGAAAGAGAAGTCACTTCTCCCTCTAATTTGAAAGTAGTGGGAGCCCTGGGTACAGCACTAGATAAAATGTTGGTACAGAAAAAAGTATTAAAAGTTACATTCCTATTTCCTAAAGAACCATGTGGGTCCAGCAAAATACCATGTCAACTTTGTTGTCGGTATGATGCTTCTCTCGGTGCAACCCTTTTTTCTTTGAATTAATGACCTGGGTTTTAGGTAGTATTTCAGCAGGTTTCCTCTATCAGTTGTGATTTTTCTTGATTGTGGTATAACTGGTGCAGAAGAAAGCCGTTGTTGACTTGCCATTGTATGATATCGCACTGTACTGTACCATATAAGTGTTGTGTTGCAGTACATCTACCCAAAATTCATTCAGTGCTGTAGTAAACATTATTACAAATTACAATATATACACATTTTAAAACATACATGTGACATGTATAGAAAATAATTTCAAAAGGCCTGTCAATAGTTAATTCCTTGATAGTTATTGTAATTTGATCAGTGAAGAGAGTAGTTGTATATTAAACATACATGTGTAGTACATGCATATACAAATGTACCAGGGCTTTCAATATTTTTCAAGTGTACCAGTACTTCACTAGTTACAGGCGATACTTTTTATTAAAATTTGAAAAATTGTCATGAATATCTTTTACAACACTCATTAAAATCAGGAGGTACCAAAGAACATTATAGGTGAATACCTGGTAGTGTCCCTTTAGTAGTGAAAGTATTGATATACAATCATTTATGGTGCTGAAGCACACTACAACAATTATTTTCTTTTTCAGAACAAATTGCTGCCAGTCTTGGAATGGAAATTAGACGAATGCACAGACGAAAACAACTACAGTATTCTGGAATTCAGAGCCCACCAAACATGTCACCACCACACGAATCTAGTTCAAATACATCAGTAGAAGCCTCAACCTCTTCCTCTTCAGGAAATATGTTCAGTGCATTATCTCCAAACAAAAAAGACACTCCTTTATTTACATTCAAGCAAGTCAGTATGATTTGTGAAAGAATGATGAAAGATCGTGAAGAACAGATAAAAAATGAATATAACTCTGTACTTACATGTAAATTAGCAGGTAATTAGCTTGAGTTACTGTTGTATTTACTGATTGATTGATCTCCAGGTATAATTTCTTTTGCAATGAAAATGTAGATTTCTAATTCAGTGTGCACAACACCTTTCTGGAATAACCTTTGTCAGGTACTCTCAAAGTCAAAAGATGGGAAAGGCAAATAATTTAAAAATCTTTGGGAGCAAGACAACAAACCAAAGAGCCTTAACTGAATAGCCAAAATCAGCTAAGGTCACCTTGGGAGCAAGAAAACCGAAGAGCCTTAACTGTATAGCCAAAATCAGCTACGGTCACCTTGGGAGCAAGAAAACCGAAGAGCCTTAACTGTATAGCCAAAATCAGCTAAGGTCACCTATATGTCTTTGTGAAATTGACCTTAGTTTTGATAATAAATACATTATTTAGGAATGGCAAATTTTCGTAAATAAATGTATCTAATAAACCATTTCAGTGCCCAAACACTTGACTCCTGACAGATATATTTTTATGATTGGAGGGATCTTCTTGTCCTGTGTATTGATCACACTTTAAATTTGTACAGATCTAAAAAAGAAATTACTGAGCAATTTTTACCACAACATTCAATTCTCTTTAGTGTTTATTGACTCAATATTACTTCCTGCTTTTTCAAACCAACTATCTAGTGAATGACTTTTGCTAGATAATCATATTTTTTTCAGTAAAACTAGTGCAGGAGACTTCCCTTGGCGACTTGCTGTGCCCAGTGTATCCCTTTATTTTGTTTTCATTGTACCAAGCACATCCTTTTTAATAATCCTTATTCTACTTCTACCAAACACTGACCCCATTTAACAAGTTGAAGATTGTGTCGGAGGTTATATATAATGAATGATAATAACAAAGAATTACTCCGCTATCAGATAAATACATTTGTAGAAGCAATATCATGGTTGATACCAACATTGCAACAAATGATTTGGTTAGGGTTATGGTGTTTAACGCCACTTTCAACAATATTTCAGTTGTATCGTGGCAGTCAGTTTTATTGGTGAAACCAGAGAAAACCAACAACCTGTCGCAAGTCACTCACAAACTTTATCACGTAATGATAATGTATCGATTTGGTTTGGTGTAAAAATTTTAGATAGTATTTGACAGAGATACTTACAACTCATCTAGGTGAGTCTTCTAACTTACAACTCATCTAGGTGAGTCTTCTAACTTACAACTCATCTAGGTGAGTCTTCTAACTTACAATTCATCTAGGTGAGTCTTCAACTCATCATTTGTGTTTGGGACTCATCAAAATTTCATCCTACAAGGATCTCTGATTTGGAACATTTTACTCCCTAACCGACTAATTCTTCTTTGATTTACGGATTCTGATTACCCCTTTGGAATCTTCAAACTCTTCTTACTCCCTAACCGACTGAAAAGGAAGTAAAGAAATTAAAACAAAGAAGACAAGTCACCCTTATGCAAAGTATAAATGTAATGAAATAATTTTCTAATATGTCAGGGCAACAAAAAGTATGATTGACATAATATGTATTTTCTCTTTTAGAACAATATGAAGCATTTCTCAAATTTAACCATGACCAGATACAGAGAAGGTTTGCTAGTGATCTACCAGTTAGTTGTAAGTATCTGATTCATGTACAGGACAACACAGTATATGTGTGTGATGTTATGAAAAAAATAATGTGTCCAGGGCTCACCAAACCAGGCGAAGTGGGCGAAATTCTTGCCCTATGTAGGCTGAAGTCGCTCTCCCTCAACTACAAAGTGAAATTAAAGTCGCCTTGTATCTTTTTGCAAGTCACTCTTTTCTTGCAAATTATCTTCGTTTTATGGTAAAGCTGATTGACAAAGCAATTGTAATCAATGTGAAAATACATAAGAATGAGAGAAAAAGGCTTTATTCAAACAATAAAGAAAGTTTAACTTGTTGATGCAAAAGTTGAAAAGAATCGCTGCAAACTTCTGTAAATTTGTACTGACGAAATTCCAGGTGAAAATTAAATCCCAAATCTAAAAATATACAAACAGATGCTTCCTGTACCAAATTGGCCGTTGAATTGTGTTGTATTCTAATTATTTTAACAAAACTTGAGTTATTTGTAGCTTTTTAAAAGCTAAACAATCAACTTGTCAAATTTTAAACACGGCGATCTTGGGGACGTAGAAAATCGGGGGAAGGAAACGAACATTTAGATGTCATTCATATCTACAGATTTCAAGGCAAAAATGAATAAAATCTAAAATCAACAAATAAAAGATCAATAATGATAATAAAACAAATACAAAACATGAATTTATTGTTAAATATGAAGGATATTAACAAGATATTAGCAAAGACACACTTCAAATGCAAATATATAAAAAAAAATGTGAAAAAAAACATTTTTGCGAAAACATGTCTTTATGACACTGTTGGAAGTCTCCTAGCTGCAATAATGTAGCTCCTGTGACAAACTTGTGTCTCTGCAGAGCTACAACGCGGTCCCATTCGTCACAATGGAACAAAAAAAAAGTTGCAGTTGAAACATAAAAACTCACTATTTACGCTTCAAACATTTCATTATAACAATTACTGATGATCCCAGTCCTTGTTAAATCGGTTTGGCTGAGAAATATATGCTTTTCAAAGTTAGCAACAACCTTGTTCAAATTTATCGATCGTTTTCCATAACCGGAAACTACGGAAGGCGGAGCTTTTCTAAATATGGTAAACATTCCAATCGTAACTACTCTGCCATTCTCGCTACCCTGTTATTTGCAGGGTAGCGAGAATGGCAGAGTAGTTACGATTAGTAAGCATTCACTCCTAAATCGCCGGAAATGACGAAATTCAAAATTTTCAAAGAGGAGATTTTTATTTTGTGGGAATTACATTCTAAAATACTGGTAGATGATACAAACTTGTTATAATAATGGACAAAAGGAAAGGTTATGTCTTATTATTGATAAATGCAGGCGTCAGAAGCTCTGTAAGCGAGCGCAAAAAATCTTGGCGGCTGCTCCATTACGTGTAATGGCATCCCGTTATAACCCTTGCGAGTAAGCGAGCATTTAGGGTTTTATTATTAGAACTAGAAGTCTCCCTGTCATGCCTTCACTTCTCCCTCATGGTCTCTGAGGGAGAAGTCAAGTCTCCCTGTTTTTTGCAAGTGTGGTGAGCCCTGATGTGTCTGATTACATCTTACTACAATGAACTCGTAAATTCTTACAATGAGTTTGTACATTCTTACCTATCATGTCAACTTTGTAACATAGATGCAAATGTAGAGAAATAGTTCTAACTTCTAATACAGTGGAACTTGTCTAATCCGACACCAAGGGACCAGGGAAATGTGTCAGATCGTACAGGATGTCGGTATACTCAGGTTTTATTTTAGTTAACAGAAATACTTTTTGGGACCATGAATTGTTGTCACAGGATATCGAAAACTTGGGTGTCGTATTGCACAAGTTCCACTGTATATGTAGGTTATTATACATGACAGACATGAAGTTCTGTTAGGATTTACCTGCATACAGTGCAAGATGTAAACTCTGGTTGCACAGGACAAGTGAATCAGTCATTCATGTGAACGTTTCACTAAATTGATCGTAAATCGGTCGTCTAAGATTACACTTACGATTTCCTTACTTGCATGTGAATGTGTATTTCACTAATCGTAAGAATTACGACTTGAGACATTTAACAAGACATCTGCTATAGCCTATAATAAAAGTAAAATAGAAATCATATCATATATAAACAGCAGACAACGATCATGTCAACGCCAACAGCTTAGAAACTGATTACATTAAAGTTCACATTAAAAAATATATATATATATATGCCTTAAGTGATTATTTTCTAAATAAGCAAGCAAAAGCTATTGGGAAAAGAACTGATTTGTTAAGTGTATCTTTTTGTTTTACAGATGTCTCATGATGATGTTAGGATTGTAATAAATATAACTTTTGTTTTACAGATGTCTCATGATGATGTTAGGATTGTAATAAATATAACTTTTGTTTTACAGATGTCTCGTGATGATGTTAGGATTGTAATAAATATAACATTGTTTTACAGATGTCTCATGATGATGTTAGGATTGTAATAAATATAACTTTGTTTTACAGATCTCTCATGATTATGTTAGGATTGTAATAAATATAACTTTGTTTTACAGATGTCTCGTGATGATGTTAGGATTGTAATAAATATAACTTTTGTTTTACAGATGTCTCATGATGATGTTAGGATTGTATTGCCAATCAATTTGCATTGTGTTCCATAGAAAAAGAAATCAGACTTGCATTTACAAGATACATTTCATTGCCAAAGGGGAGGTGCTCCCAACAAAGTGAAAGTTGTTTTAACCTTTGGTATTGACCTTTTGTGCATGATTTTTTCTGTTAATGTGTAGAATGACTGATCGGCCAGCATACAAGTACCACATAATGTCTTTCTGTAAAAATGTTATTATTGACACGCTTGAAATGAAGCATCATCATTCACTGTTTGGATTGATAGGATGTTTTCTGTGTATCAGTTTTGACCATTGTATAAAACTGTCAAGTGTGGGTTAAAAGTACATCGTTTGTTTGTATTAAATGAGAGTGAAAGTTGATACCATAATAAATGAAAATACAATGGTTTTATTGAGAATTTTGTGTTGATGATAAAACTCTGTATTAATTGTTTGGTTTATATCAGACAATGTACATGCTCATAAGAGTGAATGCTTTTTTTTTTATTTGATATTATGATTGTTTAACTGTTCTAAAAGGGTGCAAAAATGTGTGTAATATTTAGTTTGATTTGAAAAAAAAGCTCTTAAAATGTCACTGCATTGTTTTTGTGATGCTGTTGAACAATTGAAAACAAACAGCTCTGCTATTTAAAAACTGTTAACACTGTAGATAATTGACTTTTGAATGTATTTGTAGGTTAACATAGTTATAAAGATATGCAAAATAATAGGATACAAAAACAAACAAGATTTTTTTTAATGATCCAATTTGTTTTCCCTGAAGTTGATTGTCCTCACAAGTAGCTATTCCAAGGGATAAAGTACACATTCCATGGGAGATTGGTTAAAAGATTTGTTTCCCCCCAAAGACGTTGGGAAACTAGTCATTGTACTGTAACTAACATTAATATCTTTTAAAGAGGCATGTGGTGCGAATTCTTGTACAATTTTTGAACTTCACGATAGTGTGATTTGTAGAAGGTGTTATGAAATTTTAACTAATTTAGGATAAAGAGAAAATTTCTGGGGCATAGAGATATAATCAGTCTTTGCCTTAATTTTTTTCACCTACTTGCCCGAAAGCCATAATTTGGAAAGAAAAAAAATATTTATTCGAGAGAACAAAATTCATAATTTTCTCTTGTCCGAATCCAGTTTTACTTGTCCCTAGTTTTGGGCAAGTGGGTTAGTGCGAAGACTGCAAGATAGTGATCGGTGGTGCTTATGTAATTTTAACTGTAATTTAGAGTAAAGAGGAACTTGCTGGAACATAGACAAATAATACTGCATATATGTATGATGCATATTCTATACTCAACTAATCTTAATTTTAGGGAAAAAAAACACAAAAAGATGCATGACTTTGATCATATTAAATTTAATATATATTTAAATCATAAATATGTAAAAGATATACATGTAGATAACTGTTAGTATAATTTGGTATTCATCTATGATTAATCTAAAACATGTTAATAAACAAATTGTTCAACATTTCACAATATTTGTTCTATATTTATTTTTGTTATATTTCCTATAAATTATTATAAATATTTATGGTAGTCAGAATAAGTTAAGATTGAGTAAAATCAGTTCAATTTGTTTAATAAATATGCTTTCTTCTTTAATTGCTAATATTTTTAGGAGAGAAAAAAATGGGTACAACAAAAAAAATATCCATTTGTAACTCAGGTAAAAATCTAAGTTAAGCTTTCAGTCTTTGCCTTAATTTTTTTAACTTACTTGCACGAAAGCCTAATTTAGACAAATTTTCCAATTATTAGAACAAATTCTTTCATAATTTTCATTTGTCCAAATCCAGTTTTACTTGTCTCGGGCTTCTGGCAAGTGGGTTGAGCTTTTAATGTTGTTCATCATATAAATAAGGAGATCTTAAATGATAAATCAGAAATAGTGCAAGACATCCCCAAGTATACATGATCAGCTTAATAGGATTGTCATTTTGTATAAGAAGCATTTTTCTGGAGTGAAGTAATGATAGAAATGAAATTGGCCGATTGCCATGGTTACAGATAACTTGAGGAAAATGCAACTGATTAAATATTGTTACATTTCCAACAAAGAATCTTGTATTTTGATGATCGAAAAGATTCTGTTAGAAATTTCTAGTTTGAAACCACTGCTGGCAAGGAGAGTGCCTGGTATTTTGCATTGTTAATTTAATTTTATATTTATTAGATCAATTTTAGCAAACTGGGTTAATTCATATACATGATATACAACCAGTATTGTTTGCAGCTCTTTGAAATTGACATTTTTTTATTCGTTCATTTATTCATTACTGTTATTATTTGACATAGTTTTATGTTGTTTTTCAACACAGGAAGTGTTTTAATTTAAGATGTAGTAACATAAAATTCTGTATATAATTATAAATGCAGATATTGAGAGAATAATAAATTCTGAACCATATTTGTGTTTTATTAAATTTGACTTGAAGGTTGTAAATTTTTACCACAATGCATATTGAACTAGGTTGGTTTATGGTGTTTAATGCCACGTTCAACGATATTTCAGTTATATCGTACTGGTAAGTTTTGTTGATGGAGGAAACTGAAGAAAACCACAGACCTGCAGCATGTCACTGACACTTTTTCACATAATCTTGTTTCGAGTACACCATGAATGGGGCTCGAACTCAAAACTTTAGTGGTGATAGGCACTGATTGCATAGGTAGTTGTAAATCCAACTACCATACGAAGCTATCCATTATCTCACCTTTTCCTAAATGTCAAATAAAGCATCCTTCAATAGAATCTTCTCATAACCATCTTTTACTAGACTTTAACGTAACCCTCAATCCGCTTTTGCTCCCAGCAAGGTTTACGAATCGGTCCCATTCAATGTATGGGAGCAGCGCCCGGAGTGATGCACACCGGGCGGTTTTTTGTCCTAATTCCGTTGTAAGTGGTTGGAAAAATTAACGGGGGTGAAAGATAAATATATTTGGGTAAACCTTGAGGTGTTAAGTAAGCGCTGCATCAATCCATGGTAGACTTCTATCCATCTGAAAATTTGAATGCATGAAATCTTCTTTCTGTCCGACATTTTGTTTACAAGTTGCTATTTCACGTGCACTTGCCTCGTTTTGGAAATATCCTTATTTGGATCTATCGTAGTAAAACATGATCAAACATCGTAGTAAAGGTTTTTCATATTTGGCATTCAGATCCATATATGGATAGGTTCCGCCCATCACAAGAGTATAGTAAGGTGCCATGGTGGACAAGAAACAATTTTCGAAAACGAAATCGACCATGAAAGTAGAAACAGGTATTGTAACACTTATTTCGTATCACCATTACTTAAAAATTGTAGGGAATAATAAGTTATGACCAGATGTGCAAAAAGAAAGTTGAAATATTCACGTAACACAAATTTTAATTTGCTTCCATACGTTGAATGGGACCGATTCGTAACCCTAACTGAAGCACAAGTGGAATGAGGGTTACGTTATCGTATCTAATCTTTTACATGCATGAATGAGGCTTTTTAGCTGACTTATCCCTGGGTGATGTGAGCTTTTGTCATCACTTGATGTCGGTTATATAGTTTGTTGGGTCGGTGGTTTTCTCCAGGTATTCCGGTTTGCTCCACCAATAAAACTGACCGCTACGATATAACTGAAATATTGTTGAAATTAGTGTTAAACACTTAACCAAAAACCTATGATTAGGAAAAGACAGTTTAAACATTGATGGTCAACAATTCCATCAGTACCAACAAAACTAACAATCGCCCCTTTTCTTAACTTGCTGAACACAAAAAAGGCCACGACATGATGTTGAAAATCCAGGTCCTAGTTTGGGACAGACCAACAAATTTGGCGAGGTTAATGGGACCCCAACCATAACCTCTTGATAACTGGATTTCCACATGCAATACACTATAAAGAAAAGATAAAAAAAAACTGCACATATTTCTTCGATTCGAAGAGAAAGTTTAAACATTGATGGTAATTACCATAAACAAAATCAACAAAATAACAATGGCCTCGCTGAACACAAAAAAAAAAGGCCACGACATGACCTTGAAAATCCAGGTCCTGGCCTGGGACAGGCAAACAAATTTGGCGATGTTAATGGGATCCCCCCCCCCCCCTCTTGATAACTGGATCTCCAATCTATTATGCTGCACTAATTGAACCCAATCAGCTGTCCTTGCACGGTGCTTTAAAAAGTTGCATTTTTTTTGTGTGAATTCCCTAAAAGGAGATCGCTTTGACATTGTTTTACAATGGGAAAATGAAACAGATGACTTCATCTCGGTAGTTGGAACCCAAACAACTGTATATTGGATGATCCTTTAGTTTGTATTTTTCACTTTGGTCAGAAAAATACAAGATGGCTGCCACCGCTGACTATATTGAAAAAATGCTCAAAATTTTGTTCAGAAACTTCTCAGCTGATGAAACCCAACCTATTTGAATGACAATGTCTTGTTCTGTTATTTAATTGTTAAGATATAATGATTGAAAATCGAAATACATATTTTCCCTACATTCTATCACAGAAGTCGCAAGTTCTCCACATAACAAAACATTTACAATATATTTACTATAAAATACAGGAGCGAAAAACCTAGGCAAGCTGGATTTGGAACAAAATGACACAGATTCGTAATTCTCGTCATCAATACAAGTGAAATATTGTTCACTCGAGTTACACATCATCATTCTAAAAGACAAACACAAGTTATTGTAATTAATTAAAAAAAAAAATGTAGACACCAAAGACTAGACACAATTGGTAGTATTTGTTTCTACCAGACTATGACAAGAGACGACTTCAACTTTTTACACCTTGATAGCAATAATATACCAATCGTTCCCGTGTATGGAGTTAATATTTCAAAACTTGTACGTTTCTCTCGAAAGTGGTTTGTATCTATCCATACACTACAAATCGCCGTCTGATGAGTACTAAACTATTAAGTCAAGCATTTTTAAAGAATAGTCTTGCTATCAATTTTTTTCGCAAGATAACAACACACCTTGTTGAAAAAGTATTGTCACTTGCGTAAATATGATGACGGCTAGTATTGACAATTATATTTTGGTTCATGGTTTCTCTATTATGTCTTCCAATGGCGTGGTGTACTCTTTCTCTGTCTTTCTCTCTTTGTAGAACTAGCATTATGTATAAGACAACTTCTGTGTCATGACGAATAGACATATTATGTAATTAAGTACAAATTAAAACATGGGTCATTTCATTAAGAGAGGAGGGGTGGGCCTTTAAAAAACTAATTTAACCCTGCTACTTTTTTTTATTGAAGTCTGTACCAAAGCAGGAAAGTGTGCCGTCATGTGCTAGGGTCACACACCGTGATGGACTTAGTTTGAGTATCATTATTTGGAGAATTGGAGGAGGGGGTCAAGTTTCCTTTTGCCCTGGGGCCCAAAAATTGGCGGACCTGGCTAGGGTATCAATTTTTCAGCTGTTTCTACGATTTTCCGATTAAATTATGAATATGTTCTGACGGGTGGTATTGAATGTGTACGGTTATAGTAGGGTGCCCAGTGTTAAAAAAGACGCTTAGTTATCGAGTTTGGGTTAACGGAATTACACACGGCTAATTTTGGTTTTAAACGCTAGAAAAATTATTACATTTTGTATTTTTAATTGTCGTCGTAAGTTTCTGTGGTCACGATTTTTTTAATTTCACGTTTTTCAAAGGTACCCTCGGTTGACACATTGTACCTGGTATTTTCAGGATGCAAAATAAAAATATTCTCCGCTATCTAAATAGCTAAAAAGATTTTTACATAAGAGATAATGTATCAAAGATATAATTAAAATAAAAACGGGATGTAAATAATTGATTTTTGAAAGAGTATATCAGCCTTACTATAAGCCTCAAATGTGACCCAAATTAACCGTATTTTCAACAAAAGCAAAGTAATTACACTACATTATAAATGTACTTTGATTTTGAAGAAAACATATTGATGAAATGTACATGTGTGCCAAAAATCATGATCTAAATGTCAGCGGTTGTTGAGAAATTGGCAAAATATAAACTCAAATAACAGTGTAAATTTCCTCTTTCATACACGGATTGTCATGTACCGGTTTTTGTTAATGATGTGTCGCTCGCCGGTCATTAACTAGCACGATCTCTGTCTCAATGCATTTAGTATTTTCTCTCCTTTTAGGGCAAATATATTGGTTTTAATTGTTCAGTGGAATTGTTTGTGGTTTTTATGTTTTAAAAACATTCATTTTTATGTCGGCCGTTGATTGGTTTTACTGTTTTTAAAATTTGTTTAATTCATGTGTTTCTAATACACGGACCAATCCTGCAGGATACGTTATAAGTCCGGAAATGGCTCAGTTTCATAGCCCGGTAAAACTTTGTCCGTCTAGTCCTAAAAGAAGTCGAAATGAAGTGAACTGGGACAAATGCATTATTTGTCAAAGTTCATTTTGTGACTCGCTAGTGATAACTATGCGAAATATTAGCAAAAATAGCTTTATCGAAGCACTGGAAGCCAGGAAAGATGATGTTTATGTTAGAATTTTGCAGGATGTTTCTAGTTTAGATTGTATTCGCTGTGAAGATTTTAAAATTTTGTACCATCGCGCTTGTTACAAATCATACACAAGCAGGCGCAATTGCAGTTATTCTATGTCAGAACCCACTGCAGTTGAACCGGGACATACTACATGTATAACATAATCATTTGTGCCAGATTCTAATATTAACCAACTGTTAAATTGGAAAGTATGTTTTCTCTGTGAAAAGAAAACGTTTAAAAAAGATAGAAAACTGAAAAAAATTGAATCAACTGATCGTCGGAATAACCTACGGGAATCGGCTGTTTTCAAAAATGATCAAAGAATCATCAAAATACTTGACAGCGAAGAATTTATTGATAATGCTGTCTATCATTCCGGTTGCATTACTAAGTACTTGCTAAGGTATACCCCTGTGAAATCAAAATTTCAGGAAGACGATTGTCCAGAATTTGGTGTTCATGACTATGCTTTTAAAATGCTTATAGCTGATATTCACGAAGACCTAACAGTGCGTAAACAGGCTTTTCTAATGACACAATTACTTCAAAAGTATCTTGCTTATCTTCCCGCACACATCCCAAATAGTATCCTGTTACCAAATTACAAGACATACTTAAAATACATTACGGCGATTCAATCGTTGTACAGTTACAGCGCGGACAGGGGAAGTCCAACCTAGTCTTCAGAAGTGATGTGTCAATAGGACATGTTGTCGCAACTGCAGGTAATTTGAAGTCGAAACTAAAAACGTCTGAAATCAAACAAGAGATATCTACAGTTGCAGATTCTTGCAATGATGACCAAATATTGCACGCTGCCATTCGAATCTGGAGACGTGATATCGAGAAGATAAGCACTTCCACCGACGAATACCCCACTGCGAACGAGGTGTCACTTGCATTGTCTATGGATCGAATGCCTTTGTCTCTTACAAAATTTATCTGCTGGTTGCTTGATTATAAATCCTTTAAAAATGCATCAGAACCTTACAATATTCTAAACGATAAGCTGTAGAAAGTGATGGGTATAACTGAATGCATATTTTCTGTCTCAAGAGATGTGTTTACTCCATTCCACCTTGGTCTTGCTGTACAGCTGTACCACGATATCGGTTCAAAGCAACTTATCGAGACATTACACTCTAATGGTTTCTGTGCTTCTTATGGAGAAGTCAGACGATATCTAACCAGCATTGCACACCATGCAATTGAAAAAATTCAAGATGGTATCTACGTTCCTGATGGTATAATCCCTATGCATCAGGGTGGTGGTTTAATTCAGGAGGGTGCTGACAACATCGATATCAACACTGAAACCGTTGACGGTAAAAACACTTTCCATTCAATGGCAAGGGCAGTTTTTCAAATCCGTCACTATGCAGTAGACCCCAATATTAGCCAATCAAAGAAAACAAGATCACAGGAAAGGTCTGTACAGATCAGCAACAGTGCATCATCTTTGACAGCTTGCTTAGCATTTAGTAAACCAAAGACAAGGGGAGTTCCTGGTAGAATTGAGAATGCGTTTGACAGGATAACTGAATGTTCAAGTAACCTTTCCAAAACATCAGACATTCTTTGGCTTCTTCTATGTTCTATTTCTAGAAAAATTCTTGACATTCCAATTCGCTTCCCAGCAAACCAACCCCAGCAAATTCCTTTTTGGACCGGCTATAACAGCGGTTTATCAGAATATAAATCTGAATTTTCGGTAGTGTCTTACGCACGTATCATTGAGTCAAAACCAAATGATATGTCAATTGTCTTTACAACGATGAAAAGGTATGTTGATATGACAAAAGCTATGGGTCAGGTTTATTCAGTACAAATATTCGATTAACAACTGTATGCTATAGTTAAGCAAGTTGAATGGGCGATCCCCGAGACTTTTCGCAACCATACAGTACGATTAGGTGGTTTTCACACGTTATCCTGCTATATTGCAGCGATTGGAAAGTTGTGGGGTGATGGTGGTCTTAAAGATTTGTTGGTTGATTCTTCTGTATATGCTGCCGGGACAGTTGATCAGATGCTGAATGGTAAAGAATTCAATCGTGCGACAAGAGCTTTTATATTGGCATATGAGGCATTGAGTGTCATGGTTGTCTGCCTTTTTTAGTTGGTGTAATGAAAATGACTTGATAAAGTCATTTCCTGACAATTTTTGGTCAGATTTATCTGAACTTGTTGTCCCATTTCCACCAAAACCAAGTACCAATGAGACTAGAAATGTAGCAACATCTGCAACTGACAACTATCTTCCTTTGATGGATGATTTCAGAAAATGGGGCTGTAGTGAATCACCGACATTCAAATTTTGGGATGTTTCTCAATGCCATTGAAATAATGTTGCAAAATTTCGATCCGAAAGAGATGGGTTGTGGAAATTGCATTTGGCATCAGTGTCGGCTATGCTACCCTTCATGTTTGTTACTAACAGAGTAAGCAATTCTAGATGGTTACCTGTATACATTCTAGACATGTTTAATTTATCTCCTGCTACAAATGATATGTTGCAAACACATAAGCCATTAAATTTGAATTTTGGTACCTTTTAGGAAGTTTGAGGTTAATAGATATTTTACCAGTAATTAGTCAAGGTGTACCATAACTGAAACATGATTTTTTTTTTGGAATCCGTCCACCAGTTGTCAAATGTTAAGGGTTAAAAAATAATTTGAAGGTTTCCTTTAAATGAATATCAAATAAAAATGAGAAATGTTCAAACTATGACAGGTCCAGGTCACTTTTATTTCTCATATATACGAAAATTGTAAAATGCCATTTTTTTTTTAGAAAATGGCCTTTTGCTATATATTCAAACAATGTAAAATAAAAAATAAGCATAAAATAATAAAATATTAAGCTTAACAAATAAAATTGGCATTCCAGTTTAAAGTTCTTCACAGTCTTGTCGAAGAAGGAAGCCTTTTAAAACTTGTGGTGTGTTAGTTCCAAATTTTAGATCTTGACCTTTGACCCCAATTTAAAAAAAACGTGACCACAATACATAACGACGACATCTTTGTTTCGATGCGGCTTGTTCTCCTCATTCCAACGATGTATCATATAGGTGTGTGTAATTCCGTTAAGGCAAATTCGCAAAAATCTTTCGTCGGGCACCTTACTATTAAGATATTTAATGAACCAACACTTACAATAAATTAACAAATTTATTACCAATTATTGAAAGTCAAAAGTACAGCAATTATCTACCCTTTCGTACCATATCCCAAACAACACATATTTGTAACAACTGAATTCTGTCTTCCATAGCGAGAACAGACAATTATCAACAAATCACTAGTCATTTCAGGTAAAATTGGTGAAGCTTATAATAAACCATTAAGCAATGCAGTACCAGTATAATTTTAAGTAACATATTGTATTTTCTGTTGGTGTAACAAGTAGGCTACTGCAAACGTAGCCTTTGTTCAGAGACGAAAATAAGGTGATCCAGCCGATTCAGCATCATTTAAAATGTTTGAGAAGAACCAGAATAATGCAGAGCAGACCATACTTTCAAACATCTTTTTGAGACTACATGATGAATAAACTGAAACAGCTTAAATAGCCGGAGTGATAATGACAGAACAGTGTAATCATCCCAGTGCTAAACCATTGAAATTCAAGTTATCTCGCTTACCATGAGTTTCATTGCTACATAGTATTCGACGGAACTTTTTACACTTCTGGAGCACCTGAGTTCACCTACGGGTTTTAGTGGGGTTCGTGTTACTCGATCTTTAGTTTTATGTGTATTTTTTGTAGATCGTTGTTTGTTCTTTTGGCCATTGTATTGTCTGTCCTTCGATTGACGGATTCTGATTACCCCTTTGGTATCGTCAAACTCTTCTTAACTCTCAGGCTCTAGAATTATATGCAATTATCTGTGAAATATTGTCTTGTCTCAAGCTTATTCCGTGAAATTGACAAAATTAGAGAGTATTGTTGATCTATACTTAATAAGTATTTTTGACGTATTTCGTTTGGTTTAAGACTGCGAGTTGATGTTACTGATAATTTTCTAAAATACTCTTTGCATAGGGTTATACATTCGCTTGATATGGTTTGAGTGCGCATATTTTTGACGGATGTATACGACACATCCGCGATGATTATTACCTACAATAAAATCATAGATACCGAGAACCAGTTTACACCGCACATAGTAGGGGCCGTCGTGGTCGTGATCGTATGGTAGTTGGATTTATAACTACCTATGCGACCAGTGCCTATCACCACGAACGTTGTGAGTTCGAATCCCACTCAGGCCAGGTGTACTCGATACAACATTATGTGATAAAGTTTGTCAGTGACTTGTGACAGGTCGGTGGGTTTCTCCTGGTATCTCGGTTTCCTCCACTAATAAATCTGACCGTCACGATATAACTGAAATATTGTTGAAAGTGGCGTTAAACACTATAATCCAATCCACAGCACATGGTAGTAACAGAAGTACACCAGTACATGGTAGTAACAGAAGTACACCAGTACATGGTAATAACAGAAGTACACCAGTACATGGTAGTAACGGAAGTACACCAGTACATGGTAGTAACAGAAGTACACCAGTACATGGTAGTAACAGAAGTACACCAGTACATGGTAGTAACAGAAGTACACCAGTACATGGTAGTTACTGAAGTACACCAGTACATGGTAGTAACAGAAGTACACCAGTACATGGTAGTAACAGAAGTACACCAGTACATGGTAGTAACAGAAGTACACCAGTACATGGTAGTAACAGAAGTACACCAGTACATGGTAGTAACAGAAGTACACCAGTACATGGTAGTAACGGAAGTACACCAGTACATGGTAGTAACAGAAGTACACCAGTACATGGTAGTAACAGAAGCACACCAGTACATGGTAGTAACAGAAGTACACCAGTACATGGTAGTAACAGAAGTACACCAGTACATGGTAGTAACAGAAGTACACCAGTACATGGTAGTAACAGAAGTACACCAGTACATGGTAGTAACAGAAGTACACCAGTACATGGTAGTAACAGAAGTACACCAGTACATGGTAGTAACAGAAGTACACCAGTACATGGTAGTAACAGAAGTACACCAGTACATGGTAGTAACAGAAGTACACCAGTACATGGTAGTAACAGAAGTACACCAGTACATGGTAGTAACGGAAGCACACCAGTACATGGTAGTAACGGAGGCACACCAGTACATGGTAGTAACAGAAGTACACCAGTACATGGTAGTAACAGAAGTACACCAGTACATGGTAGTAACAGAAGTACACCAGTACATGGTAGTAACAGAAGTACACCAGTACATGGTAGTAACAGAAGTACACCAGTACATGGTAGTAACAGAAGTACACCAGTACATGGTAGTAACAGAAGTACACCAGTACATGGTAGTAACGGAAGTACACCAGTACATGGTAGTAACAGAAGTACACCAGTACATGGTAGTAACAGAAGTACACCAGTACATGGTAGTAACAGAAGTACACCAGTACATGGTAGTAACAGAAGTACACCAGTACATGGTAGTAACAGAAGTACACCAGTACATGGTAGTAACAGAAGTACACCAGTACATGGTAGTAACAGAAGTACACCAGCACATGGTAGTAACGGAAGTACACCAGTACATGGTAGTAACAGAAGTACACCAGTACATGGTAGTAACAGAAGTACACCAGTACATGGTAGTAACGGAAGTACACCAGTACATGGTAGTAACAGAAGTACACCAGTACATGGTAGTAACAGAAGTACACCAGTACATGGTAGTAACAGAAGTACACCAGTACATGGTAGTAACGGAAGCACACCAGTACATGGTAGTAACGGAAGCACACCAGTACATGGTAGTAACGGAAGTACACCAGTACATGGTAGTAACGGAAGTACACCAGTACATGGTAGTAACAGAAGTACACCAGTACATGGTAGTAACAGAAGTACACCAGTACATGGTAGTAACAGAAGTACACCAGTACATGGTAGTAACGGAAGCACACCAGTACATGGTAGTAACGGAAGCACACCGGTACATGGTAGTAACGGAAGTACACCAGTACATGGTAGTAACAGAAGTACACCAGTACATGGTAGTAACAGAAGTACACCAGTACATGGCAATAATAGAAGTACACCAGTACATGGTAGTAACGGAAGTACACCAGTACATGGTAGTAACAGAAGTACACCAGTACATGGCAATAATAGAAGTACACCAGTACATGGTAGTAACGGAAGTACACCAGTACATGGTAGTAACAGAAGTACACCAGTACATGGTAGTAACAGAAGTACACCAGTACATGGTAGTAACAGAAGTACACCAGTACATGGTAGTAACAGAAGTACACCAGTACATGGCAATAATAGAAGTACACCAGTACATGGTAGTAACGGAAGTACACCAGTACATGGTAGTAACAGAAGTACACCAGTACATGGTAGTAACAGAAGTACACCAGTACATGGTAGTAACAGAAGTACACCAGTACATGGTAGTAACAGAAGTACACCAGTACATGGTAGTAACAGAAGTACACCAGTACATGGTAGTAACAGAAGTACACCAGTACATGGTAGTAACAGAAGTACACCAGTACATGGCAATAATAGAAGTACACCAGTACATGAACATAGAAGTGAAAAACGAACAATTTATCAATGAATAAATAAACAATGAAATATTGCAATATTATTATTGATGACCATTATTGTTGTTTATTGTGCATCTATTTATAATCGAATTAATTATAGCTTAGCTCCGGATGTTTTTGATTACCTTGTACTACATATATTCGATGGTTTGAAAAGAATATTGGGTGGGTTTTTTTCACACATCAAACAAGTCCCAAGCCAAATTACAAACAATTAATATTTGCTCACAGAATTAAAAAAACCCAAATTGATTAATATCCACAAAACCCCTGTGTATCCGCCTATAACATTACACATTAACAGGTTTCCTCTTATTGTTATTGTTATGATGTTCCGAGTTCACCCCCGGTTTTTAGTGATGTTCGTGTTATTCGATCTTTAGCTTTATATGTATGTTTTGTAGATCAATGTTTGTCCTTCCGTCCTTGTTCTTTTGGCCATTGTGTTGTCTGTCCTTCTTCGATTTACGGATTCTGATTACCCCTTTGATATCTTCAAACTCTTCTTGGAAATTTTGTACAAATTGCAATGCCAAATTACAGTGAAAAGGCATGATTCTCCACATAAATAAAAAGAAGGTTGCAATGCAAACATGGATGGTTCCGCTTGGGATCCTTCTGGCATAGGTACCCTTTTAGAAAGAACAATTAAATACTTTGAATTACTTTATATAGAAAATAAATTAACATTTTGATTGCTTGTGGATTTAAATTATATTTGTCATAGTGCTGTGATTATTGAAATTTAATTTTAAGTCAGAAAAGGCCCATGACTGGACTAGACAATGGTGGAATGAAGAAACTATCCCGACTTAAGCTGTATACAAATGATCGCGATGGCACAACATTTCATAAAGTCATCACTACATGTTCCCTATGCTAAGCATACAACACACAACAAAGTCATGGCACAGTCGTCACACACATAATCGTTTCGTTGTTTGTACGGAACATGTTCATTTGTTTAACCTCGGGAGATTCCATTATGTTGGTTCATACTCATAACGTTACGAATTTTCTGGTTACATTCACAATATTGCAGCATAAAAAGTTTCCAACGACAATACATAATAATAATTAGTAATAATAATCTGTAGTGAATTTTGTCCATAACAAAAACGTCAAACAAGAATTCTCAACATATCCTGGATAAATATAAAGCTTATACAGGAACAATTATAATACTGCGAGAAAAAAATATATTGCAACAGTTTTCATTGATCACAAAAAAAAATGGAATTTAATCCTACAAATCTCAGTTTTGAGTGTTTTAATGAACAAAACCATTCGTCAAATTATACTGCTGTGCATCTACTATAACGCTAGTGTAGCCGGCCTGAGGTACTACGGGGTACTGTCGTTGGTTTGAACCAACAGTTGAATTTTCAAAATTTGAACTGTAAGAGTCGTAAGCGCAAGCAGCTCTTAAACAATGTGAATATATGTCTTGTGAATTGAGATTTTTGTCATTTATGGCACGCACATCAGAATATGTATTGCAAGTTGTATTTTCAGTATGGTACAAACTATTATTAGAACATTTCAATACATCTTTATTTCCATGACTTCCATCTGCAGAAGCTGGTTCAAGATCATTTTTGTCCACTTCGGTACAGTAATCAGATCGCCTCATTATAACAGAGGGTTGGATAGATTCTCGTTGAGGAGAGGTAATATTCCGCAGACCCATAGACGTTTTAATTGTTCCAAATTTTTCATCTTTCACTCTGGGTGAGTCATAGATTGAGTCAAATTTTGTTTTCTGATTAGAATTGAGTTTGTCTACTTCCTCAGACACAACATCCACATCAGAAACAGAAGATTCAGACCTATTACTATATGGGCAGGTATACCCTTGAGCGGTTCCGAAAGACATATCCCGACTACTACTTCTCGAACAGGGGTTCAAATTTCGATATTCAAAATGAGGTGATATAGAAGGGCTGTCAGCATTATCCCCATAATGGGTTAGACGAGGGCTACTCGTGTCAGCGATATGGTAGCCATTTTGGTATCCAAAGGCATGCATTTTGTTTTTATCACTAAATCTATATTGCAATTTTTCGTCTGTTAATCTATGAAAACTTTGGTATGGTAATATGTCTGATATGAAATTCATATTAAGTTGCGATCCGTACAGTCCACCATACTTCTCATAATTTTCACAAGTTTGCAATTGCAACGGATTTACATAATCCTGAGAAGGTATTTCTGGGACAAACTCAACACCAGTATAATCAGGATTTTCTGCAATATGATGGTACGGAGAAGCTCGCCTGGATCGCGACTTAGGAGTTCGTACTTTTCCATGTCTGTTCTGTAAGGTGTCTAAGGGTAAAATGTCTTTATTTATCGTTTGTTCAACCTGAATTTGCAACGACTTAGCTTCGATTTCACTGCAAAAAGAAATATGAGTGACATAAATAGCTTAGTAATGAATAATAATAATAATAATAATAATAAACTTTATTTCAAGAGGGTAACTCAATTAGTTTTCATTAATCTAACTTGAGGCCCTCACAAAAATATGATACATTTTGTTTACAACATAATTATGACACACAGCATGCATAATATTACTAAGCGTATATTATACAATGTTTCATACATAAAATGAAGTAGCATATTTATTATTATTTTCTTAATGTCTTAATTTGAAATGTCTTTAAGATATGTAAAGCATTTTGATTTAAATATACTTAAACTTGCAGATAATTTGATATTACACGGTAATTTATTCCAAAGAATGGCAGAACTATGCGCAAATGATTTTTTCATAATATTTGTATTTGGACGAATAACTGCCAATTTGTTACTAGATACAGATCTTAGATTTCTAGTATGAACTTCACTACTTGGAATACAAAATTTCTTTAGGTAGTTTGGTGTCTTATCATGCAAAATTTTATAAACCAAAACAAGTTTATTATATGAGATTCTATCACAAAAGCTGAGCCAGTTTAGATTTTCAAAGAGTTCCCTTGTGGGTGTGAGAAATGAAGCATCAAGAATAATTCTTGCGGCTCGTTTTTGTAATTTTGTGATCCTTTGAATTCCTTCATCATTTAAGTTTCCCCACACATTCCTCAATAATCAAAAATTGGTAAGATATAAGAATTGAAAAATAAAATTCTAGATTTTTTATCAAGATATATTTTTAATTTTTGACAATAAAAATAATCTTGAGTTTATATTCAATGGAATAATAGCATACTCGTTGTTTGCATTTGGTACGATTTATAATTAAAATATGGCTAACTTTGGGTTTATTGTTTAAATTATGTGTTATCCTTTAGACAACACGTAAAAAAATTTGTTTTAACTTGTTCTTATCAGGAATATAGCTGAAATCAGTAATCAATCAATAACCATTCAAGTGATAAATATTGAGCACATAAATACACTGCCGACATTATGAAACAATCTGCATTACTATTAGAAGAGTTGTAGTCTTGTAATTTACATATATAGATAATGTATTGTCACTTAAAACCTAACGTCTGAGTGATTACCTTAATATAACAACACAAAACCTCGTGTTTTAGTGAGTTTGTGTTGCTCGATAACGTCTGAGTGATTACCTTAATATAACAACACAAAACCTCGTGTTTTAGTGAGTTTGTGTTGCTCGATAACGTCTGAGTGATTACCTTAATATAACAACACAAAACCTCGTATTTTAGTGAGTTTGTGTTGCTCGATTTTTAGTTTTCTGTGTCCTGTTTTGTAGTTCATTGTTTGTCTTTTTTATGTCCTCGCCACTAAGTGGCGGGGACATAGTGTTACCAATGTTCTAATTCCGAAATAAAACAGTTGCGACCACTTTTTTTCGCTAAGCTTTGAGATATTGACTTGATATTTGGTATGTATAATGATAAGTTACAGATCAAGTTTACGCTTTGTTCCGGTCCAATGATTATTGGCCGAGTTATGGCCCTTGGACTTTAAAATTTGGCCAAATATTTAGTTGTCACCACTTTATTTCACTATGAATTGAGATATTGACTTGATTTTTGGTATGAGAGTGTATAATCATAAGTTACAGATCAACTTTGAAATTCATTTGTTATTCTTAGCCTATTACTGAGGGAATTAAAAAAGGGTGAAACATTTGCGAACCTCCTTAATATTCACGGCGGGTACATTCGTGTCGTTCCGATACATCTAGTTTCATTTGGCCATAGTATTGTCTGGCCTTCGAATAGCTTCTGATTGTCCTTTGGTGTCTTCAAACATTTTTTTGGATCGAAATTAAAGAAACAAGTGACATTTACAAATTTCAGTTATAGAGACAACTGCTATTTAAATTCTAAGTAAACGACGTATGCATGATTGACATGTTTGTACCAATATTCATGTTTAACGTGAGGATTTGTATGTAGAGAATATTCCGTCTGATCGCAGAGTCGTCAGTATTTCTACACTGACATGATTTATAAGATATATTTATTTATGTTTGAATTTGACAGTTTCTTAAATCTTGTATTTTTTTTAAGCTAGGGTAAACCATAGTTGGGTTTGGTTATCTTATTTATACTTTTGGATTTACATGCACCCAAAAGACTTAAGTTGTTTGGCGTACCCGATTAAAGTTATGCCAGGAACGTGCTGTATCTAAATTAGATATCTACGTTTTTATTATAGTCTACCTTCTGTAGATTGAGGTGTTATATATATATACATGTATATATACGTCTGAAAATTAAACCAAACAGTGTTAGAATTAGATTTTAGAGCTGTCAAATTTTTGTTCTTCCCTCGACGGGATTTGAACCCACACCATTGATACACTGCGGCACCATTCGCTTAGCCTTACGTCCAGCGCCCTAGATCACTCGACCACATCCACTCCCCGCTGGACGTAAGGCTAAGCGAATGGTGCTGCAGTGTAACAATGGTGTGGGTTCAAATCCCGTCGAGGGAAGAACAAAAATTTGACAGCTCTAAAATCTAATTCTAACACTGTTTGGTTTAATTTTCAGACGTATATAATATTTAGTATTAACCTAGTATCCTTTAAAGTAACTTTGAGATCCAGTGGGACAGATATATTGTATGGTTGTCACTTGCTTCTAGACGTTTGTATAATATACTTTATTTCCTGTGACTGTATAGTGAATAATTCTTCATTATCCTATCCAATATATTAAAAATTGCTGAGTTAGATTGCTGTCAAATTATAATATTAAGTATATATGTACCATCTACACACGCTTATACACATGTCTTACGCCTATCCCTAGATTTGCCTTACGAGACAAGGTAACACTACGACTATTGAAGCTCCTTTTTTAGGGAGTGGATGTAGTCGAGTGGTCTAGGGCGCTGGACGTAAGGCTAAGCGAATAGTGCTGCAGTGTAACAATGGTGTGGGTTCAAATCCCGTCGAGGGAAGAACAAAAATTTGACAGCTCTAAAATCTAATTCTAACACTGTTTGGTTTAATTTTCAGACGTATATATATATATATATATACAAACGTCTAAAATGTTAGCACAACGATATCATAAAAAGATGTTAAAATGTAACAAAAATAACTATAAGTCTACAAAAAGACTATAATTATAATTAGTCTTTTTGTAGACTTATAGTTATTTTTGTTACATTTTAACATCTTTTTTTGATATCGTTGTGCTAACATTTTAGACGTTTATTTATCATTTTTGATTGTTTGCACAGTATCGTTAACACTTGTTTCCGATCCGACATCTCGTAGGTTCATATACGTTGACTACTTTTTCAGACGTTTATATATATATATATATATATATATTTAAAGTAACTTTGAGATCCAGTGGGACAGATATATTGTATGGTTGTCACTTGCTTCTAGACGTTTGTATAATATACTTTATTTCCTGTGACTGTATAATGAATAATTCTTCATTATCCTATCCAATATATTAAAAATTGCTGAGTTAGATTGCTGTCAAATTATAATATTAAGTATATATGTACCATCTACACACGCTTATACACATGTCTTACGCCTATCCCTAGATTTGCCTTACGAGACAAGGTAACACTACGACTATTGAAGCTCCTTTTTTAGGGAGTGGATGTAGTCGAGTGGTCTAGGGCGCTGGACGTAAGGCTAAGCGAATGGTGCTGCAGTGTAACAATGGTGTGGGTTCAAATCCCGTCGAGGGAAGAACAAAAATTTGACAGCTCTAAAATCTAATTCTAACACTGTTTGGTTTAATTTTCAGACGTATATAATATTTAGTATTAACCTAGTATCCTTTAAAGTAACTTTGAGATCCAGTGGGACAGATATATTGTATGGTTGTCACTTGCTTTTAGACGTTTGTATAATATACTTTATTTCCTGTGACTGTATTATGAATAATTCTTCATTATCCTATCCAATATATTAAAAATTGCTGAGTTAGATTGCTGTCAAATTATAATATTAAGTATATATGTACCATCTACACACGCTTATACACATGTCTTACGCCTATCCCTAGATTTGCCTTACGAGACAAGGTAACACTACGACTATTGAAGCTCCTTTTTTAGGGAGTGGATGTAGTCGAGTGGTCTAGGGCGCTGGACGTAAGGCTAAGCGAATGGTGCTGCAGTGTAACAATGGTGTGGGTTCAAATCCCGTCGAGGGAAGAACAAAAATTTGACAGCTCTAAAATCTAATTCTAACACTGTTTGGTTTAATTTTCAGACGTATATAATATTTAGTATTAACCTAGTATCCTTTAAAGTAACTTTGAGATCCAGTGGGACAGATATATTGTATGGTTGTCACTTGCTTCTAGACGTTTGTATAATATACTTTATTTCCTGTGACTGTATAGTGAATAATTCTTCATTATCCTATCCAATATATTAAAAATTGCTGAGTTAGATTGCTGTCAAATTATAATATTAAGTATATATGTACCATCTACACACGCTTATACACATGTATTACGCCTATCCCTAGATTTGCCTTACGAGACAAGGTAACACTACGACTATTGAAGCTCCTTTTTTAGGGAGTGGATGTAGTCGAGTGGTCTAGGGCGCTGGACGTAAGGCTAAGCGAATAGTGCTGCAGTGTAACAATGGTGTGGGTTCAAATCCCGTCGAGGGAAGAACAAAAATTTGACAGCTCTAAAATCTAATTCTAACACTGTTTGGTTTAATTTTCAGACGTATATATATATATATATGTGTGTGTGATATCTAGTACAAGGTTCCGAGAAGTTAACCCTAAGTAATCTATTCTATGATTATATTGGCATCAATATGAACTGACTGCCAAAACGGTATTCCGTGTCTCAACAGTTAAATACATGCTTCCAAGCTAAAGGCTCCAATCTCTCTTAAATTAGCACTTTAACATGTGTGTTATTAACCCGTCCTGGTAATTTGTTTTCTGTTAAAGTTGGCATTTGTCCAAGCATTTGTTCTATTGGTGTATATTTTTGCTTTGGATTGTTGCTGTCATAGGTATTCGGATCGTTCATTTATTCGAATATCTATTCAAATAGGGTATGTGCTGTATTCGTCAGTATTTTGAAATGTAAACAAAACAAAGTTACCAAGACTACGGATATCTTTAATAAATACTTTGGTCACATATCATGTTTATAGTCCTCGCTAAATATGGCTATAATAATAATACAACAAAACATCCTTTTTATTTCTTCAAAGCTTTGGTTAAACAAGCTAGTGTTGCACTAATACAGCATTCGACTCAATTCGGCCGATTACGATAGGTAACGGAACCATACGAGGCGTGCCGATTTCCTAGTAGGTATGATATTGTTTTATTATTACCTTATAGAACTTACCTAAGTACATAATTAACACTGACTATACAATGAGGTCTAGATGATCGACTGTTGTGGACTATCGTAGCATAGCTTTGTATCCAAACCCAGCCTCCATTCTTAGAAAGAAATCTGTAATACTTCGTTGTTACTTGGCCTTTTAGCAACACTGGATAAAAAGAGATGTTGGATACAGTTTGTGTCAGATATAACATAATACACCAGACGGGTAAGAAATTAAACGATCATTATTACCACCTTGAGCTGAATGTTAGGTGTAACATATTCATCTTCGAGTCCATTTCTCTCCTCAATCTTATAAACCCGTTTTAATTTCCACTTTTCAAGAAATGTGATACTATCAATAATGTTTATATTGGATAATTTGTAAACTTGTAAATAGTAATTCATCCACTGTAACCTCCTCAAGAGTTTGTTTTGTTTATACGATCGATCAAGTGCATAGAACCAGAAAGTGTTGACCTTTAAAGAGAATTTTCCTCTACAATTTCTCTGATAAACAATGGGAAAATTACACATGGGACTACTATTATACATCTGTGAAACTTAAAAAGAATTTAGATACGGGTAACATTTTATTTTTTAGCAATGTTGGTATGACAATCATCAGTGTGAGAAATATTAAAACATTTTCTGTTGGGTATCTATTTCTTTCTGACTGTTAATTTCGGTTGGAATCACCACAAAGCATAGCTAGGTTGAGTAATTTGTCAGTAGTATAATTTTATGAAAACTTGTTTAAAAGATGGTTTGCCTGTTTTGTTCTATACCAATACGATAAACTGAATATGTCTAATGGTAACTAACGAAAACAACATTCTGCAGATCAACGACAGATAACGAAAACAAGTTAATATATGTTCAATAGAGTTAGAAGAATTCGGTCTATGTTTCAAATATAAAGTCCACTGTCAATTCTGAGTGAATTCACAATAAATCGCAATATGTCGTAATTCTGTTGTGTAATGTGAGAAAAGGTAGAAGATACCAAGTGGGTATATATATTCAGAAGCCGGAAATTGAAGAAGAAATATTCTCTGATGTACAGCTTAGTTTGATATTGTCACAAGAAGTGACCATCAATAGGTTTTGTTCCGCAGAAAATATGAATTATTGTAAGAAAGGCGTTTGGTCAGAATTGTTTGTTGGTTTGTTTGTTTGATGTAGTTTAACGCCACTTTCAACAATGTTTCAGTTTCATCGTGGCGGTCAGTTTTATTGGTGGAGGAAACCGGATGGCCCGGATAAAACCACCGACCTGTCGCAAGTCACTGACAAACTTTATCACATAATGTTGTACACCTTGCCTTGATCGAGATTCGAACTCATAACATCAGTGATGATAGGCACTGATTGCATAGGAGGTGAAATCCAAGTACAATACTACGATCACAACCACGACGGCCCCTAGGTCAGAATTGTAAATGATAAGAAGCATTATAAATCAATTATCATAATTATTTTTTCTATTCAAGACAATCAGATACAAGATCACACAATGCATATAACTGTAATATTTTATTATTATACTGAATTATCTTAATATTCCGCTAAATGTATGAACAATATTTTAATTTGTTTCATTACAACAATTAAGGGGGGAAAGTGGTGGTGACGATTATCAAATCAGTAATTAATAGGAAATGGAATGGAAAATTTAATGGCGAAAGGACAAATCTCAATTATTCCATGTGATTCTCGACCTGCAAAATAATCTATATCTTTTCAAATTTTGTCTCTTGTCCAGCTGGGACTGTCACTTTGCCTAATATAACATGGATATACAATAATTTTATTCATAGGCTACAACAAGTAACATTCCAGTAATTGGGTCTCAGTCAGAGGTATTAAATTGTACAACAATTTTCTTGTTATTTTTTTCTGTGAATATTTTTATATTTTGCTGTTGTCATAGTTACGCCAGAAACAAGAGAATGAATATATCAACCGTCATATATACTGTAATGTTGCTATACTACCAGACGATTTACTTCTTTAAGAGGGTATTATTAATTCTTTAACTGTAACAAATCGCCAACCTAAGGGCGACATATATACACAAAATACTTCCACAACACAGTTATTCACATGTAACACAGACGACAAAACATCTTTAGTATATACAAAATACAGTCAATGAGCAGAACAATATGAAATTCCCAATCAGACGGAGGCAGTTACATAGGATTTCATATCGGCCTCACAATCACACGTGTGATAGAGGTTTTCCCTATTAACATTCAGGTATGATATGGTTAAATTATGTCAAACGGTTTCCGAGAAGAAGCTCTTTGTACAGTTTGTGCATTTGTGACAACCTCTGTTTACCGCTCTTTCCAACAGTATTACATAACTATGAATAATAATAACAGTTTATCCACAGTCCCTCAATATATTCCATTATCTTCTTAACCCCTCAAAACCATTGAACGAAATTCAATAAAACTTGTCTTTTGCAGATTTATGGACATTTCAACTAGGACAATGGGCAAAAGTATTCGCTGGATAATATTTTGAAAATTTTAGCTTTATATAAATTATATAGGGAAAAGTGGAATCTTGCGAAAACTTTTGTCCACTTTCTGTAATATTCTAGAAGCATAACCTTGACGTTGCTTGGAAACACATAAAACAAAATGGCACGACATACAGCATATTTAGAACCACTCATTGTTATTTGCTAATGATACATATCTGCTTAATAGCAGTACATGGAAAATAGCGATAATGACATCAACATTGGGGACATCCCCCTAGACAATAGATGTAGAACATACTTACATGTATGATGTGAAAGTCTCATGTGAAGAATGTCAAATGCATGAATGTAGTGATAGAGAGTTCTTTCTATTAAATCTTGTGGTTCATAACCTGTTAACGCTGCTACTCTGAAAGAACAAAACAGAACTTATGTATTATCTTAACATGCTTACATCTTTATAATCCATTTGAGGTAACGCTCAGGCATTAATATACCAACAAGTATATAAATATATAAATATATTATATAGAACTCTGACATTCCCGTTGAAATTTTTCATACCGAACTTAATTCTTTAAATGACCATATTCGTTTCACCATAAACAGAAGCAAAATCAAAATAGAAATGCCGTTTTTAGACGTCTTAATTCGTATATCAACAAGTAACAACATAATAACGGACATTTTCTCGAAAGATACTGACACCCATATGTATCTTAATTTCAGATCCAGTCACCCGAAACATATTAAAATAAACATTCCGTTTAATTTGGCTTCGAGAATTATAACGATCACAAACACAGAGGAGTTGAGAGATACGCGACTACGAGAACTTAGATTGTATTTGAAAAATCAACAATATCCGGGGGAAATAGTTGAACATGGTATACAGAAAGCGTTGGAAAAAGGACCGATACATACGGAACTGCAGGAACAAGTACATGTAACCTCAAATCAAAATAATATAATTCCGTTTGTAACTACTTATAATCCAAGGGATTACAATATTTTCCATTTTATGAAACAAATTGAATTTAACTTAAACAGTAGCGAACGTATGAAAAATGTATTGCAAAAAAAGAAGATTATAAACAGCAAAAGGCAGCCGAAAAATCTGAAAGGCTTCTTGTCATCATCAAAATTTGATTTTCATGAATCATCACCATCTGTTAAGAAATGTACCGACAAGAGATGTATGACATGTCCGAGTTTAATAGAAGGAACCTCGTTTACATTTAAGAATGGACGGACTTTTACAGTTATGCAAGATATATCATGCAAAACTAAGAATCTTGTATACGCAATTATTTGCTCTAATTGTGGAGAATTCTATGTAGGTGAAACCAAAACTGAATTGCGGACTCGAATGACCGTTCATAGACAACAAACAAGGCACCAGGACCTTACTATAATAAGAGCTAATGAACATTTCCATGATTGTTCTGGAGGACATTTCAAAATATTCCCGCTGTATAAAATTAATACAGAGGGTGATTTTTTATGAAGAAGAAAAGAAACTTTATTAATCAATATTCTTAAACCCTCGTTAAATGATAAATGACTTTAAAGATTTTCGTTAATCTTACAATGACTTTACAGATTTTTATTAATCTTATAACAACTTTAAAGATGTTCATTAATTTTATAGGTAATATATTTTACCTATAAGATCTGCAACAGCAGTGAAAACGTTAGTACAAGAATGTTGTGAAAAATCCGTTTTGTTCTTTTTTTTACTAATTTCTTTTATATAAATATATATATATATATATATATATGATAAAAATTGTAAAATATATAAATATTTATTTTAGTTTATCAAAACCAGTTTTTTTAGAAGAATAAAAAAATAAAAGTGAAAAGTCAACACCAAATGGAAGACGATGCAGAAATAATAGAACATGTATTATAAAAAGAAGCTAAAACAGTGATGGTCAACAATTCCATAAAAAATAAATAAAAAAAACAACCATCCAAACCTTTGACCACAAAAAGATCATGAATATGCATAGCTTTTGGTCAGGGGAGTTGAAAGCAGCTTTGAAAGTATTTATTGTCCATTCGATGACACAACTTCAATATTAATTCATCTTTTAATGAAATACATATAGCATAGCAGTCACTTTTTATTATAATAATACACATGTTCAAAATTGCTAGAAACAAAGGTTTCGTTTTTATTGTTTTTTTGTTTTTGTTTTTTTGTATTCGATCCTCTCTTCAAAAGAAAAAAAATGTATACTCTTATGACAACCACAACATCAATTTAACAAAAAAGTAATTTATAATTTTGGAACAATATATAGAAACCATTTTAAAATCATTTGCAGCAAAGATAACATGACAATAATGGTAAAATTGCATTTTGAAAATTCTAACAGCAGAAAATAATGACAAAATACAAAAGTAATTGTTCAAAGACCCATCTCAACTTGACATTTGCAGACTTTACTTTAAGCGTTTATATTACATAACATTTAATTTGTTGTTCAATGTATAAAATATTTCAACTTGTTGACTCTTACCTAGCATCTAAGAATATAAGTTTGAGATCTAAGCTTGCTCGGAACATAAACATATTGCTGAACATTTTGATTTCTGTTATGGCACTAGGAGGGAGTGAATGACCGACAGCTACAAGTCCAACATTCTGGTAACAACTTTCATATGGAGCCATGTCCATATTAAACTGTTTGACCTTTAGATAACCGCTACAATGGATTACCTGAAAGAGAAAAATACAATTATACAAATTCTGAATCACTTTGCATTGTAATATAAAAGTAGCTTGAAGTATAGTATGCTTATAACATAATCAATTACCATATGCAGATCTCTGAGAAATGACAGAGAAGGTAGTCGATTGGAGGCAGATATCGTACTCAAGACATCACAATACACAACATAATATACTAAAAACATTTGATGACAACAGTAACTCTACAACAAAAGGTAATAAGAAGACTTGAAGTGTTGTCAGCAGCATGCACCTGAGTATAACGCTCTATGAAAAGTCATCTCAGTATCTGGAAGAAGAAGAAGAAGAAGAAGGGGACCAGGAGCGTAATAAGTTGCAAGTTTCTCTTTTTAGCTCGATGTATGGTTCGGCGGTGCACTCCTCATTTACCAAGTCGATCTACAGTACAAGTATTTTAAAGTGAATTATCTTCTAGATACATTTTATAATAAAATGCAAAATTTTGAATAACAGTTTTACTTACTTTGTACCCTCCACATGTAAGCCCGGCATTACGCTTGGCCAAAACACATTTCATTCTAATGAAAAATGAACGTTCCACTTCAAAATCTACAAAAAAACAACAATCACTTTCAACATTATGCATATTAAGGTTTATGCAATTATTATATTGTTATAATTTACAATGGAAAGTTACATGACTAAATGAATAGTACTATCAAATATGATTATGAAAGCGGGTGATAAACAGGTCACTTGGTACTTATTTAACCCCAAACACTTTTGAAAAACCATGCCAGAAATACACAGTACATACTAAGCTATATATAGGTGCCGTCCTGGTCGTGATCGTATTGTAGTTGGATTTACAACTACCTATGTAATCAGTACCTTTCACCCCTAACGTTGTGAGTTCGCCACAGCATTATGTGATAAAGTTTGTCAGTAACTTGGGACAGGTTGGTGGTTTTCTCCGGATACCCCGGTTTCCTCCACCTGTAAAACTGACCGCCACGATATCACTGAAATATTGTTGAAAGTGGATCAAAATACCATAAGCCAACCAACCAAACCAACTTAACTACATTTTTTTCATTAAAAGCAAATGAAAAAAATCTTATGATTTAAATTGTTGTCAGGTGAATCGTTAGACATCCAGAAACATCAAAACTCATACGGGTGTTGATGGGAGGTCAGCCTTGTGATGCATACAGCGATAAACATACACTGACTTGCGAGTCATCGAGGTCAGGTATAAAAAATATCAGCCTGACAGCTAACACATCTTTAAGGCATGCGAAAGAAAATAGTGTACACCTGTCTAATCTTACCGTCTTAGGGGTTACCAGCAAGTATTGATTTCCCTTAAGGTCAAGTAAATTATTTTTATTTTTTATTTTAAAATACCGAGAAAAAATAAATTACAATACACTTTACCACGGTATATTAAATCAAAGATGATAAAGAGAGGCTTCAGGATACCAAATGGATAACCAGAAAGAGTTAAAGCGAAATACTCGACAATAGAGTGGTCAAAAGACAAACAATGGTCTACACAGCATTACACAAAAAACTAAAAGTTGGGTAACACGAACCCCACTAAAACGGATGGACGGAAGGGTAAGCAGTTCCTGCTCTACTAATGGCACTGTCATATTATACATGTTGGAAATCTGATTCCCTGCATTGCTCACTTATTTTAAAAAAAATTGTAGGTTGATTTAAAACAACATTCAGTTTTGGATCTTATGATTCTAGTTCTAGAGCTCTTTTTTTTAATCATACCTGTTTAATTTTATGCTGTAAAATAATACATTGATCAACGGACCTGTCTTCCCAGTCTTTCGAAATTACAACTGTTAACGTCAAATGAACGACTAGTGCATGCATGTAGATACATTTAAATGTAAAGAGGAATAACTCTGACATGAAATGGCCAAATTCTTTAAAAGAAAAACCACACAACGGCTCATTGTTAAGCTTATGCATATATCAAGACGCAATATATCCACAATTATTTTCGACTTTAAGAGACACCATAGACTGGAAGATAATTTGTCTACTATTACATCTTGGAAGCAAGATTGGTCGATCTGTCGGACACAGTCTTGCAAGTGGAATATTTAAAATAAAAGCGAAGATATAAAATTTAGTACACACGACGTGTGCTTGAAATAACCTTCACCAGGTAGGCTTACGGTCAAAAGATTGGAATAACCTTCATCAGGTAGGCTTAAAGTAAAAAGATTGGAATAACCTTCACCGTGTAGGCTTAAAGTCAAAAGATTGGAATAACCTTCACCAGGTAGGCTTAAGGTCAAAATATTGGAATAACCTTCACCAGGTAGGCTTAAAGTCAAAAGATTGGAATAACCTTCATCGGGTAGGCTTAAAGTCAAAAGATTGGAATAACCTTCACCAGGTAAGCTTAAGGTCAAAAGATTGGAATAACCTTCACCGGGTAGGCTTAAAGTCAAAAGATTGGAATAACCTTCACCGGGTAGGCTTAAAGTCAAAAGATTGGAATAACCTTCACCAGGTAGGCTTAAGGTCAAAAGATTGGAATAACCTTCACCAGGTAGGCTTAAAGTCAAAAGATTGGAATAACCTTCACCAGGTAGGCTTAAGGTCAACAGATTGGAATAACATTCACCAGGTAGGCTTAAAGTCAAAAGATTGGAATAACCTTCACCGGGTAGGCTTAAAGTCAAAAGATTGGAATAACCTTCACCAGGTAGGCTTAAGGTCAAAAGATTGGAATAACCTTCACCAGGTAGGCTTAAAGTCAAAAGATTGGAATAACCTTCACCAGGTAGGCTTAAAGTCAAAAGATTGGAATAACCTTCACCAGGTAGGCTTAAAGTCAAAAGATTGGAATAACCTTCACCAGGTAGGCTTAAGGTCAATAGATTGGAATAACCTTCACCAGGTAGGCTTAAGGTCAAACGATTGGAATAACCTTCACCAGGTAAGCTTAAAGTCAAAAGATTGGAATAACCTTCACTGGGTAGGCTTAAGGTCAATAGATTGGAATAACCTTCACCAGGTAGGCTTAAAGTCAAAAGATTGGAATATCCTTCACCAGGTAGGCTTAAGGTCAAAAGATTGGAATAATCTTCATCAGGTAGGCTTAAAGTCAAAAGATTGGAATAACCTTCACCATGTAAGCTTAAGGTCAAAAGATTGGAATAACCTTCACCAGGTAGGCTTAAAGTCAAAAGATTGGAATAACCTTCACCAGGTAGGTCTATGGTCAAAAGATTGGAATAACCTTCACCAGGTAGGCTTAAGGTCAAAAGATTGGAATAACCTTCACCAGGTAGGCTTAAAGTCAAAAGATTGGAATAACCTTCACCAGGTAGGCTTAAGGTCAAAATATTGGAATAACCTTCACCAGGTAGGCTTAAAGTCAAAAGATTGGAATAACCTTCATCGGGTAGGCTTAAAGTCAAAAGATTGGAATAACCTTCACCAGGTAGGCTTAAGGTCAAAAGATTGGAATAACCTTCACCAGGTAGGCTTAAAGTCAAAAGATTGGAATAACCTTCACCGGGTAGGCTTAAAGTCAAAAGATTGGAATAACCTTCACCAGGTAGGCTTAAGGTCAAAAGATTGAAATAACATTCACCAGGTAGGCTTAAAGTCAAAAGATTGGAATAACCTTCACCAGGTAGGCTTAAGGTCAAAAGATTGGAATAACATTCACCGGGTAGGCTTAAAGTCAAAAGATTGGAATAACCTTCACCAGGTAGGCTTAAAGTCAAAAGATTGGAATAACCTTCACCAGGTAGGCTTAAGGTCAAAAGATTGGAATAACCTTCACCAGGTAGGCTTAAAGTCAAAAGATTGGAATAACCTTCACCAGGTAGGCTTAAGGTCAATAGATTGGAATAACCTTCACCAGGTAGGCTTAAGGTCAAACGATTGGAATAACCTTCACCAGGTAAGCTTAAAGTCAAAAGATTGGAATAACCTTCACCAGGTAGGCTTAAGGTCAATAGATTGGAATAACCTTCACCAGGTAGGCTTAAAGTCAAAAGATTGGAATAACCTTCACCAGGTAGGCTTAAGGTAAAAAGATTGAAATAATCTTCATCAGGTAGGCTTAAAGTCAAAAGATTGGAATAACCTTCACCATGTAGGCTTAAGGTCAAAAGATTGGAATAACCTTCACCAGGTAGGCTTAAAGTCAAAAGATTGGAATAACCTTCACCAGGTAGGCCTATGGTCAAAAGATTGGAATAACCTTCACCAGGTAGGCTTAAGGTCAAAAGATTGGAATAACCTTCACCAGGTAGGCTTAAAGTCAAAAGATTGTAAAGCCAAACAGGTTAAATGTCTTAAGATCGTCCCACTTATTTCTTCGAAACAATGAGATCCAACTGTATTAGCTAACAAATAAACATATCTAAAATCATATAATATGGAACATTATTTACCTTGTCCAAAATGTCCTTGATACGGTGGCGCTAAAGTAAGTACAGCTGTCATTTCATCGTGGTCTGCTGGGTGGATATACTCATAAATACTATTACCAGTGAGTTCAACCTAGAATAATTATACCATAACTGAGGATCAAATTCCTTGATGCTAATGTTCTTTTTAAATTACAAATATATAAGGATGACTCCAAACTTCTTACCTTAAATTGTTCATTTTAACAGATATAACTGGCTTTACTGTACATATAGAATATATGTCATCTATTCGCTATATCTAATGTGACGCTTAAACATTGATGTCAACAATTCAAACAACATCAACAAAGCGAACAATCACCTCTCAACTCCAACATTAAAAACAAACAGACCATGACATATGTCCTTAGAAATCCAGGCCTTGGCTTAGGACAGGCATACGAATTGTCCGTTTGATATCCATACGGTATTGATACCTTTCTTTAAACTATGGTTTTTGTTTAAGATACAGCTAAATAGAGCATTTCTACATGTAAACACATGACTTGAATAAATTCAAAGTATGTAGAGTATAAACCTAGCTTAATAAGTAACAACATCCTACATGTATGCAATTCATTGCCATGGTTACAAAAGGATGTGGATGTTATTGAACATGAATCATCAGAAATTCAAAAGCTAATGTAAATTGACTCTATAGTTGTTCTTAATCTCGGGGACACTTGGTAATTCTTCCACATCAGTGATGCCAGTAATTAAAAAGCATGTCTTGTGGTTATCCTCAAATCAACATAAAACACCATCTTGGTATACAATATTTCAATGTTGACCGGTATGTGGTCCATTTATACTATGTCCAGTACTGGTTGATTTGTTTTGGATTTATTACAACAAAAGTCCAGATGTTTGCTTAGGATACCCACTGATCATGTTTTATGATTTAGACTTGACTTGTGGTCACAGAGACAAAAAAAAACGGAGAAAGTTTATATGTAACACGTTGTTAGTGACCACCCAAAATCAATTACCAACAATTATGCATCAAACAATTATAAAATTTCTTATAATCAAGTGAAAAACAAAGCATACACTACCACGTTGTCGGAAAAAATAAAATAATGTTCAACGCTGTTAGTTGAGCAAGACAATGGTATGGCTATTATAAGAACTAGGGCGTGGATATCATTTCAACTGGGATTATAACAACCCATATGAGAAGTAGAAACATTACTGCACAAAAGAAAAACAAACGTCACTATCAGTAAATAGAACGAATAATGTTTATTATAAATCGTTCAACCCTAATGGCTATCAAGGCTTAGGTTAGGGTTATGGTGTTTAACGCCACTTTCAATTTTTTTTTCAGTTATATCGTGGCGGTCAGTTTTATTGGTGGGGGAAGCCGGAGTACCAGGAGAAAACCAGCCCTCAAGGTCAATATTTTAGTACACAAGTACAGGTACAGAAATACAAGATTGGTCTATCATTATCAGTTGCATATTTAGTGAAAACGAAGATATATAATATAGTCCGCACGACGCTTTTCTAGAATAATCTTCATAAGGTACACTCACAGTCAAAAGATTGGAAAGCAAAATAATTTAAAAGTAGGCCTAAACATGATATCCAGAATCGGTGAAGGTCACCCAGACCTGAGGGAGGAGATCCTTAGTTTAATGATAATAACAATGATAATTGTTTTAGAATCCACATCTGATTTACGGTGCTTGTTAACTAAGATTGTACTTGAAGATTCTCTTTAACTGTCGGTAACATTAGACAAGAATATTGGATCGAAATTTTGCTAAGCACCTAAATGAACTTACGATAAAAAGTCGTTAATACGCTCGTTTGTAAAACTTAGATATTATGCAAGTGAAAGGTCATTAATCTAGATATGAATACCAGGTGCGTCATTGGTCCCTTTGTACTGTATTAAACACAACGACAATTGTATTTTTGAGTCTATGCTATTAGCAATTTATAACATGTACTTATTAAAGAAAAACATACATTGTTTCCGTATTTTGTCTAAGGAAAGAACTTTTCACATTAATTAATCAGAAACGTTTGTTGAATATTCCAAAGGTTCTCATTTAGCGTAAAAATGGCAATCACTCGCAATCCCCACTCCAAACGTGTCATGCCGAAGAAGAACATGTAATACAATGACCAATGGAAACAAAGAAGAGAGACAGACAATGACCAACATAACACAACACAGCAAACTAAGCATTGAGCAACCCTACAAATAACGGGGTGTACTCGGGTGCTTTAGAAAGGAAAGCAGTTCCTGTTGTAATAATAGCACCCATCTGGTCTACACACATTGAATTTATTTCCTTTTTTGAATTTTTGTGACTGGTCAACTAAAAATATGTACATTTAAATATACATTTGTATGTAAAATATTTATATAAGTGCATTATCATATTGTTAATTTACATTATATAGTAAAACTTACTTGAGATAATCCAAGGTGAACTGACGCTGTTTCAGAAATATACATGATTTTACCATCTGGTGCTACCACAAATATAAACCCATCTAATGTCTGAAAAACAACCAATCAAAACAATCAAATTTGTTTATTAACCAATCAAATGTTCCCGTATTTATGCAAAGTAAATCATAATACAGACATACATAACAAATAAAATGAATTAATTTTACAGATACAAATATAATTAATTAATGTAGTCTTGTAAGACCCGCTATAACCTGAAAAAATTATACCAACAAGGGGAGATAACCCATTTAACTTAAATTAAATGTCAACTAATTAATATTAAACTGTTTTCCTTTATTATTTTCTGCTGTACTATGGTGTCTATGAAGATTTTGTGGCATCAACACGACAAGGATTCCCAGATGTAGCGTTTATTGACAGAAGTAAAGAGTGTCACTCAGTTGCATGATGGGGCGGTTCCATACCCAGTTTGGGGTATATGTGTTCATTATTGAAGACCCTGCTGTGATTTAGGTGTGTGGGCAGTTGTACATGTGGAGTTGCTGTTCCCCTCTGCATTGGTTTTTATCCTATTGTGAAATTGGATAATCTCTCATGTTCGTTTGCTTCTATATACTTTATATCCAATACTGATAATGAAATCGAGTATTTTCTATCTGCCATATATTTTGATATATACTACACAATGTCACTGTGGGTTGACAAGATTATTTTCTACACAATCGTATCAGTACTGTTAATCTAAATTGAGCTCTTTTTGTATCGTATCATAATCATGCTTGTCAGTTTGTAAAAGCCAATACAGGGCCAATTTGCTATTAAAGTATATACATTATTGATATATGAGCTGCATGTTTTCTGACAAATTAGGAGTCCATAAGGCATGGATGACAAACAAACATTAAACTGAAAGATTCTGTCAAATGATTGATTAAATATCGGGCAATGGTGTACTAACAACGGATTGGACACTGTAAGCAGACCGCAGACCCTGTTAGTTTAGAGATTAGATCCTTATAACTGATATATAGACAAGGGACATCAAAACTATCACTCACGCATTACAATTGTATTTGTATCATGCCGGATCCAATCCTCCCATTAAAGGAATCACAGTGGGGCAGATGAACGATAGCTACACCGGGCTATATATGCTAGTGTATTAAACATGTATCTGTATACATACGTCAGGGGAATAGAGGTGATTGGGTTTAGGTTTATGGTGTTTAACGCCACTTTCAACAATATCTCAGTTAGTTCGTGGTGGTCAGTTTTATTGGTGGACGAAACCGGTGTACCAGGAGAAAATCACCGACTCTAGTCAAAGAATATAAATATTAAAAAATGAGATTTTAAGATCTAATTTATCTAAATTTTTATAATGTGAACGCCATGAATACGTTTTTTTAAAATTGCTCATTTGACGTTAAACAACAATGATTCGCTCACTTCATAAGAAATGGTTTCCCTCGTTTAAAAGAATATATGTAATAGACCATCCGTCTGGAAAAAAACGACAGTGCAATATGGAAATCCTTTGTTCTTAATAAAATAGCATTATCTGGTGTCGTTTAATAAAATAAAAACAAATTACAGGCAAATCCCTTTCTGTTATCCTCATAGTAAGATAAAAATAAATGATGTTTTGCGAGCTTAAGCTTAGTCAATTGAAAATCAATTAAAGCGCCTTTTTACTGAAGCTGTCAATTTGAAAGGCTTGGCTGAATATTGATTAGAATGGAAATTAGATACAAGTAAAATCACTTTCTCTTACTTTTATCAGTCGCTTTCCAAATGGTGGGATAAGAAGAAATAGAAAGTAGATTTCTTAATTACCATTTAAATTATAAGGAAACATAAGACGCCAAAAACGATTACAATTTGGTGGTATAAAAAGCGTGAAGGAAATTAAAAATGGGG
This sequence comes from Bathymodiolus brooksi, assembly GCA_963680875.1. Classification (NCBI taxonomy): domain Eukaryota; kingdom Metazoa; phylum Mollusca; class Bivalvia; order Mytilida; family Modiolidae; genus Bathymodiolus; species Bathymodiolus brooksi. The sequence continues at coordinate 61,381,143 of OY804581.1, read as the reverse complement.
CAATTCCGGTGTTTTTGTGCCCTAAATTAAGCTCACTATCGCCACTTAATTGTTTGATGCTCTTAACATGTTTTCTCCTATTATTAATTGACGTTTAGAAGTAATTTCTGTCAAAAATTGCGATAAAAACGTTGTATGTTTCATCGGCGAAATGCACAAGAAAATTGCTTTGAAATGTTCAAGCTGCTGAAAGATTATTACAATGTTTTTTTTTCGTGCGGAAAAAAAAAAAACAATATGAAAAATGGAAACTATTATTATAAATATTCATCAAGTAATGACATTATATCTACCAATAAAATAATACCAACACTTCTTTTTACAAGAATAAAGGTATTTTGTGAGATTGAAGGTTGACACATTCGGACAGAATATACTTCAAACAATAAAATTATTAAAAACAAGTGTATATTCCTCGGCACATAGTTGAGAAACGCTTAATTCAGGATGAAAGTTGTCTTTCTTTATATAAATCTTTTTTTATTTAAAAACAATCGATTGAAAACTGCACCGAATTCTTCTTTAATCAGACATATATTTCTTTTTCTCTTTTTTCTTTTTTTCTTTTTTTTTTATTAAACAACACATTTTAAGTACATTTATACATCGAGAAATTGACGAATATGTTTTGTTTAAGAGTAAGAATAAAACATTTATTTGATACATATTTGTGAATATTCTGTTTTGCAAATTTGATTTACAAATAATATCCACTAGCATGTCAAAACTATTAGTGTATTCTTTGTGTTTTGTTTCTTATGTTAATTTTATCACAAATTGCATTCAAGTATAGCTGCTAAAAATGTTTATTGTGTATATCTAGAATATTACGTGTTGTGTTTAATTTTCGTATATTTATTTCAATTGTAGAGTCATATATTTTTGAGGGCCCGGGTGGCTCAATGAGTTAGGTAGTTGGATTACCAAACAACTCATACAATACGGCGTGGGTTCGCGTCCGGCTTTGTAAATTACAAAAAGGGTGCACTCGACTCAAAGCCGCAAGTGATAAAGTTTACCAGTTGCTTGCCCATGGTCGGTGGTTCTCTCCGGGTACTCCGGCTTCTCCCACCACTAAAACTGGTCGCCATGATATATAGTTGAAATATTGCTGAAAGTGTCGTTAAAACACCAAAAATCAAATTAAAATCAAATCATATATTTTTGCATTACATTTTTGCTTTTTCAAATTTTTCCGACGATGTTTGTTTTTTCTTTTTCTAAATTTATATCGCCGAATAAGTCATCATCTTGTCATTAAAATCTGACGATAAACAAACGAAAGTCATACAGAGATTTTCTAACGGGAACTTAATACAGATATTCAAATGTATGTTGCACCAAACAGTACATGTAAATGTGAATACAGGTACTCAAATGTATGCTGCATGAAGATGTCCATATGTTGACCGAATTACAGATTCTAAGATGTTTGTTGTCTACATATTCTTAAATGATGTTTAATGTCTATTTTTCTGATTCAGATAGCTTCCCAATTGAAGGTCAATGATTGGAACAATAAGATATTCAAGAATGTTTTACGCCAAGATATAGCTGAAATACTGCTAAAGTTGACAATAAACATCAATCAATCAATCAAAAATGTTACCTAAATTCCGAATTTCAATGTTAATAATAGCGTAGATATCCAATTGAGTACGCACGTCGCGTTTCTGGAATAACCTTCATCGTGAACTCTCAAAGTCAAACGATATGAAATTAGAGTCTTTGAGAACAAGAAAACCAAAGGCTTATACATGATAACCAAAATCTGTCTAGATTACTTTTACTTGAGGGAGATTGACATTAGCTTAAATAAATTACATTATATAGGAATTGTAAATATCAAACATAGATATATCTCATAAAGCAATGTCAGTACATAAGCACTGACTACTGCCTAAACTGTATTTAGCACAATATAAGCAGCACATATATTCATTTATCCCCGGTTTGAAAATTATAACAACTTTTGATTGGTTAAAACCCCGGGTATAAAAAACCCATATTCCTGGGTGTTGCTAGGCCATATTACCGGGTGTAACTAGCCATTATCCAATCAAATGTTGTTATAATTTTCAAAACGGGGATAATACGACGTTAAAGCTCACGACGTTGCGCTGCAAAATCAAATTTAGTTAATTTTAGCTATATATTGAATATAAAGCTGTCACTTTGACCAACTGTAGGGTACTACCCTACACCGGGTAAAAATCACTCGAAACTTTCATATGTTTTACTTATTCTTTCCAAAAACAAAGAAAACGTCACTTTTACGTGGGCCGACGGGGTCCAAAATGTCTTATTTTTTTTTATTATAACAGGAATTAATTTGTTATCTACGTTCCTATCCGTAGATATGGAGATTTTAACACCCTTCAGTAGCCTGTACACCCTTCGGCTGCGCCTCAGGATGTACTTGGCTACTTCAGGGTGTTAAAATCTCCATATCTACGGATAGGAACGTAGATAACTTATAATATTATGCTTTAGCATGTCCATTTTAAGGTCTTATTAAATAGGCATCATTATAAAATAAGCAATAATATTAAAGACATTTCCATGTGCTTTGTGGATGACATCGTTTTAAATTCAGAAAATTATTTCTTAAAACCATTTTTCATATGAAAAATTCATATTTCTTAACTGTCACAGTTTCATAGAATTTTAAAACTAGTGCAGGTACTTGCAATTAACCTAAGAAACACATAAAAATAATGAGCTTGATTAAATAATTTCTGGTGTGTTGTGGTCTAACTGTTAAATGTGATTGATGGTCTATACCCAGATATCATGCATTCCCTTATGAGGTAGAGGTTTGTGTCAAACTCAAGGTAGGCATGTTCTATCTGTTGTATAGCAGTTACTTATCGAAGCTGGTGTGTTTCCCCAAGAACACTAACTTTGGGTTATTTGCTCCCAAAGATGTTTCATTTATTTGGCTTTCAAATCTTTTGCCTATGAGCGATTCAGATGAAGGTCAATCCAGAAACGCGCCATGCGCACTAAATTCGATATCTACGTACTCTCACTAGGTCGATAACTCTACAGGTGCCTCGATACTAACATTGTTTACATATATAACCTTAGCCGATTTTTTACTATTCAGCTTAGGCCCTTTAGCTTACATGCGACCAACGACTTTTGAATTTATACATGTATTTATTATAACATGGAATGTCACAATATAACTCTAAACTGGCTGAAATGGCATTAAACGAACATTTCAATCACTCAATTCAATTCAACGTCAATTTTCAAACAGTGTCGTTAGTGACCCGAAAATCCTATTAGCGGATTCAGTGATCGAACATTGATCAAATTATCTCGTTAAAACAGCGAAATGATTATGAAATTCTCGTCCTAGACATTTTTATTAACACTGAAGAGGCAATCAACAAATTAAACAAGAGATACGGTTGTTTTACAATAGTCTGATTACTGTATGCCACGGCACGGTCAGAGGAGAACTGTGCTGCTTAGATAACAGTCTTATTCTTTTTTCACTATTTACTTGAAATTTTTTTGACATATGGACACAATCTGGACGAATGGATACTTTTCTGATCAGTTTTGATTGATCTCTTAGGAAGAGTTAAAATTATTCTTAAGACAATAATTTATTAGCACAATATTATCAAGATTTATAAAAAAGAAAACATACAATGTAGCTACAGTTTCAGATTCAGCTTATTCCATGCAGATTAAAAGTGTTTAGCAATTTAATGATTTTTCTTAAATATTTTAGTGACCACGTCCAACATTGATGTACGTCAGAGGACGACCATCTTTATTCTTAATTTGGCTTATTGTTTTGAAAGGAGAAGATTGGTAAAAGCGAGTCTAATATTCTAATTCGTCGAACTTAAAATGTTGATATGTAAATATGTTTTAATACAGACTGTCATCTTGACCAGAATTTCTTTGTACAAAATGTTTAACATCTATAATAAGTATTTAACCTTGTTTTCTGTTTTTATTCACCATAATTATTTAAAAAAAACATACACTAAATGAGGTCTGCCTTGCTTAGTGGTGTTCGTGTTGCTCAATTTTGTGTTTTATGTGAAGTGGTTTGTCGACCATTGATAGTCTTCTTTCTCTTTTTGGCCATTGTATTTTGTCTTCTTTCTCTTTTTGGCCATCATATTTTCGGTCTTTTCTTCGAATTTCGACTTCTGATTACCCATTTGGTATTGTCAAACTTTCCTCAAAAGAACGGATCGAAATTTAATTTTCAGCATAAAAAATTGATGGTGAACATTATTTATAGTGATGAACCTTTTAGGAGTTCCTTAGAGCCATAATATATATTCAAAAGGTAGCACTCATGGGTTTGAACAAGCTATGTACGACTTTGAATGACAGTTATTTGCACGGCATTAACATTGGTGTGCAATCTTGTAATCCTTTTAAAATGACACACGCCAGTTTTAAAAAGTTGTGCAATCGACCAAATGCAAAAACAGAATTAAAAGTGATAGTTCTCTAATAAAAGGAAATTAATTCCAACAAAAGAAAAATACCTATATATTAACAGGTTCGGTTTAATTAAAAAAGTCTTTACCTGTAAAAGATGTGAACCCAGTTCCTTTTCCAGTGGAGACTTTGGTGGTGATCTGTGACCCCAGGCTTCACCAAGACCTGAAAATATATATTTTTAAAAAATTATTTCAGTGAATGTATTTTAGATACCATGCAAAATGTGCTCTGAATCATGATATATTTTTTGAAAGTTCTTTTATCTACAAAGCATTCAGTAAGATGCAAGTCCTATGCTGTCCTTTCGGTAAAATACTCTGATATTTCAAACAATATCACCCATTAAAGACATAAAACAACAATTCCTTAAAGTTAAACGGTGGTTCTCTTAGTGTATGTCTGGAAATGATGGAGGGTGTCATAAGACGTAGATACCTTACATAAGACGTAGATACCTTACATAAGACGTAGATACCTTACATAAGACGTAGATACATTACATAAGACGTAGATACCTTACATAAGACGTAGATACCTTACATAAGACGTAGATACCTTACATAAGAAACGTGATAAAACACAAAAAGTTCGATGAGAAGGAATTTCACTTAACATAGCCTGGTTAGAGGAGATGTTTTTCACAATATTCCCCCCACGGATATTTCCTCGAGGGTATAACAAATATAACAAAATACATCTAACAGAAACATCACGTTTTAATTGTGATAAAGGACCGTAAAATAAAGATTTCAATAGATTTCGCCATAACGTAGAATACTGGGAAAACGGCAAGAATTCCTTGCAGGTAAAATATCAATTGATTATTGTTTCTTTCAGTGTTAAATACAATATTCCGAGACAAACCGGGAAATAATATCCTTCAATCGCATTAATGAGATATTTTTTTTTATTAATTAGTCACAAATACGGCAATCACATCTAATGTGCATTTGAAAGCATGTAATTGGTCGGAATCCAATAGAGAAGGAATTATTGTTCGGAGATTAGTTGTATATTAATGCTCGATTGTTTGTGGTTAATGTTAGGTTTTTAGTATTTGACGTGTGTTGTTCTCAATAAACTTAAGAGCATTTAAAGCTTTGGACAGGAGTTCTAGTTTTTGGGGCAAAACTAGAGGACAAGATATATCATAGATCACAAGTGCTGTATAAATGCAGAAAATGCTTATCTTGTACTGTGGGTAAAGATTAATACCACACAGTACAATATAAACATGTACCGAAGTACTCTACAACCAACAGACGGGTCTCCTATGGGTATCAAGTTTTAACATGTACAGAAGTACTTTACAACCAACAGACGGTACTCCTATGGGTATCAAGTTTTAAGATGTACAGAAGTACTCTACAACCAACAGACGGTACTCCTATGGCTATCAAGTTTTAAGATGTACAGAAGTACTCTACAACCAACAGATGGGACTCCTATGGCTATCAAGTTTTCGTAGCTGTTCCTCATTTCACATATTTTGTAAAAACTAACGAAAAAATCCGTTGCATGATGTTCTTTTAAAAGAACAGACTATAACAAGGGAAAATTAGTTTCAAGTTGCACATCAGTTCTACAGCTTATATATAAAGAGAATGAAAACAAAATAGTATAATGTGCAAATTTTGAGATAAGTATGTACATTGGTTGTTTGTTTGTTTGATTGTTTTTAACGCCACCTTCAACAATATTTCATTTATATCGTTGCAGTCAGTTTTATTAGTGGAGGAAATCGGAGGACCAGGAGAAAACCACCGATCTATCGTAAGTCACTGACAAACTTTATCACATAATGTTGTACACCTCGCCCTGATCGAGATTCGAACTCACAATATCAGTGGTGATAAGTACTGATTGCATAGGTAGTTGTAAATCCAACTACCATACGACTACGACACCCCCTATGTACTTTGTCATTATGTTGTTATTGATTTGTTCATTATTTTATTTTATTGATTACTTAAATTGTTTTTAGATCTCAATTCGTCCCTCGTTTTACACTAAATAATATAAAAATGTATATATATATATTGCAAATACTGCTAAGACGGCGATACAAGACTCTGCACACCTGTGTACATTTCACTTAATCAACTTTATTTCTTTCAAATAAATTCATAATATTTTTCTATGCATTAATATTCTCTTATCAATATGCTTAAATGCCCGTCACATATACCCAGCAAGGTCTCTACCCGTCAAAACCTAAATAAACAATGTAAAATCCACGGGTACTGATCTAAGTTTACGTGTAGGTGATTGATAACGCCGTATATTCTACCGATTTCCTCCATTTTCGTTGGTCACAGGTGTGAAAAGTCGAGAGTTGTGACACCTTGGGAAATTTGGTAAATAACTTACAATTCAAATTATGACAATTTTATCTAATCTTTTGATACGATTGGCAAATTTGTCAAGATAAGAAATACTATGGGATTCATTGAAATAAATATACATAATTTAAATAATCAGTCCGACGATTAGTTAGACAGAGCATAAATTTTGATAAGGGTAAATTATTGTGATCTGCTAAATAGTTTATTGTGACATAATTCTACTTCAAAGAATAATGTTTTGACAATCTGTATAGATACTGTGAACCACTGTCATTCTTTACTTTGAGACCGCAGATTATTTTTTTTAGGTGAACTCCATTAAACATTAAATGCCTGAAGTTGTGTTACGACAAATACCGAAAATTTAAGACCAGACCTATTCTAATGTTATTAAAATTAGATGTTTTTTGCATATTGTTTTCATAAAAAAATCTAATTTTAATTATTCAAAATATTATCAATGAAAATCCTAACTGGAGAGAAAACACATGTACAAAACAGTCAATTTATTAGAGGACAAGATGTTCTTAGTAGGTTTTGGTCTTTGTCACATTGCATTACTGAATACACTTAAATACTTAGTATAACACAGGCATATACATTCATATAATTGATTCGTTGTTAAGGCCATTTGAGCAGTATTTCAGCTATACTCATGACGAGAACTTAGGTTTACAAACATTAAATGCTGTACGTGAAATGGTGGCACTGGAATGATATTTTAGATAGAAATTTCGATTGTCATTGGAAAAAGAAAATATAATAACGGATATGGTCGGAAATTTTTCCTTTTAATCGGTCACCAACGACCACTTCTAACAAACTGTTGCTTATTTGGATACATGTTGTCAATTACATGTAAGGAGTGTTGGATTCTAAAAACACGAGACGGCGCTCATTTCTGTACTGTTCTAAGCCTTATTTTTTAGTTTTTTATAAATATTAATTTGGTCCTGTTAATGACTGATTGTTTTAAGTGTACCTGATGAAGGTTAATAACTGATTGTTTTAAGTGTACCTGATGAAGGTTATTAACTGATTGTTTTAAGTGTACCTGATGAAGGTTAATAACTGATTGTTTTAAGTGTACCTGATGAAGGTTAATAACTGATTGTTTTAAGTGTACCTGATGAAGGTTAATAACTGATTGTTTTAAGTGTACCTGATGAAGGTTAATAACTGATTGTTTTAAGTGTACCTGATGAAGGTTAATAACTGATTGTTTTAAGTGTACCTGATGAAGGTTAATGACTGATTGTTTTAAGTGTACCTGATGAAGGTTAATGACTGATTGTTTTAAGTGTACCTGATGAAGGTTAATGACTGATTGTTTTAAGTGTACCTGATGAAGGTTAATAACTGATTGTTTTAAGTGTACCTGATGAAGGTTAATAACTGATTGTTTTAAGTGTACCTGATGAAGGTTAATAACTGATTGTTTTAAGTGTACCTGATGAAGGTTAATGACTGATTGTTTTAAGTGTACCTGATGAAGGTTAATGACTGATTGTTTTAAGTGTACCTGATGAAGGTTAATGACTGATTGTTTTAAGTGTACCTGATGAAGGTTAATAACTGATTGTTTTAAGTGTACCTGATGAAGGTTAATAACTGATTGTTTTAAGTGTATCTGATGAAGGTTAATAACTGATTGTTTTAAGTGTACCTGATGAAGGTTAATAACTGATTGTTTTAAGTGTACCTGATGAAGGTTAATAACTGATTGTTTTAAGTGTACCTGATGAAGGTTAATAACTGATTGTTTTAAGTGTACCTGATGAAGGTTAATAACTGCTTGTTTTAAGTGTACCTGATGAAGGTTAATAACTGCTTGTTTTAAGTGTACCTGATGAAGGTTAATAACTGATTGTTTTAAGTGTACCTGATGAAGGTTAATAACTGATTGTTTTAAGTGTACCTGATGAAGGTTAATAACTGATTGTTTTAAGTGTACCTGATGAAGGTTAATGACTGATTGTTTTAAGTGTACCTGATGAAGGTTAATGACTGATTGTTTTAAGTGTACCTGATGAAGGTTAATGACTGATTGTTTTAAGTGTACCTGATGAAGGTTAATGACTGATTGTTTTAAGTGTACCTGATGAAGGTTAATAACTGATTGTTTTAAGTGTACCTGATGAAGGTTAATAACTGATTGTTTTAAGTGTACCTGATGAAGGTTAATAACTGATTGTTTTAAGTGTACCTGATGAAGGTTAATAACTGATTGTTTTAAGTGTTCCTGATGAAGGTTAATAACTGATTGTTTTAAGTGTACCTGATGAAGGTTAATAACTGATTGTTTTAAGTGTACCTGATGAAGGTTAATAACTGATTGTTTTAAGTGTACCTGATGAAGGTTAATAACTGATTGTTTTAAGTGTACCTGATGAAGGTTAATGACTGATTGTTTTAAGTGTACCTGATGAAGGTTAATGACTGATTGTTTTAAGTGTACCTGATGAAGGTTAATGACTGATTGTTTTAAGTGTACCTGATGAAGGTTAATGACTGATTGTTTTAAGTGTACCTGATGAAGGTTAATAACTGATTGTTTTAAGTGTACCTGATGAAGGTTAATAACTGATTGTTTTAAGTGTACCTGATGAAGGTTAATAACTGATTGTTTTAAGTGTACCTGATGAAGGTTAATGACTGATTGTTTTAAGTGTACCTGATGAAGGTTAATGACTGATTGTTTTAAGTGTACCTGATGAAGGTTAATGACTGATTGTTTTAAGTGTACCTGATGAAGGTTAATAACTGATTGTTTTAAGTGTACCTGATGAAGGTTAATAACTGATTGTTTTAAGTGTATCTGATGAAGGTTAATAACTGATTGTTTTAAGTGTACCTGATGAAGGTTAATAACTGATTGTTTTAAGTGTACCTGATGAAGGTTAATAACTGATTGTTTTAAGTGTACCTGATGAAGGTTAATAACTGATTGTTTTAAGTGTACCTGATGAAGGTTAATAACTGCTTGTTTTAAGTGTACCTGATGAAGGTTAATAACTGCTTGTTTTAAGTGTACCTGATGAAGGTTAATAACTGATTGTTTTAAGTGTACCTGATGAAGGTTAATAACTGATTGTTTTAAGTGTACCTGATGAAGGTTAATGACTGATTGTTTTAAGTGTACCTGATGAAGGTTAATGACTGATTGTTTTAAGTGTACCTGATGAAGGTTAATGACTGATTTTTTTAAGTGTACCTGATGAAGGTTAATGACTGATTGTTTTAAGTGTACCTGATGAAGGTTAATAACTGATTGTTTTAAGTGTACCTGATGAAGGTTAATAACTGATTGTTTTAAGTGTACCTGATGAAGGTTAATAACTGATTGTTTTAAGTGTACCTGATGAAGGTTAATAACTGATTGTTTTAAGTGTACCTGATGGAGGTTAATAACTGATTGTTTTAAGTGTACCTGATGAAGGTTAATAACTGATTGTTTTAAGTGTACCTGATGAAGGTTAATAACTGATTGTTTTAAGTGTACCTGATGAAGGTTAATAACTGATTGTTTTAAGTGTACCTGATGAAGGTTAATAACTGATTGTTTTAAGTGTACCTGATGAAGGTTAATAACTGATTGTTTTAAGTGTACCTGATGAAGGTTATTCCAGAAACGAGTTGTAAGCACTAAATTTGACATCTACGTTTTTATTACATTTATTTATTTATATTTATATTTTCACACATTGGAAGGTGCTATAAATATCAATCTTCATCTTTTGTGGTTTTGTTGTTTCTGTATTTTTCTTTATAATTTTTTTTTTTGTGTTTCTTTATTCTGTTCGGAGAGCTGAATATTAAGATACATGTATATTTTGTCATTTTTGATTAATTACAAAGGCCAGGTGCAATAAGGTAGCAGATAAGATCTGTTCGATGTATAGACTAGATTTTTCGTTTGGTCACGTTCAAGGTGTTAATTTCTGTTTGTTTATTGATACAAACATATGTGTAAAATTCATCACAAAGTTTTCTCAGATCAAAGGTGATGAACGTTATGATCGTTTGAACTTTTGACGTCACTACAACAAAGGAACATAGTTCAAGACCTTTGACGATATTTTTTTCTCGAAGATGCCATGCCATGACATCAAGATGGTTTATTTGACTAAAACACTATAAGCTTGCTCTTTTGTCACCATAATTAGTCAAAATATTCAATCATATATGAATAAAATTGTGATGTTTGTTGCGTTATTACCACACATTTTCTTGACTGTCACTGAAAGAAGAGTTTGAAGATACCAAAGAGTAATCAGAACCCGTAAATCAAAGGACAGACAATATAATGACCAACAGAAAAAGGACAAAAGAACAAACAACGATCTACAAAACACTACACGGAAAACTAAGATCGAGTAACACGAACCCCATTAAAACTGAGAGTTTGATATACACATGTACATGTAGTTGCCAAATTCATTTATATTAAATCTATTTAATTTTTATTTTTTGACTGTGTTTTGTCTGTATTTTTTAAGCAGTAAAATTATAATTTCCATAGTTTGACTGAGTTACAATGAAAGAAATATGAATTTTTCTAGTGGGAGTGTGTGATATCTGTGTGTTCCAAATTGGCTTTCACTTTCAATATTATAGGACACGTGTTAAACATAGAAACACAAACTGAAGCTGACATCCCAAAACAGGCAATCATTTTCTTACTGATCTATTTTTGCTTATAAATGATTGTAATCGGCAAGTAAAAAAGAATTGTGTATCATTAACTTGTTATTTTTCACTTTGCAAATTCTTTTTTTTTGCAATGTTATAATAGAGTCTTTTTTCATCAAATTTATGTATGTGACGAAAATATTGAACTATACACAACTTTAAAAGAAAAAAATTAATAAATAGCTAGTCATTGTTAACCTTCATAAAATAATAAAAATTTACACGAAATTTTATTAAAATTCTAAAGGTAATGCTTCTCCAGCTTAGTAACACAATCTATTTAAATGTAGTTCCCAAAATGTGGCTTAGATGATATAAAATACATGTATGAACAATAAGTATATACATCAGAATTCTCTTTAGTAAAAAAATAAAATATTGTGTGTTTTAAAAAGTAGGTAAAGCTTAGATAATTCATAAAATAATAGCTTCTCACATACATTCACTTACCTTCTTCAATTTCATAATATCTTGAAATATATATATCTATTTCCATGTAAACATAAAATTGGAATTTTCATGTCATAACATATCAATACATAAATAGTAATGCTATTTTAAGACATTATTCCTAAAATATGTAATAAGGGATTTTTTAGATTTAACTAAAAAATATTTTATTGTCATAGATCAACACATGCTTTTTTAAAAAAAAAAATATCATGGAAGTTTGAAACTTCTTATTATAAATACACGTACTTCTTTAAATAACTAAGATGCTTAAAACATACACGAATTTACAAATGGGTCCTTTTACAATTTTAAAATATCAAAATGAGGGTAAATAATGTGCATTGCCAAAAAAATATGAAAATAATTTTTTTTTGTACCAGATACAACTTCTAATTTTAATTAATATAATTAGACACAGTAACACAATGCACTAAGTTATTATAATACGTCTTTGGAAATAGTAAATTGAGGAAGATATAAATAGAAATGTCGCAGTGGGTGGCCAATTAAAATATATTCACTACCTTTTCGTACTTTTCGTACTATTCTAGTTTTAAAATAGTTTAAACATATTTTTAATTTGTAAATGTTGAATATGTTTACAAATTATGCATTTTTAAGCATAAAAAGATTCCGAAACAAATGGCATTCAGCTTAAACAAATCGTTCTCGGTTCGTCTTTACCCCCAGTTGGAGGAGGACGCATGTCTTATTTATGTTATTTATCTTTGTTTACGTATTGTGGTGTCAAGCACGTCCTGACTATATGAGTAACATGGCGGGTGCATTATAAGAGGCAGGAAGTGCCTACCCTTCCCGAGCACCTGGGTTCACCCCTGGTTTTTGGTGTGTTCCGTGGTGCTCAGATTTTTAATTTTCTGTGTTGTGTTGTGTTTTTTGCTTTTTTTGTCTTCGTCCTGTGTCTGGTGTGCGAAATGTTGCCAGTGTCTCTGGATTGTCCATTCTTGATTGCTCCTTCGATTTTCTCTAACATTTATTTCTCCTGAATCATTTATATACAAGAAAATATATGTAAGTATATGCTAGCTATGTCAAACATTTTTACGACGATTTCAATCTTCTATCTATCGTTTATCTATGTGACGATAAACAATTTTTTAGAAGATTACGTCTATGTGACAATAACGAAATCTTACGACGATTACATTCGGTTGTCTATGTGACAATAACGAAATCTTACGACGATTACATTCGGTTGTCTATGTGACAATAAAAAACACATATGACGATTAGATTCGTACCTGTTTGTGACAATATTACAATATTATTTAATTTCCATTTAAATATCGTAATACGATTACAAAATGTACATTCATATGCTTATAAGAAGCTAAAATATAATATAATATAAATTTTATAAGCCGGTGATGAAAACGAAACATCTAACAATATCACAATAGTCTATGTGATGACAAAAGTCTTATCAAGAGTTTATTTACGAGTCTATTTGATGACTAAATTCCTACCACAATTATATATATAAAGTCGATGTGATGACAAATGTATTACCAAGATAACATATGTCTATATTATGTTTTATAGAAAAATTTTGTATTTTCATAATCTGACACCCTACCGGGTACGTCAGTCTATGTATACGTTTGGAACCGTAGATATATATCAGGTGATATACGTTTCAAACATATGTACATTGTTTTGTATTGTGATGTAGTGTCCACCTTGGAACGGGTATGTTGCAATAACAAGCATACCAACCTCATCGGTGGTGTAATGGTTGGCATGCTGGCCTCCAGTGTGGTATATCGTCGGTTCGAGCCCCTGTCTGGTCAAAACAAAGACATATAGAATGGTTATTTGCATTTCTCCGCTAAGCACGCAGCACTAAGGAGGATGAACAAAGACTGGTTGGCTCGGAATCAGGATAATGTGTCGAATGGATCGAAATGACTACCCACAGACTGTTATTTTCATTGCGCTAGCACTATAAAAATCCAGTTAAGTGTGTTGATCTAGTACAAAGCAGATATCAACTCGTCGAAATGTAACTTATAGACGCCATGTAATAGATGAAAAATCATCCACTCATTCAGTCACAACCATACTAGTCAAGTCTGATGTGAACTTGCATTATACTCAGTGGTAACTGACCACTCTATATTTATGTTTGAAATCTACAGTTCCTAAATAATGTAATTTATCAAAACTACAGCTATCGTGTTTATGTTCTGTGGTTTACTTGCTTTCCAATCTTTAGACTGTGAGCGTACACGGAGAGGTTATTTCAGAATCTTTAGACTGTGAGCGTACACGGAGAGGTTATTTCAGAGTCTTTAGACTGTGAGCGTACACGGAGAGGTTATTTCAGAATCTTTAGACTGTGAGCGTACACGGAGAGGTTATTTCAGAGTCTTTAGACTGTGAGCGTACACGGAGAGGTTATTTCAGAGTCTTTAGACTGTGAGCGTACACGGAGAGGTTATTTCAGAGTCTTTAGACTGTGAGCGTACACGGAGAGGTTATTTCAGAGTCTTTAGACTGTGAGCGTACACGGAGAGGTTATTTCAGAGTCTTTAGACTGTGAGCGTACACGGAGAGGTTATTTCAGAGTCTTTAGACTGTGAGCGTACACGGAGAGGTTATTTCAGAGTCTTTAGACTGTGAGCGTACACGGAGAGGTTATTTCAGAGTCTTTAGACTGTGAGCGTACACGGAGAGGTTATTTCAGAGTCTTTAGACTGTGAGCGTACACGGAGAGGTTATTTCAGAGTCTTTAGACTGTGAGCGTACACGGAGAGGTTATTTCAGAGTCTTTAGACTGTGAGCGTACACGGAGAGGTTATTTCAGAGTCTTTAGACTGTGAGCGTACACGGAGAGGTTATTTCAGAGTCTTTAGACTGTGAGCGTACACGGAGAGGTTATTTCAGAGTCTTTAGACTGTGAGCGTACACGGAGAGGTTATTTCAGAGTCTTTAGACTGTGAGCGTACACGGAGAGGTTATTTCAGAGTCTTTAGACTGTGAGCGTACACGGAGAGGTTATTTCAGAGTCTTTAGACTGTGAGCGTACACGGAGAGGTTATTTCAGAGTCTTTAGACTGTGAGCGTACACGGAGAGGTTATTTCAGAATCTTTAGACTGTGAGCGTACACGGAGAGGTTATTTCAGAGTCTTTAGACTGTGAGCGTACACGGAGAGGTTATTTCAGAGTCTTTAGACTGTGAGCGTACACGGAGAGGTTATTTCAGAGTCTTTAGACTGTGAGCGTACACGGAGAGGTTATTTCAGAGTCTTTAGACTGTGAGCGTACACAGAGAGGTTATTTCAGAATCTTTAGACTGTGAGCGTACACGGAGAGGTTATTTCAGAGTCTTTAGACTGTGAGCGTACACGGAGAGGTTATTTCAGAGTCTTTAGACTGTGAGCGTACACGGAGAGGTTATTTCAGAGTCTTTAGACTGTGAGCGTACACGGAGAGGTTATTTCAGAGTCTTTAGACTGTGAGCGTACACGGAGAGGTTATTTCAGAGTCTTTAGACTGTGAGCGTACACGGAGAGGTTATTTCAGAATCTTTAGACTGTGAGCGTACACGGAGAGGTTATTTCAGAATCTTTAGACTGTGAGCGTACACGGAGAGGTTATTTCAGAATCTTTAGACTGTGAGCGTACACGGAGAGGTTATTTCAGAATCTTTAGACTGTGAGCATACACGGAGAGGTTATTTCAGAATCTTTTGACTGTGAGCGTACACGGAGAGGTTATTTCAGAATCTAGACTGTGAGTCCACGGAGAGGTTATTTCAGAATCTTTAGACTGTGAGCGAACACGGAGAGGTTATTTCAGAAATGCGTCGTCCGCACTAAATTCGATATCTACGTTTTTATCACTAGATCTGCTGGTAGATTATTACTATTATTAGTCCCCGAGAGTATCACCTGCCCAGTAGTTAGTGCTTCTGCACTGACAATGTTTATTATAAATAGCTATGTTCGTAAATAATGTCATTTATTGACACTTGGTCAATCTCCTTATGCATATTTAACCTTAGCCGAATTGACTATCCTGTTTAGAACTTTTGGTTTACTTTGTCCAACAGACTTTTAAATTACTATTAGTATTTGGCTTTCCAATCTTGTGACTATGCTGAATGTTATTCCAGAAACCAGTCGTTCGCCATTATATTTCTATATTTTTATTAAAAGGGCATATCCTTTTAAATGGACGCTAGAATCATGAGTCTCTCGTGGCTCAGAAACAGGAAATGAATTCGGCCATGCCATTATTTGCCAGCACATTGATGCCGCAGTGTACCATATCATGCTTCGAAAAGAACAAAAATAAAAAAGTATTTGTCAACTAAAAAATTCTAACTTACACTGTTTGATTTATTGAATTTTCAGGCGTATATATTAATGATATATAATGAAACGCCATATTCTTTCAGGATATATATACTAGTATAAAAATATTCTTTTCTTAGTCGATAACAATTAACAAACGGACTCGTGTGTGTAATGTTTAGCGTGCTCGACTCGATGGTGTAAAGATAGTCGGATCAAATCAATGATTAAAATTGACAATTGCTGCTTTCTCGCAAAGCACAGACATAAGGAGTAAGGGCAAGAACTAGTTGGCTCGGAGTCAGGAGAATGTGCTCGACTGAAGGTCTATGTTAAAGATAAATTTATAATATCCAAAATGAGAAACATAACAGCTTTGCAAGTTAAACATAGTCATGTTTCATGTGAACTGTTTCTTCAGTGATCTAGCGCTATTAAAATCCAACCCAGCATTTTGAATTAGTGCAAATCAAATAGCATCATCCTTTCATCTAAATGTAACTTGTTCTTTCTGGTCAGGATATAGCCGAGAGATTTTTCAATTGACATTAAACAACAATCACTCACTCACTGTTACATTATACTGCATATCATCAGTAGAGGTGACTGTACACATATGGATATAAATTTTCTTTCTTTTCAAGATTATATTTTAAAATATAATATATCAGTATCCACACAGGCCTTTTTTCAGATTATATTAAAACATATACATCAATACCCATGTATGTTATGTATATTCTTAATACCATTATTTTATTTCGATTTTCTTTTCAATGTGATATAGAAGAATGAAGTGGCTCAGATATATATATACATTGTGTATATGACATTCATATTAATGAGAAGAAATCAAACGTTGCACTTGAATAAATCATTCTGTTCTTTAATCGTTGACTGAGCAATATCCGGTTTTCATTTAAATGAACTCTTTTGTGATAAAGGTATGTTATGTGTATGCCCTAAACACCTGGTGTAAACAAATGCAGAAGCATTATTCATTGCGATACTTAGTGTGGAAATTTCACATTTTAGAAACAATCCTTTAACCATTTGAATTTCTTTTTACCATTGAATAACGTAAATTTTCGACATGTGTGTTCATTTTGAACTAGTTCGTTCTTTTTAATAGGATGGGATTATCACATTGTAGAATTGTCTTCTTTATTTACAGACTTTTAAGCAATAAACCACTTGTGGATGACCACCTATGAGACACCTGCAAATGATGACTTGATAAATCAAATAGGTTTCAATTCAAGCTACAACAAAGTTTATATGATACATGGCGAGGCGTTCCAAATATGGCATATGTTTACATTACTGAAGCAAGTCATCCAGTAAACACAATGATGCATAATTTAAGGTATTACATCATACTAAATTTTATAAAAACATATTGTATGGTCCTCGATAAAGGAAATAATAACGCACATATCTAAGTCAGTGAGCACGACGCTATTCTGGAATAAACTTCATCCGGTACGCTTCATAGTTTGAAGATTAGAAAGGGAAAACAAGAAAAACTCTTTTCTAGCATGAAAATCAAAGGGCCTAAACAAGATAGCCAAATCGTCTAAGGCTACATATGCCGATAAAAGAATCACAACGCATAAACACCCAAAAACATCATGAGCTATAGTAGTGACTTAAAAGTGGTTTTATAAAGGTTTACAATGTTGATAGCGACGTCGTCTACACTATCAGATTGTTTCAAAGATGGTCGACAAAATAAACATTTATTTAATTGAAATACGTCCCCCAAATAAATGTAAAGTACCATTTGCACATATAATGTGTAAGTGATTGATTGTTACTTGTCATCACGTGATCAATCTTTTTTTCAGATTTCTTTTGCGATGGCTATAATGTCGGCTTTACTCTGGACCAACACGTTGAACTAGATTTGAAAACAATTCATAGGTATACATGTCACATTATTTGGACACACTATCCGTTCTCTGAACCAATCTACAGGTATTGTTCATACTATTTAATGTCGTCTGCTTCGTGGAGAAGTCCATTCCCAGATAGATAATAAATAATTAAATATAACGGACTGACACCGTGAACTGTTTGTTAAAAAACCAACCAAATTAATATATGCAAGTCAATACTTTTATGAGGAGGTACGTTATATACCTGTCCAAAACACCTGGTATAAACAAATATATCAGAAACATATTATATTATGTAAATGTCAGTCTAATATTTGTTATGTAGTTTCACAAGCTTCTAAAGTTTGCTTGACATTTAAGGTTAGTTTATTACATTCTCGTTGTCCATTCATAGCTCGGTATTTCTGGAAGGACCATAAACATGGATTACTATCAAATGACAGAGATTTGGATTTCGTAGTTAATTTTTGTAAGCTATTTTATTTTATTTTATTAAAAAGTTAAAAGTATATGACACATTACATGCAAAGAGTGGACATATTAAATAACGGTAGATATGATACCCTTGTATTCAGCTCTATTATTTTATGCGGAAGATCGGTGGTTTTCTTCGGATTCCTCCACCAAAAAACTAACCGCCACGATATAACTGAAATATTGTTGAAAGTGGCGTTAAACACCATAACACACCTATTTGTTATGGCTATATTTAGAAATCTACCATTCGTTTTGGTAAAGGTTATTTATACACGATGTACGATCTCGTACATGTTTTAAATCGTAAATAACCATGTAGAATTTAGGCGTCGAATATTTAAACGTGTACTTGCAAAATCTTGTAAGTGAATTTTCACACACAAGAAACCAGATTTTTAGAGCAAAATAAGCTTATCGAGTTTCTGAATACAGTATACAATCACAAACACTTCCCAAATCACAAAAATACAGAACGTATAAACAAAATACCATACCGTGAGGACAGCTAAAAAACGTAGAAACGATCAAGATCCCGAACAAACATATATATACATAACCGCTCACTTTCCAAGCTTGGTACAGGCATTGCAATAAAAAAGTGGCGGTGTTAAAAAGATAGTTTCATGTGCCAAACTATCCCCTCTTAGTGAAATGATGCGGTCGTGCAAGTGATTTCCAAAGGTGGGTAAAATGACATCCTCTAATAGAACCATACATAACTCGTGTCACTGGATGAGCAGTGTTGTTGTAGAGAAACATTACAATGTAAAGATAATTTAGAGATGCACACGATATATCTCCTTTCAATTATCATATTAAATTAAACTATATCACTTTTTCAACTGAAACGGGTGTATATACTGTCTTAAACTGAATGTATATGTAAGTCTCTGACAGATTTTGTTCAAGCTAGGAAATTCTCTCACAAAATTGAGAGCTGCTGCCAAGGTCGGTCTTAGGAGGTGTGGGGCCCAATTGCTGTTTCCTGTAAAACATACAGTGTGTTGTTGTGTGTACTTGAACAGCCGAGAGTATGCGCGGGGCACAATTGGGAGGAATTGTCTTAATGCCGATCTTGTCTACTGCCTTGTATAATAGATTTCATACCATAGCAGACATGTTAAATGTATCTAATCTCTTGTTCTTACGTAGAGAAAAAACGACTACTGTAAGCAAAAAACGATCACCCCATGTTACAAGTTAAATAAACAATCACCCCATGTTACAAGTTAAATAAACAACCACCCCCCTTCGAGAGGATGAACAGTAAACAAAACATGACAAGACTAGATAAGCATCTCCAGTTGTTATGCCTATATATGTGAAAACGTACAATAATTTGGTTCCCACAAATCTTGACGTTATGCTAATAAGGCGCTATAATAGTATACGTGAAAACGTAACACTATTCTGGTTCCCACCAACTATGATGTTAGTATACGTGAAATCGTACACTATTCTGGTTCCCACCACCTATGACGTTAGTATACGTGAAATCGTACACTATTCTGGTTCCCACCACCTATGACGTTAGTTTACGTGAAATCGTACACTATTCTGGTTCCCACCACCTATGACGTTAGTATACGTGAAATCGTACACTATTCTGGTTCCCACCACCTATGACGTTAGTATACGTGAAATCGTACACTATTCTGGTTCCCACCACCTATGACGTTAGTATACGTGAAATCGTACACTATTTTGGTTCCCACCACCTATGACGTTAGTATACGTGAAATCGTACACTATTCTGGTTCCCACCACCTATGACGTTAGTATACGTGAAATCGTACACTATTCTGGTTCTCACCACCTATGACGTTAGTATACGTGAAATCGTACACTATTTTGGTTCCCACCACCTATGACGTTAGTATACGTGAAATCGTACACTATTCTGGTTCCCACCACCTATGACGTTAGTATACGTGAAATCGTACACTATTCTGGTTCCCACCACCTATGACGTTAGTATACGTGAAATCGTACACTATTCTGGTTCCCACCACCTATGACGTTAGTATACGTGAAATCGTACACTATTTTGGTTCCCACCACCTATGATATTAGGCTAAAAAGATGCTATACGTATACGTGAAAATGTAACACTAATTTAGTTCCCACAACTCATGACGTGAGGTTAAGGAGGTTGTGTCTAAAGACCACAAAAGTTTCAAAAGATTCCCATCTGTTGCATGTCTCTTCTATTCAACTGACGACTCTCCTCTTCGGGCGTTTTTCAGTAAATGAGACAAAATTATTGCAAAGTACGATCCCCCTTTGTGTTAAATACCAATATGGACGTAACTTCTCTGTGGTTCGTGACGGGTATTTAGATAATCCGAAATTGAAATTTTTTTCTGCTGTATTGATCTTAAATATTATCGCCGTTTATTAATTTATTGTATTGGCCATGCAGAACTAAACGTGATTTGTATGCACATTATTAAGTTGTATCGTATGTGGCCCATTGCACAACTGTAGATATGTGTAGATGAAGCGTAAAGACCGATACAGTCCAATACATGGGAAAACATACGCATTAATTCACATAATGAAAATAATTTTTCACTTTACTAATTATATATACAAGGTTTATATATTGTTGCAGTTGTCAACGTATTTGCCTGTTTATAAGCTAAATACGTCATTTTAGGTTTATTATTTGTAAGCCGTGATTTCATCAAACAGCGTGCACGTAACACGTCAGAGATTCCCAAAAACTCGTTTAATCGTTCAAATGATGAATATTAGGTTTCAGTTCCAAATTTAGCAGGAATAAGATAATTTATTTAAAGGAACTCTTAATCAGCGTGGGAATGTCCTATGCCGTCATGCGTCAGGCAACATATTTAGGGTTGACATGAACGATATATGTCAAGCAATATAACGGGAATGTGTGGACATTTTCCTGTTACAAGTGATTCGTCAGAGAGCTACAATATGTCATTGTTATCAATATTTCCGTTCTATTTTTTATCGTTAATAAAGTTTGTTATTATTATTATTATTATTATTATTATTATTATTATTGTTGTTAACATTTAAATAAACGTTGGAGAATACAGAAAGCCAATAAAAAATGGACAATCCAGAGAAACAGGCAACAAGACGAAGAAAAACAAAGCAAAAACACAACATAATATGCATTGAACACCACTATATGCAAACAAACACAAATAACGTAAATAAAACATGCTGAAGAAGAACCGAAGATCGTTTTTGTGCGGATATCGCAACGGACATCACAACATGGAACTCAGAACGTAAATACACAAAATAGGACAGCACAAAAAACTATTTAAAATGACCAATACGGATCACACCAAAAATAAAACCGGGGGTTAACCCAGATGCTCGCGAATGGTCAGCAGTCTCCGCTTATTATAAGACACCCCATATACAGTCAAGGACGGTAAAAGTCTTGGCAGGGATAGCAAGAAGCAATAGTCTTAATTAAAACACATTGCGAAAAATAAATAATTTTCAGCAAATGATATAATAACACAATTGAATCCCATTTCGTGGGTATATGCAATTTTTTAGATAGTGATATCTTAGCTGAAACCTTGATGAATCCACGAGGAGGAACCAGAACATAAAATATTTCTCAATTCCATACGAGGTCTGTTTGACTGCTTCAAAAACTATATACATTGTATACATATAATGGAGTCGTGACACCAGTTTCTGTCTTAATATGAGGCAGATGTATACATACAATAAAAAGAAAATAACACAAAAATACCAAGCACATTATAACCATTCCAACAAACAACAGCAGATTATAAAGACTATGAATTTCAATCAGCACAAAAAAATACCTGGTTAGAAAGAATTGAAAAGGCCATGCATGCATGTTTTAACTGTATGTGATAAACGAGGATTACCAACCCATTTATTAATAGTAATAGGTTCATGCGAGGTATACTCAATACAACATTATGTGATAAACTTTGTAAGTGACTTGTGGCAAGTCAGTGGTTTTCTCCTGGTACTTCGGTTTCCTCCACCAATAAAACTGACCGCCACGATACAACTGAAATATTATTGAAAGTGGCGTTAAGCATCATAACCATGCCCATTAATTGTAATGTACATACATGTATATAATCTGGAAGTCGCATGGGTTTATCTTTTCTCGTTTTCCCTTTATGACATAAGATAACAAGGATTATAAGTTCATCGTTGGGCTATTAAAGTGTTGATTACTACCTGTTGTCTGTTGTTGAATGTTTATTAACATTCTGCTCTTTTTGCAAGCTGAACCCGTTAAAATTCTCATCCGACCTAGAATAACTTTTTCGTTTGTCGCCTTTTCCTTCATCAACTATCAGTTGCGTAGTACAAGTTCACGCGAAAGGTCACACGAATATGGGCGTAAATATTGTCTTCCATACAGAAATGATTTTCAGATGATGTTTTATTTTGACGAAATAAGAAAAGGTTAACTTTATATTTACGAAAGGTCTATTTGGTGTTAAATTGTGTTTTAAATATATTCATTGGTTCACATATTTAGGTTAATAAGTAATACTTTATCCTTTTAATTGTCTCGATTTTTCTTGTATTCTGTATAGCTTTAAACCACAAAATGTTATCATCAATTGCTAAGCTGATATATACGTATATTTAATGGTATCCAATAGCAACTATCAAGTTTATAGAATGAAAAACTGACCACAGACAACAAGAGGGCATATAACTAATCTCCACAACCCTTAAAGGAGAGAATGTACGACATCGTTTTAGAATTCCCTCCCCATTTACCATAGGTAATGTACCAACACTGTTAGTGTGAATTATGATCTATCTCAACTCTATACTAATGCCAGTTTAATAATTTGCATGAAGAGCTATGGAATCAACTTTATGTTTTAATTCTGTGGACAAACAAGGAAAAGTGTCTTGTTTTTTAAGCAGTTTTGACAGACATTTATTCTACCGTGGATATATAGACTTGTTTTTCGTGAATACCATTTGAATTTTCAAAATTACCAAAACCTCACAAATTCAAGTTTCCTAATTAATATGAAGTTATTATTATATAGCCATATACTGTGCATTTCAATTGGGTGTATTTGTGAGATAAATTTGGTTTGGTTTGGTTTATGGTGTTAAATTAAATGCCACTTTCAACAATATTTCAGTTATATTATCGTGGCGTTCAGTTTTATTGGTGGAGGAAACACGTGTACCAAGAGAAAACTACCGACATGTCGCAAGTCACTGACAAACTTAATCACATAATGTTGTATCGAGTACACCTCGCCATGAACGAGGTTCGAACTTTTTAAAAATGTGATTACACTTTTAAAACGCGAAAACATGTGAATTACTTCACTGTTGAAATTTAATCCATATCAATATGTTTCAAGTAAGTGAGTGAGTGATTGTTGTTTAACGCCAAAAATATGTTTCAATAATGTGTATCTAACAATATTATTTTTGCTTAGGTAATTATCTATCACTACGCCACAATGATTTGATTGTGGTTATGGTATTTAACAAGTGGCTGGTTGGTTTATGGTGTTTAACGCCACTTTCAACAATATTTCAGCTATATCATGGCGGTCAGTTTTATTGACGGAGGAAACAAGAGTACACACATAATATTGTATCGAGTACAACATTTTTAAAATTTGGTTACACTTTTAAAACGCGATAAAATGTAAATTACTTCGCTGTTGAAATTTAATAGGTTTCAATAATGTGTATTTAACAATATTCTTTGTGCTTAGATAATTATTTATCGTTACGCCACAAAAATGTGATTGTTGTGGTTAGAGTATCTAACAAGTGTGATGTATAATGTCGAGCAAGTTATCGCTTAACACGTACTTATAAATAAGATAAGAAATTGAACTGACTGCGTCCAAAACTATGACGGAATTACTGCCCGTACCAAAAAAAATGATCTTAGAATTCATATTTCGACGAAGCACTGTGCTTGTACAAAAATATCTCTGACGTATGCGTTTTAATTTATAAGTTATGAACAAATGTTTATTTTTAAAATTTAAAATTCTACTTTCAGCAAAAATACAGGTAAATACATATAAAACTTAAATGTGTTTTTAATTGAATTATATGTTACAGATCCCGTTACTACTCACTATCGAGAACTTGGATTAAAATTCGTATAAATTTAATTTGCTATGGTTAGAGTTATCATGTTTAATGCCACTTTCAATAATATTGCAGTTATATTCTGGCGGTCAGTTTTTTGGTGGGGGAAAAAACCACCGACCTGTCGCAAGTTACTGACCAACTTTATCACATAATGGTGTATCGAGCACACCTGGCCATGAGCGGGATTCGAACTCACAACTTGGTGATAGGCACTGATTGCACAGGTAGTTGTAAATCCAACTACCATATGATCACAACCATGACAGTCCAATGTGCGTAAGTGTAATGCACCACTTATATATATTTAGTTAATATTTTTATTCCATTAATGAAAAGAAATGGGTCAGCACGATTTTCATGTGCATTCAATACGAAAGTATACGAATGGTGTTTAACGCCAACTTTAGCAATATTTCAACTATATCGTGGCGTATGAATGTAAACAAACAGAAAAATGCTAATATACATGTATTGTATATATGTGTGTAAAATAATAAGCATTTGATTTACATTTACTGGGGTTTGTACGGTAAAGCAAACAAAATGTAATTTAATATTTTATTTTAAATAGTCGCATCAAAGTTAAGACAAAAATTCCTAATGTTTTTCTGTTCCTAATAAACATAATCTTATACATTTAAGATAATATTGTATGGCTATTGAATACTTGATCAAATTATTTAAATATATCTACAACTTGTTGGATATGTAAAACGTGGGTACTTCTACATATGTCTCGGACCTTTATCAGGTAATGACGATTTCGGACCAACGACCGAAAAGGCCATCTGTCAATGACCCACGACAATTTATCACCTTATCATAGTTAACATCGACATAACGAGGATTTATATTGCAAAGTGTAAATTTGGCCGTCGATTTCATACACTGTTTACACTGAAGTGAAATTGAATGCTGGTTTTCCGTTCCGCGGTTCGCTTATGTTTGCTGACTTTGTTTGCTCTTTATTTCTTTATTAAACAACTTTAATTGACTACTGTATTTTAAGTTCCAAAACCTTATTTTGCATGTAAATATTAGCTTTTATAAAAATAAGAGTTAAACAAAATACAAATACACACATATACCAGTCATCAAATGTCACAAAGGAAGATCAATTAAAGCAGAAAACATTGACAACACAATTTTTAGCTGAATTAAAATCTGCCAATTTGACCATTTTATTGTACGCCCTTGTTATGATTCAACATTAAATGTATAAATTGCACATTCGTCAAAAGCAAAAGTATAGTATTTGTGATCGATGATCGATATCAATCAACAAATAACCTTCATCAGATACCTCTTCAAAGCTAAACAATGTCAAAGTCTTTGGAAGCAAGAAAACGAAAAGGCCTCAACAGGATAACCAGAATAGGCTAAGGTCATCTATGTTTGAGGGAGAAGAATCTTAGTTTTAGGAACTGTTGTGTAAATCTCGAATTCGAATTATCGCTAGATCAACTTCCAATAATAACCACTTTAGTATATTCGAACCTTTCTCTCTATAGCTCAAAACTGACGATTATACTTCCTTGATTTAGGCCTAAAGACTTTACTCTGCCCAAACTCTCTATTCTTACTTGTACAACGGTTAACAATGATAACTGATATACCGGTATATGATGCATCCGTGCCAGTCGATGCATAATGATGAAATGGTTTAATTAAGATAATGTTAGTTAAAACATGAATTGAATTGTGTTGAAATTCCTGGCCGACACGAGCAGCAGTTAAATATGGAATTTACTAGAATTGGAACAGTTACATTCATGGAAAGTAATTATATTCTGACAGTGTGTCATCATTTGTGTTAACAAATGGCGTGTCATGTGTACAATTTAAAATTATGTTTATACTATATTTTCATAATATAAATTTGTTTTCTTAAATTCCAAGAAAATTTCGCACACCACTTTTATTCTATCAAATACCGGTGATTGTTTTAGCTCTTGATATTACATGTTTGCTGCTGTGTGATCAAGAGAAAGGAATCACTGGTGGCCACTTTTGATTCCATTTTTTAAATCAAAAATAATAATACACAATGTACATACATACTATAGTTTCTACATAAACGAAATTTACTTGAATCCAAGTTCATTTTTTTTGCACCAACAATTGTTTTGCTGTAAATTGATAATTTTCGTAAACGACGTGTGGCCCAAATGAAGCAAATGAAGGTTTTTGTTTTTGGCATAAAGCGTAGAAATCGTAGAAAGAAGAAGCAACGGGGCAAAAACAATAAGGCTACAAACTTCTTTTGGAATTGGACGACTTAACACCAAACTGGTATCAAATCTTCATAGTCTTTTTCTTCTTCTAAATGTGTGATAGTTAGGGGTACCAGCTTTCAGACATAATAAAACTAGACGAATACTTGGTTCATTCTCTCCACTCACCCAGTGCGCTAAATGCGACAGATTGGAAAGATTAATTACTGTTTTAGAGTCATATTCCTATTTTTTGAGTTTTATAAAGCTTTCATTGTTGTCTCACTTATGATATTTTCGCATCCTATGCATGATTGGCTATCAATGTTGAACAAACAAACAAAAAGGACTAATACAAATAGCATAAAAACTATTCAGAAGTGGGCTTTTTCTTTCTCTAAAATAATGGTTTGATTTTATTGGTATTCGTTATGATATTCTTAAAAAAGACTGACTTTTTTTTTGAAAATTTGCAAATTGTATTTTATTTTTGTTCCTTTTCAAAAAAACTCACATACTTATATAAATATACTCTCAAACCGACCATCACTTCAGCTGATATACAATTCCATTTCTTTATGATATCAGGGTTGTTTAAGGTTTAATAACTACGTATATCTTTTCTGATGCAACAATTTTCAAAAGTTTAAGAGTACTTAAGCGAGTACAAAATGAATATTCGAATTTTATTGTTGAAAATTGAATCACAACCACCATCCTGATGGGGGGGGAAATGAACACTGGGGAAAAATAAAAATTACTAGGATATATAGTGGATCGATCACATGACGTCATAGTAATCGGAATATGCTTGGTACTTTAATTGATATGTCTTGAAACTGAGCTATGTATATCATTTTCTCTAAATTTGTAAATCTATATATACTTGCATTGTATAATAATACAAAGTCTAAGATTACAAGCATATACCTATATTACACATTACTTATTGTTAGTAAACTTGTGTCCTCACAAATAAATGAAATGCTGCACAAAAATAGGCATTCTTGGTTTGGTTTATGGTGCTTAACGCTTGTTGTTTGGTGCAGCATTTCATCTATTCAAGACGACAACAAGTTTACTCACAATAAGGCAGGTGTATGATAGGTAAAAAATAGGCGACACTGGGAAGAGATTGTGGACAAATGGTTTGATGCCACAATACAAAGGGAGATAATTAATGAATCTGATAAATGATTCCTTTAGAGAAGAAAAACACTTTATCTTCAAAATATTCATAAGCAGAATGTGGCTTGCTCCAATTTATACAAACATTGTTCTCTAATAAAGTGAACGATTTACTTACCGTCAGGAAAAACACTCCGCATCTTCAAATAACTGGTACATAGTCGAATTATGGAGGCTTTGTCCAACTGGCTTGTAATAGCCGAAGGGAGGGGTAACAGTTTTGCAAGTTCATAGAACTCTGCATTTTCTTTTTCTCTTCTAGATCTCGCCGCCGTCTTAGATTTATCTTTCATACCTCTTCTGAAATACACAATATTAATTCCTTCACATTTATCTATTAATGTTATCTATAAATTTGTCTTATAATAGTGGAAAGGTGAAATGTGTACTCTAGATGTCAATTTCAAATATTTCACTGATATTTGCTTATTAAAGGAAAGCAATTCTCTTTGTAAATATTGTCGGTTTTTTCAAAAATATATTGTATACTTGTAGTTGAAAAAGATTAGAGATTTACAAATAGGAGTACTTTTCCCTTTTTTTTTATACCTGTATAGTACATGTATATCTTCAAAAGGCGTCAGCAATTTTAATACTAAGATCAGAAGTCTGCTGACGGGATCTTTCTTCTTGAATGATTTTAAACTTTGATAAGATAGTTCTTCTCATTGTTTTAATTTGCGTGATAGATAATTATTGTATTAACAAATGTTGATATATTTTCGTGCGGGATTTATGTCCGGCTAGTAGGCATTTGACCCTACCCTCTTTTTTTTGTCTGTGTGGGTTGGAATTTAAACACCTCATACATTTTCTGTTATAAATTTTAAGTTTGATAATTTAATCACTCTAAATAAAGCACATTGAAGATATAAATTATATGCAAGTGCATATTCCAGATAAACTTTCAATTAATAATACCATTTCACAAAAACGAAAAGAGCTCATTCATTTTCATCATTTGTAATCGCAAATAGTAGTTATTTAATGAAACAGAATATATATATGATTTCAGAAAAAGAATAATTCTTTCTTAACTACTTGTAGGAACTGTCAACAAATCCAGAGAGAAAAAAATAATTTGCTGAAGTTTGATATTCCTATAGAATAGAATGGAACACATTCGAACTGGAGAAAACATTTGTTTTTGCTCCCCTCCCCCTTTTTTGATATTTTTTTTTAACCCAACGCCATATTATTTACCTGATGTCTGACTGCGTGAAATTTAGATATAGTTGCTTCATTAATTCAAACTTTCTTTCCTGTTCATTATGTATTCGTGGCCTGGAGTGCATAACCAATGTAACAAATCGAGCGAGAATTAGCGTACCCTTTTCTGTCGTAAAACTGACACTCGATGAATTGAAATGAATTGGAAAGGAACGTCTAAAAGATGTACATATTTGTCGTACCTATTGAATTTAAGGTTGTATAAATTGGATAGGATAGATCTCCTAGCTTGACATGGTTAATTCATTCTATACAGTTTGTACCAGTGGAAAATCCTCACAAAATTCATTATCATCATAAAACATGTGCAACAATATTGCAACCGAGATGTATTTATTACTCGTGTATCACATCATTTCCTTTAACTTAAAAAAACAACATAAATCCCCATGCCATTCCGCTTGATGAACGCCACGATATAACTGAAATATTGTTGAAAGTGGCGTTAAACACCATAAACCAACCTATTCCGCTTGATGATAAAATAAAATAATAATAACCTGTCAGATTGGATTTTAATTATTTAATTGAAAAATAAATCCCACTTTCCGTAAATAAAAACAGAAAATAAGTATTTGGGCGTAAAATTGAAATATTTCGCTCAGACATTTGTGAAATTATGTTGAAAATTCAAATACATGTTCATATATACACCATTTAATTCCATTTTCAAAATCTATTATTTACAAAATTTTGTTCAAAGTTCAAATAAAAAAAAATGTATACTATGATTGAAACGATTATACAAAGGCATTTTATTTTTCTGAAAACTTGCACTTTCACGGCTGCATCAGTTCACTTAGAGAGAATATTTGGGCGAATAAAATCAGTTTAACTCTGTCACTCTCTATGCAAGTGCCTGTACCAAGCAAAACCAGGGAGCAGTTATGTATATATGTGTTAGGGGGTGTCGATTTTGCCTATGTTTCTACTGTTTTCTATATACCATATGAATTTTACTAAAAGGTTATTTTTTACGTCGCCACGATATAAATGCATTATTGTTGGAAGTGGCATTTAACACCATAACCCCCTATTTTTTACGTTTTGGTATACGTTCCAATGAAAACTTGCTCAACTATCTACACGTACTTGATATCAGATATATAAATTCTCCTCAAACATATCTTTTTTTGGTCAAAAGTGTTTTTATTTTCAGTTGAAATAACAACATAACACACACCTGCAAATATCTGAATGTATTGGTTCTTTTAATACATGTAATTAAAATCTTCCCTTTAGTATATTTTAGATTTAGCTTTGACTGTCTCTATTCCATGTTTGTTTACCTTAATGATAAATAGAACAAGTAAACAACGTCTTTATTAAGACATCATTCTCACCTTTATTCAACGGTCCTTTGAAGTGGCTTTTAATCAAATTATCTAGAAAATATGAAAGTTTAGAATTTCACGCCATAAAAAGATTATTTTCAATGTGAAGCCTCTTAAGGAGATATTGAGTTCGGTATTACATAATTGTCCGGCGAGTGTTTAAATGTTTACAATGGTCAGTCTAGAGAATGACTTGTGTCCAGAAGTTCAGTTATAAGTGATATTGATAAATCACTCGAGACGATTTAAAGTGGCCATATTAAAGGGATTAAATTCGGTAGAGTACGGCTATCGTTCAGTAGTTACAAAACCAATAGGAGAAGATTTCAGAGAAAATTAGAATATGTAAAAAAAACTCGGTAGAGTACGGCTATCGTTCAGTAGTTAAAAAACCAATAGGAGAAGATTTCAGAGAAAATTAGAATATGTAACAAACCAATTTATCATGGAATAAACGAATATATTTATACTTTTAATTTAATTTTATATAGGGAGCAACACCTTAATTTCGAGGAAGGGATCTTTTATTAACTCTATGATTGTTTTCTATTAAAATACAAAGCAAAATTGAACCACTTTTAGAGTTAAATATTTTGAGTTGTTTGGCAAATTCAAAAACAGTTTACAACTTGCTTTCAGTTAGATGTTTGTAATCAAATGTGGTTTTGTTTCATAAACATATTGGTGTTGTAAGAGACATGTCTCTGGTTTTATTTGCGCACCACTGAACATACAGGAATGCATCAACCGTGACTTCAGATTTATGTAATCATTATCATAGATGGCATTCTTGATTTGAATCGAATTGGTACAACATTGTGATTGCTTGTTTTCAATTATTTGACATAGTTACTGGAAGGTTAACATTCTCTAGGAGGGGAAGGGCAACTGACGTATTTCGAAGACATGCATAATTTGTTTATTCTTAATTGATAATTTGAAAAGTGTTATGACTATGCACTATAGCAAAAATCTAATCAGAGATATACAATTTTTGTGAGAAATTGATTAATATACAATATAATAATTCGTGTCAATTTATGGGAAATAAGAATAACATATTTATTTTAAGTACTCTATATTAATTTTATTCAATTAAGAAGAGATAGATATAAGAATTCTACATGACATACTGTGTGATGTATCCAAATAAAAAAAAGCTATGATCATTTTCCCGATGTCTTCTGGATAAAACTGGGATAATATAAAATTTAACTCGGGCGACATTTCAAAATATGTTCCCAAGTAACCTCCACGCCTACAAGTTTAATGTTATATATATATATATAATAATTTGAAAAATTTTTTGAAAGAATTTTGAGAACCTAATTCGGGAAGATTTGTTATTCAACACTGCTAATTAAAGATTTATCAATGTGTAATGTCTATACTGTATTTTGATATGACACGTGTCGTATTTGAACTCCGTAATTAATTCAATAATCTTTATAATCCACTAGTCTGTGGTTATCCCTTAGTTCCTGAATTCATTAACAAACAAGAATATTTCATTTAAATATATTTGTATAAGAATACTTCAAATTAAACTAACACAATGTACCCCCCTCCTCAAAGAAAAACAAATTGATAAACACAGTAATCAACAAATATAACAATGTAAAAACTTTATAATAATAAATATGATATTTGACATAATGACAAAAATAAATGTGTAAAGTAGAAATACAACTAATTCTGAACATACTTTTTTTTTATGTTATTTATTTTTTTTTTCTTTATTTACCAATGTCAATACAATAAACTTACTTTAGTCATGCCGCCGGATATAACTGAAATATTGTTAAAAGTGGCGCTAAACACCATAAACCCTACTTTAGTCGTGGAAATATTTTTGTTATATAGTTTTTGAAATAATTATCTTGAACTTTTACAAAAAAATTATATATAAGAATAATATTCATGATTCTTCCACAAAAAGGGACAAATATGACAAAAATCCAATTGATCAACAGGATATGTATACATGTATATTTTTTGGGCATGTAAACTAAATGGGAATAATATATTGAAATAACTGAAAATTGTTGAAATATTCTAAACTTATATTGATAAAAACTGTACATAAACTTTCTACCAAAAGAAGAAAAGAAATGATCAAATTAATTCTTTATTTAAACATATTTTATGCCTTTCCCCATCAGAGACCATTGTATTTGTGGAATGCCCTGAATGATATTTTTGTTTATTTTCTATTGCAGATTTAATTTTAAGCTGATGTTACTACTTATGTATGGAACATAATATTTATATGTTATGCATATTTTAATATATATTTTTTCTTTGTATTATTTGACTAAAATGACAATAAAAAATCCGCCAAGATGAAATATTGTTGAAAGTGGTGTTAAACACCATAACCCTATAAAAGAGAAATATTTTATATAGAGCCTCTTTATACATTTAACTATGACGTGCTATTTCTATGGTTAACATAATTACAACTATTTCCAAATATTTATATATTTGTAAATATTTTTCCTAAATTTATTTCGAAAATAAAATCAATTTCACGTTTAAAATTTTGATTTAAGTGTGTAGGAACCCTTCTGTTATATTTTATAATACCTTTATTAATGTTTCCCCGTATAACGTGAAAATTAACAAGATTTATTCCGGGTATTACAGCATTCATAAACATTAATAGGATTTTTTCACAGTAACAATATTTCTCATGTCACCCACGTTCTATCGCGCCAAATTCGTTTTATCGTATTTTTTTTGTAGGTATTGAAAAAATTGAATCCAAAGATATTTGTAAATTCTTTGACCATTTATATAAGGGTATA
This sequence comes from Bathymodiolus brooksi, assembly GCA_963680875.1. NCBI lineage: Eukaryota > Metazoa > Mollusca > Bivalvia > Mytilida > Modiolidae > Bathymodiolus > Bathymodiolus brooksi. The sequence goes on along the minus strand of OY804581.1, from coordinate 61,347,569 downwards.
CAGTACAACAAAACGGGGATTTATAAGAAATATCGCATGGTTTCATATGATAAAATTGCAACATGTTTTCTAAAGAAAATCACCATTACAAAAAGACATGAGGGATACATTTATAAGTACAGATCGGGTTTTGAAAGAAGTATATGAGAAAATGTTATTTTATAATTAATAAAATAAATGTTGAAATACATAGAAACATATTTACAAAAATCTTCAGCGGAAAAACAATGTATGAGACTTTAATTTCATATTTGAACTGTCCACCCCACATAAATGATTTTGTGCGTATATTTTGCTATATGTGGAACGACCATTTGACTCTAGGGGAGGGGTTATTTTTTTAATTAAATAGAAAAAAATAAATCTTAACCTGAATGATGGAACAAAAACAAAAATAATAATCTGACCTTACCTTTTTCAACAAGAAATGGTAATAAAATTTGAAGAAAAAAATCCCAGGGTACTGATTTTTCATCTAAAAGATAATGTGATTTTTGCTTTGTATGAAACAAATCTGGCTGTGGGGAAAATAACTCGCACAGCATGCCCCCCTCCCCTGGAAGTTAAATTGACCGGTTCCTTACTGCATATTAGCGTTGCACATAGATTTATGTTTTTGTATTCGTACTAAAGTTAGGCAGACATAAGGAAAATATTTCCCTTAAAAAAAAAAAAAATTGTACTTTAGAGACTGTGGTTTGTCTCTCTTAATAAATAAGCACAATCACATCTCTGGTCTGATCGACGTCAAGTTCATTAATACCCGTATAAACACGAGAAAAATATCACCACTAGTTTCAGGCTACATATGATGTCGTATGTCCAAAAACGTCAAAATTAATATAGATTTTATTTTAAGAAATATTATAGTAGCAGGCCTAGTATTTAAGAACATGGAAACTAAGATAAGATTGGAAATAAAAGTCATGGACGTCTTTATGATCACTATGTATTTATTACTTTTGATATTTTCAGTTCAGTATTTTATTATTGTCATACAAAGTTTAAGAGGAGAATTTATACATATGAAACATTACTATGCATATACATTTTGTATATCATGTATACAAATTGGCCGTTTACGGCAGGTGACCGTTAAGACAAGTTTGACTATAAAACAATTAACGTAACCAGTCTACCGTCCTTCGTTCTAATGACTGTCTTATATAGGAAAGTGTCGATATAATTCGGCCAAAAAATATGTACATCTTATTTTTTCAATATCACAAAACTAAAAAAAATAATTCTGTTCCATTTGTTAAAAAAACCCATTTGAAAATATAATTTGCATAGGGTTCTCATATGGAGAAATAAGCTCACATCTTATAGTTTTTCTAAATGTCATCTAAGGTTATGTCCTTGCCCACTTGTCAGGTTTGTTTACAACTTATACTCTTTCCTTTAACCTCTAGATATTCCCGTTTGTAGTCGGAATGTGGAATAACAGTTTTTAATTAGCTCACATCAGAATACCACTAGAAAAATTAAAAAAGTTTGAAAATTTAAACTTTGAAAAGAAGGTAAAAGAATTAATGTTATTTTAAACTTTTGACAAGAATTTATTGAAAATATAAGTTTTTATAAATAGAACCACAAGATATCAAATAGTCGCATCAAATTCCTGTCAAATTTAAAAGTAAAACTGATTAAATTCTTCTATGGGTATATTTTGATTTTGTTAGAGTCACACACCTGTGTTGAATAAAATCACAGGTGTTTCTCAAAACTTAATGAAATATACAGACTAAATTTATTTTTTACAATATTTAAACTTCGAAAAATATGTCAAAAACCTTAAGCAAGTAGACATGAATAAAGATTACAATATACTTTAGTTCAAAATTAATCATGAACAATGTTTGATAAAAGAGGCACAATAAGCAAAACTAAAAATTTGAACTGCATGTACGAATTTAATATACCGGTGGTATATATGCCACAGATTTACATTTGAAGTTCCCATAAAATAAATTATATTAGAAAACAGGGCTTGGAAAAGGATCCCTGCTAAAAAAAAACAAGTGCTTAGTATTGCTTTTTGATTTTTCCATTCACTAAATAATGTTTGTTTTCTAATTCAAAACCCCCTATTTTATCAACGTATTTAAATATTCCCAGATTGTACAAGACCGAATTAAACAAATATCAATAACAAGCATGTTGACAGTGTGTTAGGTCATTAAGAGGCATATATATTATCTAGTATCAATTAAGGAAATCGCTTACCTCTAAATATCATTGTCTCCTTGTCGTTAAAATCGTGACTTATCCCACTTCACGGTTTTGGCTCAGTTTGTATAAGTGTTGATAAAACTCCCATATGAATAAAACAACTGGATAAGCAAGCAATCGAAAGTTTGAAAAATCTGCGTCTAAGGCACGTCCTTGTCTCGATATCAATATCAAATGATTTGATATATACACTCTCGGAACGACGTGCTTTATTCAACCAAAAACCCCTCTTTACTGCTGTTCGTAAATTCGTGTCAAAATGTCGAATTCAGAGTTTCTTTGATTAAGCACGCGTCTCGTGTATTTAAATGTTTCAACTTTCACTTGCAGTCACATTCAGAGCTATAGACCTAGATGACATGGAATTATATACTCCTCTGGATCATGGAAACCATAACTTTAAAAACTAGCTTGAACCGACATTTATACCGTATACCTTAAAGGTAACGATGGTAATATGTGCATCGTTCTGTACGGAGCTGTTTGTTTAAAATCACGGATTTACGAATTATTTTGGATATTTATGTGCTACAATATCTGTCGAATTGGATGCTAATTTCAACAACAGTTTTTACAAATTGGTAATAATTTTAAAACAGTGGGATAGGTCACACCTACTAATTGGGCTTAAGAAAATTTACGACAAATGAAATGGATCTCCCTAACCAAACGGCCATCAATCAAATCCGCTGATATGGTTGTTATCTCCGTTTTTATTGGATGATAGCAAGGTTTACTTTGACACAGGGCGTCTCATTTTCTTCAAAGGTATATTCAGATTAATTTTTTTAAAGTTTAAATTAACAATGCCTATATATTTTAAACATCTGGTTTGATGAAATATAAACACAGAATACTTAATATTATTACTATTTTTTTTTTTTTAAAGATTTCCACTAATTGAGAATTTTTCAATTAAAATAAATGTTTTTATACCGTACCTATAATTAAAATTTAGGATTTGAACGTCAAAGGGTTCAATTGTTCCATACCCCGAACTTCACGACTGTACATTTTTGGTTTTTTGCTTAGCATTAAATTTATTGGTAGTCTTATTTAGATAATTTTGGATATTCACAAACCTTTATTAATAATGATTTTAATTGATTTAGCCAAAATTTGAAAGAAAATAAAACCTTTTGGGAGAATACCGTTTATATTGAAGAAATAGAGTTGTAGAAAATTAAGTATTTTATTAACAATTTATCATTATTAATAGTAACAAAATAAAAAATCTAATTTATACAAAATTAATAGAAAGAAATGCATTCTGTTAAATAAATCAACAGTTTAAGAACCCCATTATAACTCTATATGTTCGTATGGCCTGTATTGTGAGGATACATTGTTATAAATTTTGTTGCAATATAATTATGTCCTCTTTTATTTCACCATGTAAACAGGAATCTACTCGTTTTGTTTTAATGCTTGTACTTTTTTGGAAATGTCCGCGGGAGGAGAAAATCATTTTAAATTGGTTGTTCTCCAATGTTAATATTCTTGTTGTATCTTTGTCTTATTTCATATGTATGTATTTATGTTATAATAACTGTATGCTCATGTTGCACACTGTGCCTGAGCCTTGTTAATACAATCTTGAATCTTGAATCTTATAAGTTTACAAGATTTTTTGTAAGGTTTATTATTGGTTATATTAAATAAACTTTATAGAGAGTGAATCTTTTTTGAGTAATAGTGAAAAGTCGAGGCTAAATATAAATAAATAAAATAAAATTGTAACTGCAAATGATAAAAATAACACCAGAAATATAGTTAAGTGTTCTTAAAAACTATAATGAAAATAAATATAGCATCCCGCTTCTTTAAAGATAATATTAGTATTTTTTCCGTAACAAGTCTGAAAAATGGCAAAATCACCCAATCAATAAAAGAAAAATGCAAATAATACAGAAAAATGACAATTATTTCTATAAACTGTAGAATAAATTTATGGCGCGAAGTATACCACGGAGATCTCCTTAAATAATGATCATTTGGTATTCATTAAATAAACTCTAACTTCGCTACATTCTTTTATAATTATTGAATAAATACGAAGAATTCTTCCAATGATTGGTTGATTTCACCCATCATTAAGACACAACAGCCCACTATCATATGGACCTGCAGTGAGCTATTGTAGTTTGAAGGATTCCCAGTTACAACTAGAACGAGCATCGTTTGCTTCATTAATTCAGTATAATGCCAAATCATGTTCATTTCACTTATGAGGTTGTTGCTTTCAAATCATTGCTGGTTGTTATAATACTCAAAATGAAGAATAGCCCTAATGTCTTCGCGGCGTGATTTTACCAACCCTGGGCGATTTTTTTTTTTTTTATTTCATTATGTGGTACTAACAATTTTAAAAGTAAATCTAACGGCAATTATTTACAAATATCAATGTATCATTTCTCAGCAGATGTTCTCCTTCAATACAAAAGAGTTCTTTAACATGTGACATAACAGATACATCTATTGTGAAACAAAATGTTCTCTTGCCCGGTAAATAGGAAACAAAATTTGCATTTGTAAACAAATTTATTGTGAAATGACGAATGTTTCAAACAATGTTTACATTTGAATGTGTTTACTCTGAACTTAAAAACAGATTTCCAAGATGTCGCATTGACAATATGTTTACACCACCAGATACTTCTAAAATAAATGGCATGGCTTGCTTTCAATTTCTATTCAAATTTGTACTAGTTAATTTGGCTTCTAAGACACTACTCAATCTTATTTTGTGACCTATTTTCCCCATTTTCAGCCATGACCGTTTCGACTCCTTTTACGTTGATAAGGACCACCACGATATAACTGACATATTGTTGAGAGTGGCGTTAAACACAATAATCCTAACCTCGTTCATTAAGAATGCACAGTCCTATTACTGTCAATCTTTCCCTAAACACCGTTTGATTTGGGTCTCATAATAATATAACAAACATTTCATTATACAAGATTTTACTCTTTTTTGGAAAATGATAATACAATCTCCATTGTGATAAATTGCCGAAAGACAACGAAAACACCACTCTAGGTAAGGGTGTGTGGTAAAATATAAAACACCACACTAGGTAAGGGTTTGTGGAAAAACATAAAACACCACACTAGGTAAGGGTGTGTGGTAAAATATAAAACACCACACTAGGTAAGGGTTTGTGGAAAAACATAAAACACCACACTAGGTAAAGGTGTGTGGTAAAACATAAAACACCACACTAGGTAAGGGTTTGTGGTAAAACATAAAACACCACACTAGGTAAAGGTTTGTGGTAAAACATAAAACACCACACTAGGTAAAGGTTTGTGGTAAAACATAAAACACCACACTAGGTAAAGGTTTGTGGTAAAACATAAAACACCACACTAGGTAAAGGTCTGTGGTAAAACATAAAACACCACACTAGGTAAAGGTGTGTGGTAAAACATAAAACACCACACTAGGTAAAGGTTTGTGGTAAAACATAAAACACCACACTAGGTAAAGGTTTGTGGTAAAACATAAAACACCACACTAGGTAAAGGTTTGTGGTAAAACATAAAACACCACACTAGGTAAAGGTTTGTGGTAAAACATAAAACACCACACTAGGTAAAGGTTTGTGGTAAAACATAAAACACCACACTAGGTAAAGGTTTGTGGTAAAACATAAAACACCACACTAGGTAAAGGTTTGTGGTAAAACATAAAACACCACACTAGGTAAAGGTTTGTGGTAAAACATAAAACACCACTCTAGGTAAAGGTTTGTGGTAAAACATAAAACACCACACTAGGTAAAGGTTTGTGGTAAAACATAAAACACCACACTAGGTAAAGGTTTGTGGTAAAACATAAAACACCACCCTAGGTAAAGGTTTATGGCATAAAACGATTACACTTGTGAGATGAGGAATTCCCGTGTTTTTGTCTATTCTGTTATTTGAATATATTATACAATTAACTTGTGCCTGTTTTATAATGTTGATAACTGACAAAAGTGAACTCAGCTGCTTGAAGTAAACTTCAAACTGTATGTTAATAAGATGTTGTTGTTTACTTGTTTGTTTCGTGTGCTGTATATATCTTTGATCTGATAAACCATCATGGTATGTAGATATACACAATAAACTATCTACAACATTTACATTATATATGTACAGTTTGGTATCTTATGCGTTCTCTTAACTTGGAGGACACACACCTTTATTTATGATGAAAACAATTCTACATAATTTTTAAGATCATATTTATTTTTAGAAGTCATCATTTCCTATATATACCCCAACCATATGCAACGAGCCCAATGTACACATTGAATGAAGTACAAGAAACAAACAACAATCTAGTAACAGACCAATTAAAAATCTAATTAAATGATATTGCAATGATTTCTTCATAAACCTAAAGTAACTTTGAAATGATCTTGATTAACAAACAATTGAAGAAAAAAAAACACATCTCAACCACAGGCGATAAAATAAATGAGCAAGTGGAATTCTTCGACTCGTTTATTAAACAGTTGACAGCAGCCAGTAAGACAGTAAACTGGACCCAATTGATTGTCAAGCGAATGGGAGGAAAACGAAATGACAACGGGTGGCTCATTTAATGAGGAAACCGCCCTTGATTTTATATCTTTGTTTTTTCTCATGCTTTGCACTGCACAGATGTGGGTAGTATGTATTTTGCTTCAGTTTTGTAAATGTCCCAAATTTTTGGTCATAATAGTAGTGATAATGTTTATATAGTTTTATATCATGTTATTAAGCCTTATTTCTTAATATGACCTGTGATGAAATTCAGTCTGATAAAGACAAAAATTTAATTGAATATATGAAAACCATCAAATTAAAATTCAATACCAAACAAATTTGAAATTCAGTGTGGTTGACAACCAATTAGCAAAGTTTGTTGCTATTTTCAAATAAGATGGTCTTTTTTTTTAAATAAATATTTTCCGTTGTGATGTGCAAATATTCCCTTTTCTTAGCAAAAAAAAAAAAAAGAAAAAAAAAAGAATGAGAAAACAGTTAATATTTTCTTAATGATTTACTTTTAAAAAAAATCTCGAGCAAGATGCAAATATTCCCTTTTCTTAATACAATAAATGACAAAACAGTTAATATTTTCATATTGATTTACTTTAAAAAAAAAAATGTCTAGAAAGCAATTATATTTGATCTTAACTCTGTACAACGAGTGTATTTCTTCAAAAGATGTAATATATGAGGAACATTAAACCGATAAAGACATCTAACAACTGATTACTTATGCAGGTTTACTTAAGGGATTATATTTATTGGCCATGAAAACCATTCAATTATTCTTATCATTAAATGAAAATTAAATTTTCGTCCAAGTATATACATGTCTCTAATCTAAAGATATATTAAATACTCGCCAGAAAAATATATATAAGTATTACACTGATATATCTTTTTTTCTTTACACTATCTAATTAAAAAAAAACTGAAACGGAAGCAAATAATATTACTTGAAGCAATAATACAACAATACTAAAAATGATATTAAGGATAAATTAAAAAAAAACCCAGAAAATACCACTCTGTGGGAACAATTCTAAAATTCAATAGAAAAATCGTAGAAAGAGGCAAAAACGATACCCCTAGGACACAAATACGACCGTTCATTTACCTGACTCGGTACAGACAGTGGCAGGGTTAAACTAGCTTAATGAACTCAGACCTTCTCTCTTATGCGACTGTTTTCCACATGTGAGTAAAATACCAACCCTCACATATATATATTTAAGTAAAAAAAACCACTCACATGTATGTATATATATATATATATATATAAGTAAAATACCAACCCTCACATATATATATATATTTATAAGTAAAATACCAACCCTCACACACATATATATATGATAAACTTGATTTTGTGACTAGAACAATTACAACAGTACAAAGATGAAGAGAGAAAAAAAATAAAAAAATAAATAAAATATATTTTTTTTTTTTTTGAATTTTACAAAACTACTATATCATAGTCATAGCTATAATGAATTGCAAATAAAAGAGTCTTTTGTCCTCAATTTTATATACTGTTTCATAAAGAAACCACTGGTTCTCTTAACTTGGAAAAAGCTTAGTTGGTTTAACATGCTCATAAGATTTTCAAGATTAGAGTAATCTATTAAATAAATCTTTTCTTAAATTTATGAAAAGAATATTTCTTAGAATTTCATTAATTTTGCAAAATAATAGGAAATACTCATAATAATTTGAACCCTTTTCTAGGACACCATATCATAAATACCATGATTCAGAGACAATTGTACCTTATCATCTTAAGTTAAGATCTAAGGACTGATATGCATACTATATTCATTAACTAATGTTTTCCAAATCTATCCAAAATATAAAGATGCTAAATTGTATAATTAAACAACCAACTTTAAAAAAAAACTGAAAAGTTTCCAAAATTAATTATTGAATGACATGAACATTCAAATTAGTAGGGTCTTCTATTGTTTTTTTAATTTAATTCCATAAAGTGATATGTAATAAACGGTCGGGCCATATGGGCATGATACATTCGTAAAAAATTCCAAAAAACTCCCGAACAACAAAGTGAAAAACATCAAAATAAACAAATAATAATCTGGAAAATCAGTCCAGGCAAACGTGAATAAGGACCGAACACGCTAATGAGAGTCTATTTTTCATTGGGAAAAAGTCTGAAACCATGGAAAGATAACAGTAAAAATCGTCAAAAGGTTTACAGACACCACAATAATCTGGCGAAGTTTGAACAATACTAGTCATGGCAAAGAACAGATCAGTGCTCGACACGTTTACAAAACTGTGAATATTTTAATGCGAAAAATTCCAGTACCTCTGAATGGAAATAAGAAAGCGAAAATCGTCAAAAAATACACAAAGTGTCACACCAACATTCTTAATAATCCCGTAAAGTTTGAAGAAAAATAGAAAACCGGACAAGTAGAACTAGAGTGTGACACCGAGCGAACGGCCGGACAACGGTTTATTTTTAAGCATGTGTTTGAATATATAAAGAGGTCTGAAAGGTTTCTTATTGTCTAGTTGTTCACCAAAACAACAATCGCACACATCACCACCACTAACCCTCTCTCTCATTCCTTTCTTCATTCTCTGTTTTAGTTCAATCTACACATATTAATGTAAGAAATATTTATATACATGCATGCTCTATCAAATAATGTTGTAACTTATTGTATATAGGAGAAGACTTCATAAGTTTGTTTAACTTGTGTCTTATCCTTTTTGCACATTTGAGCAAATAAAATATGTTTAAACTAAACTAAAAAAACAACGGTTTACTATAATACGTATCGTCCAAAGACGGGTGTATATAAATTATAGAATAAAATGAGTTTAATTAAAAATAAATCAACTGCCTTTAAATTAATGTGAATATCACAATTCTTGATTGGAATTACATAATAAAATGTGTTGTCTTATATTTTAGTGCATTTTTGTTTTACAGACACAAGTATACAAATACACATAAATAAAATAAGTTAATAAAAGAGAGAAAGAAAAAAGAACAATATTAGCTGATGCAAGAATAAAAACGTAGATATCAAATTTAGTGCGCACGACGCGTTTCTGGTACGCTCAATATTGAAATATTGGAAAGCAAAATAATATAAAAGTGTTTGGGAGCAATAAAAGTAAAATTTCTAAACAGGATAGCCAACATCAGCTACGGTCACTTGAGGGAGTAGAACCTTAGTTTTAATGATAAATCAATATACAGCAAATAAAATACCAGTGCAAACTGTACTCAAACACCCGTCAGTGATGTTTTATGTAGTCAACGCCTTAACCACTAGACCATCCTACTCTCGAAATATAATTTAAATTCATCTCTAGTTTTAATCAATTTATCACTCAATTCTTAGATTGGACAATTATTCCTCTGGTTATTTTTGCGTTATCAAGGGTTCTGAACTATTTGTTGATTGATTGGTGTTTAGCGTCCATTTTAGTGGTATTTCAGCTATATTGTGGCGTATGGTGCTGAATCCTGAAAAAGATATACATCAAATTGCAATCATGAGTACACTACCAGTTTCCAGTTCAATTTTTTTTTAAAAGACTGTTATTATAGTGCAGAGCTTTGGGTTAATTTTAAAACAAAATATGACCAACACTGAATAAATTGACATTCTGAGCTTTTATTAAACAATTCGGTCGAATGGGAACTTTAATTCTAGTAATGTAGTAATTTCTGTTATTGTTTATTTATACCATTGAATTGCCGATCAGTGCAGTTGAATGTCTATTTGTTCAAAGCGGTTGCTTTTCCACAAAGCACAGATCATTAAGAAGAAAGACTGGCTCGAAATCTGGATAATGCGTCCGAGTGGAGATAGAAGTTTACCAGCAGACTGTTGGTTTAATGAGCTAGCAATATAACACAACATTTAATTAAGACTGTCGGTCAAGTACAAACCGACCATCACCATCGATCTCATCAAAATGTAACTTGTTCTCGCTAGAATATAGCTAAAAAATTACTCACTTGGCGTAAAAAGCAACACTCACTCACTCACTCACTCACTCACTCACTCACAGTTTCCTTATTTCTTTTATCACTGTTGTGTAAAATAAGTACATTGCCTAGACATGCATTTTTTTTCAGCAAGTGGATATCATTATTGTTTTTCTTAATACAAAAAAGGAAAAAAAAAGGGAAAAAAATCCAAAAAACAAAACAAACAAAAGACAACAAAAACAAAACACAGCAAAGAAAAAACGAATAAACACAACAGGAATAACAAAAACTGTAAAGAAACAACAACAAAAACTGTAAAGAAACAACAACAAAAACTGTAAAGAAACAACAACAAAAACTGTAAAGAAACAACAACAAAAACTGTAAAGAAACAACAACAAAAACTGTAAAGAAACAACAACACAAACTCAAAACAAAAACAAAAAATAAAACAAAAGGAAAAGCTTTTCTGATTTATAGCTTCATGGAAACAAAATACAAAATGAACATCAATAAATTGACATAATATTTATTATTGTATTAAAATACTATATACAATTACACAGTAACACATCTTTAAAACTCGCAAAAAGACAATCAAAACTTGTGCAGAATCTCAAAATAGTGTTCACACAATGTCTCCAGTTAGAGCTATTAATAGTCAGGAAATCGTCACACAACAACATATCATTTTTCCGACAGCCTTTTTCAATCAATTACAATGTACTCTGTAAGCAGTTTTACGTCGTTTTGTATACTTTCTTCGTAATCACATCTTCCACTTAATATACACCTTCTTTTTTTCCTAGAAGCCCAAATTCATGTCTAGATATTCAAGCCGTAGTTAGTATGATTGAAAGTCTCCATATTCTTCAAAATACCACACACCAAAACATGCTGACAATGCACAGAATAGTCTACCTCATTGACTTTGCATAGTTCAACCATTGAATCATATGTCCCATTTGAATCTCTATGCTCAACCTCAAATTTCCGTTGAACGTGTTGGAGGAATGTGAATTCTTAAAACCTAATAGTATATAAAATACCATCCAATATTTGGTTTTGACAGTCTTTATATATGACTAAACGGTTTTTATCTTAATATTGCTTGTTTGCCTCAATAACATACAACACAGGTGTATTTAAAATATAAAAATACCCCTTTTTAGCAATTTACACACTTTTTGCTGATTTGTCACGGAGAAGGTCTGATATTTTAGACACAGTAGAACGGTAATGATCAGTGACGTTTGACTGATATTGTTCCAATTAATAGCCATCTGGTCTCAATCACCATGATTCAGTGCAATTGGGTCATATAAAAATAGCTCTGTAACTGGTTTCGGATAATATGAAGTATTGTAGATACCGGAAGATTCTGGGAAATACTGGTAATACCAGTATTGCAGATACTGGACGATTCTGGAAAATACTGGTAATACCAGTATTGCAGATACTGGAAGATTCTGGAAAATACTGGTTATACCAGTATTGCAGATATTGGAAGATTAGGTAGAATTCCGGTTAACCCGAGTTTTTATGTCTACATTATACTAAAAGAATTGAATATAATTCATACTCATACGTCATTTCTGCTGTACATAACATAAGAGGCAAAAGCCCTGTAATGTCAAAATATTGTGTATGGTCCCATAGAGTTTGATATATATTGGTAAGGTAATTTGACATGACTGGGCGGAGCCTAATACTAACGATACATGCAATGAGCTGTGATTTACAGTTAGAATTAGGCTCTGCCCACTCGTGTCAAATTGCCAGATACTAGAGTTTCCTGTATTGTGTGTTTTACAATACTAGTATTACCAGTATTGCAGGATGAAGAATACTGGAGCTTCCAGTATTGTGTGTTTTACAATACTAGTATTACCAGTATTGCTGGATGAAGAATACTAGAGTTTCCAGTATTGTGTGCTTTACAATACTAGTATTACCAGTATTGTTGGATGAAGAATACTGGAGCTTCCAGTATCGTGTGTTTTACAATACTAGTATTACCAGTATTGTTGGATGAAGAATACTGGAGCTTCCGGTATTGTGCATAGATCAACGATTCTGGTATTCCAGTATTGTAAATGCACGATACTGGTACATCCAGTATTGTATATGTACGATACTGGTATTACCAGTATTGTAACATTACAATACTGGTATTTCTAGTATTGTACAGTGTTACAATACTGGTATTACCAGTATTGTAATATTTACAATACTGGTATTTCAGTATTGTGAATATTATAATACTGGTAATACCAGTATTGTAAATATTACAATACTGGTAATACCAGTATCGCGGCCGGCTGCTTCATAATATCCCTGGTTTCTTTTTGTGGCAGCACTTTGTTTTCTTTAGCAGCTGTAATCAATAAAACATTACATATATCATAATATATTTTAATCTATAGTAGGGGATGGGGTGAATCATTTGCATTTTGAGCCCGGTATAGCATGTTTCCTTTGGAAACTACCGGTAATAAATTGCGTCTTGTGTTTCCAATCCATTACTCATCTTAAAAAATGCTTTCATCAGCCTTTGCTGATGGAATACCTATATTTGCAAAGTTCGTGTTGCTAAATATTTAATTTTTGGTGTACAGAGTATTTTGTAAATCATTGCTTGTCTACTTTTCCATCTTGTTTGGCCATTGCATTGTCTGTCCTTTGATTAGTTCATTGGTATATCTTTTCCATCTTGTTTGGCCATTGTATTGTCTGTCCTTTGATTAGTTCATTGGTATATCTTTTCCATCTTGTTTGGCCATTGTATTGTCTGTCCTTTGATTTGTTCATTGGTATATCTTTTCCATCTTGTTTGGCCATTGTATTGTCTGTCCTTTGATTAGTTCAATGGTATATCTTTTCCATCTTGTTTGGCCATTGCATTGTCTGTCATTTGATTAGTTCATTGGTATATCTTTTCCATCTTGTTTGGCCATTGTATTGTCTGTCCTTTGATTAGTTCAATGGTATATCTTTTTCATCTTGTTTGGCCATTGTATTGTCTGTCCTTTGATTAGTTCATTGGTATATCTTTTCCATCTTGTTTGGCCATTGTATTGTCTGTCCTTTGATTAGTTCAATGGTATATCTTTACCATCTTGTTTGGCCATTGTATTGTCTGTCCTTTGATTAGTTCATTGGTATATCTTTTCCATCTTGTTTGGCCATTGTATTGTCTGTCCTTTGATTAGTTCATTGGTATATCTTTTCCATCTTGTTTGGCCATTGTATTGTCTGTCCTTTGATTAGTTCATTGGTATATCTTTTTCATCTTGTTTGGCCATTGTATTGTCTGTCCTTTGATTAGTTCATTGGTATATCTTCAAACTTTTCTAACCTGAAATGTTGAAATCAAAGTCAAACAGGTGTTAAAATATTTCTTTATCTTGATTCAATATTCTCATGATAGATTGTGCACTTACAAACAAAAATCAAATAAAATAATTTAGAGGGTGATAAATATAATCTTATTAAAATAGCCCAAAAGTAAGCCGTTTGTCATTTTCAAATGGAAATATGATGTTTATATTTTCGTTTTGATAAACTTTGTGAATGAATATTGAAATTATTTTATTTTGAGTTGTGAAGTAGGTACTTGAGCCGACTCATTGAGAGGACTATAAACACCCAAGAGCACTTGGATAAAAGACATATAACAATACCTTGTAAATATGTGCACCTTTCTGTATTGTTACCGTGACATTTTTATTGAAAATATAAAATATGACACACTCCGGTAAAATAATCCCCAGAGTTTTATTTATATCTACTTTTCTTCCTTGTTTTACCGACCTTCAGATTGAAGAGTTTTTGTTCGCAGACTTCATGGAGGAAAGGAAGTTATTAATGTGTTATTTTTGTCTTCATTGTTTTATATTTTTTTTAATGGAATTCCAGCTTTAATTGAATAAAAACATAGATACATTATTCAGTACAAGTAATAACCTTCGTCAGGTACACTCCGTCAAAAGATTGAAAAGCCAACAAATATAAGTCTTTTATGACAAGAAAGCCAAAGGGCATACACACGATATTCAAAATCAGCTATGGTCTGATGGGGATTGATATAAGTTTTAATGAAGTATATTATTTAGTAGCTGTAAATTTCAAACATAGCTATAGCTAGTAAATCATGCCAGTGCCGGATTATTATATCGTGGACTAATAGTCCAATTTCTTTCAGCCAATGAGACTTTGCCCCTGTTGTGTGTATTCTCTTTTTATTACATTTGTCGAAATGACGAAATTTAAAATCATGGGTTAATTTTCTGATACATATACCCTTTTTACTATTCACTTATCTAATTTGTACACATTTGTGCAAAGATAACTAGCTAATATGTCATATTATAGAGAGATAGAGTTCAAACAGTGACAGTCAACAATTCAACCAATATCATCAAAGCGAACAATCGCCTATTACCTCAAATTATTGAACATAAAAAAGAGCATGACATATGACGTCGGAAATTCAAAGAATATTTTGTTATGTAATTTTAGATACATGTATGCAAAACTTATGTTATTATATATATGCATTTCAGTGCACAAACACAGCAAGCAAAAATTGCACATTGAAATTAATATATTATCATTTCTACAAGGTTCTCTTAAATGCAAAAAACCCCATAATAATAATACTTGCTTTGTTATGAAGATATCTGTTCTACACAGAACTGGACACCCTTTGCATTCTAATTCCAATATAAGAAATGGTATATATAACAACTATTAAAACTGTGCAATGATTTTAAACGATTTGGCTTTCAAATATTTTGACTTTGAGCATACCTGATGAAAGATATTCCAGAAACTCAAAGCGTTCACTAAAATCGATAGCTACGTTTTTATTAACACGATTTTGACCAAAAGTTACATGTGTTCATATATAGTTATTGGTCAGAGGATCCTATTCAACACACTTTTGTTGTAAAGAGAAATAAGAGACAAACAAATAAGATTATTGAATTTTGTTTTCATAGTCAATATAACTTTGAATTGTTTTTGTTGTTGAAAGGCTGAACCACTCCAATTGATATCATCAAAACAACACTTTAGAATCGAATGGTTGTGTTTGGATGTAGCTCTTTATCCTGTGAATATTGTGATTCTACCTTTACTACCAAATAAGGAAACTGTAGTTGCCATGACGTATCGCCATAAATACTGTCGACTACACGTTTCACACTCTTCCAAAATCATTCAACCAAAGCACTGTATATACTGCCTACAATGTTCTGATTGGTCGGTTTGCGAGTATGAGCAAGAAAATAGTATAGGCTTTATCCGCAGTTGAGGATCAGTATCCCTTTGTGATATGTACTCTGGCCCCCCTAACTCATCCACGGAAATGTTAAAGAAAGCAATACATCTATCATGTGAAGCACCAAAACATTTTGATTAAATATCAAATTCAGAACCTCCTCAAAATCTTCACATGACACTGCTAAAATGACACGACAATTCCATATCATAGCATCCTAACATGCGAAGATTTCACGATATCAAAATCGAAAGCAGGATTTGCAATGAACGGAATAACTCTAAGACAAGAAAAGTTTGAAAATACCAAAGTTGTAATGATAAGTCGTAAATCGAAGAAGGATAGACAATAAAATGGTCAGAATGAAAGGAACAACAATACAATCAATGCTCTACAATACACTAGACAGAAAACTATCGAGCAACACGAACCACACTAAATCTCGGGGGTGAACTCAGATGCTCCCGAAGGGAAACACTGTTGCACTAGTTGCACAAATCGTGTTATTCTTGTCACGAACACGATGACAAGTCATGAATGAGGAATGAACCGGATTATGATTACGACAAACGGAACATACAGTCGTCATTTGTGACACAGATATTCCATAGCGGTTAACCAAATCATTGTGACGACTGTAAAATTTTCGAAGTGATTACTACTTCAACTGAGCTACTAGGAACCCTTGATTCAGTAGCTTCCTTTTTACCAGCAACTCTCTATTAAGGAAATCACTATAGGAATCACAGACTCTGGAATATCGTATCAACTGAGAGATATTTACTCAATATGCAGGTGCTGCTGGAATGTTGCTACATATAGATGGAAAGTTCACAATTGAAAACTGAAATCAACTGTTTTGTCGTAGAGTTACGTTCTTAACAAATGACCTCACAATACCAGCGTCTCTACATTAATGGAAAAACATGATATTTAAATAATAATAGGCTTGACCATGTGCACATCTTAATGGCGAACCAAAAGAAATAAAACAAGACTGGAATGTTGACAGCGAATACAAGATTCAGACTTGCCCATATAAATCTGATCCCTCCATAGGGAAAAGCAAAAGATAGAAATTCTTAGCGAGCAGTGTCGATGTCCCATTACACAACAAGTGTTGCGGTACTCTGTGGTCAGAGGTTTGTCTTAAAAAGGAGGATTGGAAATCTTTAACCCGAAATTTAATCTAACGGTTAGAAATATATGCATGTCTTGTCACTTGGTAACCCTAATTTTATGTAATATATCTTAGTGATTGCACAGTAAAAGATCCTATTAATAATGACAAATCTGAGTCGTCTATTGACTTATACCTAAATTGCGAAAATAGGACAATTGTTTTCCAAGATTTATTATATATTCGATTTCCAAAACAGTAAGTTTACAATTCTTGATTAGCACAATTTTTGTATTCATGCTTTAATATTCCTCGCTGTATAACTGTTATACATGTATAAACGTCTTTCTTATGTACAAGCAATGGAATTGGATCAACGTGGTCCCAACTCGGGGGTCAAAGATAGAAAAAAAAGGTTCTTAGGCACCAGTAATTAACATGAAACGAAGTTGTTAATGGCATGACTCATCCTTGTGATATGCAGATTCAGGCTTGCACTAATGAAACATCCAGGATTTATGTGGTACGAGCCTGTATATCTGAGCTACAAATTAATACGGATATGTTCCAGTTGTCGTAATCATAATCCGGTCCTTTCCTCATTTTGTTTTTATCATCGGGTTTGTCAAATGTGTAACACGACGGGCTCCCACATGTGGAGTTCATTCCCAGTTTTTAGTGGGGTTCCTGTTTCTCGATCTTTAGTTTTATGTGTAATGTTTTGTAGATCATTGTTAGTCCTTTTGTCCTTTTTCTTTTGGCCATCGTGTTGTCTATCCTTCTTCTATTTACGTTTCTGATTACCCCTTTGGTATCTTCCAATATTCTTGCTGAAATGTTTACATTAAAATAAAACAAATAGACGTCTCAGGAGCAAACAATGGACATGTAATCGTATATTGCATAAAGTGTCCTTATGAAAAGGAGCTGGTGCTGCAAGTTTAAGCACATGCGGCAACTATATTTTAAGACTGTGAGGCATAGGTAACCATAGCCGATCTTGGCTACCCTGTTTAGGCCCTATGATCTTAGTCCATTTTGGCTACACTGTTTAGGTCCTTTGGATTTCATGCTCACAAAGACCTTTAAATTATTTGGCTTTCAAATATCTTGACTTTGAGCGTTCCTGATGAAGGTCATTCCAGAAACGCGTCATTCGCACTAATTGTGATATCACCTTTTTTATGAACCAACTTTGGTTAAACTATTTAACAGACAAGAGAAGTACCCCGTGTATGATAATCCCTGGCATGAACAACAATCATTAAAATGGCATATTAACCTGGATACAAACACCCCGTAGTCAGAAGAACTCAAATGTTGTTACTCAAAGATTGAAATTTACTGTTTTTGAAATCGACGTTTATTATTCATCATGGAACTCAATTGTCCCTAATAATCTGTATTTACGGGTATGTCTATATACAACTCGGATTTATCATTATTTATAGGATAGTTTAACTGGATGATCACCAGGATATATTACAGGTAAGCTTTCAGTAAAACCGTAGTTACTAAGTGACAAGACATCTATAGACATTGCCAACCATGCAATAACAATAGTTGGCTTTCCACTCTTTAGACTATGATGGTTTGTACATTACTATCACTGGGTCGATAACCTCTACTGGTGGACTATTAGCCCCCAAATTTATGATTGAAATTATCTACAGTTCCTAAATAATGCAATTTGATAAAACTAAAGATAGAAGAGTTTTATGTTACCAAAGGGGTAATCAAAAGCCGTACACCGATGAAGGACATACAATGTAATTGCCAAAAGAAAAAGGACAAAAATACAAACAATCATCTGCGAAACACTACACAGAAAACAAAAGATCGAGCAACATGAACCGTACTAAAAACCGGTAGGCAGTTCCTGCTCCACTAGTGTCAGCCGTCGTGCTACTCTTGTTACAAACCCAGTGATATCTCAGGAATGAGGAAAGGACTGGATTGTGATTACAACAAACAGAACATGCCCGTGGTCATTGGCGACACCGATATTCCAGAACGGTTGAACAGATCATGGAGGCGACTGTAATGAAAACGTAGATATCTAATTTATTGTGCACGACGCGTTTCTGGCATAACCTTCATCAGGTACGCTCAAAATCGAAAGATTGGAAACCAAATAATTTAAAGTTTTTGGAACAATAAAACTTTCGAAGTGATGAATTCAAATTAACTCTTTAGGAACCCTTGGTTCAGTAGCTTCCTTGTTAGCAGCAACCCTCCCTCAAACACAGTTGACCGTAACCAATTCAGGTTATCCTGTTTAGGCACTTTGGTTTATTTGCTTCATAAGGAGTTCACACATACACCACGTGTTTAAGAATTGTCTTTTGAGGTGTGTTCGATTTGCCATATATTATACCTTAGCACACAGTATGCTTCATGGACTTTTGAAATTTGCATTTTTCGTTCTATTGTATGTTTTTGTTTTTTTTTCTTCTTCGTCTTCATATTCTGAACAAATATTTTATTATTATGTATTTAATGCTGTTCTGATTATATGTAAATTGATGTAATTAGCGGAGAAGACATTTCTAAGTTTTAAAACTTGTGTCTGATCCATTTGTTGTTATCATGAACAATAAAATAAGTTTAAATCAAGGAGTTCACAATTGTTGGCTATAATAGTCCCTTTCCACAAATGAGATGGTTGATCAATTGGCATGCACTTTCCCAGATAATTTACAATTTCAAGTCAATTCCCAAGCAAGATCATTTCAATGAAGTAAACCTTCCCTTTTCATATATATAAAACTGCCAATATTTTTTTTAAATAGGCAAAATTTCTTTTTTGCTCAGTTATAGTCAAAATGACATTAATTTGAAAGAGGGGGTCGATACATTCAGTTTGGTTTCCATTTAAACAGGTGCGCTTTTGTTTGCATATCAATCATAAAACTAACATTAAAATATATGGCTCGGTCGTATTTTGAAATTTAAAAAAATGAACCATAATTACAGATACTATATTTATTGTTATTTAGATCAAATATAAAACAATTGATGTTTAATGCAAAATAATACTTTTGTTGTAAATAATAAAGTTATACAATAATAATTGACACTTTAATTGACAGCCAATAACATGAACTATATCAATTTTTTGGACTTAAATGTACGTGAGAGAAAACCAAATGTAATGAAGAATAGACAATTTAGATCCACGGAAAATAATGGGCGCAAGACACAGAACGAAGACAAACAAAACAAAAACAAAATACAGACAATTAAAAGATGAACCTTACAAGAACAAAGAGGAATTGAACACAGATGCTCGCGAAGGATGAGCAGTTCCTGTTTCTAAGCCAAGAGTCAAGAAAAATCACAAAATCTATATTAAAAGGAAAGGACCATTGTCATTTGAGACACCGCAAAAAGTCAACCTCACATAATTATTTTACAAAGTAGAGAAGTGGAAATGCTTAACAACACTAAGCCAATCACGTGGGAACATATCAATCTTATATATCTGTCTAACCCTGTCTGCCCCTTTTAAACTTCTTTTTTTTTCACACAATAATTGACACATGTTTTCCATTTAACACAACATATATTTGTAATATTGTCAAATTATATACATAAGAAAATGCAAATCACGAAAAGAAAGATTAATCATGTGATTTTCAACAATGCTACCAATATTAAAAAACGAACATCGCTGAACAAGTACATGTGTTGCAATATGCAAAATTATTACAGTACCATATACACTTTTTGCGTAGATAGCAAACAGGATATATCTTATATGAGGGCTAATGGTGTTTACATCCTATATTAAACAGTATTTCAGTAATATCATGGCCGTCAGTTTTTTTGATGGACCGGAGTACCCACAGAAAACCACACACCTGTCGCAAGAAACTGACAAATGTCATCACATCGCAATTGGCGTGAAAATGAAATAGCAAAATTACGAATTAATATCCGTGTATGTCTTCAAGCTTGGAAATGTTTTCTTAAGCACGATAGCATGAGATAAAACACAACAACTTGAGAACCTTCCATAGCAAAAAGTTTTGGTGGTTTCTTGTGCGATGATCTTAACATTCCACCTATCTGAACCTATTATTTTTCTTGAAGGGCATACATAAGATCTCAAATCGAATGATACATTTTGTGATCAATGCATATAAATTATTCGTGAGTTTTTTGGGTTGTTCTGTCATCAATGTTCTAAATTATAGTACACCATACGCAGAATATCCTAATGTCGAATTGCAACGAAATGAGATTTCGTACTGGCACCATGGTTTCTAATGACATAAGATATTTACACGTGAACGTTAAGCAAGCAATGGACTTAATATAACAGTCAACACTGTCTTTGTACTATTGCACAAGAAAGGGATCCCATAGTATCTTCAAACGAAACTATAGCCAACGGGTAATCAGAAATCGTCATTCGAAGGACAGATAATACAATAAAAGAAGGCAAAAGGACAAAAAGACGCACTGATTGGTAGACATAATATTACCGAGAAAGCTAACAATTGAGCAACGAGAACGCAGTATCTTTTGATAGTAGGGATATATGCTATCATACCTTCTCTGCATGTGATAGTAATACAAACACGCAGTTAATAATTATAATAACCAATCAAAAGAACAGATTCATTTGACGTCGGTCTAGAACGGTAGGAGGGCAATAGTGAGAAGTTGAGTTTCCCATTGCCAAAATGAAACTTATTGTAAATTGCAAAATACTATATAGAGGCTTGTTTATTGAATCTGTACAATGACCATTACATATACACCAAAATCTGTTCATAGCAATACATGGGAAGTTCTTTATTTAACTTCTTCAATGGCTCTCGATCTAAAACAATTAGAAAACCTATTATCAAACTCAGCTAAACCTTCAACTTCTTAAACGTCCACATCACCACTTTCAACAAGTTGAGAGGTTGCACATGACAATCGTAAGATGTAAAAACTATTTACGTATTTCATAAATTAGCATTCGATAGAGAATAAAGCACCATTAAATAATCAAGTGATCTATTAGACAATGAAAGACGAGGAATGCATGTTTCGTGATTGTCTCAAGGGTTCATGAAACCAGTCGTTTGTTCCAATAGTTACGTTTTCGTTTTATGTTTGATTAATTATGACAAGTCGAGCATATTTACGTTTTTCTTCAAGACTGGACCAATTCAAGTGTTGTAATATCACACTTTACATGTAATATCTTTTATGTTGTGAAGCGGTAAGCAATCGTTTTTGAACAGGAATTAGGAAAAAAAGACAGAAAGTATAATATTACAACATAAAACCTGTAATGCATTTACTCTATCCTATTTTTATTCTACCAAAGGGTGTTTTTATATTTGGTAGTCACAAAAAGAACAAAATTGAGGTAAAAGTCAGAAATCAACATTCGTAGCATAGTTTGGTTGAACATAATTATCATGTTTATATTTCGAAAGGACGGACGTGTTTAATAATATCTGAGGATTAAAGTAAAACAAAGATTGTAAGTGGTCAAACCACATAAATACTATTATTGCAAAAACATTCAAACAAGTGGCAGTTCTGGGAAAACTTAAATTTAAGGTATCTCGAAATTTCCTTGAAACTATGTATTTAATTTTTACTCGTCCACTTTTAGAATATGCAGGAGAGGTTTGGGATAATTGTACTCTCGCCGACTCAGAACGGCTTGAAAAAATTCAACTTGAAGCCGCACGTATAGTAACCGGTTTAACGTCTTATGCGAGTATACTGTCTATCTATAAGGAAACGGGATGGGAAAAACTTTCAGTTAGGCGTGAAAAAAGAAAACTCTCATTATTCTATGACATAGTCAGTGGCCAATCACCTGATTATCTTCAAGATTTATTACCTATTACGGTGGGTCAAACCAATAACTATAACTTACGAAACTCTAAAAACTTCACAATCCCCCCAGGAAAGCTTAGTTTATATCAAAGTTCTTTTTTCCCAAGTACTATTAGACTCTGGAACAATCTGCCAACAGACTTGAGAAATTCTCCTTGCCAACAAATGTTTAAAAACGAAATACGAAAGTTTATGACATACCTGACAAACCACCATTATATTTTTCTACGGGTATTAGAATTGCTAATATATTACATGCTCGCTTACGTCAAAATTGTAGTAGCCTCAAATGTGATCTATTTAGATGTAACTTAATTGCCTCTTGTAATTGTGATTGTGGAAATTACATCGAGTCTATGGACCATTTCTTTTTAAAATGTAATATATATACTGAACACAGAATACAACTATTTCGTGGCATGAGTAACTTGGGTTTTGATATAAACATTGAAAATATATTATTTGGAAATGCCTCTTTTGAAAACGACAAAAACTCTAAACTGTTCTTGCTCGTTCAAAAATACATTGTTAAAAGATTTGTCCACTAAATTTATATATTGAATATACATCAGACGACAACGACCTTGTATATACGTTTCAGTATTTGTGTTTAAAGATAAATATTATACAAAACTGACTCTTATATATTCTAGACAATAGAACTGTTTTTGTCCTGTTATGTTATCTTAAATTTTTGCTGTAGTAGTTATTCATATTATCTGTATTTGTAATATATTGCCATTGCTAATGTTTATATATGTACCGGAGAAGACTTCATAAGTTTACAACTTGTGTCTTATCCATTTGTCTTGTTTTGTATGACAATAACATATGTTTAAAGTAAGTCGAAAAAGTAGTTCAATAAGTAAACATGCAGCTGAATTATATTTTCACTACTAACATTGTCACTTTCAGATGTATATAAAGGGAACTTTTAATCGTTTTCCTATATGTCTATGGCATATAATTGTTTGGTTTATGGTTTGTTTTATGATGCTTAAAGGCATACAGGCTGTCAGAATTGAATTTTTTTTGTTTATATTAAAAGTTGCCAATATTCGATGTTTTATACTAATAAAATGTTCTGAACAAGAAACCAGGTTTAACAAATATGCTATTATGTCGTAATTAGTGAAAAGAATTCGAATGTCTGTCAGTGGAATCGCCATTAACACACCTAATTATAAGTCGGCTTCTTATTTCCGAATTTTACCGAATACTGATAACTGCTATTAATAACCAGGAAGCATTTTGCATGTAAATTCGTTAGAATTAATATAATTTAAGAAATATATTTATGAAATTGGATCCCGGGGTAATCAGTTAATATTATATAATGGTATTTAGTAAGAATGACACTTAAAATCGGAAATACGTGATGAAATCAATAAAAGCAAACTCAAACCCTGCAAAGGGGCCCGATAAAGGGAAAATTGTATTGCATATTATTGACAACACTAATTTAAAAGAGATGTCACCTAGCGTTTTCTCCTGCAAAAAAGAATATGCAAAAAACTACGATGCAATTCTACTGTCAAAATACGATTCGGCCGAAAAAAGATACTAAATTATGCTTACGTGTAGAAAAATGGAGTACGTCGGTATAACATGTTTTTTTAATTTTTACGCAAAGCTTGCTGAATCCTCCTTTTTGTGTCGTTTTCGTGTAGAATCCGTCAATGTTTTGGTGTGTGCCATGTGCTTTTTCATCAACAAGCAATTTCGCACATGCGCAAACGCTTTACCGAATGAGTTCACTGTGTAGGTCGTATGAATGTATGAACATTGTGCGGTAAACATTGAAGTCTTGACTGGATGGAAGAAAATCAAACAGCGGCGTATTTCCTTCGTTCTAGGCTATTCACGTATGATAATATGAAAAATTTCAACTGCAATTAGTATAAAACAACTTATAATATAAAAAAAAATCATTTCTGACAGCCTGTATGCCTTTAACGCCACTTTCAACAATATGTCAGTTATATCATGGCGGGTATAATAGATTTTCAATTCAATATGTATATGTAAGCATTTATGCATACCAGATAACTCCATGGAGAAAATAAAAATTATTATGATCATCATGATAATTATGCAA
The DNA here is from genome assembly GCA_963680875.1 of Bathymodiolus brooksi. Taxonomy (NCBI): domain Eukaryota; kingdom Metazoa; phylum Mollusca; class Bivalvia; order Mytilida; family Modiolidae; genus Bathymodiolus; species Bathymodiolus brooksi. Next base: position 61,322,482 of record OY804581.1, on the reverse strand, counting down.
AAAGTCAGAGAGGTAAACGATCTAATAGAAAACGACGTATTATTCATGCACACGTACAAATGTACACGTATTAATTAGGCATTCATGTAAATCAAAATATAATGTCACATTCGGATTTTAAAACGGTAAACAAAACATTACGTGATGTTTGCTCAGTTTACCGTTTTCACAGTTTTGCTTTTAAAATGTTAAACCCCATGTCATCTTCAAAAGTAAAAGTTATAAAGACAAATATTCTCATTTGAAAGGAATGTGAACACGTGCGTTTTTGGGGCGACGCTGTGTCTACTCAATATAAACCTGTACAGGTAGAGGGATACCCTGAGTGGTTCTATCCATTTCTAAATTTAGATTAACTTTCCTACTGGTTGCTAGGAGCTGCACGAGATATTTTCGTCATGTGCAGGTGTTACAGGTGATATTTGTCTGTGTACATAGGTGTTCAATCAATGTAATAGTAACGGAATATCCCCATAGCTTAAATATCAATATCAATATATTGAAATCGATATGATGTCTTCCTCTAATCGGGGGCGGATTGTATTCTGACAGTATGGTATTTGCTGTGTTACAGTTTATCACAAGATACTCCGACAGTATGAATATAATTTGCAGAAAAAAATCTGAAATGGTAAACTGTCGTAGCTTTGCAGACATATGCAATGGTCCGTGACTTATATCTCAAATGATAATGGATATCTTACTTTTTATGTAGATGTTTTCTTTCCTCTATCACTGGCAAAACATTTACCGGACTTGACTTTATATGCGAGTATCACGGCGGGTGTCTTATAAAAAGCAAGAACTGCTTACTCTTCGTGAGCACATGAGTTCACCCCAGTTTGATTTTGTGGTGGGGCCCGTGTCCTTTTATATTTTTGCGTTGTCCTGATATGTGTCGTTACGTTCTGAGTTCCGTGTTGTGATGTCCGTTACGATTTCAGCATAAAACAATTTTCGGTTCGTTTTTACCCCCAGTTGGATGTATGAGGGCTTGTGTCTTATTTACATTATTTGTGTTTGCTTGCGCATAGTGGTGACAAACACATATTATGTTGTGCTTTTGCTTTGTTTTTCTTCGTCTTGTGTACTCTATGTCGCCAGTTTCCCTGGATTGTCCATTTTGGATTGCCCCTACGGAATTCTCTAACGTTTATTTATTATGGTGTATAACGTATTCACTGACAGTTGTTGTCCGAAATCAGACAGTCTTATATCACCCATCAGACACTCATGACAGATTTTCCCATGATATTTTCAATTTTGCATTCGAAGACGCAACAAAAATTTGAATTATTTTCACCCTGCACAATCGGTGACTTGTTTTTACCATCATAGGCCACAGTCATTCATATCTCGAGTTGGACATTCAAGGTTGCTATATATACAGTATTATTTCCAACAAATATGTATAATGAGTTCTAGGATTATTCTAATTGCTGTGCCTACCACATAACGCAATCTACACCTTGTTGGTTCCGTATTTAGTAAACCTGTTTAATACTATAAACTTTACTCGATAACAATGGGCTATACAAGGATATAAGAACCAGGACCTGTATATCCTTTGGGAGTACATAGAATCCGTACTGTTCATCTATCTTTTTAGCTTTCCGTGTTGTGGTTTTTTTTTTAACCTTTTATGTATTGTTGTTCTTTCCTTTGCCCTTTCTATTTAGCAAAGACTCTTTCATTCTGTGTTTACACAAGGGACTAAAACAGCGAGGCATTTGTACATATTACAGTGCACGGTATTGATTGATTGATTGATTGATTGCTATGTAAGGTCAAATGAACATTTGTGTGCCTTTCCCAAAGCAGAACTTAGATTTTGTAGTACTCGTTTGTGTTCAATGATTTGAGGTTAGATGTGTTTGTTACTTTTGTTGATATTGGTGGATTGATGACCATCACTGATTATACTTTCTTTTCATAATACAGTGGTTAGATAACGACCATTTTAATGTAAAATAGATGCAATGTTATGTTTCTCGACAATCTTACAAATTGGTAATAATACAACATCCTTACACAGCATTGTTGATTTTAGGGTAGATTTGGAAACTGTCTCCAGTTAAAGTATTGCTTACATTTAGTAAGAGTGGCCATATCTTGAAAAGCTGAAAATCAATGGGGAACTGATAAAAAAGCATGTGATACTGTTTGTTAACATGAACGAAGGTTCCCACAAACTGCAAAAACCATCAGATGTATTACAGGTTAACATAATCATATTCTTACTGTGTTGAAACCTGGAAGAAAAGAGAGTTCGAGGTAGAACAACAGATACCAGTGAACAGTGAAAAGGTTTTCTGTGTAAATGTGTGACATGATGTGTGCTATGTTGGACAGTGAAAAGGTTTTCTGTGTAAATGTGTGACATGATGTGTGCTATGCTGGACAGTGAAAAGGTTTTCTGTGTAAATATGTGACATGATGTGTGCTATGTTGGATAGTGAAAAGGTTTTCTGTGTAAATGTGTGACATGATGTGTGTTATGTTGGACAGTGAAAAGGTTTTCTGTGTAAATGTGTGACATGATGTGTGCTATGTTGGACAGTGAAAAAGTTTTCTGTGTAAATGTGTGACATGATGTGTGCTATGTTGGACAGTGAAAAGGTTTTATGTGTAAATGTGTGACATGATGTGTGTTATGTTGGACAGTGAAAAGGTTTTATGTGTAAATGTGTGACATGATGTGTGTTATGTTGGACAGTGAAAAGGTTTTCTGTGTAAATGTGTGACATGATGTGTGTTATGTTGGACAGTGAAAAGGTTTTATGTGTAAATGTGTGACATGATGTGTGCTATGTTGGACAGTGAAAAGGTTTTCTGTGTAAATGTGTGACATGATGTGTGCTATGTTGGACAGTGAAAAGGTTTTCTGTGTAAATGTGTGACATGATGTGTGCTATGTTGGACAGTGAAAAGGTTTTCTGTGTAAATGTGTGACATGATGTGTGTTATGTTGGACAGTAAAAAGGTTTTCTGTGTAAATGTGTGACATGATGTGTGTTATGTTGGACAGTGAAAAGGTTTTCTGTGTAAATGTGTGACATGATGTGTGTTATGTTGGACAGTGAAAAGGTTTTCTGTGTAAATGTGTGACATGATGTGTGCTATGTTGGATAGTGAAAAGGTTTTCTGTGTAAATGTGTGACATGATGTGTGTTATGTTGGACAGTGAAAAGATTTTCTGTGTAAATGTGTGACATGATGTGTGTTATGTTGGACAGTGAAAAAGTTTTCTGTGTAAATGTGTGACATGATGTGTGCTATGTTGGACAGTGAAAAGGTTTTCTGTGTAAATGTGTGATATGATGTGTGTTATGTTGGATAGTGAAAAGGTTTTATGTGTAAATGTGTGACATGATGTGTGTTATGTTGGACAGTGAAAAGGTTTTCTGTGTAAATGTGTGACATGATGTGTGCTATGTTGGACAGTGAAAAGGTTTTCTGTGTAAATGTGTGACATGATGTGTGTTATGTTGGACAGTGAAAAGGTTTTCTGTGTAAATGTGTGACATGATGTGTGCTATGTTGGACAGTGAAAAGGTTTTCTGTGTAAATGTGTGACATGATGTGTGCTATGTTGGACAGTGAAAAGGTTTTCTGTGTAAATGTGTGACATGATGTGTGCTATGTTGGACAGTGAAAAGGTTTTCTGTGTAAATGTGTGACATGATGTGTGTTATGTTGGACAGTGAAAAGGTTTTCTGTGTAAATGTGTGACATGATGTGTGTTATGTGTCTTAGACTATGCTACATATACATGGTGTATGACATTTTTAATTACTGGTAAATCCTTATACAATTAGTCCCTGAATATTCTCCGTTAATGGATGATATTACTATTTAATTAGAAAATTGATTAATTAATACACATTAGAGAATACCGAAGGAGCAATGAAGAATGGACAATCCAGAGAAAATGACAACACTGGGCAGACAAGATGAAAAAAACCCAAACTAAAGACATAACACAAAATGTGTTGGACACCAATATAAGCAAGCAAACACACAAACGTAAGTAAGACGTTATTTCTCCTACAACAACTAGCGGTAAAGGCGAGCCGAACATCGTTTTTAAGCGGACATTACAACACGGAATATATATCTAATATAAGTATATTTTTCCCGTTTCTCTGTGTGTGATGATTTATAAATATGTGATGATTTTTAATGTGTAAAATACATGTCTGACCCTGTGCATTTGATCTTTTATTGTAAAACAGGGACATGGACGACCAAGGTGCATTGTTAACAGAAAATGAAGAGTAAATGTATATGATTGTTAAAAAAGCCAAACAAACTTAAGACTCCATCGGCACCGATTACAAAGGAAGACAACTCTTAACAATAATACAATCTTAAATATGAATAGATTATCGTAATTTACTAACATGCTGAGAAAATCCGTATGCATTGTATTTTTCCAGTTCTTTCAATAGAGGTAACCATTTCCTTATAGATGTTTCATACACCTTTGTGTCTATCTTATAAACATCTATGATTATCCCAAAAGATCACAACAGTCAGACATACACAAATAAATTCAACTAAGTACTAACTGATTACCACAATTAGCCATTTGCAAATTATCACATCTGTAATATATTATGGCCTTTTGTTAATTTACAGTTCCTAAATAATGTAATTATTATTAAAACTAAGGTTCTCCTCCCCCAGGTTTACTTTCTCCCAAAACTTTAAAACTTTTAATTATGTGGCTCACCAACCATTTGGAGTTGATACAGGTTATTCCAGAAACCCCTCGTGCGCACTAAATTTGATATCTACAGTTATTTTACTTCTAAACAATACACGATGATCCTCATTCAGACATAAAAATGTATTTATAACTAATACGCGACAGCTAGATGACTCTCATTTCGACATAAAGATTGGATTTGATCATCATCTCTCTATTTATTTCATCAGTAAATATCGCAGACGACACAATTTTGAAATTTTAAAAGAAATTAATTTATCAGACACAATATAATAGATAACATTCTTTCTGAAGGAATGATCCTGTTCATTAAATCATTCTAATATTTGTATATTTATATCTAGATTGTTTTGCATGACGAAATCCCTCTCGGCATAATCCCCTGGACATAAACCCGTAGGACAAATCCCCACCTATGGTCTTCTAGATATGGTAATTAATAAGGGTAATAACAAAATTACCGAACTCCGAACAATCTTACAATGTAACTATGTAATTTCTAATTACTACGATACAGTTGAAATATTGCTGAAATTGGCATAACATAATAATCAATATACGGGTATTATTCAGAAACAATTGAGTTAATTATATTCGTTAAAATTGTACAAACGTTCATACATTACTACGAGCTCTATATTGTTCGAAGAAAATGACGATGAATTTGGGCATATTTAATGAAGGTTATTCCAGAAATGATTCATGCGCATTAAATTTGATATCTATGTTTTTATTAATATATATCAATATCTCAAAATTGAACAATCTTACATGTTCATGTTTTATTAATATAGTTTGCATTTATTTACATATATGTACTACTGTCCAACACGATGTCCATGTCAGATGATGTTCATGTCATTTAATAGTAGCACAACGGGTGTCTCATGTGGAGCAGGAACTGTTAATCTTTCGGGAATACTCGAGTTCATTGCCGAATTTTACATGTTGCTCGATCTTCTGTGCAGTGTTTTGTAGATCGTAGTACTTTTGTCCTATTTTTGGCCATTGTAGTGCCTGCCCTGCTTCGATTTACGGCTTCTGGTTGCTCCTTTCGTAAACTACAAGTACAATACATGGCCAATAACACATACAGAATATAATAAGTAATTGTAGTTTATCGCTAATATAATTTTTAACGATAGTATAAATGTTAATATATATTCTGTAGATCCTGCTGAAACAACAGTCAGTGAGCAGACACTATCATGACACCAGGACAAACAATGTTTGCTTGTACTTGTTAATTCCATGTGCGTCACGCCATAGAATGAGTACGCTAACCATTACACCGCCAATGGTATCACATATACTAAGGTCTGAACCACTTATTAATATTATGAAATAGTTTTGTTACTCCATAACGGATTTAGGGTATTAGTCAAACATTAAATATGTTATAAATGTAAATAATGAAGGTTGAATGACAGTAATAATTGAAATATTTTGTATAAGATGACACCTGTGCTTTTGTGTATCAATCTAAAGTAGGACTAACACCTTTTAAACTCTGTTAATCTTCAAGGGAGGGAAAATTCTATTTTACTGTATACTTTCCCGGAACACTATCATAGATTTCGGTATGTACAACATCTGTGACTGTACGCTACCAAAACACGTCGTTTAATATCGCTGTGTTACAACAAACATTGTTGAATGAAGAATGAACGGAGACATATCTAATAAATCTCTCTATTGATTGAGATAAATGTGAATTTTATTGATATTGTCTTGTTGTCAGTATAAGGAAGAATTTAACACATATGTGGAGGAAAGTCAAATGAAAAACTTAAAATTTATAGATAAAGTAATAATTGATTAATGTTTAGACACCACGTGGTGTACGTAATGTTAAATAACTAAAATATGAATATGGTTATAGTGTTTGCTATGACTAATTTTAAAACTTTTTCTCCCAATATATTTGGTGAATGAGTGATTGTTGTTTAACGCCAACTCAGAGCAATTTTTCAACATTATAAGCATATGCTCTAGCGTAAATGTTTTCAATGAAATGATGATGAAGTCCGCTGTGTACTAGACCAACACGCTTAGTGAAATTTTTGAAAATGTTGGCTCACTGAAACAACAGTCCGCTGATAGACATGTAGCCCCACTCAGACACATTATCCTGATTCCGAGCCAGCGTGTCGGATTTAACTTCCCTTGCAGTAGCATAAAACTAGAAATAATATTTCATTAGATGATGTGGTAAAACCATATATGGAAATTATGCTTGCCGTTTTTTTGTGGCTTTAATGGTAACAGTATGATCTAACTTATACTGTAGGTGATAACATTTGTCAGTTATTTTTATGGAAGGTCGGTTGTTGTCTCCCGATATTCCAGTTACGATGACGAATAAAGCTGAAAGCATTGATAACCACCATCCATTACCCAACTCAATGATAATTTGCTTTGCACATTAATGACTCTTGTGTTGTTTTAATGAGATAATATTTTGAAGTTTTATTCAGCAAAATACACAACATCTCCGATTGTTGTATAACAATCAACAACAATGTTATCATTAACACTGTTGAAATGTAGGCAATAAGAACCAGTTCCAGGGTGATTCAGTTGCCACTGTTTACTCATTTTCACTTATGAATGACAATATTTTGCATGATGCTTTTTTATATATTCGACCACACCGAAATACGACCGTCACGGGATAATTGAACTATCATTGATCTAGTTTGTGTGACACACCATTGATTGTGAGTTGCACCACTCTTTAACCATCGGATGTAATGCAATCCTCTATCAATATGTAAAGAATAGAGTAAGCTAGATTTATAGATTCGAGTGTTGAGTTACGAAATATGATTCAACATCGATTACTGAATTTTCTCTCATATGTACGATTGAGTCTCCATGAATCGATTTTTTTTATTATCTACACGTAATTTGAGTTTTGATTTACAACTTCTGTTCGATTTAGCAATATCAATAATTTTTATTTTAGCTTAAATTCATATTAAACTGCTGTACTCGGTTGACAATTGAATGTTCGTCTGACGATACACATCAAACAATTTTTTGTCAAGAGAAAATAGTATAAGCAAAGCAGGTATGTATATAATCTAGTTTTATTATATGCAATGATAAACATTATTTCAATAGACACGACAAAAGGGGGTTTGGATGACCAACTGGTTAATGTAGTTGACTACAGACATTGTGGTCATAAGACTTTTGAGTACTAGTTTTCAATGGGGCTCGTGTTGTTCTTTAGTTTTCTGTGTAATGTTTTGTAGTTCGTTGTTTGTCCTTTTGTCCTTTTTCTACTGGCCATTGTGTTGACAGTGTTTCTTTTATTTGCAGCTTCTGATTGTCCCTTGTGGTATTTTCAAACTTTTCTTGTACTCATGCTCGAAAGGAAACTATTCAATCAGAACGTCATATCCAATAAATGCATCGTGCTAATTGGATGCTTTTGGGTAATTAGAACAAAACTATTTATCGAAAGTTTTATGACCGTGAGGCTTGGGCTCAAGCCTAACATAGCTGACGTGGTTCCGCGCCCAGACACCCACTTCGGATATAAAGTTTCCAGACACCTACATGTTTATATACCTATGGCCGGGATTCACCGTCAGTTCGGAATAGCTGTCCAGTATTTCCCCATTTAATTATGGTAGTCATGATATACATGTAGGAAAAAGTTGCTGATAGTGACAATGCACATCAATAGCCCTGTCCCAGATATGACATGGGTAAAATGCTGGACATCTTGATAGAATACATGTTTGTGTTCGGTTTTTGAGGGTTTCAATATACTGTTGGTATACCAATATGTACGGATTGTTGGCCATTATTAGCCATATTATGATTATATTTTTGTATTTTAATTATCAAACATTTTGCATAAAACGGAATGTATCTCCATTTTTGTTTTGTCGGTTACATATTATAATATTAATGCAAAAAGGACAATCACAATAAAAACACTGGTTTCCATGAGCAGGTATCTAACGAAAGAGAGCTTACGTGATAAAACATATATATAAAAAGCTGGAGTATATTAATCTCTAAGCGTAAAGATTGTTGATAAAGCGTTACTTCCGCTTCATGACCAGCGTTCTTTATCAATGTTGACAATATATTTGCAAAAATACCAGTCAAGACAAGCGAAGACTTCTCCCTAAAAGTATAAATATGTACATAAATGTCGCTAAAAAGAAATGTGCACACTTTCTGTTGGGTAAATACGTTCAAACCTGTCTAATTATATGACGTATATTAATACAATTATTGTCCTTCAATATTTGTGTTTCGTTGGATAATACGACTACATGTACAGTTAGCCGATTATTTGGGTGAGAAATGGTCTAAAGCAAAACATTTATTGCGATATTATCTGTTGGTCTTGCGTAACTCGATGATTTGTTTTCAATCTTGCAATATTTTGAATATGCAATAAACACAGTTATTGTAACAATGTTGGTTATAACAATGAGTATCTCTCCAGTTTTATAGAGGGGTGCAACATTATCCGACAGTATGCATGTTCTGTGTTATTTAGTTTATTTTTACAATTATTGTTCTGTCTAAAAAGTGCAATTTTCACGTCCTAGACCTCATATGGAAATTATTTTCATTATTAAATACCTTCTCTATCGTTACATGTGTGTACTATGACAAATTGCATTCCATTTATTTAACACAGACGCATATCATAGGGATAGAAACCCAAATATTCCCGAATTATGTATACCAGGGACTCCGCTCCGTTTCCAAAATACTATGTGTATCACCTACAACAATCAATTGTTCTAATTAGAAAAAAAAATAAAATAAACAATATATATATTCTTAATTGAAATCTAAAATCTCACAATTCTGATCTAGAAATGAGCAATTGTGTAGGATTCTTAAGTTCAATACATTGACAAATGTTGAATGTCAACTTCACTTGAAGAGCCCACTTGTTCTTCAATTGGTTTTTCATATTGATGAAAAGATAAATACCAAACAGCCTTGCCACACTCCTATGACATATTTGTTGTGACAAGGTAATTCATATAATACATTATTAAGATGATAAACACACGGGTTCTGTTTTTTAATCATATTATATCCACATTTGTTACACGTAGGTATGTCAAAATTAATTAGAAAATACATTCCAACATCACAGGAAAAACCTTAACCCCCGTAATATCTTTTTGAAGACCTAAAAAAAAAAAACATTCTAAAACCTTGTTTTATATAACTTGTACTATCATGATGAAGAGATTAACAGTATTAAGCGCTGACTTTGATTGGTAACTATAATGGCCGTTTTCAAAGAAACGAGGGTTTCTCTGCCAGTTAATTTAATTCTTTATTTATTTAACGAGGATTACCGACATCCAATGGCTACGAGCGGTTTTCCTCAAAATACATACCTGAATATATGATTACCCCTTCAAACTCTTCTTGAATCAAAATACATAATTTTAATCTTTGTCGGGTGACACACATACGATGAGTAGAGAGCAATCGGGGCGTGATCAGCTGTAGGGTACCGGCAATGGTGTAACATGCGAATTTCCCCACCTAAGGAATGGCTAATAAAAACATAGATATGCAATTCAGTGCGCACAACGCTTTCTGGAATTACCTTCTTAAGGTACGTTGTACGCTAAAAAAGAAAAGTTCTGCTTACATAAACCTGAAATATCTGGCGATTGTAGCTAATATACAGTTATATAGTAAAAGTTCCACGTTCCTTAATTAATTAAGTTGTCCAATTTTGTCTTTCTTTCTTTTCTTTCTCAAATTCAAATTTTCGCAGTTATTATTTGACACACATGTTTTTAACGTTTATCAAAGATGTAATTTTGATACTGGTATCGTAATATTGAAAAAAAAAACAATATTTTAAAGTTTTTATCTTTATTACAGAAATATTTTATTTTCAGACGTTTTCTGTCGGTCTTACGGCATTTCAAAGAGGAATTTTATTTACATTGAATGTAAAAAAAACCCACTTTATACACAAATTGAAGACACTATTATACAGACCCTAGTGTCAAAGTTAAATCAATATATCACATTAAAAAAAGGGTTCTTGTTATACAGTGTTCAGTAAATTAAACTTAAATAAAAAAGCTTCCAATGTTTGCTGACATTTTTTTAATAAGAGTATCGTAATTAACAATTCAGTCTCGATTAATAGTTTAGCCTAGTTTGTTAGTTTACAAAGAAAGATAAATATTTAGTACATGAAGTGTATTGCACTGCATATATTCATTATAATTTCAAGGTGGTTTTAAAATTTATCCAATGATATTAAAAAAAAATCATTAAAATGAAATACAGCATTGGTGATAAAACAAAATCAACATTGATTCTGCTATAAATCGATGAAGGTTTATTTCTTTTTTACAATAACACAAACTGGATTAAAAAAATAAGGATGGACTCTCGATTATGATTGGCTATACACGTCTAGCAATGTTTCAGCAATATTGGTAGAAGGACGCGGAATACCAAAGAAAACCACAGTCCTTTCGCATGTTGCTGACAAACATGGTCTCACATGATTGAATGGCGAACACATCTAGTCATGGTCTAGAAGTGCAATCCCTCTAACCTTAGTTGTAATATATAGAAATTGATAGCATATGTAAATATAACTGTAAATTAAATTACCATGCCATTGCTACCACGAAAAATATAAATCAGGAGTACGTATCGTAGTATTGGAGGAAATAAAAGCATTTATTTGTGATGTACAGTGTATTGGCTTTCTTATTTGGCTAATTGCATTTGTACCGTGCTGTAAGTCTAATCCATTTCGAGCTTGAAATAGATACTAGTAATCGTCAAATCCAAAGATTCGTTTGGGACATATGCGGTCCCTAAACCTCTCGCCTTTTTTTATGCCCTCTCTATCTTAAAAATCTGGATCTACAACTGTAAATGAAGATGAGAGAAAATCTCCTTTAGCAATTACACGTATATGTATTACCAAAATGATCCACTATTCATACTTAACGTGAGTTTGACCTTTAACCTAGTTTGTAGTTGAATGATAGAGGATACTCTACGTCATTGTCCACAAATATCCTAAAAGACCAATCAATTAGAATGTCATTATTTTACTTTCTACAAGATGGTGTTCAACTGCATGTAATGATAACATTAATCAATAACGATATTAATATCAAAGTGACGTACTGTTTTATATGTTTTATTACTGGAAAGAGGGTCATTAAAAATAACTTTGGGTTAGAGTTTATTCCATTTCCCATAATGCACCCTACTATACACATCTTGTCACTAAAATGACTGTCTACAGATGAAAAAAAAATGGAAATCATTCAAAACTATTTTGACAAAGAAAATCAATAACAATATAAAGGACATTCTTCAAAATCTGAACCGCACCCTGAACTCGTGGGTTTTACTATATGCTGTCTAGAATATCGCTATATATTGCTTTGCTCTGATGTTACCATTAGAAGCACTTGCCTGGTGGTCATTTTCAATAATTTAATAAGTTAGTCTATGCATGTAACTACTTACCCTTTGGTAGAACAGGAATTCATCCCGGGATTTAGTGCTTTTCGTTTTACTCAAAGTATCGTTTTCTGTGTAGTGCTTTGTGGATCATTGTTAGTCTAATAGTCTTTTATTCTTCGATTGACTACTTATGACTATCTCTTTATCTTCAAACCTTTCTTAACTAACCCCAAATTATTAATAGTTAGGTAAAAAATCATAAAGTACATTCACACGGTTAAATTTGTGTTTGAAGCAGTTGGTAAAGGTTGAAGGGAAATTGTGATGGTGTAAACGTACATTTGCTACATGTAATCAATGATGTATTTAACTATGCGTTAAAATTACTCATACATCAAATGTTAATGTACTTAATGTACAACACAAGATAAAATTATTGACATGTTGAACAATCTGCTTTTAGTCGATACACTCCGTTACATCTGTGCACCATTGTCACATTTATATCAGTTGGTCTTTATAAATTATGTCTGGCCACTCCTGGATGCGGGACTATGAACATAATACAACAAACAGGACGAAAAGAAACGAAAAGTTTTTCCCCCCCAAAAAGTTATCAAAAAATTATGACTGGCCACTCCTGGATGCGGGGTTATGAACATAATACAACAAACAGGACGAAAAGAAACGAAAAGTTGTTCCCCCAAAAAGTTATCAAAAAATTATGTCTGGCCACTCCTGGATGCGGGGTTATGAACATAATACAACAAACAGGACGAAAAGAAACGAAAAGTTGTTCCCCCAAAAAAAGTTATCAAAATCGTAATTATTTGTTTTTTCAAAATTATTGAAAGCACGCGCGGTGCATATATTACCAAGGTATATAACAAATTTGATATGACATTTTCACAGACGACATCGACATATCTGAAACAAATTTAAGCTGAATACATAATTTATTAATCATTAATTCAATTATTTATCATGCTGGTCACGTACAAATATAAATTATTTACCATTTATTTCAATATAATTAACATTGCTAGAGATTTATAGTCCGCAGTGTCAAAGGCGGTGACAAGAAGTAAGACCGGCCATACTATTAACCTTTGCATTGTTAGGAGTGATTGATTGGTTGTTGCTTAATGTCACGTGAGCATAATAGGCAGCTATATTAGCTAAGATTATGAAAAGAAAGCTTCAGTGATGGTCATCAATTCCATCAATATTAACAAAATGAACACTTACCTCTCATCTTAACTGATCTCACTGAACACAAGAAAGACCACGACATACGACGTTGGAATTCTAGGTCCTGATTTGGGACAGACACAAAGATGTGCCGGTATTAAACCGGTTAATGGGATCCCAACCCTCCCCTCTTGATATCTGCATCTCCAACATATGAGTATGCTATGTGCTTTTGTTTGACTTTTATTCTTATTTGGTCAGATTGTAAAAAAGTTTAAAGATGCTAAACGGGTACTTCGTATACGTAAATCGAAGAAGAATAGACACCACAATGGCCAAAAGAAAATATGGTTATTACACGCTATTTCCCGGGACTTTCGTTTGTTAAAGTTCACTGTAAATGAAATAAAATGTTGTTATCACTAAAGCTACCTCTTTAACAATTTTTTTTATAGAACATATGTATAATATGAGACAGGCACAACCTGTTTGAAGGACGAAGTCCTATAATTTTAAGAGGGAGGCGTGAGAAGGGAATGGTTTTTTTTCAAGTACTTTTTAAAGTTGTTTTTTTTCAGTTATTTGGCTGGAGTTATCTCTCTTTGACCTATGGATGTTCCGTTCATTTTACCTACGCCGCTCTTCCGTCGAGAGTTTCGTAGAAAGAGTTTATTTTATTAGAATTTTATTTCAAGTTTATTTCGATTTTGCATAGAGTAAATAATTAAAGAATTGAGAATTTTTCATTGAAATATATTTCTTTTGCGTTTCTAAATATCAATTGATCTATTTTTTAAACTTCCAGTGAACAGATATTTGGCTATCAATATAGAAAGGAGGAACAATCGGATAGCCTACAGTTATAAGGACTTCGTTTTTTTTTTTATTAATATGAGACAGGCAACCTGTTTGAAGGACGAAGTCCTAAAATTTCAATAATACGATGATCTGTACAAGTTATTTTGAATGAATTTTGTAGCCGATTTGTTATGGCTGTTCCGTTCATTTTACCTACTGTACGCCGCTCTTCCGTCGGGAGTTTCGTAGAAAGAGATTTTTTTATTATAATTTTATTTCAAGTTTATTTCGATTTTGCATGGAGTAAATAATTAAAGAATTGGGAATTTTTCATTGAAATAAATTTCTTTTGCGTTTCTAAATTATCAATTGATCTATTTTTTAAACTTCCGGTGAACAGATATTTGGCTATCAATATAGAAGGAAAAATCGGACAGCCTACCGTTATAAGGACTTCGTTCTTTATTAATATGGTAAATTGTTTATTTATTTTATTAGCCATATGAAGCATTTTATTTTGTAACAAGACTTGTTAACAAAATATTATACTTCGGCACTGGCATGCTTTGTTAAATATATTTATATTTGAAATTCACAATTCCTAAATAATGTAATTATTACTAAGACTTAAATCGTTCTTCCGCAAGCATATGTGACCTTAGCCGATTTTGACTATCCAGTTGAGACCCTTTGTGTTTTTTGCTTCTAATTTTCTAATGTTTTTAATATCACCCTATACCTGACAAAGGTTATTCCAGAAACGGGTTGAGCGCACTAAATCTAAATTGTTATAATATGCATTCACTTATCATAAGAGTAATCACAAAATATGATACGATATAGTTTCCAGTATCAAACTATTTGTTTTACTTTTAAAAAAGATTGTTTAGAAATTCCACTAGTATTTTCAGTGTTTAAATACTTAATGCAAGCAGATTTTACTTAGAGTAACATGTTCATTATATTTGCATCTTGAAAAAACAACAGTGTCATTAAATATCTCCATGTACAACCGTCAGTGGTAGTTTTAACATTTTTGTTTATATTCCACGTTTGTTTATAGATGAACAAATTCCACACAAACACTACATTTGTTCAGGAATACCCCCTATTTTTAAATGTAGTTATTTACTGTTCGAAACTTGTCAGTTTGTCGAACAGTGTAGTATTGCTAATATTGTAAATTCAACACAATGTTTGTTTTTATTCGTTCACTATATTATGTCTTATCAATCACTAAAGTATGATATTCATTGATAAATCGTAAATCATGCACCAATAAAAAATATTCGAAACCCGGAAGCGGGTAGTCGCATCATATATTACATGCTTTTATCGTCTAAACAAATTGACTTGTAGAAAACTTGACCGCATATTATGATGTAGACCTTTATAGGAATGCAATAAAAACAACTTTGTAGACTACGCTTGGTAGATATCGAACCCTAATCGTACACTTAGGTGCTGAATTGTAATTACGTACTACAATAGACAAGTATGGCAATTTTACTTTTAATTCTTTGTGTATTTAACGGGGATTACTAACAGCCTATGAATGGCAAAATATAGCTCTCATCAATGGCAATTTTACTTTGAAAATGTTTCGAAGCTTACTAGTATACTATCTCATGTAGAGATTAATTAAAGCTAGGAGTACAATAATCTCGATATTTGCACGAAGTACAACATTGCTTCAAATCATGCTATCATCGACAAATCAAAATAGTGCTGTCATTATTTTTAAGAAAAGTGTTTAAGGGGTAATCAAAATCCGTAATATAACGAAGAGCATTCGATACAAAAACCCCCAAAAATCACTCAAACCGGGAGTGGTTCTGCTATACAATAAATGGTTAAATTTTGATGAGTATCGATTGCAAGCTGGTGCATTATAATATTCTGCTTTGGTAATATTCGTGCAATAGTGCTATAATATGCCGAGAAAATTTTGAAGAAACCAAAGGGGTAATCAGAAGCTGTAACTCGAAGAAGTACAGATAATTCAATAGCCAAACGAACAAGATGGGAAGACCGACCTTGTCTACTATATAGAAAACTAAGCAAACACAAGTTTAAACATATTTTTATTTGCTAAATATAACAAATAGGGATCGGACACAAGTTTTTCCAACTTATGAAGTCTTCTCTCGAATACCGGTACAATAATTTACAATATGGATTAGCATGCGCAATGAAATGATATAATATGTATATAATAGCATAGAGTTAAATATACAAAGAATGATTATATACAAAAACATAGGCTTAGACAATATACGAAAAAAAAAGAAAAAAGAAAAAGAAAAGAAAATAAATACTTTTGGAGATGTGTGTTGGTTCTTTAGATCATTTAGACAATTGTAAATCTTTTGGAGTATTTAATATATTTAAAAGCATGTTTAAAAATAGTTATAGCAAACACAAACCCCACTAAGCATGGCATGCTGAGGAAGGGTCATCCGTTCTTGTTCCACCAGTATGCAAACATAATTTGATTTGAATATCGTGTTCGACAACAGTAAATGTTCATGTTAAAAATCCGACAAAAAGTCATGAACGAGGAAATGACATGTTTGACTACGACAAACGGAACATTTTCGTGGACATCATCTGTGGTCAACACAGACATTCCGTAAAGGTGAGCCAAGTCATCACGGCGACCATACAACTTTCGAAGTGATGACTTCAACGTTAAAACTAAGAAATCTTGGTTCTTTAGCATCGTTAATAGCAACAGCACCCTATGAAAGAATTTCTGATTGGAAACTCTGGAATATCTTATCAGCAGAGATATTTAAATTACATATGCAAGTATTGCTGGAATGTTGTTGCATATGAATGGAAAGTTTACATTGGAAAAATTGAAATAATCTCTCTTGTCTTAAGATTTCGCTATAAAACCGGCCCTCAATATCAATTTCTATAACAAGTTAATAAAACAGAAATCAGCATCGTGGTACACAGGTGACAATGAAATAGGCATCACATGAGCATGACCGGAAGTTGATAAAGGATAATCTCAGGCAAAATTGCATTGTAGCAGGCTGCTGCCTGTTCAGACTTGCGACAAAGGTTAATGTGTCATGAACGTGACATTCTCCCAGAATAATTTACCCCCGGTTTTTAGTGGGGTTCGTGTTACCTGACTTTTAGTTTTATGAGTATGTTTTATAGATCGTTGTTTGTCCTTTTGTCCTGTTTCTTTTGGCCATTGTGTTGTCTGTCCTTCTTCAATTGGTATCTTCAAACTCTTCTTACCAACTAATAGTTCGTCTAGAAAGATACTGGATGTCTGTTTAGCCACCCCACAGAACCGTGAGATGACTATGTAGGTTGTGTCATACTACACAGGCCAGTGAATGGATGAAATAAATGTTTTCGCTGTATCATAATGTAAAAAAACATTGCTCAATCATTATTGATTTTCCCATAGGAATGGTTTGAAAGGAATTAAGTAATGCGATTATACACTAGCCGTTTACTTTTATTAAAGATAAATATTTGAATTTTGGTGTTATTGAAATGAATTAGCTGTCAATATTACCGCATTTACTCGAAAACAATTTTTTGTCATTTTAGATTTACAGATTATCAATCGCGGTTCTGGAATAATCTTCATCAGGTAGGTTTATAGTCAAAACTTAGAAAGACAACATTCTTAAAAGTATTTAGAAGCAATTATACCAAAGGACATAACCAGGGGTAGTTACAAGAGAGGAGTGCTGGGATCGCAGTAACCGGTAACCCCGCCACATGTGTGTATATGTCCCAAGTCGGTGCCTGAATTTCCAACGTTATATTTCATTGTCTGTTTTGGTGTTCGGTCAGTGAAGGTGAGAGGTGATTGTCCCATTTATTGACATTGGTGGAATTGTTGACCATCACTGTTTAAACTTTCTTTGTATAATCGATAGTTTAATGTTATCAATACCTGAGGGAGATAGACCTTAGTTTTAATTAGTTAGTTATTTAGGAACTATCAAGTTCAACATAAATATATCTTATAAAACCATATCAGTTCCGAATCACTGTCCACTGGGCGGATACTACCTTCGGGACTAATAGTCCACCAGCAGAGGTATCGATCCAGTGATAGTAATAAAAATATAGATCTCTTTGAATTTATTAGAAAAGTTTGCTAGCCCCTTGTGACAGGTCTGTAGTTTTCTTTGCGTACTCATGTCTACAACGACAATTTAATCGACAGGTGCAAATAAACTGAAATATCATTGAAAGTGGCGTTAAGCGCAAATTTACCAAAGCCAATCCGAACCGACCTAGTGACGGCGCAAGAAATTATGAGTACGGTTGGTCTGGTCTAATGAGATTAATACATGTATATCATTAAGTGCAATTATTATCATGCTAGTGTCACGTCCAAGATCAAAAAATGTCTACTGACCTATGGTACATGTAATAAAGTGGAGAAATTCCCTTCCCTTGTACCACATCTGTTGACTGATTTTGTCTGTTTATATAATTATGAGTTTTGACTTTCCCTTTGTAAGATTGTTCGGAGTTCGGTAATGTTGTTATTACCCTTATCAGTATGAAAGTTGTGTGTTCTATATTACAAATCCCCTTTTATATCGATACTTCCTCCATATATGGGAGGCCGCTTATTGCGAGAAAATTAGAATTGGATAGAAACACGAGTTTTGGATGGTGGGAAAATAGTCATCACTGTATTTATTTGACCATAACACATTTTTTTCAGACCAGGTTTAAAATAGAAGGAAGCACGTGCAACATGAGAGCAAAAAAAAATATGAAGGAGAGGTTACACATATTCTTAGAAACATCAATCCACACGCAATCAAACTTCTTAATACATATAACAGTCAAAGTTCAATAAATAGGAGGAACCTTGACCTCTAATATTTTGATTTTGTTGAATATGCGAAAGTAGGCCACCGATATACATGTCATTTTTAATGTGAAGTTTTGTATTGTTTACCAAATGTTTTCAGAGAAAGGGGTATAACTCGGAAATCTAAATGTGATAGATTCAATGACACGGTCTACATAAGGAGTAACATGAACTCAACCTTAAAATCTAAGTGGTCACTGGCAACGATTGGTTAACACGTGTTGATAAGATTACTGGCGTATAATTGTGATCAGACTTTGTATTTAGTAGTGTATATCAAGTCGTTTTAATTGGAGCTGAAAACTAATTGACATCAGTCTTTTCGAATATTGAGCTTACAGCTTTCAAGGACCAGTGGTGTGACGTCATGCTATTTTTCCATATTCACTGGCTAGTCTGATCCCAGATGTGCTTTGGGGTCATAACGTGATTTGACACGTAACCTCTCAAATGTTCGCTTCTTCGTAAAAAGATTATATGATAATGGGGAGTTGACGAGTTATTGTTTTTTTTACCGCAAAGTAAGCAATATTTCTTTGCGAGAACAAATTACATTTATGATGTTTGTTTGGTACTAGACCAACATGCTCAGTTGGATGTTTATAGTGTTAGCTCATTGAAACAACAGTCCTCGGGTAGACATGTCGCTCCATTAGGACATTATCCATTATCCTAATTTCAAGCCAACATGTCTTTGCTCCTGCCCCTTAAACTGCATGCTTAGCGGAAAAGTACCAAATACCAATTTCATGGTCATTAATTAAACCCGGCCAGGGATCGATCCCACGATCTACTTCATTCGAGGCGAACATGTTAATTATTACACCACTAGATTAGACGTTAAGCTTTTAAGAACATTTATGGTAGTTAAAACTCGGTAAATGATATAGAATTACAATCAGAATTTGGATCGCTTATAATTGTCAACATTATTTCATTTTTTCAATCGTTAAAATACAAAGGAGTTCAATATCATATTTGCTTAATAAAACAGTGAAATAGGCTCCGATAGTAGAACCACACACCATGAAAGTTAGATAAATATTTTGACTGTAGACGGTCGAAGACCTCCGGCATTGATTACTGTATGTACTTTTCAAAATTGTGTCCGTTTTATTAAAATGTTATGCAGGTTAATACTAACTTTAGAAAAAGAAAGATAGCTGATATTTAAAAAAAATATTTAATGCTTAAATTTCTAAAAAAAAAAATAAATAAATAAATAAAAATAAAAAAAATAATAAAACACTTGATATCGCCAATAAATATTATAAGATCCATAAACCAAGAAAAAAAAAGAAAACACAATGTGTTCAATTTAATGAAAATACATAAATGTCTAGCAAGAGGTAGCTCAATATGATCAAACGATAGTGTTATTTCCCTATTTCGCAAAATTTTCCGCTATGTCGTAATATTCTCAGAACCGTTAGTTGTATACACGTAAGATCTTCAACGCAATGATTATTTGATAAGAAAGGCTGGATAATATGAAGCAGCCGGCCGCGATACTGGTACTACAATACTGGTACACAATACTGGTAATACCAGTATTTTACCAGTATCTTCCAGTATCTGCAATACTGGTACAGATACTGGTAAATACTAGTATCCCAGTATCTTCCAGAATTTTCCAGTATCTGCAATACTAGAAGATACTGGTCATTGCCAAACTATTAGTATTGTAGATACCGGAAGATTCTGGGAAATACTGGTAATACCAGTATTGCAGATACTGGAAGATTCTGGAAAATACTGGTAATACCAGTATTGCAGATACTGGAAGATTCTGGAAAATACTGGTTATACCAGTATTGCAGATATTGGAAGATCAGGTAGAATTCCGGTTAACCCGAGTTTTTAAGTCTATATTATACTAAAAGAATTGAATATAATTCATACTCATACGTCGTTTCTGCTGTACATAACATAAGAGGCAAAAGCCCTGTAATGTCAAAATATTTGGTATGGTCCCTTAGAGTTTGATATATATTGGTAAGGTAATTTGACATGACTGGGCGGAGCCTAGTTCTAATAATAAAACCCTAAATGCTCGCTTACTCGCAAGGGTTATAACGGGATGCCATTACACGTAATGGAGCAGCCGCCGAGATTTTTTGCGCTCGCTTACAGAGCTTCTGACGCCTGCATTTATCAATAATAAGACATAACCTTTCCTTTTGTCCATTATTATAACAAGTTTTTATCACCTACCAGTATTTTAGAATGTAATTCCCACAAAATAAAAATCTTCTCTTTGAAAATTTTGAATTTCGTCATTTCCGGCCTCACTATTTGGATGTCGATACCATATTTGGCGATTTAGGCGTGAATGTTTACCAATCGTAACTACTCGGCCATTCTCGCTACCCTGCAAATAACAGGGTAGCGAGAATGGCCGAGTAGTTACGATTGGAATGTTTACATCAGCTTGTAATAAGAAATACCATATTTAGAAAAGCTCCACCTTCCGTAGTTTCCGGTTATGGAAAACGATCGATAAATTTGAACAAGGTTGTTGCTAACTTTGAAAAGCATATATTTCTCAGCCAAACCGATTTAACAAGGACTGGGATCATCAGTAATTGTTATAATGAAATGTTTGAAGCGTAAATAGTGAGTTTTTATGTTTCAACTGCAACTTTTTTTTTGCTCCATTGTGACGAATGGGACCGCGTTGTAGCTCTGCCGAGACACAAGTTTGTCACAGGAGCTACATTATTGCAGCTAGGCGGAACCTAATACTAACGGTAAATACAATGAGCTGTGATTTACAGTTAGAATTAGGCTCTGCCCACTCGTATCAAATTGCCAGATACTAGAGTTTCCAGTATTGTGTGTTTTACAATACTAGTATTACCAGTATTGCTGGATGAAGAATACTGGAGCTTCCAGTATTGTGTGTTTTACAATATTAGTATTACCAGTATTGCTGGATGAAGAATACTGCATAGCCAGAAATGATGGGTACTTTGCCCATTTGCATATCTAAGATGGCGACGCCGGGACGTCTGCAATTTGCATATGATCTATATAGACGATATCATTCACAATTGCATATGTGTCAATTTCTGAACTTGAAAATGATACATTGAATCAAGCTGAATTAAATGAAATAAAAATTAATGAAAACAATTAAATATTCGAGGTTCCTGGACTAAATGAAAATCCGAGGCGACGAACCCTTTTTTGGCCTGAAGAGTCTATGTAAAAATGTCTGAAATACATGAAACTGGTGGCGTGTGACACACAATTTAACAATGAATGACATTTGGCGACATATTTTCTGAAATTAATTTAGATTCCTCAATAATATCTGTAATTATATTGACTAACCTTATATTTCTAGCTTCTAAACTCGGGGTTCCCACATTAAATATAATATGATCATTTTTGCATGATCGCGATATCAAAAACATGTCTAAAATCGTTACAAAACAAAAATATTTGAATTTTGATAGAAGAAAAACTTTGCGGAAATAAACAATAACTTTTAATATTCGAATCATTGACGGACACATTGGAATTGAATTTCCGTACTGTAGGCTATTTTTTGACAAATCTAATAAACGATCTATCAAGCTTGAAACTGCAGTCACATGATCAAAATCTAATTTAAATATGATGAATATTTATGAGGAAAGTACCATCAATTTCTGGATATGGGAGCTTCCAGTATTGTGTGTTTTACAATACTAGTATTACCAGTATTGCTGGATGAAGAATACTAGAGTTTCCAGTATTGTGTGCTTTACAATACTAGTATTACCAGTATTGTTGGATGAAGAATACTGGAGCTTCCAGTATTGTGTGTTTTACAATACTAGTATTACCAGTGTTGTTGGATGAAGAATACTGGAGCTTCCGATATTGTGAATAGATCAACAATTCTGGTATTCCAGTATTGTGAATATTATAATACTGGTAATACCAGTATTGTAAATATTACAATACTGGTAATACCAGTATCGCGGCCGGCTGCTTCATATTATCCGAAAGGCTGTGGTTGTAAAGGAACACGATAGACTATCCAACGTTACAATAGGACGCAAACTAATGTAAGCAATACATGTGAACTTCAAAATGAACTCGAGGTGAGAGATGGCCCTTGCTTTTCATCTGAAACCTTGAATTCAAAAACAATACTAACTACAAAAGAATCAAATAGTGGACAATGGTTATGACAGCAAACTCCAACTTCAGAAAGATTTTAATTGCAACCTGTGACACCCATTTAGAAATACAACCCTAAATGTAAGGATTGACAAAATCAGCAAGTGGGCCTGATTTTAAAGCAACTCATAGACCTATCCTGTCTACATTCATGATAACTACATGTTACTTTCAGAATGACCTCTAAATCAAAAGTCATGGACGGCCGTGTATAACCGACCTAAAGATTGCATCATTGTATTGCTTCAATCAGCATATATTTTATAACATTGATAAGCAGAAAACTAGTCCTGAGGTTCTAAATATCCTGCATAGATAAACTGATTTAGAAAGGCAAATGCAATCGACATGAACATATTAAATCCTTCATTAGACAGTGATGGCCTTCTTGGATTTCCGCTCGATACAAACACATAAAACAATCATTTGTAAAGAACAATCTATTGAGCATTCCTACATATTTTTCTTTTAAATGCTTTTGTGGTGACAAAGATGATTTAAAACATTTCCCCCTTAATAGTCGTATGTTAATCTAAGTCCTATGGTAACGGCCATCTCGGATTTCTTATTGAAGCAAAAAAAAAAAAAAATAACAAAAAAAAAATAACAAAATATACACACACACAATTTGCGGTTTATCCTGGCACTTCGTTTAATAAACATTAAATACTGTGTGATTAAAATATATCAATCACTAAAGAAACAGTAGGATAAGAAATTCATTTGGCATAGCTGTAGCCTCAGATTTAACTCTGCCTCTGTCCCATGCCAGTGTCTGGATTTCTATGAACCGCGGGATAGTGATCTACAAAGTTGAAGATTTTTGTCACGATCGCATGCAGTAACAGGAAAGGTTTAGCATAAGACACATAGGAAAATATAGAAACAAATGTCAGAAACTACTGTGTGAAACAAAACTGTTGATGAATGAACATAAGATTGTTTTTAATTAATTAATGCTTTACTCTAAATAGTAAATTCAAGATTGCGCTACCGCAATACAAAGAAGTTTAATATACGACCTTGTGGTAAAATGTTTTATGATATATCCTGAATCTTATAAATCATTTGAAACAAAATTGGCTGGAACATTCCTTGGATTATCCTCTATAGAGGAAGCAAAAGTGTTGCAATATATATACGTATTCAATAATGTGGACGATAAGAATGAGATGGAGCCATTAAAATGGACAATTGGTGTGCACGAAAGGTGCAATAATGGACTGAAATCAAAGAACAAAAGAATACGCATATTATTATTATTTTTTTTTTATTACCAAACGATTTCTACAAATTGCTGACAGATAACCAAAACAGAAACCTACACGTTAGCATACACATTGATATAAACAGAAAAAACAATCGTCGACAATGTTACTAACACTAACACTACAAAACCAGTATTCTCATCAAAGCTCAAATCTCTAAACACAAAAATGACAACGCTTAAAGCCGATGAAAATTTATGTCCTCGCTTAAATCAATTAGTACAGGCTAAAAATGTGACGGGGTTAAATTACATTTAATATGTCATGAACTGATGATCCCTTACAAACAATGTGACTGCATTTGTTTGCATGTAAATGTTACTTAATGTTAGTCACGTACACCAAAATGTTAGGTCATTAATAAACCAAAGTTTTAATGGTAGAGAGAATACATGTATAACACTTACAAAAGTATTGCTCGTCTGAAATAACGGATAAAAAATGTCTGACAAAAAGTAAGTATTAAAATCTCATGAATATGATTACATCTTGGCACATTGTGAATTTGAGTATTCAAGTATCTATAAAGAATACACTGTGTGGCATATGATGAAAATTGTTATGGAATTATGCTGTAGCACAAAAGGTTACTATGTTCGCATTGCCTTTTGTAATGTAACATATATATTGAAAATGACATTTAATTTTCTTTTTTTAATACTCCGAATATTCTAAAATATCTCTATCGGAGCTGAAACTGTATACTAGAAACTAACAAGAGTTGTTGGCATATATTTATTTTGTAAATGCAAAATCACAACATAGTGTTGGATAATCAACTACTTGAATACCTCAACGAACTCTTCTGACAGACAAAAACATATTTTCGCGATACTTCGAATTCGCGAGACTAAATGTTTCGTCTGTACATTTTGTCATCTCTTGTGGAAAACTCAATAATATCGATTTTATTATTTAAAATATTAAAATATGAAATATAATAGTGGTCTTGTGTTAGCATGTCATAGAGCAATTATAATACATTACTAACATCTACTAATAACTCCTAAAGATGTCCGAGGTAGTTAAGAACCTGTCTTTAAAATATGTAAAAGAACTTTGAAATAGATGCCAAAATAATTAATACCGCTAAATAGTATCTACATTGAATTGCACTTTTACGCAATGAGCCAGGCATTACAACATCTACATCCGTTTAAAAACTACCCACAATGCAAGGTTCAATGGCGCATTTCTGGTGTAAACATAACTTCAGAAACGCCCAGATTATTTAGACGAAAATAGTACGAGACTTTGCGTCCAATAATTCAGTAACTAGCAACGCAGAGACAAGCTGGAAAGTACAATACAATCATCATACCGGTTTCATTGTAACCTAGCTCTTCTGTCTTCTGTCAGTCTTTTTCTTGTAAATAAACACCAGTGTCAGTCATTCCGATTGTTCAAGTTGTGCGACATCATTGACATCTTAAGAAAAAAATGACAGATGTTACAATTAAAATACAGAAATGTCCTATGTATGCCACAAATTATTTAGAGGAAAAATTGCTCAATGGGTAATGCTTATTCTACCATTTTCCTTCAGGAAAACTTTCCTGCTATAGTAATTTCTATATGAATAAATTATTTTATCCTTAAGAGATTAAATTTTTTTCCAAGGAAATTAGATGAACACCTTTTCAAAATATCAATTAGTTGTAGAGTGAATAAAAAATATCTTTACTATCAGAGAACGAGAACGTGCTGAAGATGATGAATATAAGGGTAATAACAAAATTACCGAACTATAAGTGATCACAGTCAATACTGGTTCCTTTGTTTTTATTATTGACGTAAATATTTAAGATAAATATAGAGCATCTAAGATGTTCATGAATTATGCTCATTTGTTAATTATATTTGTATTTATTCAAATCAGGTATTGCTATACTTATATTTTTAGAAAATTGGTGTTCAGTCAGGAATTGTTGAACATCACTGGCTCCAATTTGTCTTATACAACCAATAACTACATCTTAAATGTCTATCTAGTATATGTGGAGAAGTTAAAATAAAGCTATGTTCAGACTTCTTCAGTCCTCTGTCAAACATTTCCTGATGCCGTACTGAAATGAAAACAATCAGTCATGGCAACGCAATATTATAATTGCATGTCAGAAAAGATGACGGTGTTATCAGTTCTGAAATTTGTTACTCCATGAATTAATTTAAACAATATTTATTTAGAAAATAATCAGAAAATACAGTACATCAAACATAGTAAATACAGACATGAATTTGTACAGACATGAATTGAAACAAACTTTGAAATTTTGGTTGGTCTTTTGTTTCCCTTATCTGTATCTTAATGCTGTATTTTCATTTCGGTGGTACATTTTGTTTTTTTACTCCTTAAGATCGATTTCCTACTTTTGTGTTACCAATCATGGATTTTGAAAAAGTATTCCTTAATAATAATATTAAATCATTGTGTATAAAGCATTATGAAAAGAAAGCTTAAACAGTGATGGTGAACGATTCCACCAATGTCAACAAAACAATGCAAATATCTTGTTCAGGCAAAATTAATAAAAGTTGCTCATAAATAGTACAGTGGAACAACATTAAAATAGTAAATTTTCTAAGTTTGGGCTAAATTCCTTCTCAGGTCATTTTAGATGTAAAGATTTCAATATATTTAATACCAATCTGGGGAGGTTGTTCCCCAACATGTGATAAGAAGAGTTTGAAGATACCAAAGGGGTAATCAGAATCCGTATATCCAAGAAGAACAGACAACACAATGGCCAAAAGAAAAAGGACAAAAGGACAAACAATGATCTACAAAACATACACATAAAACTAAAGATATAGTAACACGAACTCCATTGAAAACGGAGGGTGAACGCAGGTACTCCGGAATGGTAAGCAGTTCCTGCTCCACTGGTGGCAACCGTCGTGTTGCTGTAGTTACAAACCTGGTGATAAGTCATGAATGAGGAACGGACCGGGGAGTTTTACGACAAGTGGAACATATCCGTGATAAGTCTATGTCTTCGTTCTGGGGCAAGTGAGTTGGTGGTCTCAGTATTTCGGAATCCATTTGGTCTAAGGTGAAAATATAATGTGGAGTGCTTCACAAGCACTCGACACAGCTGAACATTTTAGTTGCTTTTGGGTCCCTTCTCAGTAGTAAAGACTGTGAGGTACTAACTGAAGTACAATCACTTCTACGTCTACTGAACAAGGTATTAATTACATCTCAGTTGTTGCTAATAGGTTTTATTGCTAATTTCACTCTGTCAAAAAAAGATTTTAATACGTAATCCATGTAGGTGAGAATCTGATATATTCCTTATTGAAATCTCCCATGACAGCATTACTTTTCGTAAACCTTTGCAACAAATGCAGATTGATGTCAGTAAGAAGCCACAGTCTGTCAAAGTTGATGTTAATGTTAACAGTGACAAAAAGCCTGTTTCTAATTTTTACTTCAATCATTGCCTATCGCCACTAACGTTGTGGGTTCGAATTTCGTTGAGGCGAGGTGTACTCGATACAACATTATGTGATAAAGTTTATCAGTGACTTGCGGCAAATCGGTTGTTTTCCCTTGGTACTCAGGTTTCCTCCACCAATAAAACTGACCGCCAAATTGTTGAAAGTACCTTTAAGCATCACCACCCCAACCCCTAACCTAATTATTACTTCACAACCCGTTTCATTTTAGAAAAGGAATGTTTGTAAGAAACTATTTTTCGGCTTCTTTAACACCAAAGACTATTACGATCGCTCGTAGCTCGAAAGGTCGACAGAGGTCTGTATCTCGAACCTAGTCTTTACCCCTCTGTGCGTTATCGACAATTCTACTAGGAAATGAAGAAACTTGAGTTTCATTTCCTATTGGATTCGTTAAATCTATTTTCTAAATTAGTGGATAACACTTACGTCAGTTCACACATTTGCCATTACTTTGGACAGAACCACTATGCCTGTCTCAAACTTCAGATTCCCACTAAATATTTAACTTAGTATCCAGGATTCGTTTCTGAAATAACCTTCAACTGGTATGCACATAGACAAAAGATTGGAACGCCAAATAATTTATAAGTCGTTGGGAATAAGTAATCAAAAGGGCCCAAACAGGATAGTCAAATTCGGCTCAGGTTACCTGTACCTGGGGAAAACTGACCTTAGTTTTAATCAATTATCTGTCCGTCTTCGGTTTACACTGTTTGGTGGTATCTTCATTGTTTTTATATAATCCATATAATGTCACTATTCTCTGCTTTGGAACAAATCAATACTACTGTCTTACCTACATTCCTGACGTTGTAAAATGACTTCTACCTGCTGCAAATAAGAACTGAATTAAAAGAAAATCCACAAATGATAAAATTTGACAATAAAAGAAGGCTAGCTTAAGTTGCAATTATTAACAAGAGTTATCTCCCTTTTGCCAATAATAACGGTATAATATACTTGAATGTTTTCAGTCAGATGTTTTATTGCAGTTTTTATATCAAATAAAAGTAAAATGATGAACCAAGTAACTAATATAAACGAAAATGAAAATAAAAATAGTTTAAAGCCATAAAAACACAACAAACAATTAGGAAAATATGTTGTTTAATCAAGTGTTCATTAGAACGGTGAATAGCTTTTTTTTTATCCATTTTTATGTATCTTCAAAACGTTGTAATCCATTCTGATCACACATGGATAATAGAGGTATTATGTTATGATCAAGATTACGATGTGCTCTTAAAATATTTTTAATTAATTGTGTTCGTTTTCTTTAAAGAAAATCAAAATAATACATTTATATATATAATTATATGTATGGGATTAGTTAGATTTCTGGAATTCTCGATTTTGGGTAACAACCCTAAACAGATACGCCCAAGTATATTTTTTCTGAATCGACATCATATGCTGCGAAAATTACGCGGTGTGTAATACATGTGTGAGCTGATCATAATCCAAACCGTTGCTGTACCGTTTCCGTTTTAATTTTACAATTATATGGTACCAGGAATAATATTGATTACATGCGAAATTGTAAGAAAACTGTAAGTATAAAATTATATGCATAATATCATTTGCTTGAGTTTCTTTGCATCTAAAATGACCAGTGATTATTGATGCATCAATCTTTGAAATCGCCTAGAAAGATAAACACACACACATCTGATAGTGATACACAATGCTTAATATACATTTTATCATTGGAAAGATTATCATGTAAAATATACACAGTTCTGCTTTACATGTAGGTAGCTGATATAGTGTCAGAAATTATATTATATTAGTACAGTATATTGCACATTCAGATGATGTATTTTTTTTTTTATTAATTATAGAAAACATCTTCAGTTAGGCTAATGTATGCTGAAATGAATGGAGCAGACGAACACGTGTATTTCACTACAGGTTAACTTGACCTACAAGTACAAGTAGATTTACTATGTTATAGTACACACTAATGTATTCCTCGAATACTCCACTATCGTATACATTATATGTCGTATACATTATAATTATGTAAATCCATATTTAAGCAACAAAATCATATCGCCTAAAGTTTATTGGTCAATTCTAATAAAATTTCCTGTATGCACGAAAGATGTAATTAATAAACATACACAAATTGTCATGAAAATTTTCAAATAAACTTCTTCACATGTTTCATGCTTTTTCAACGATATTTAAATGACGGGAATGCCTTTCAGGGCCGTAACTACCATTGAAGCAGACTAGGCGCCTCGTCTGATTTCTTGGAGAGAAAAAGAAAAGAGAGACCATGACAGTTTTAATTTTCAGAAAAGTAAACGGCAGGTGTTCAAACTGGCAATTTTTCAAGTCGTTTCTCCTTTTTTGGGGGGGGGGGGGGGGGGGGGGGATTCAGGAACTTTTTCCAGAGTTTGGTTTCGTTAACTTAAACCCCGCTGGATCCGTCCTTGCTTTCTCTATTTTGGAATTGCTTCACATCCACCGTAATGATACTGTCGGGCAGTTTAATCTAGAAGCTGTTCTCAAAAGATGGGATTCGAGTGGCAATAGGAAAATCCATCTTGCAATCACCGACTGTCATTTGAAATTGTTCATTAAAGGGGCATTAGCTACGATTTTGACAAAAAAAATATATGTTTTGGAAATTGGTATATAGCTTTAAAATGATGAAATAAAGGTAAATATTTCACATTAAACAGCTTATCGAACCACTTTTCTCCTTTTGAGAACGAAAATTACCATCGATTAGTTATTTCCTTGCAAGCAAATAATTTGACCTCGCTTTTTCCGTATGCAACTGACCTTACTAGTGACAGGTAAAAACGAATAATTTGTATTTTGTCGCTTATTAACTGCAAACATGCATGGTTCTTTGTCCGTAATTAACACCAACTAAAAGCAGATTCACAAAAAATAAGAAATAAGTGCATTGTTGTACTGATTTAATGACGATTCGACAAACTCCGTAAACAATGTCGATAATTAATAAGATGGCGTCCATCTCTTGATCGTTTTTAAGGTCCATAAAAACTCGTATTGACCTCAACAAAAGGCTATAATTGTATATACATGTAGTAACTGGTATATACAGCGTCTCAATAATATAGAAATCGATAACAACAAAATGCGCTATTTTGGGTCAAGTCACAATTTTCGGCCAAGGGGGAGGTGATGCTTCGCCCGTACGGACTCCCATTACATAAGGGCCTCAATCGGCGGTCCTCACACTACTGCCTCACCTATTTTAAACCCCCAGTTACGGCCCTGCCTTTTACTGCTAAACTAGCGCCAAACGTCAAGCACATTTTCCTCACTTCCGGTAGCACTAGATTGAACTGGTATTCTTGTCGTGATTCACCTTTGAACCCAGTAAAAATTCGAGATACGTTTATGTTAAATTGAAAGAAAATGTATTACCTTTATTTTAGTGATCTTATAAACCACAAAATAATACTATGTTTGCAAATTAAAAAGAAAACTGTAAACCAATTTTCCTTTGTTGGTGAAAATTTTAGCAAAATTGGTCCAGAAACGCCCTCTCGACACTTGTTTCAAAAATGGTGGTTTAATATGAAATCATATTGGGAAATATTGGGTATAGGGAACAATTAGGACTAATCACTTATGTGTATGATCACATGATCCTATTAAAGACAAGTGGAGGTTTATTGATCTACACGCATGGACTTTGGACACTGAATCTCACGACGTGTGATAATGCACATGCACTAGGCCGGGACACGTCGTTTATTATATATGTTTTTGTTGGTATGTTAACCCACTATGATACACATGCCGTGACATGGTCAGGATTTTCGTATTATAATATAGCACCCTCCTAACAGACCTAACCGACAGAGCACCATCCTAACAGACCTAACCGACAGCCCACCATCTATCCCCCACCTGGAGACCAATGTGCGGGTCATTTGGTTGAGCCCTGTGAATCGTCACTAGTACCCAGTGTTTTGTTGTCGTATTATGTTATCGGTTTGTGGTCGTTGTCGTCCGTTGGTTTTGTTTTGGGAAATATTGCTGTACCCGTGTCCAAACAAGAGACCCAATTGAAAAAGGGTGATGTCTGATTTTTGTGCGCGGGAATGGGGATAGGTGAGGGGGTTGTCGACAGTTAAATTTTCAAATATTAAAGCTCTCACTAAAGCTCGGGCTTTATAGAATTTGATAAACATAACTATCTCAAGTAGAGAAATGTCCTAATCCCCTGGTAGCAAAACTAAGCAAAATCTATATTTATTTCTATATTATTACATTGGTTTATAGGTAATATTAGAGTTATCTATCTTAGAATAGCATAGTCCTATCCCTTTACGTTTTGTTGATAGACAATTTACATTGTCGGCAAATATAGAATTTATTTGTGCGAGCTTAGAAAGAAAAAGAAAAACGAACCTCTGGGGAGTGCAAATAAATTTGATATTTACTCACAATGTACATATATATTGTGTTTATTCTGCAATATTAAAATGTCCAAAAAAACTGCCAAATTGACTGAAATATGCAAGCGTCGTTCTGATCGTTTTCAATTGTGTCCTCTGTGAAGTCCGCGCTTGTACTGTTATCGTTTCTTATCGTCGCTCAACATGAATCAGGTACCAGCAAAGCTATCTTGGTCAGTGATCGTATATTAAAAATTATTCAGTCATGGCAATTTGACTGCTCAAATAGAACAAGTACACGATGAAATTAATGTATACATGTATGTTGATGATTTGTATGCCCACGGCATCATGTGCCCCTTAGTTACGCAATAAAAAGACCTATTATTATTAAGACAGATGATCCGAGTAAATAAGCCAGTAATCTGATCTGTCTCCTTACGTTACATATAATAATATCAAGATTTCGAACAAACCACATAATATAATTGAGAATAAATCTTGACAATAGTATGTTTCCATAGCAATTTAACTGTGTATTGAATCATATTACATCAACAATATATTGTTCAATATCAATACACACAAATAATGTGGACAAGAGACAATATGAACATACATAAATTCAATTAAATATTTTATCCAGCCACCACGCACGTATAATTTATCACAAGAGACAATTAAATATAATGTTGTACAATAATTAATTACATTCGTAAACAACACACATGTTAGGGGTAAAATACATACACACAAAGAGTGACACAAGTTATGAATAACAAATACACTTTACACTTTGGATGTCAAGATACTTATAATGCTAGTGTCAATAAGTAGGTCACTCATGCTTGTGGATTTAGTTATTAAGCATACACGAGGTAGGTTAATTATTAATTTCTGATTGATCGATTAATTGATTGGTTAGTGTTTAACTCTGCTATCGAATGGTATTATAATTTCTGATAATACATGTTATTAAAAACTCCTATAGTGCAAAGTGAGACTGAACGATCATTCGTTTTGTTTATTGACGTGTTTTCAGTGGAACAAATATGGATTAATTCATATCTCAGGTTTTTTTCCTCTGAATTTTCACATTCGAAAAGATAGTGAAATTCATTACCGGTAGCGCTACTACCTCGATAAAGGACATAGTCTTTGGTGGATGTTATAATTTCTGGATATATGTTAATTTTGGATTTTAGTATGATATGTGTCACTAATAACTGAATAATATATGAAGTGGAGTAGTTTTCATACTTCGAATATATAAATGGGGGTATGATTTTCATGACGAGTGAAAATATATGAAAAAAGGGGAATGTGTTCAAAACTTTAGCAGGACCATCGTACCCAGTTTTACATTAAGTAACCCCCGTTCAACAATGTTCTGAAACTAATTTTTTTTTCAGAAAAAATGACCGACTGACCTAGAGTCCCGGGTTTATATCTGAACTTATCACATGCACTTAGATAGATTCGATAATTCTTCTTCTATAATGGAGTCATAAATCAAACCTTTAGGTCCAGAAATTAAAAAAAATTTCCGATTTGGAAATTTTAATATACATCCTGCTTATAGAGGGACACGGCCAATTCATCTGTATAGAATCATAACGGATATAAAAATACTGAATTTTAAGTCACCACCTGCTTCTTACCTATAAATTACACAACATTTTCCTACCGGCTGAGGCTCCAGAAGTTACTCGTACATCCATCACTTGTCAGGTCCGCCCACTAATATGATACTTATCTGAGTAACCTACTGCTCATTGCCAAAATGCTGTATGGCCAATCCGCAAAGCCAATGCACTTTTTCAGCCTATGAT
The DNA here is from genome assembly GCA_963680875.1 of Bathymodiolus brooksi. Taxonomy (NCBI): domain Eukaryota; kingdom Metazoa; phylum Mollusca; class Bivalvia; order Mytilida; family Modiolidae; genus Bathymodiolus; species Bathymodiolus brooksi. The sequence goes on along the minus strand of OY804581.1, from coordinate 61,288,313 downwards.
ATAATCAATTCGTTATAATATGTATTAAAATAATTCGAGAAATCATTGTTTACATCATATTCTCATTTACTATAAAATTATGATAGAGACATGCTCCCCCTCATAGAATTACATGCAGCCGTAATCTTATTGATAAAACCTTTAACATTGGACCAATCAGATCTTACAAGTTACATCTCGTTCATTAATTTGTGAAGCGCTAACGTAAAACTTAAATTAATAAAAAAAGATCGATTAGCAGGTATTATATTTGCTCTGCAGGTAGGACAATTTTTATAATTTATAGGTATGAAAAATGGGGTGGGGGGTGATTGAAATTCAGTATTTTTTTTTTACATCCATTGGACTTCCATGCAGATAAAATGACCGTGTCCCAGTTCATGTCGACTTTGGTAATGCAGGATGTATTGTAAAAATTTGGAAACCCGAAATGTTATTTTAGCTCTATGTCTAAAGGTTTAGTTTATTGCTCATTTTGTGGAAAATTTCTAGATCTTGCAAAGTATGGAGAAAATGTGGGATAAGAATTAAACCCGGAACTGTGTTAGTCCGTAATTTAGTTCTGGAGTTAAGGTCGTTGTATCTTAATCACACTATGTAAATGTACTATGACTTCCTCTTGACGACAGGACATTCAGCATAGAAAAAAATATTGCTTAATTTTGCATTAAATTTACAATGTGAAGTATCAAATAACTTATAATAGAATAAATTTAGCATACAAATATTACATTTTCCCTTAAAAAAAGATATGGCATTTAATAGTAATTGCGTCGGTTCAATGCATGTTCATCCGTATGGAACAAATATTTGACATTAAAGGAAAACGCCATGGTCTTAGCAAGTTAGCGTAAAAATTTAAAGGACATTAAATAAAAGACTTTTGTGTTAATGAATGTTAAAAATAGTATACCGTAAGGTAGAATTTGGTCATTGTAATGTGATTTGTCTCTTTTCGTTGTACATGTCCTATCCATTTCCATCGTCGTTCTTTGATTTCTGTTCTGATGTCTCTTTGTGATGTTAAAGTATATAATTGTTGTATACTGCTACATAAAACGAATATTTTTGACTTGTCAAACGTCAGGGTGTACTGTGACAGACAGTAAATCTCATTACAAGTAAACAAATAGATGGCAATGACATAAATCTTGCATATATATACAGACTCCATTGTTTCATAGTAAGCATGACACATACTATATACGCATATTTTCAGAAACTGCTACGATATAACTGAAATATTGTTGAAAGTGGCGTTAAACACAACAAACCCCATTATTCAGAAAGACAATTCACAAGTCATCAATTTCCCCCATTTTGTACTTTTGATAGCAGTTGAAAATCATATTCTCACACATTTTATATACTAAGGCAACAAACACGGCAGTTGCTTTAAGATTCAACATACCCTCGGTACTGCATGTGGTCGTTTTTTTAGGAAAAGAAGCTAGTTCTATCCTTTGATTTCACCCTCCGCTGCATAGATGGTTTTCTCTCATTGAACAATTCAGCTCTTTAATAACTTTTATACATATGATCTATCCCAGTCAATATTTGAGATAATTATAGATTAATGCATGCCCTTTTCCATAAAAGTCCTGATATGGAAAAAAAGGCATGCATTAATCTATTTACCGGCATCACATGTTTCAACATTGAATTAAAAAGAAAAAAATTAACTTCCCACACAGATGTCACAAACAAGTCGATCGTTCATAATTTCTTATATATCTAGTCAATGAATTCGTAGATTTGGCAGAATGCAAAATACTATTTCTTGGGCGAAGAGTCAAGTCATTTACTATAAAGATACGTAAGAGAGTGCATGAATGAAATCCGGTTCTCACGATGTCTGGTAAATGTACATAGATAGTGTGTAATGGTGTGCAAGGATCATGACATCGAGAGAAGTTTCTGAGAGCACTATCGCTGCACCAGACACCACACTTATGGATATGAGTGATCGATATCGGTAGAGGGATGATAACAGTCCTGATATGGAAAAAGGCATGCATTGGTCTATTTATCACATATTTCAACATTGAATTAAAAAGAACAAAATTAACTTCCCACACAGACATCAAACTTATTTGATTTTTCATATTTTCTACGAAAGAGTGAGTTTCTGCTTCCGAAACACCAACAAATCTTTCCTCGCTGGACGCCGACATTTTCCAAACGACAATTGACAGGTGGGCGGAAGTGACGTCATGGGGCTCACGAGAGGCTTAATATCATGTTATCAGAGTTTTGCCCCGATATCTGCCCATGGACTGATACTGCTGTGGCCCTTCCGGTGTTTTTACGTATGGACCAAATTGACGTTATTCAGTGATTCTCAAAATTGCGATCCGTTATAGAAAACACGGTGTCGCGTGCAAACTAGGAATAGCAGAGTGCAAATGGACGGCATAAATATGTTTGACATGGCGGAAACAAATACACAAAACGTTGTATTTTAAAATAAAACAATATGTAGATGTTTAGAGTGTTTTTATCGATGGACAAAGTTCAATTTGTTATTGATTTTGATTTAAATTGTGTGTCAATTATAGAACGCATTATTACAACTTGCCGTAATTTCTTTTATGAAACGTTTTTAGCCACAAGACGTACATATTTTGAATGCCTGTCAAAGACCTTTTTCAAAACGATACATTTAAAAATACGAGTCGGAAGATGAAATTTTATATTTTTAACCAATTACTGTCGCTATATTCTTTTAACTAGCGTTACAGAACATTGCTAATCCAATACAAACATGACTGCATTAATTTCTGTTGTAAAAGATGTGCAAGTTTAATAGTAAGATGTTAGTTGAAAACATTAAATAAAATTTTAATGCGTCTAGAAAGATATATTGGAGAAAAATAGTTAAATGATATTTTTAATGATGTCGCCGTTAAGAATTTAACATCCGTGACACCTATTTCAGATATTTATTCATTTGATACAACAAATTGGTGGCTAACATATAGGTGGTAGACAGATTTCAAGTCAAAGAATATCTAATTTAACAATACATTCAATGAAATGTATTATTTAGCTTAACCAGACGAATGAAAATGTTAACAACCGTGACCATTAACAAGCGATACCCGAATGATGGAACGTTAGGTCTTACCCGATGCGGTTTGGTGTGCTATTTTCGACGTTCGATTGTGACGTCAGCAATCATCATTGGTAAACACGTTGATACAAGGTGAAAGCAATGACGATGCACTGAATTTCTCTATTTTTTTTTTTATTATTTCCACATTTCACAACCGATTGTGAAAAAATTGTTCTCCTCACTAGTGAATTTAACTGTTCTCGGCACCTGATTGGTCAATTTTTATTCTGTCGGGACTACTTTCTCTCCAACTGTGATCGATCATTTGATAAAATATTGAAAGATATTGTAGGCCTAAATACCATTTACATGTAAAAAGTAACTTAATTCCATTTTCGTGATGCGTGTGGTTAAACGTTTTACTGCTGTGATGTGCGCCCTGTTTGGAGGGACTTACCGGGAACAGAACAGTTGGCATTCGAACGTTTCGGACTTAGCCTACTCGATACATGGATACACGTAAAGCTTCCTTGGTTACCGTGTAAACAAAATCGCGATCGTGTCGTCTGCAAAATAAAAGATGTCCCTAAACGAAGTTTTGGAAAGGGGACAAAGAGTCAGACTTCTCTCGGGTGAAAAGGGGATCACAATAGGGAAAAATGAAAACTTTGAGTTCCCATTATGGGAGATCAAACTCGAGAATGGAAAAATTCTCACTGAAGCAAGATACAGGTTTGACGTCCTAACTGAGCCTGACTGGGTATCAAACGATCCAGAAAATTCTGACTCACCTCCTACAGTACCCGAGGAGCTTATGCATTTATTTCAGTCTGAAATATATGAATCAGATGATTCATCGGTTTCAGCTGTTCCGCCATTGTTGTTATTATAATTGGAGATCCGTCCGCGCAAATATTTCGTTGGACATCTCATTTTTCAGGAAATATAGACAAATTTAAAAATATTTTTGTTTCGTTAAATACTGTCGTTATAAAATATCAAAAGTTATTAATTTATTTGGTTTCCTTTAAATATTTGAAACATCTATATCATTTTGCAACCATGGTGACAGGATGCGTAGCAATCTCTCAAAGGAAAGACTAAAGGGGCGGTATAAAGGTTGGGAGAAATTGCATATTGAATTAAATTTTGTTGTTTTAAAAAAATTAGAGAAACAGATTCTTACATTGTTGTGAGTGAATTATTGGAGTTCTCCAATCTCGGTAGTTAAATTATGGAATTTTAAATCCTCACCAAGGCTCGGACTTAAAATTCCATAATTTAACTACCTCTATTGGAGAACTCCGATAATTCACTCACAACAAAGTAAGAATCTATATATATAAATCTAAAATCAAGGTTTGTATGATCGATGTTTAATTTTTACATGGCTTCACTTGCTAAACTTGACAAAAAGGTTACTTCAAAGAAGATAATTGTATTTGCTTTGCTTAATGTCTCATTTTAATCAAAGAGACTTACAAATTTATGCTGAGAAATCAAATGAAATGAATGAATCATCAATTTCTTACCGGAATAACGGATGTTAAAGCGGTAACGGATATTAATTTTGTTTTCAACCATATGATTTCACACATTTTCATTGCTTCCTATGGTAGAATTGTGGCCATTTCTTTTGGGTTTTGGTCTTGTTTATAAATGTATTTATTTACATATGCATTTATGTGTAAATTCAAAAAAGTACAGCTCCCAAAATTTTGTATATTGAAGTACGATCTCAGGACTACCGACAAAAAATGTCGCGTACATGTAGGTTTAAATCATCTACTCCTCAAAATTACCTGTTTACAAATGCACCAGAAAAAAAGTCACGCTCTAATTCCTGTTTTTACAATAATGCATCTGTCATAAAGATATTAAGACATGTTAAACTTGGTAACGGATGTTAAAACCTGAGAGACCAATTACATACATAATTATTTCGACTTGCACATCAATATTTAAACTAGTTTACTCATTATACCCCCCACGAACGAAGTTCAGGGGGGGTATATAGGAATCACTTTGTCTGTCCATCCGTCCGTCCGTCTGTCCGTCTGTCTGTGCAAATCGTGTTCGGTCCATAACTTTTGAATACCTCGATGGATATTGATGATACCTGGGAACATTGTTGTCCATCATGATAAGGTGTGTCTCAAATAATAACGGAATGCATAGGTGCAAGTTCAAGGTCACAAACTTAGTTAAACTTAAGGTACCCTATGGCGACAAGTTTAGGTTTTGTGTCAACTTCATGGAACAATGCAGGAACTTATAGATGGCCGAATCCACCAGATGAACTTTGGGTTTCTTTGTCGGACATACTTAAAAGGATACCTGAATCGTTGCCAAATGGAAGAAGTAAACGAATGTTTAATATAACAGAAACAAAAAGTGTCGCAATTGAATCCAAATTCGGTGATTGGAAGACTTTTCAAAATTAACATCCGTTACGATTCTTAAAATTGAGCAAACCTTAAGCATTCCTGTTGCCTTGATTGTCCAAGTTGTTTTGTTCTTTTGCTTTATTAAAATGTTTATTACGGTAATCAATACTACCTTGCCTCTTTTTCATTTTCGAATTTTAATCAGCTATTAATGTTAGTTTAGGTGAATCTTACTGCAAAAATGATAGATGTATCGTAATGACATTGATAAAATACGTTGCACATGAAAATGGACGAGTATATTTCATATAGCCACTTGGTATTGAGCTATAAATAAACCTTGTTAATCAGAAATTAGCATGCAAGTCCTTGAATTAATTAGAAACAAAGTGTCATATACACTATTAACTTCCGTTACAAAACTCAGCATGTCTTATATAGATTGATATTTGAATAGAAAGATCCAGATTATTTGACTTGCATGTATTTCCAATTTTGAAGGTTTCAAGTATTCAAAAAATAAATGAAATATAAATAGCAAATAGTCTGGTGATTTGTTTGGAATTTAAATTGGAAACTTTGAACTTTTTTATGTATTCAACACATGTTTTTTCGCATTTATTCACATTGACGTTCCGTGAAAACATTGTCAAAAATTCTGCAATCGATCATTTATTTGCATACTCATACCAGCATGTAAGAGTAAACACTATATAATACTTTAAAACAATTGAGTTATTTTGTTCAATTTTGATACGTTTGTATGTCGGGTATCTGTTTAACGTCCGTTACCAAGAGTTTTGGTAGTATATTTGAAATATTCATGAAAAATAAAAATCGATGACATTTGTGGAGGAAAATTTCAGAAAATGATCCAGCATACCAGTTCTTGCAAATTACAACATCAGTAAGTCTATATCTTAAGGTTTATTTTTTGCAATTTCTGTTGTGAAAGTGGTCCGTAATTTTGAGAATGACTATGTCATAATTATAGATTAATATATGACATTTTTCATATTACATGTCATATCAACCCTGGACGCCCATATTAGTCCAAGGGCCGAAGGCCCGAGGGCTAATATGGGTCGAGGGTTGATATGGCATGTGATATGAAAAATGCCATATCATAGCCTATTTGTCATATACTTCAATGCATCTTTCCTAATATTTGTGAGAGCTGATCGTTTTCAGAAACCATGGCTTGATATGGGATATGATGCAATAATGTCATATCATATCTACGTTTTTATTACATGTATTTAGAGACATAATTCATATACAGTTACACTTATACAACAACACAAGATGAATTATTCCTTGGTTCATAAAGGAGTGCCACCATTCGTTGCATAACGAGCATTTTCCATGTTTTCTTCGTTATCCATTTTGACAGTAGCAGACGACGGAAGTGAACAACGATACATTAATAACAAGAACTGATCGGACCGGAAAACGTGAATTCGGGAAAATATTTTTTTTTTCCAAAAAAGACAAAATAATTGTGAAAAACTAAATACTCGACTTCATGCAAAATTTCCGGACGCCATTTTGAGAAATCCATATTACACCCCATGTAATACGGCACACATTATTACACCCCCATGTAATACGGGTCAGGTTATTACACCCTGGGAGGTATGACTTGTTGCATTTCGAATTTATCACATATGCAAAATTAAACATATCTCGAGTAAGTATATGACAAAGAACATTATCCCCGACTTGAAAATTATAGCAACTTTTGATTGGTTAAAACCCCGGGCATAAAAAATAAAAAAACCCATATTCCCGGGTGTTGCTAGGCCATATTACCGGGTGTAACTAGCCATTCCCCCCAGGGGATATTTACGGATGAAAAGAATAAGGAAAAATTATATGACGCCAAAGTTTGTTGATTTTGGACATATATTGAGTATAAAGCTGTTACACCAGGTAAAAACATTCGAAAATTTCATATTTATTGCTTATTTTTTCCAACAATAAAGAAAACGTCACTTTCACGTGGCCCGCCGAGGTCCAAAATGTATTATTTTTTACTATAACCGGAGATAAATTCGTTATTTACGTTCCTATCCGTAGATATGAAGATTTTAGCACCCCTCAGCAGCATGTACACCCTTCGGCTGCGCCTCAGGATGTACTTAGCTACTTCAGGGTGTTATTATCTCCATATCTACGGATAGGAACGTAAATAACTTATACTATTGACATCAGAACTCAACTCCATATCTTGAGATCCAAATTATAAAACAAGCGAAATTATTTCAATTTTCCAAATTCGAGTGTCCCTACTGCATGTTGCAACAATAGCCCATGGAGTATATCAAAGCCGTCGTGGCCGTGATCGTATGGTAGTTGGATTTACAGCTACCTATGCATTCAGTGCCTATCGCCACTGATGTTGTGAGTTCGAATCTCGATCAGGGCGAGGTCATTATGTGATAAAGTTTGTCAGTGACTTCCTCCGCCAATAAATCTGACCGCCACGATATAACTGAAATATTGTTGAAAGTGGCGTTAAGCACAATCAAACAAACAAACAAACAAACAATATATCAAAGCTGACCAGTAGATACTCTAGAGCCTGTGTTTGCTATCCAGATTATTTAAATAGAATTTCTGATTATGTGCTCAACGGAAATGTTATGGTCGCTTTCTTGAATTAAGTATCTAGACTCGAAGATGATCGAAGATCTGTTTCTTTGTCATAGCATTACCTCAGCCCTCTTATTCGATTTGGAAATTATTCACTAGATTTTGAATATGGATATCAACACGGTTGTTATTAGTGGAACAGAGACTGCTTCATCTTTCTGGACCGCCTGAAATCACTACAGGTGTCATTAGTGGAATAGGGACCGCTTCATCTTTCTGGACCGCCTGAAATCACTATAGGTGTCATTAGTGGAACAGGGACCGGTTCATCTTTCTGGACCGCCTGAAATCACTATAGGTGTAATTAGTGGAACAGGGACCGGTTCATCTTTCTGGACCGCCTGAAAGCACTATAGGTGTCATTAGTGGAACAGGGACCGCTTCATCTTTCTGGACCGCCTGAAATCACTATATAGGTGTCATTAGTGGAACAGGGACTGCTTCATCTTTCTGGACCGCCTGAAATCACTATAGGTGTCATTAGTGGAACAGGGACCGCTCCATCTTTCTGGACCGCATGAAATCACTATAGGTGTCATTAGTGGAACAGGGACCGGTTCATCTTTCTGGACCGCATGAAATCACTATAGGTGTCATTAGTGGAACAGGGACCGCTCCATCTTTCTGGACCGCCTGAAATCACTATAGGTGTCATTAGTGGAACAGGGACCGCTCCATCTTTCTGGACCGCATGAAATCACTATAGGTGTCATTAGTGGAACAGGGACCGGTTCATCTTTCTGGACCGCATGAAATCACTATAGGTGTCATTAGTGGAACAGGGACCGGTTCATCTTTCTGGACCGCCTGAAATCACTATAGGTATCATTAGTGGAACAGGGACCGCTCCATCTTTCTGGACCGCCTGAAATCACTATAGGTGTCATTAGTGGAACAGGGACCGGTTCATCTTTCTGGACCGCATGAAATCACTATTGGTGTTTGGTTGGGGTTAGTGTTTCTTTTTTCAGTCTTAAGTATTTGTGAATTATGTTTGTCAATATATTTTTTTTCTATCATGGCTGTGTTGTTTTCTATTGCTTTGTAGCATTTGTTCACGTTTTGGTACCTTCCTACCTTCTTGCTGTATTAGATATTAAAAATCCAAGATATGAAATACACTTGTGTGCCACTTGCACTGTACATGGTGCGGAAATAGACAGTTTGTAGTCGAAGTATCTAAAAACAATCACGTGATAGAACGTATTGATAGCTAGATTTTACTCGATTTCGGCTACTTTCAAGAATTAAAATCGTTTTGTAGATGAATAAAACTGTATTCGAACCTAATTTAATTCGCACGCAATTGCCACTCCACGGGTTATCCTATTAATTCGTTTCTGTCACACAAAAGCGCAGTACAAAAAAAAAACACAAACAAAAACAAAAAACCACAGAGTACGTGTGCTGATAATGAACGGGAAGTTACAGTACACTCTGAGGTTTTACTATTTTATGTAATAGTATACAACAATATTTGGGGTCATCGGTTGTTGGATATATGAAAGACAAATGATTTTAATACGGAGGTTAATTCATGAGTTTACATTTGAAACATTATTTTGAGAATTAATTGTCAAATATGTAGACCATGTCGACGAACATGCAAAGAACAGACGTAATTATTATTAAATGCCATATCTTTTTAAAGGGAAAATGGAATATTTGTATGCTAAATTTATTTATTATAAGCTATGATAGTTCAAATTGTAAATTTAATGCAAAATAAAGCAATATTCTTTCCACACTGAATGTGCCGTCGTCAATAAAGTCACTGTTTGTTTTAGTCACAGTACACTTAAAACACGAAGGCACATTTCATACAGGACCCCGTTTACACTGTGTTAATTATACATATTATATAAATGTATAGAGAAATGCATTACATAAATTTATTTTTCGGTCACCTGTGCTGTAATTTATTTGTTGACATACCTTGTCGTTTGTTTTTCTCATATTTTAATCTCCTCCTGTAAAAGAGAAAAAAACAAAAGAATTATTATACAATATTATTGTGATATGTAATTCAGATTATATGAATAAGGGCCGCGTCGTCTATGAAGCTCGAGTCTGTCTGTGATCTAGAAATTAACATAGGTTGCAATAGAAAAAACATTAATCTGGTCTTCATTTGGTTGTAACATGAATGCATTCATTTCCTTTGATGTTTTTTTTATTGTTTTATATACCAGAATGTAAGCAACAGCTAAGAACTATGAAATGATATGTGCAGATACGATATATTGCACACTTTAAATCTGGGCTGTAAATTTATTACTCTCAGAGAGCCGTGCAATGATCAACGACCTAGATGTGGTATTGCAGGGCTATGATGGCTTTATGGTACACATCATCTATACAACGGTTCTCTGAGTGAAGCGCTAAAACAATATGACGCTTCGATTGTGGTGTAACCGGTAAGCTGTGAAAACCGGGGTATAAATATAACTTACTTGTTTGTCATAATTCTGTTGTATTCATGGCAACACAATTTGATTATGAAACAAGACGATATATAAAACAATGTTATAACGAACTAATTTAGTTATGCAAACATGATAGATTTTGTACATCAAATCAGTGTAAAATGTATATTCAAGCTTGTTTAAATGTGATTAACGATTAACACAAGCTGCAAGAGGAATTTAATTGTACAGTCAAATCTGCTCGTGCGCCCACTAGTTGTCCTTTATATACAGGTTGAAATCATATGAACTATTCATCAACGGGAACAATGAGATTCCTTTATAGACAGTGATTTGTTATATAAAGGTACTCTTTCATGCAGGTTTGACTTTAATTAGTGACCAATGGCGTGATCGTATGGTAGTTCGATTTAGTCAGTGACCTGCGACAGGTTTTCTCCTGGTACTCCGGTTTCCTCCCCAAATAAAACTGACCGCCACGATATAACTGAAATATTGTTGAAAGTGGCGTTAGCACCATAACCCAAAGCTGTTTAACCACTCAGATCTCACGGTCATAAAACATTACGAATCCAATCAGAATATTGTATTTATTGGTTATGAATGTTCTGGTTTGGATGTGTTTATTGGTTATGAATGTTCTGGTTTGGATGTGTTTATTGGTTATGAATGTTCTGGTTTGGATGTGTTTATTGGTTATGTTTGTTCTGGTTTGGATGTGTTTATTGGTTATGAATGTTCTCGTTTGGATGTGTTTATTGGTTATGTTTGTTCTGGTTTGGATGTGTTTATTGGTTATGAATGTTCTGGTTTGGATGTGTTTATTGGTTATGAATGTTCTGCATGGTTTAGATGTGTTTATTGGTTATGTTTGTTCTGGTTTGGATGTGTTTATTGGTTATGAATGTTCTCGTTTGGATGTGTTTATTGGTTATGTTTGTTCTGGTTTGGATGTGTTTATTGATTATGTTTGTTCTGGTTTGGATGTGTTTATTGGTTATGTTTGTTCTGGTTTGGATGTTTTTCGAGTACCAGTACAAAGATCGAATCAACAATTTTATGATCGGTTGGCGGGGAAGCTTTGGCCTGTTCATTATGTCCAACGCTTGTTGTGTTGTAGTTTTGTTTTCTTTGTCTTCGTCTTGTGTACCATTTGGTGCCAGTTTCTCTGGATTTTCCATTTTTTATTTCCCCTTCGGTATTCTTAAAGCGTTTATTTATTATCACAAAACTACTGACATTTTTATGGGTGAAAACCATGAATGATTTATTTGTAAATTTCTTGTACAATTTAATGCATGAAATCCAAACATCCATATTAACTATAAACTATAACCTTGAATATATAATTGTATGTACAAAGTTTTATTAGAAATAAAGATTTACTAGTATCGTAATATGTTAAAAAAATAATATGTTTTTTTTTTGTTTTTTTTTTCCCGAATGAACAAAATATTTATTGATAGATTAAGAATATATTAATAAATAAATGTACTGTTCGGATCAACGATTCGTCAAGTGTACCCTTAGGCTACAGTATAAAAACCATTGAAGAACGCAGTTTAATATGTTTAAAAGTTTTATTTTAAGTAAGACAGGACAACAATATTGCCTACGCTGCAGCTGGGCGTGATTTGTTTTACCTCCGTTTGTAATAAGCTAGGCAAACATGTTTTATTGCTGATTATTGTTCACATCGACACACTTTCCTGATAAATTTATGAATGGTTCCTTAATCTATCTATTGCATGTAGGCCGAATAGTAATATCAGTTTTATTTATTTAGTGTAAAAAGACCTTGGTGACTGAGCTATTTACTACCGTCAATCATTATCTAATCATGTTTTCATATTATGTCTCATTTCGTTTACTTTTATTTATACTTACAGAAATCAATACGCAGTTCCGAACGGTGTACCGCCACCAGAAACTGTTGAAGGCGCAGTTCCGAACGGTGTACTGCCACTACAAACTGTTCAAGACGCAGATCCGAATTGTGTACCGCCACCACAAACAATGCATTTTGACGATTTGCTGAAAACTCTTGGCGAACTTGGACTTTATCAAAAGACTCGATTATTTCTAATATGCCTAGTTGGTATTGTTTGTGCTTTTCATGCCATGAATATGGTGTTTGTTGGTGCAAAACCAAAATTTAAATGTTCTCCTCCGTCCATTAATGTGACAGACTCAACGTATGGAAATGTGACCGAGAGAGAAATTCATAACTTCCTTCAAACAGCTGGAAATTGTGATATATATGATGGAAAAGAAACAACGAAGCTGTTACTATCCAAAAATTACACTTTAGAGAAATTAATGTTGGGTAATATCACTGTATCATCTATGAAATGTGAAAAGTGGGATTACTCAGAGGAGGTCTATGGACCAACAATTGTGACACAGGTTTGTTTGTCTGTTTCATATTATTAAGAAAAATTATATGAAGATGATGTGTATATAAGGGACATTAATCTTAAATTATAGTCAACATTTTATTTTGTTGCATAGCAACGCTTCTATAAAATTGAAAATTCGACCAAAGAATGCAGATCTTGAAATCACAATATTTTGTTAATGATATTTAAGCCTAACGCATACTCTGTCAGTCTGTACATACAACAATGCACACCGGAAGGGACTTGGAGGTCAAGTGGTTAAGGCTGACGATGTCTGGGATCTAATTCACAAATCATGCGGAAATTCCGTATTTGGGATTACTCTATAGGTCCTCAAACGCAAAGTGTATGCAAGCATTCCACAATCTTAGCACCGTATTCACAACACTTTCCGGAAACTCCGGTTACATTCCGCAATTGTCTCGCAACGTGGCTTAGATTATAGATAGTACGTTTTTGACCTAGCAAAAGTATTGAAATTATATAGAGGCAATACACTTTTAATATGGGAGAAGAATGTCTAAGCTGTCTAACCTGTGACTTATCATTTTATATTTTTGAACATTAAAACATGTTTAAAGTAAAGTACAATTTTCATGCATAAATTTCTATAGTAATAATAATAATAATAATAATAATAATAAGGTCACTGGCCAAGTAAGCTCATCAAATTTCAAAGTCCTATCAACATCCGCCAATCTGGTGATCTCTTTGAACTTATAAACACAATAATGAAGAAAATACAAAACTAAAATCCGGTAGAATAAATAATAAATTGATAACGAATATCGAAATGCATTTAAAAGATAAACATAGAAATATATGAATAACCGAAGTAACAAAATCTAAATAAGTGTTAAGGTTTGGAACAGCTACCACAAGAGGTGCCATCATGGTCGTGGTCGTATGGTAGTTGGATTTATAACTACCTATGCAATCAGTGCCTATCACCACGGACGTTGTGAGTTCGAATCCTGTTCAGGTGATGTGTACTCGATACAACATTACGTGATAAAGTTTGTTAGTGACTTGCGACAGGTCGGTGGATTTCTCTGGGTGTTCCGGTTTTCTCCACCAATAAAAGTGACGGCCACGATATAGCTGAAATACTGTGTACCCCTAACCCTACCACAAGGTCGGCTGTTTAACCGGTCAGTTCATTATATCTGTCCATGCTTGTCCCTCTTTCCCCTGCCAATAGATCTTGAAGTTACGATATAACTTAATAATTACTAAATGAATATAATAAGATACCAAAGGAGTATACAGAAGCCGTAATTAGACGAAGGACAGACAATGCAATGGCCAAAAGAAAAAGGAAAAAGGAACAAAGAACGATCTACAAAGCACTACACAGAAAACTAACAAATGGGCAACACGAATTCCTATAAAAAAAAAAGCTGAACTCAGCTACGCCGGAAGGGTATGCAGTTCCTGCTCCATTGGTGACAACCGTCGTGTAACTCTTGTTAAAACCAGGTGATAAGTCACGAATGAGGACAAGGCGGGGTTGTGATTGTGAAAATAGCGATGAACACCAATGATTTGTTCTCGTCTTGAATATGACTGAAATATTTTCCGCTGGACGTTAGGCGAGCAACAACAATAACAACGTAGACATCTAATTTAGTGCACACGACACGTTTCTGGAATAACCTTCATCAGGTACGCTCAAAATAGAAAGATTGGAAAGCCAAATAAATCGATCATTAAACTTATCATTGAATATAAACGCAAGCCTGCAAGTGGTCGTAATATGCCAGATGTCAGTTTCACGCTGCCGAATTGAAATTATCATATTTACCGGTGAGATAAAGGTCAAAGCAGAATGGAACACTTTTTAAAGGCTATTTACCTATAAATGTTCAAATACCTTGTTCATATCTTCTTGAATCAATTGGAAACGAGGTTACCTATGTTTTGATTCTAGAACTCTTCTAGAACGAACTATCTAAGTTGTTATGCTAGTATTTTGTGTTGACCAATAATATTTAAACAAGCACCTAGACGTAAACACAGTTTGAAGACTTGTTGTCTTGTCTCCATTTTGGCGAATATTATTTTCTTCACCGCTCCGTGAACTTGTTTGAAGCAGTTCTCAAGACTGTAATTCGATCACTTTGAACTGTAGCACATGCTAGAACCATCTGTATAAAGGCTGTAGATTTCTACAATCAAAATCACATCTCTCACTTGCTCCCCTTTACTGATATGTCGTTGTCCGAGTGGTCCCGAACAAGTGTTAAAAAGTTGTGGAACAAATCCAAATACAGGATGCTGTCATAGTCCCTAATGTGGCGTAGACATTTACGAATAGTAAATATTAATGTTAAAACAACACAGTCTTAAGTAACCAAAATTATACGAAAGCATCATATTATTTTAATAAAAACCAATCTGGCCAAATTGTGCAAAAGAAAAAGACATCCTGTTGTTCATGTACGGTATATTTAGTTGTGCTTAAATGAAAGTTACCCATTCCAGGGTAGTACCAAAGCTTCTACTTTACTTATATTAAAAACATTGATCGGACATTTCAGTAAAGATGCAAATATGATTACTGGTAATTATACACTCGAAAAGTAGGACTAAATATATAATGTTTGCCAAATTTGTGTACACAAAAATGCACAGAATTGACTACATTTATCACGTGAGAATAACAGCCCATAGTGTTTGCTATAGTATATATAATATATATATACATTATATTTTGGGATTACCTTATCAATAATCCGCCGTCTTCTTCTGGTGTTATGATACATGTTATAAATTTAAAATCTTTCCTGAATTTTGTTTCAGTTTGACTTAGTATGTACCAAAGACTGGATGCGTAGCACTTCCAAGACGCTGTATTTTTTCGGTCGTCTTGTTGGAGCTGTTGTGTTTGGACAGCTTTCTGATACGTGGGTACATTTATGCATAGATCCATTTACAAATGATATTATTACGTGATGATATATTTATTAATTAACCAACCATAAAATATTGTCTAATGTGTTTTTATCCTTTCGTTTTTAGATCTTTTTCACCATCATTTCTTCTGCATTGTTTATTTTCTAGTTCGTTTCCCTTCAACTTTGTTTCATCAGATGACAGAGCTTCTCTATTTTGTCGTTGATACAAAATAACATATGTAAAATCTAGAGAGAACACCAATATTGGCCGGATCAAAGTCGGCGAGAAAATCCGTATTGTCCGACTTTGTCCTGTATTGGCCGAGTTGTACTATCTGTATCACAAAGGCAGTTTTAATCTTCTTTATGTAAATATAACAGTAGTTAATTAATAATCATTGTTATAGATTAGACTCGACTCTTGTATTATCCAATAAGATAGCTGGTTATGTGAAAATGATTTTTATTTTTATTAAAAATATTATTAGATATAAACTAACTTCTAGAAATATGCAAGCACATCTAGTATTATAAATGAAGATGCAAAAAGGCAGATCACTATATTGATTTGACAACACAACAAGTGGCGCATTGCATCATCATAATTTATTACGGCAATTTTTTTTTACTTTTCCCGAATTTACATGGATTCCTGGAAATTGACTGTATATACAAATAATGTAGCTTACTCTGTGTTCTTTATAAAACTACAGTCCTGCTTATTCTTCACTCATTTTAAAATATAAGTCATAGATAGTATAGAGGAGTTGATATTTTCTGAGACAAATAGAGGCCAATCCAATCATTCAATTTTTATATCGATAATAAGAGTATATAGGGCCGGTGTCCTATAGTAGTTTTTCCCCCTAGCCATTTTCCCCCCCGGAAAACTGACTATATAGCCATTTCCCCCCCCGGAAAAATGACTATATCATTGAACATAGCCATTTTCCCCCCCAGTTTTTGACAGGGGGAAAAGTGGCTATATAGTAGAATTTCCCCCCGGAAAAATGGCTATATAGTCAATTTTCCCCCTCGTCTTGACATAAACCTGACTTCAACGTAAACTTACCCAACCAAGACCTTTAAAGTATGCAAACTCTAGGCTAGACATTACCCTAACCATAGGCCTAATCCTCACCGAATCCCTCGGTCCAACACTATCCCTAAACCTAGGCCTTAACTTAATCCTAATTTTAAACCTTACCTTAAACCTAGCCTAATCCTAGGTCGAACTCACAACGCGAATGTGAAGGTATGGTAAACTTAAAGGCAAGTTTTCCGACGGCGAAATGAACGATCGTTTTACAGATATGGGGTTCTCGCAAGGTCACCAGTCTTGTGGGGGGCGCCCGATATTTCAATCTGGAAAATCGACGAAACCCTGAGCTAGAGAAGGTGCCTTGAAACCTTGACACACATGAGGATCGAACCCACAACTGAACGGTGTCGACATCGTGATTTTAATGTCCAGCACCTTGACCACTCGGCCACCTTCCTGCTTGCGAAGATGCCAAAAAAAAAGAAGACGCGAATAAGCGAGAGCCGAAAACCTGAAAAGGTTGAAACGCAAAATGGAGAAATGATTTCGATTTCGCCTCTTCACTGTCGCAATTTAGAATTTTTGCTTTTTCGATTGTGCGTTTTCGCTTTCACAATTTCGCGTTTTAATTTCGTCTTTCAAAATCCAAAGGCAAAGTCTAACATACTATAGTCACTCTAGTTAATCTTATTTCAGTCCGTGACAAATATGCACATTTAGGTACTAATGTTCTAACTGCATAGATTTGGGTATATTTCTCAGGGGTCTTATTGCATATATTCGGGTACAGGGTACATTTTAATGCATATCCCGTCAAATTTTGTCCAAGTATACAACGCCTTTTCCTTGCGTTACAAACGGATTGAAAAATTTCACAATGCGAACCTCTTCAAAGACTGAAAATATGCAAAACGTGGTGGGGTATCATATAATGTCCCATTAGATGCCCTATTTTTTGCTTTTGGGATATACCATTCAAAGTCATTTGGATCATCCATGTACAAGCTACTTGGCTAGTAAACCCATCGACACTAATAGTCGACCAAAAGTGGCACTGGCAAGTGGTAGTAAAATTGAACAGAGCAATTAAGTTGAATATTCAAGCCATTTTCAGAGGGGGACTACTATGTAGTCATTCTTTCGGGGGGGGGGAATCCTACTATATAGCCATTCTTCCAGGGGGAAATCCCACTATATAGCCATTCTTCCGGGGGGAAATCCTACTATATACCATTTTTCCGAGGGGGAAAACTGGCTATGGGGGAAAAATGGCTCTATAACGCTCCTATAGTAGTTTTTCCCCCTAGCCATTTTTCCGGGGGGAAAACTGACTATGGGGGAAAAATGGCTCTATAACACCGGCATATGCAAGTTTGTTGTTACAATAAGATTGTATGGATATAATTTATGTAACGTAAACATTTATTTCAGATTTGGAAGGAAACCCACCTTATTTATGTGCCTGTTGTTGTTATTAGTAGCTGGTTGCGTTGCCTCGGCAGCACCAAACTTTTATGTGTTCATCCCCTTCTACATCTTACAAGGTGCTGCACAAACTGGTTTATTTCTAGTTACCTTTACTTTAGGTAAGTCAAAGGAAGCTATCTTATGACAATTGTATGCTCCCGTTATCACCCTACTGTTCCTATCACATAAAGCCCACCATCTTTGTAACTATTGACAACATGTATTTGATGAATGAAACGTATTTGGATAATTTTATATCAAATATATATTAGTAGGTAATCGAGCATTTTACTTATTTAATTTAGTAAATTACATGTATATACATTTCGCTCATTTGTTTCCATTATTTAGGTTTTTACCACATCGATGGTGTAATGATGAGGTAGCGTGTTAGCCATGAGTGTGGTATATCGTAGGTTCAAGCTATCATTGTGATATGGTATATGCTGTTTTTACCATAATCGCTACCATTAATGAGTAAGAGCAAATACTTGTATGCTCGGAATCAAGATAAAGTGTCCCAGTGGAACGATATGTCTACATGTAGACTGATGGTTCAGTAGCACTATACAAATCCAAGTTAGCTATTGGTCTAGCACAAACAGACATCATCTCATTGAATGTAGCTTGCCCCCTATAAAAATTGCACATTTGGCGTTAAACAACAATCATTCACTCACTCTTCATTCAGGTTATACTGCATGTTTGACATATCTCCTTGAACTTGTTCAGATGATAGAGAAAAAAAAAATCTTGTTATTTGTTTTAATGTTTTAGGTACTGAGTTAGTTGGACCTTCCTACCGTTTATTTGCTGGGTTTCTTGTTCAGAGTTTCTACAGTATTGGTTATATGACACTGGCAGGTCTTGCCTATGCCCTTCGAGACTGGCGGTATATTGAACTGGCAATCACACTTCCTGTTATATTGTTTGTTCCATACATTTGGTAAATATGTTGTTAGAATACACAATATAAAGTAAAACATGTTAAAATGTTACAAATATAAAAGACATGACACAGAAGGAGAACCCTATTAT
Source organism: Bathymodiolus brooksi (assembly GCA_963680875.1). NCBI lineage: Eukaryota > Metazoa > Mollusca > Bivalvia > Mytilida > Modiolidae > Bathymodiolus > Bathymodiolus brooksi. The sequence goes on along the minus strand of OY804581.1, from coordinate 61,268,947 downwards.
CGCTTATCATATGGTAGTAAAGTTTTATATTAAAAAAACATATTATATACTACAAAATAGACCTTATACCTTAGGTGACAAGGATGTTTTGACCAAATCCATCAGAAATGCTTAGAACAGTGGAAATAATAAATATTCAAGAATGATCAAAATTTGATGGAGAGTTGTTGCATTGCTCTTCTTACCCCATTATCAACTGAGGACAGTTTAACACAAACATTATGATAGTTTACTGTTTGTTGACAGAGCAACATACTGATACAGTGGCCATAATAATATCCAAGTGATGGAATTTTTCATGTTTCTACCAAGCAAATTGTAAACCCATCTTTGTTTATTTTCATGAGACAGAATTAGTCAGTTAGATAAGTGTTGGTGTGTTAAAGTCCTGATATTTGTCTCAAATGAAAATGTACTTTATATGTATAATTTTGAAGCATTTAGGGTACACACATTTCTTGTTAAAGGAACACAAAAGATTACCTAGTGCTACACAATTTGATTCAATAAAGAAGGGGTCTTAATCAGACATTTTCCCTCTTACTAGGTTCCTACCAGAATCAATAAGATGGTTATTATCTAAAGATAGAGTGGAACAAGCTAGGGAGATAATAAGGAAGGTAGCAGACACTAATAAGGTTGTTATCTCAGAAGAGATGTTGGAAGATTTAACCAAAGCTGAAGAAAAGACAGATACTGACAACAGTAGCAAGAAATATACTATAATTGACTTGTGCCGACCTGCCATGTTGTTATTATCACTTAATGTATGGTTTAACTGGTAAGTTTTATTTCTAGTGTTAAATTAAAATAATTTGCAGAACAGTATAATAATTTATAAAATAAATAATGTGACACTCCATGTCAGAAATAGTTTTTCTTTTGTTATGGTGTTGTGGTTGTTGTTGATCATTGTCGTGAGACATCAGCAGACACAATGGTTTCTGCACAATATAATTTGTTCTAGTTGACCGATCTTTCTAAAGTTTTAGCGCACTGCACTGATTCTTGGCGCCAAATACATTTTTAGATTGCATGATTTGGGGGGATTGTATCCCAACTCTATTTCAATCAAGCTCCACAAAGTGCTAAAAGGGATATTTTTGTTGTTTGTATGTGGGACATTTATTGGACCTCTGTTTTTTATGACTAATTCCTTAGGAAAATCACTTTCAGAAAAAATGCATAGCATTATGTAACTATTACCGTTTTCGATATAAAAGGGTCAAAATTGGAATTTCAAATTTGAACATTAAAAAAAAAATTCTTCAATTTAATGTATTCTTTTTGTTTTGCAAAATGTTCATCATTGTAGATTATTGATGGACCATAAACAAATTTAGCAATTTTATTTCCAAAAGGGGGTCACATTCCGAAATGTCACCTATTTGGAAGGTATATAGAAATTTTATTTTTCACATTTAATTTTGGTGTGATTTTTCTCTTTGAATTGATTGTGTGGAGATGTTCCGGAAGTATGTTGATAGATTATATCTTTGGAAGGTATACAAATTTTTTTTTATCTCTATTTATAATCTGTTTATTTTTCTTTGATATGATTGTGACAATGGCCTGATATAGTATAGTGTCTCATGCATGGATAACGTCACGTTTCGTGCACATAGAAGACAACTTGCAACACATCACAATGAACAATAGATGACTAGGAATGGTCGTTGATTGCCTGTTGCAAGGCAAAATATTTCCGATCCTATCCAAGAAATATCCTCATTTTACTTCAGCAAGTTAAATCTCTGACCAGAGTCCCCACCCAATCGCGCCTTATACATTTTTTTGTATACCCATCTAAAATCTTGATTTCCTCGTTTTTAAGTAACATGCTATAATGGTAAAAGGGCAATAACTCGGAAACAAAAAATAGAAAATCATAAATGTTGTACGAGTCACTAGACTTTTTGTTTTAATACATATTTTTATATCGGATTTTATAAATAGAAAAAATACGTCGAATAAAGCAAACAATTATCGGTATACCTTTATTGTACAACAGATGTAATGACTGCAGGATAAATGTATTATCTTAATAATTAACTTCTTAATCCAGGCTGGTTAATGCCATGTTGTATTACGGACTGTCATTGGGTACTGATAACCTTGGAGGAGATCCATACATCAACTTCTGTATAGCTGGTGCTGTAGAAATACCAGCCTATATACTATGTATGATAATACTGAATCCCCTGGGCCGGAAAAAACCTTTGTTTGCTACGATGGTTATAGGAGGAGTAGCATGTATAGCATCAGGATTTATAGGTATGGAAATTGTATAACATCAGGATTTATAGGTATGGAAATTGTATAACATCAGGATTTATAGGTATGGAAATTGTATAACATCAGGATTTATAGGTATGGAAATTGTATAACATCAGGATTTATAGGTATGGAAATTGTATAACATCAGGATTTATAGGTATGGAAATTAGATACATGGATTTGTTGTAAAGACAGATATGTATTTTTTGTTTTATTATTGAGTGCTTAGCATGAACAAGGACATATCTCTATATACGTCCTTGGCATGAAGAAATAAATGTTTTATCAATTTTGAGGACGAGAACAAGTGTAATAATAGATAAAATAGATATGTACCAATACAAGAACTTTTGACTGGAGGGTTAGGGAGGAACCAAAACATTTGCCTTTTTCACATGTACAATGCTACTATTCTTTTTCTAAATCAATTATAGATATTTTAAACTAGTAGGGAGCGTGACTCTTTCTAAATACATTCCCACTATGTTCGATGGTGAGGATTTACGTACTGTATACCGACAACCCCTATACAACCCCTATCGAAAGGGCCCCCTTTTCCGTCAAATGAAACCATGGGAACCTACACGCGTTCCCATGTCAACACTGTGTTGATATACATCTTTTTACATTAGAGTTTATTAAATATTCATATCTTTCTAAACCTGACAATACATATTAAATTATCTTACTTATTAAAATTTTAAGGTGTCATTAAAATAATCAATAAATAGCCACATTTTTTAACTGCCTTCATAATCAATGACCAATCTGATAATAAAATAAAACGTAGATATTTAATTTAGTGTGCATGACCCGTTTCTCTATCAATATTACATGTAGCATTCTTTGTATTTAATGTTGAATCTTTCTTTTAATGTAATTATTAATAATAATAACTGAATTCTCTAAACCAATGTTACAAAGGTTACAGAATGAGCGAGTTCAAATTAGTACAAAGTAAATACATATTATTACATCACTTATCAAGATTATGGGTGTACATTGAATACAAATTATGAAAATAATGTTTAAATATTAAACACAAATAATACTAATACTTACAGAGGTGTGTGATGGATTTTTTTTCAAGGAGAACCAATTTTCTTAATTAGTATTATATTAATAAGTGTACATAATTTACGAATAGTTTCAGGTTTCTTTTTGTTAAATAATGATGACAGTTTTAATGGGTTTGGCCTGTTGAAAAAATATTTTGGAATTAGATTTTTTCTTTCAGTTGCAAAATTTGGACACTGTAATACATAATGAAATTCGTCACTAATCAGGCAAGATTGACATAGTCTATTGTGTCTTTCTACATTTGTCCCGGAGCACCATACTTCAATCTATAATCTATGATTTGATGTTCTAAATCAGCACTCACAAACAGTCCATGGCTAATGGGTCTTTACTGGAAAACATTATGGGATTATAAAGCTAATCATTGAGATAGTATTTTAATAATTCTGGAATAAATTCAATGGGGCCGGGGGGAGGGGGGGGGGGAGGGGGGGGGGAGGGAGGGGTTCAATCACGTAAGAAGTTTTTTTCTCTCTACTAAAAACTAAACATACACATGTCTTACGTGTATCCCTAGATTTGCCTTACGAGAAAAGGTAACACTACGATTATTGAAGCTCTTTTTTTAGGGAGTGGATGTAGTCGAGTGGTCTAGGGCGCTGGACGTAAGGCTAAGCGAATGGTGCTGCAGTGTATCAATGGTGTGGGTTCAAATCCCGTCGAGGGAAGAACAAAAATTTGACAGCTCTAAATTCTAATTCTAACACTGTTTTAGAGCTGTCAAATTTTTGTTATATATACGTCTGAAAATTAAACCAAACAGTGTTAGAATTAGATTTTAGAGCTGTAAAATTTTGTTCTTCCCTCGACGGGATTTGAACCCACACCATTGATACACTGCAGCACCATTCGCTTAGCCTTACGTCCAGCGCCCTCGACCACATCCTCTCCCTATATATATATATCTGTATGTACCATCTTTTTGAGTGAGAAAAAAATGTGTTGAAGTTCCTTGAATTGGTCCTTCAATTTAGAATGCGTGATAATAGTATAGAGTGTTGCAAATATCAAACGCTTTGGTACTATTGATTACCTATTCATTGTAGGGGCCGCCGTGATCATATGGCAGTTGGATTTACAACTACCTATGCAATCAGGGCGTATCACCACTAAAGTTGTGAGTTCGAACCACGCTCATGTACTCGATACAACATTATGTGATAAAGTATGTCAGTGACTTTCGACAGGCCGGTGGTTTTCTCCGTGTATTCCGGTTTCTTCCACCAATAAAACTGACCGCCACTGCACGATATAACTGAAATATTGTTGAAAGTCGCGTTAAACACATTTACATCTACAGGATACCTCTAAACTTTGTTTTTTTATAGGATAAAACAACATAATATATTGACAATAGAGGAATGATTGGGCACCAGACTTGAAAGCATCCAAGTCTGGGCTATTAGCTACCTGGTTTGGTAGTGAATTCCACAACCTGATTGTTCTAGGGAAAAATGAGTATAAATGATAATTTGTGGGAGAGAATGGCTGTATGAATTTGTGATCTCTTGATGGAACTAGGTAGTGTAAATTTGAGATGGAAACTAATTGGTGTTGTATTTTGTATAGCATGGTGACTGATGCTAGATTTCTTCTTTGTTGGAGGGTAGGCCAGCAAAGGTGTTGTAGCATGGCACTTACACTACTTCTCTGATAACTGTACTGATTTAATGTGTACCTGGCTGCTCTTCTTTGTATCATTTCAATTTTATTAATTTGTTGTTTCTGCCAGGGATCCCAGACTACACTACAATATTCTACTTTTGGTCTGACATATGTTTTATAAGCTAGTACTTTAGTTTTTATGCTGTTTGTTTTTACATTTCTTTTTATAAATCTCAAAGATGCATTTGCTTTATTTGTGATATTATTTATATGATGATTCCAAGTTAGGTCATTAGTAATAGTGACACCTAGGTATTTTGCTTTGTTTGTTGACTTGAGTACCTGGTTGTGTAGTGTATTTTGGAAGATGATCGGTTTTTGTTTTCTGGATATGTGGATGATTTCACATTTGTCTGGGTTAAATGACATAAGCCATTCTTCCTCCCACTTTTCGAGTTTGTGTAGATCTGATTGGAGTGTGTGACAATCTGTTAATGCTGATATTGTAAGATAAACTATTGCGTCATCTGCAAAGAAGCAAACGTTACTTTTAAGGGTGTCTGGCATGTCATTTATATATATATAAGGAAAATACAGGGACCAAGGACAGAGCCTTGGGGGATGCCTGACAATACAGGACAACTATTTGATGTGTGGCCATCTATTACCACCCTTTGAAATCTGTGTGATAACCATGCCCCTATCCAGTTTGATGTTTTGTTGTTTATACCCATACGTTTTAATTTGAGGATTAGTCTTTGATGGTCCACCTTATCGAAGGCTTTGGAAAAATCCATAACGGCTACATCTGTTTGTTTACCACTTGCCATGATATTAAAAATGTCTTGGGTGAATGTTAGTAATTGTGTTTCACAACGCCATAGCCAAACCAAACCTAATCATTGTCTATAGCTGTAATCAAATATATAACACTATGTCTGACCTAAGGATTTAAGTAGTAAATAAGACAACTCCAGTTGGGCATCTCCGATACATTTATATTTTTTTTCAATATATTTTTTTTTCAGAGAACATACCTTTAAAAATAACATTCGCAATGATTGGAAAATTTTGTATCACAGCATCTTATGCAATCATATACTTAATGGCTGCTGAAGTATTTCCAACAGTGGTCAGGTAAGACACATTTTCTTAGAAGAACCAGATTGAGACGTCTAACTAAATTTAATTTGCACAGTGCATTTCTGTAATAACCATCATACAGGTACGTTTAAAGACAAAAGATTGGAAATCAAAATATATTAAGTCTTTGGGACCTAGAAAAAAGGGTCTATAATTAAAGATAAACTGTTATGTTTATAATACATAGAATGTCGGAAAGTGAATATTTCTACATAATTTTGTTTGCTTGATAAATTTCATTTAAATAACTTTGAGCTCAACCTTTTATATTTTGCTTCTTAACGAAATACGGCAATAGACTGTAAATTAGCTGGTAGTTAAGAGACTTATCGCTCACAATAAACAATATATGCTCTTTACGTAATAAAATGCAAAGGAAAAACAAAATCCACACTGTCGAAACAATTCCAAAATTAAGTACCAAAATCGTAGAAAGAGGGAAAATCGATATTCCTAGCACACCAATCCATGACCGCTCACTTAACTGGTATATATTGGCTTGATGTAGGTCCTTCCACACTAATTGTTTCTTTCCGGACTAGTTAAATTTGACCTAGCAACTGTGCTGTGTGATACAGCCCGTTCGAGTGTGGCACCCATTTGCTTTGCCAATTTAGATCCTGGTATTTGGAACAATTTTAATAAGATTGGCGAAATTCTGAGGTGCACACAAGACGTTTGATGTACTTTCCTTTATTGCTTCTTTCTCCGATTTTTGTTATTGTATTTTGGACAATCTGGCGTTTATTTGTTCTTCATTTTATTGATATTTTGTTACCTTTCAAGAAGCATTTGATATATAGTGAATATAATATTTTGTTAACATATGCAATAATAAAGAAGGAAACATAAAAAATACCACACTATCGGAACAATTCTAAAGTCAATACACAGAAAAATTCGTAGAAAGAGGAAAATTCGATTCACTATTAAACCACAGGCACTCGTTTTATATATATATTTGTTCACTATCTACGTCTATCCATAAAGATGTATAGATAGACGTAGATAGTAAACAAATATATATATATGAAACGAGTGCCTGTGTCACTAACACACAAATACATGACCGCGCTCACTTTCCTGGCTTGTTATATGTACTTCAATAAAAACCATAATGGGGTTGAACTAGTTTTATGGCCCCAAGCATCCCTTCTTAGTGGAATAATGTGGACATGCAAGTGTTTTATTCACATGTAATGTTGTTTATTCTAATATTTTCCTAGGAATATTGGTATGGGAGTATCCTCAATGTGTGCTAGAATAGGTGGCATGTTGGCCCCACAAATATTAGAACTGAGCAGGTTTTGGGGTCCGCTACCTTTGATACTGTTTGGCGGGTTTGCCATCTTGTCTGGTGGCCTAGCCTTGTACCTTCCCGAGACATCTGGGAAACCGTTGCCTCAGACGTTGGAGGACGTGACAGATCCCGAAAGGAGGTAAGATAATGATATTGTATACAAATAAATTCACATGCACTTAATTTCTATTTCTATTGCTAATATCACCTCAGTAGTGTGTATGGTGAAAGTTAAATCTTATACAAAAACATATGTCATGTGCCGTCGTGGCCGTGATCGTATGGTAGTTGGATTAACAACTACCTATGCAATCAGTGCCTATCACCAATGATGCTGTGAGTTCGAATCTCGATCAGGGCGAGGTGTACAACATTATATGATTAAGTTTGTCAGTGACTTGCAACAGGTCTGTGGTTTTCTCTGGGTCCGGGCAGACAATCTAATATCCAGATTACCCCAGACATTTTTACTTGAATGACATATATTATTCTTAATTCATTTAAAGACGAATACTTGTTTTAAACATTCTATTCATTGTAAAACATTGACTTTTTATGAAAAAAATGCAGTTATTGTCAATATTTACCTTGGATGAAATTAAATTCTGTTTTATTCAAAATACAACATGTACACCTAATTTTTTTTAAACCTTTGATTTAAAAATTGCAAATAACACAGGCAATTGACATTGTTAGACGATTACCGTCGCTGTTAACACAAGGTTATTATGACCAAGTATGGCATTATTTATAACACAACTCATGAACCATATCAATTTCAATCTTGAAGTTTAAATATCTCCTTCAGTTTACATTTGTGATGAAGTTCTCATATGATACGTGGTGAAGTTCTATTTATGCTGTTACACCATAGCAAAACTACATTATATACGGAAATATGGACACACGAAAATTTCGTCCAGTTGTAATTATGGAATATATCTTTATATATACATGTATGTTATTGCATTACAATTGTCAAGTTAGTATGCCAAATACTTCTGGTAACCTGAAATACAATATGGGATGTATTACTATCCGAAACTGGCAGCATTGTGTGGACGTGTTTGAGAAAACGGCTGGATTTTTAGCTCACCTTGCCAAAGGCAACGTGAGCTTTTGCCATCACTTGGCGTCCGTTAACTTTTCACATTTTAATCTTCTCCTCTGAAACCCCTCAGCCAAATGAAGTGAAACTTGGTAGGAAGCATCTATGGAAGGTCCTCTATAAAGATTGCTCATTTCGTCCCGATCCATTAACAAACATGGCCACCACAGGCAATTCTTGTTTCTGATTGACCGATTTTTAAAAATCTTCTCCTCTGAAACCGCTTGGCCAAATGAACCGAAACTTGGTAGGAAGCATCTATGGAAGGTCTTCTATAAATATTGCTCATGTTGTCCCGATTGGTTAACAAACATGGCCGCCACAGGCAATTCTTGTTTCTGATTGGTTGATTTCTAAAAAGTCTTCTCTGTTAAAAGAAAGATAACTCTTGTTTAAATATAGATATCTGTATTCAAAATGCAGTTATCTCTATACAGATATCTGAATTGAATTACAGATATATGCCTCTGAAACCCCTCAGCCAAATGAACTGAAACTTGGTAGAAAGCATCTATGGAAGGTCCTCTATACAAAATGCTCATTTCGTCCCAATCCATTAAAAAACATGGCCGCCACAGGCAATTCTTGTTTCTGATTGGCCGATTTTTAAAAATCTTCTCCTCTGAAACCGCTTTGCCAAATAATCCGAAACTTGGTAGGAAGCATCTATGGAAGGTCCTCTATAAAGATTGCTCATTCCGTCCCGATCCGTTAACAAACATGGCCGCCACAGCCGATTCTTGTTTCTGATTGACTGATTTCTTAGATTCTTCTCCTCTGACACCGTTTGACCAAATGAACCGAAACTTAGTAGGAAGCATCTATGGAAATCCTCTGTTGCGATTGCTCATTTCGTCCCGATCCATTAACAAATATGGCTGCCACAGGCAATTCTTGTTTCTAATTGGACGATTTCTAAAAATCTTCTCCTCTGAAACCGCTTTGCCAAACGAACCGAAACTTGGTAGGAAACATCTATGGAAGGTTCGCTATAAAGATGGCTCATTTTGTCCCGATCCATTAACAGATATGGCCACCACAGGCAATTCTTGTTTCTGATTGGTCGATTTCTAAAAATCTTCTCCTCTGAAACAGCTTGACCAAATGGACCGAAACGTGGTAGGAAGCATCTATGGAAGGTCCTCTATGGGAATTGCTCATTCCGTTTTGTTCCGTTAACAAACATAGCCGTACTAGTCAATTCTTGTTTCTGATTGGTCGATTTCTAAAAATCTTCTCCTCTGAAACCGCTTGACCAAATGGACCGAAACGTGGTAGGAAGCATCTATGGAAGGTCCTCTATGGGAATTGCTCATTCCGTTTTGTTCCGTTAACAAACATAGCCGTACTAGTCAATTCTTGTTTCTTATTGGTCGATTTCTAAAACAGCTTTTCCTCTGAAGCTGCTTGGCCAAATGATATGAAACTTAGTAAGAAGCATCTATGGAAGGTCCTCTATAGAGATTGCTCATTTCGTTTTGATCCATTAACAAACATGGCTGCCACAGGCAATTCTTGTTTTAGATTGGTCGATTTCTAAAAATCTTCTTCTCTGAAACTGCTTTGCCAAAATGAACCAACATTTGGTAGGAAGCACCTATGGAAAGTTCTGTATTAAGTTTCCTCAAAGCAGAAGGAAAGGTGAGCGGCACAGGCTCAGCCCACTGAGCCTCTAGTTAGAAGAGCATTAATTGCCGACGTTATATCATGTTACAAGAGGCATTTTGCCCATGCTGACGTGATACATGTACTGTGTTATATAAGTAGAAACATATCGATTTTTTTTACCAGCAGTTGAATTATATCTATGCCATTTTGTGTGTGTCGGTATCCCTGTATATATGTCATAATTTACCCCTTTGAACGAGTGAATGTCTTGTCAATATCATATACATGTATACACATTACAAAATATAATTGCTACAATTTAAATAAGCTTTCGTATCATTAATAAACATATTCCTTAATTTAGTAATGAAAATAAAAATGTAGATATCAAATTTAATACAGAAGACGCGTTTCTGGAATAACCTTCATCAGGTACGTTTCTGGAATAACCTTCATCAGGTACGTTTCTGGAATAACCTTCATCAGGTACGTTTCTGGAATAACCTTCATCAGGTACGTTTCTGGAATAACCTTCATCAGGTACGTTTCTGGAATAACCTTCATCAGATACGTTACTGGAATAACCTTCATCAGGTACGTTTCTGGAATAACCTTCATCAGATACGTCACTGGAATAACCTTCATCAGGTACGTTTCTGGAATAACCTTCATCAGGTACGTTTCTGGAATAACCTTCATCAGGTACGTTTCTGGAATAACCTTCATCAGGTACGTTTCTGGAATAACCTTCATCTGATACGTTACTGGAATAACCTTCATCAGGTACGTTTCTGGAATAACCTTCATCAGATACGTTACTGGAATAACCTTCATCAGGTACGTTTCTGGAATAACCTTCATCAGGTACGTTTCTGGAATAACCTTCATCAGGTACGTTTCTGGAATAACCTTCATCAGGTACGTTTCTGGAATAACCTTCATCAGGTACGTTTCTGGAATAACCTTCATCAGATACGTTACTGGAATAACCTTCATCAGGTACGTTTCTGGAATAACCTTCATCAGATACGTCACTGGAATAACCTTCATCAGGTACGTTTCTGGAATAACCTTCATCAGGTACGTTTCTGGAATAACCTTCATCAGGTACGTTTCTGGAATAACCTTCATCAGGTACGTTTCTGGAATAACCTTCATCAGATACGTTACTGGAATAACCTTCATCAGGTACGTTTCTGGAATAACCTTCATCAGATACGTTACTGGAATAACCTTCATCAGGTACGTTTCTGGAATAACCTTCATCAGGTACGTTTCTGGAATAACCTTCATCAGGTACGTTTCTGGAATAACCTTCATCAGGTACGTTTCTGGAATAACCTTCATCAGGTACGTTTCTGGAATAACCTTCATCAGGTACGTTTCTGGAATAACCTTCATCAGGTACGTTTCTGGAATAACCTTCATCAGATACGTTACTGGAATAACCTTCATCAGGTACGTTTCTGGAATAACCTTCATCAGATACGTTACTGGAATAACCTTCATCAGGTACGTTTCTGGAATAACCTTCATCAGGTACGTTTCTGGAATAACCTTCATCAGGTACGTTTCTGGAATAACCTTCATCAGGTACGTTTCTGGAATAACCTTCATCAGGTACGTTTCTGGAATAACCTTCATCAGATACGTTACTGGAATAACCTTCATCAGATACGTTTCTGGAATAACCTTCATCAGGTACGTTTCTGGAATAACCTTCATCAGGTACGTTTCTGGAATAACCTTCATCAGATACGTTACTGGAATAACCTTCATCAGGTACGTTTCTGGAATAACCTTCATCAGATACGTTTCTGGAATAACCTTCATCAGGTACGTTTCTGGAATAACCTTCATCAGGTACGTTTCTGGAATAACCTTCATCAGGTACGTTTCTGGAATAACCTTCATCAGGTACGTTTCTGGAATAACCTTCATCAGGTACGCTCAAAATCGAAAGATTGGAAAGCAAAATAATTTAAAGCGTTGGGAGCAATAAAAACAAAGAGCATTAACAGGACAACCAAAATCGACTACGGTCACATGACTGAAGGAGGAGAACCTCAATAAAAACTTTGTTTCTTTTAGTATGGTTATGTATGCAGTTTTTTGTTATAATCCTCAACTGTGAATTTAGACAGTATTGTTCAATTTATTTTTGCAGAAAACAATTAGAAAAGGGAACAGAACTGACAGACATTCACGAAAAATGTGAAAACGGAGATACAACAAATGGATCTGCTAAACTATGATATATGTATATATGCAGGGGCGTAGCTGAGGCTTAATAGTGTGCACGCCATAATTTTGAACGGGAGTGGGTCTGGGTCTGCACCCCCCCCCCCCCCCCCTGATTTTTCCTTCGACGAGATGCAAAATGGTGCGATCTGGGGCCATTTCAGGGTTTCATATAACATAAAATCAAGCACAATTTTAATGACTAATAGACAAGAATTTCTTAAACTTGTTCAAAATCTGCCCTTCGTGTTCAAAATCTCGGTGAATATGCAACAATCCAAGGGAAGATAGCCTGTCATTCTTCATAGTCGACCTAGCATAAGTTTTCATACATCTCACTACACTCAATGAACTTTCAGTGGTAGCACTTGCTACTAGCATCATTAACAAAACACATAAAATTGTATCTGTAGAAGGATTGACAACTGGATTTATAGAATTAAGTACATGTATGTTACAAAGTGTTGTTGGCAAATCATTCCGTTTTGCAATGGCCAGCGGGTTCGCCATCTGGCAACCTCTTTCCAGAAACCCAATACCACATGATTATCAGTTATTTTGTTTTACAGCATGGGGCAGTAGATGCTGTGCATGGAAGCAGTTTGCCGATTTAACTAATGTTTGCTAGTCTATATATTAGCATACATAGACTTTACTAGTATGTTTTATTAGCGATATATTAATTATACTGATTTAATTAGACTGTTAAAAGTAGCAATACAAATATTATTTTTTTTAATGTTATTTCCCAATTATTTTTAAGCTGCCGATGTGCATGCCATGGCGTGACAGCGTATATGCAGCTACGCCTCTGATATGTGTGCTATTAAACAAAGTTTTTTTTTAATTATTTTCATTTGTATTTTAAGTGTACCAACGCCTGTTGGAATAACTGTTTTTGTTTTTGAAGTTTTTCTAAACTACATATTCATTGTCGATCATTGTAAAATAATAAAGTCACAATACATGTGGTCTGTGGTATCATTCGAGCATCTAGGGAAGGTCAAGACCGCGATGGTATGGTAGTTAGATCTACAGTTATATGTGCACTCAGTGTCTACCTTAATGGTGAGTTTGACTCCCACACGTGGAAGTGTACTTGATCCAACTTTATGTCTTATGTTGCATTATAATGTTTATCATTTTAAATGTGGGAAAAGTAGATTTACCAAAATTATATGTAAGAAATGTTTGAAAATACCATAAAACGAAGGACAGACAGTACAATGTCAAAACGAAGGACAGACAGTACAATGTCAAAACGAAGGACAGACAGTACAATGTCAAATAGAAAACAGACAAAGTGATAAACAATGATCTACAAAATACTACACTGAAAACTAAAGATTGAGCAACAGGAATCCCACAAAAATAGGAGGTGAACTCAGGTTCTCCGCAAGAATAAGCAATTCCAGTTCAACTAGTGAGAACCATCCTGTAACTGTTAAACGACACATATATCATCAGGTATCGAAATTGTATTGGTCTTCACAATGTTTCGCTTCACAATGTATTGGGGAAACATAAATAACCGCAGGGAAATCATTCTAAAAATGCAAATATTGATGATCCATGAAATTATTTACGCTATAGTAAAATGCTCAACACGATCCTGTCCTCATTCAAGAATTATCATCAAGCTTGTCGCAAGAGTAACACGGCGGGTGCCACTAGTGAAGTCGGAACCGCCAACCCTTCCGGAGCACCTGAGTTCATGGGATGTTATTAGTGGGATTCGTGTCGATCATTGTTTGTCATGTTGTTCGTTGACGCTTGGCCAATGTCCTTCTTCCATTTACAGCCTCCGATTACCCCTTTAGCATCTTCATATTTTCTGAAGTTATAATAAAATGTTCAACTGCTTGAACGCGGTTCGAAGATGAAACGTATTTATTTTCGAGTTCATTTCAAATCGTGGCCATGATCGTATGGTAGTTGAATTTACAACTACCTATAAAATCAGTGCCTGTCACGACTGATGTTGTGAGTTCGAATCTCGATCAGGGCGAGGTATGCAACATTATGTGATAAATTTTGTCAGTGATTTGCGACAGATCGATGGTTTTCTCCGGGTCTTCCGGTTTCCTCCACCAATAAAACTGACCATTTTTTTTCCCTTTACTTCTATTACTACTTAAAACCCTATTTTTTTATGATCTTTATATTTGTTAATTTGGTTTATTATGATTAAAAAACTCATCTTTCTGTGGAATCACATTATTTGGTATTTTCTGTCATGTTATTCAAATAGAAATAGTATGCCATTATGTATGTAAATTACTAACATCTTTATACATATGTGCTTTACTAATGTTAACGAGGCCGGGATAAGGTACCGGTACTTCATGTATTCAACTAACAAATGTACAGATTTCAATAAAAATATAACAAATTAAAAAAAAATAAATAAATAAAAAAATAAAACTGACCGCCACGATATAACTGAAATATTGTTGAAAGTGGCATTAAACACCATCAAACAAACAAAACTAGTGGGGGGATGAGGGCCGAGGAGTCCCGAAGAGCACCCATGATGCACCAGAATAATAGCCACGCTCAACCTAACCAGAGCAACATAATACAAGAATACAAGAAGACTGAATATTTGCCGGTACAAGGTAGTTATTAGTAAAAGTGCTAATTACTATATTGGCGCTGCGACTTCGAATCGAATCAAATTCGCGGGTCAGTTTAATAAATTGACCAATAAAGCGGTTTTTTTTTATTGAAAACCGCATCTCCGCCATAATTTTTTAAAATTTTGTCTGGCCTGCAGGTCTTGGTATTTTCGGGGGAAATTGTCCTTTGGTGAACCTTGGAGGCTCCAAGGTTACCAAAAAAGGAAGTTTCAAAGGGGAAATACGCAGGTAGGGTTGGCAGGCAAGATTGGAAAACTTTTATAATTTTTTTTTTATTTTTTTGCCCGTGGCAAAGAAAAGTACCCCATTCCCACCCACGTGTAAACCCCAAAACCGGAAACAGCCCATTCCTAGAAGCCATCTTAGAACAGAAGCTGAACTAAGAAAAGCTGTAAGTTTCCATTGTCCAAAAAAGGTTTTTGTTCATTGACAGTTAGTGAACATTTTCGATTTTTTATTAATTGGTTTATTTAAATATACAAAAGCGGCCCAGTGTAAAAATCTGGTCCGTTATGAAAATAATTTTGCACACACACATACACAACAAAATAAAAAGCCACGTGTTATTATTTGTTATTTTTTAATCATGACGCGTGTCTTTCGAGGAGCTGATGTCATTACCCGGGGTAGGGGCGAAGGGGGCTGACAAGATTTTAGCAATGAGGGAGACCAAAGGGGATTTAGAACTTGAAGACCTAAGTCAGGTGCCATACCTCAGGCTAACCCCACGGCTAATTAAATGCTTGGATTTTACCCCTTTTGAAGATAAAGAGGGGTTAGGGGAGAGGAGAGGATCCCTAGATGAACGACACAGAGAAAGGGTCAGGAGTGTTGACCAGTTAGTAGAAGAGTGGGAAGAGACAGGACCGGGCCACGCAGCAGGAATGGGGAAGGATTGGGGACAACTCTGCAAAGTCCCATCAAAAGGGGGGAAGTCCTATCAGAGTAAGCAGGAAGGGGACTGGTGGCAACAGTCACCCGAGAGGTTTGAGGACGAGTTTAGCGAGCTGGAGGCAGCTTTCATAGGGACCAACCCCAGGGGGATATAAAAGTAAATAAGCTCCGGGACAATCGAAGTCGCCATCAGTTTGGAGAACGCGTCGTGACGATTTTGAGTTGGAATTGAGCAGCGATGAAAGGGAACGAGCATATATGCACGACTTTCCGATTAGAGACTCGGACATACGTGCTGGTTATGCGTTTCCCAGGGGACCCCACAGTTGGGTCTTAGTTAGTCAGAGGGGAAATGAGAAACAGGATTATAGGGGTGACATGAACGTGCCGGGCATACGAACTGTAGTCCCGACCCATAGAGAACAGTATTGGCAGGAAAGGGGGTCGTTATTTCCCTCCGAGGAACACCGGAGCGGGGTGGAGTAGGGAACATCATAACCCCTTGATGAGGGAGAGTAGGGGTAGAACGAGGCATACCCCAGGAAGGGAACATAAAACCCCTAGAAGCATCCACAGGAGAGAGGAGTACGAGAGGGAGAAGGAAAGGAGACAATCCCGCCCAAGAGGGGGGACCCTGAGGGTCCAGGAGGAAGAAACCCATATACTCCCATGTTACCGGGTAGTGGGAACAGGCCTAGGTACACCCCCAGAAGAGAACCCGAAACCCCTAGAGGATATGGAAAGCCTTCTATGCGAAGTTTTCCCGTTATGCAGAAGTGAGCGAATGGACAGAAGGGGAATGCAGGGACCAGTTGTGCTGGTGCCTGGATGGGAAAGCTAGTGAGTATTATGCCCTATTGGTGGAACGAAACCATGATATGGCATACAAGGGCCTGATACTGAAACTAGAAAAACTGTTTGGGTTTAGAGAACTCCCCGAAACAGCCCAGATCCAATTTAATAATGCCCGCCAGACTCCGGAGGAACTCCTGGAGGACTGGGCGGATCGGGTCTTGTCCTTAGCCAACAAGCGGTAGTGAGGCTCTGCCAGGGGGCATCAGATAAAGAAGCCGGAAGCTATGCATCCAATATCCGGCCTAAAAACATTGAAGAGGCCATTGACAAAATGCGGTGGCATCAGCATAACCATCAGGCTATATATGGGCGAACTCCTCGGAGGGAAGTGAAGCAGGTATCCCCAGGGCCTCACGACGGGGGAGAAGCAAGGGTCTGTACAATAGGGGTCGACAGGGTAGGAGAGATGAGTCTGGAGAAAAAGATGGGAGAGGTACTGTCGGCACAGGAGAAGGAAATGAGTGAGATAAAGTCCAACCTAGCAGCACTCCACTCAAATGGCAGTTATGATGGAGGAGGTTACGAAAAATCGTATAGATAGGCATAGAGCACCATCACGGAGTCCATCCTCACAGAAGGGGGGACAAACAGGAATGCTACCACTGTGGGGCCATGGGACACTTCAAGAGGGAGTGCCCAAGATTGGGATCGCCGAAAGGGGAGAAACGAGTGTCTTTTCAGGACAATAAGGAGGCTTTAAACTCCAAAGGGGCAACTCGCGAGGCCTGATCCAACCCCTTATTGCCAATATACAAGGTCTCAAAGAATTGGGGGGGGGGGGGGGATGGGGGGAAGAAGTAGATAGAGAGGTATCACCTCCCATATTGAACAGAGAGGAGAAGGAACACCCGGACAATCTCCATGGGGTAAATAGGGAATTAGGGAACCCTCCGGATACCAGAAGTCCGGAGGGATTGGCCAGAGAGGAAGGTGCGAGTCAGGGGTATGAGTCCTCAAGTGAGGAGTCCGTAGAAGAGGAAAACAACCTAGTAGGTAGGGACATGGAGGAAGAATCATTGCCGGAACAGGAAGGGGCCTTAGTGGAAGGGCGGAGCCAAGACGATGAGAATGGGGCAGTACAAGAGGACAATATAGGGGATGTTGATACTGAGGGGGAGCAGTAACGGTGCTCAAGCTGTCAAATGGGGTAATGTTTAGGGTCCAAGTAGAGGTACAAGGCATGCAGTTACAGGCTGTAGTAGATACAGCAGCACAGGTGACACAGGTGTCCGAGGAGTTCTACAAATCGTTGGACCCTGCCCCGCCAATCCGTTGGGAAGTGGTTATGAACACAGCAGGAAAGGGAATGCAGATGAATGGGTATATTGTCGGCCCATTCCAAGTAGTCCTAGGGACACATCAATTCTCAGTAGAGATCTACGTGGCCCCAATAGAGGAGGAGATGTTACTGGGCTTAGACTTTTTAGAGGCTAATGGGATGTCCCTATATCTCAAAGAGAAGAAACTACAGATAGCAGGGGAGGTAATACCCATGAGCTTAGGAGCAGGAAGTCCTTTAGTTAACGAAAAGGAGACGGGGTGTCCCTAGTCAAGGGGTGTAAGGTACCCCCTAATTCAGTCATGAGAGTGGGGGCCCAGCTGAGTGAGAATCTGGGAGGGGAGTATATAATAAAGGCAGTCACCAAGGGTGAGATATTAATACCTCGGACATTGCATAAAGGGGGCGACAATCCGGTGCTTTGTTTGATTAATCTATCCGATCACCATGTAGAATTGGAAAAGGGGGAAGTGTTGGCCTATGCAGAAGAGGTGTGTTCAAAGGTGGGGCCCGTTGGAATACAAAAAGTAGAGGTTGCTGAACAGGAGGTCCAGGAGAAGGGAAAACGGGAAATTCCCTAACATTTGAGTAACCTCTTTGAAAAATCCAAAGGGGAGCTGAATGAGCAGGAGCAGACACATCTTAGAGAGTTATTATGTGAGTTTGAAGATGTGTTTGCTAAGAGTGAGTTCGACTTGGGGAAATTTCATGCAATCCAGCATGGGATTGACACGGAAAGCAATCGCCCAGTAAAACACAGAATTAGGCGTACACCCTTGGGGTTTGCGGGAGAAGAAGAGACCCAATTAAAGAAAATGTTGGGCGGGAGTGATCCGGCCATCGGTTTCTGAGTGGGCATCGGCTCCGGTCCTTATCCGGAAACGATGTGGGTCTGTGCGGTGGTGTGTGGACTACCGGGCCTTAAATGCTCTGACCACCAAGGATGTGTTCCCATTGCCCTTAGTGGACGAGTGTCTTGACACTTTACCGGGAATGTATGGTATTCCAAACTGGACGCCAATTCAGCATATTGGCAGGTGAAAATCAAACCTGAGGACTGCTCCAAAACAGCATTCATTACTAAATACGGGTTGTTTGAGTTCGCTAGAATGGCTTTTGGGTTATGTAACTCGCCAGCCACTTATGCGAGAGTCATCAACCTGGTGCTCAGGGGTTTGAATTGGAAAGTGGTTATGGCTTTCCTAGACGATATCCTGGTCCTGGGAAGGGATTTCGCGAAAATACAAATATAGTATGTATCCGTGTTTATGGTTGATTTCAGGATGATAAATATGTCATCTGAATGTGAATATGATTGATACTAAAAAATATCAGCCTGCTCGACAGAATATGAAGTTTGTGACTCGTTCGCTTCGCTCACTCGCCAGCAAACTTCATATTCTGGCTCGACAGGCTGATATTTTCGGTATCAATCAATTCACATCCAGATAACATTTATATAGCAGACCTTCCATTAATCAATCCGGTAAAGTTTGGTTCAATTCAGCTCAGTAGTTTCAAAGGTGAAGATTAAAATGTGAAAAGTTTAAGCCGGACGACTGACGCACGGACGACGGACGCATAGTAGCGGCAAAAGCTCACATGGCCTTTTAGGCCAGGTGAACTAAAAAAGGGATGGTTCCAAACCAATAAAATTAGTTTGTCAAGGCTTTGTCCCATTACCGTTCTTTTGGTCTAAATGCAGATATTGGATTATTTATGTAATCTATTTACAGTAACTTTTTAGGATATAAGGATGATATTAAGGTAATATATATGTTAGTGGAAAATTGACCTGATACACTGTTTTGTGATCTTTGTCACCATGAACACAGCACAATTTTAAGGCACCATAGACTAAATCGTTATTAAAGTTCTTATTAGGCGCTCTAGTCTTCATACATTTGATTGTCCTGGAATCACGTTTCACAGTTGAATGTAGTTGTGTTTTTCAAATTGTGTCAACGATTGTTTTAATAACTTTTAATATATTTAATTCCAATAATAACTTTTAATATATAACAACAATGTTCATGTTTATCTTTAATTGTAGGTAAAAAAACAAAAACAAAATAAATAAATAAATAAATAAATAAATAAATAAATAAATAAATAAATAAATAAATAAATAAATAAATAAATAAATAAATAAATAAATAAATAAATAAATAAATAAAATAGCTCATTTTTTATTTCAGATTATCATTTGCTTTCCTTTTCACTTTGTCTCCATCTTCATATTAAAATTATACCTGAAAAAGAAGATAATAATTTAACAATATAGCCATAACAATATTTGTTTCCTGGATATGTTAATTGATCCCAGTACAAGTTGATGACACTTTAATCAGGTGTTCCACATAGATTTTGTATATTGTCACAGCAGGTATGCAGTGATCTACCTGTATCAGATTACATGTCCGACATGTCTGACCAGATGTCTCTCAGAGTGATATGTAGTACCATGTCTCTACCTGTATATGAAAACACAAATATACTATTGATTTTGTTAAAGTTGTCTATTTTTAATGATAATGTTGATATGTTTACAAATATATATATATGGTTTTGATGGACAACTGTTGACAATTGATCCACATTTATATTTTTGCAGTTATATTAAAGGACTTTGACAAGGGCAGGTGGCTATTGTCTGAACGGTGAATGTAACGTGCAAAATGTGTCGAAAAAACATTATGACATGTACCACAGTTGTAACACTGTTGAAAGTCATAATAATTCCTGTCAAAATAATCAAAATTTTAATCTAATTTAATTTAAGCATATATGTTATTGTCTAAATAGTGACAAATGGATCAAGCACAAGTGTTTACTCATAATATAACATATTATAGAAATATAGATATCTAATATAGTACACATGATGCGTTACTGGGAAAATCTTCATCAAACTTGTTAAAGTCAAGAGAACCAGCAAAGGCTAAACAGTGAAGCCAAAGTCGGCCAATATTTCTTGTACTAATTCTAGAAGGAGATTAAGCTTGGTTTTAAAATATTGTGTCTGTGAGGTTTTTTCTACCTAAATATGTAAACTGGGATTCTATTAAAACATAAATAAACACAAAATATACAGTTGTTAGGTTACAATGCAAACTTTTCGATATTTATTTCGTGCAAGCGTCGCCCGACAATCAATATGTCATAATGTCCCTAGTCCATACATATTCAGTTGATTTGTGAGACACTTCGATGACTTTCCACTGCGCGGACGTGCAGAAATGGCGACGGATACTATAGGGAGCAGAAGCAACTTGGCGGATTCCGCTAGAAAGGGGAACATACATCATGCTTTGTCAAGATATAATAAAACAAGAATCAACATATGACCGATATTTGGGTAAAACGATATTCTTATCTTCAACAATAAGGAGTTGTAGACCTATTCGTATATCTATTTTTGGCATAAAATTTTCCAAAGATCTCGGTCAGTAAAAATGTAGGTCATGCCAAATTATTGATTAAATCACGACTTTCAAACGATTTATTTCTTTTCGATGTTTATACTGCATTTATTGAAAATAAAATGAAAAACGAAAAATATCACACTGTCGGAACAGTTCCAAATTCCAATAGCAAATTCGTAGAAAGAGGCAAAATCGACACTTCTAACACACATATACATGACCGCACGCTTTCCTGTCTTGGCACAGGCACTTCAGTAAAAGGTGGCGAGGTGAATGCATTGAAATAATGATGTTCGAAATATATAAGTATGATGCTTTGTCTCAATGTTTTAGAACATAAATGAAGGAATTTATAAATATCGACCCCCAAAATTGCCGTCGTCAGTTATATCTATGTATCTATAAACAAACGACTCGCAATATAAAGACATTTCCATCAAAACCATATAAAATAAATTATAATACTTCTTTTTTTAGTTTAATTTTATGGTTGGGAATGAGGGTTAGGACTGTGGGGTTTAATGCCACTTTCAACCATATTTCAGTTATATCGTGGCGGTCAGTTTTATTGGTGGAGGAAACCGGAGAAAACCACCGACCTGTCGCAAGTCACTGACAAAGTTGTATCGAGTAATAAAGTTTGTCAGTGACTTGCGACATTTTATGTGTTTTATTGTATCCATATCGGATCGCATTAACCAACACTGTTTATATATAATTATTAAATTTAAATTAATTCATTCTTTTTCTTCAAAATATTTAGTATAAACATATTTTGTTTTTTAATCCATTGTGCTTTTAATAAAAATATGTATCACAACTATTTGTATATATAGTAATCATATTCAACATATATTAATATTATTTTTTTTAGCCTTTTAAAAGATTTAATATTATATTTTTAGCCAATGTGCTTTTAACAAAATAGTTACTTCAGTTAGAAAGTATAACCATCAGATCGATAGTACAAGTCATTTAAGAAGAACAGGTTATATGAAATAGACGTCCTTTTAAAAAATACCAGCCATCTCTTTAGTCGTATTGATCGTTATATACCAATTCCTATATCGATAGTGTCATTTATCTCTAGATTTTTCTAACAGGCGGTTTGTTATTGAAATTGCCACACAAAATGCATTTTGATGACTTGCTTAAGATTCTGGGAGAAATAGGACGTTACCAAAAGACTCGATTATTTCTAATATGTCTTTTCGGAGCTGTCTGTGCATTCCATGCCATGAATATGGTCTTTGTTGGTGCAAAACCGAAATATCAATGTGTAGCACCTCCAGTCAACGTATCAAATCCTTTATATAGAAATATTACTGAGGAGGAAATTCAAGATTTCTTAATAAGTGATGGAAACTGTGAAATGTATAGTTCTTCAGAGACGATACACCTTTTACTCTCCGGACATTATTCTTTTGATGAAATTAAATCCCAAAATGTTACAGTTTCAAAAGATAAGTGCGAAAACTGGGTGTATTCTAGGGAGGTATATGGACCAACAATTGTAACTCAGGTTAGTCACAATATAATATGCATAACATATAAATATGTAGACTTAAAAATCAACTGAAATAGGTATGGAAACAAATATTTCCACAAATTTAGTCATTGCTATATTTATATTAAATGGCTTTTTAGTGTTGTATTAATTAGTCAGTGGTTTGTCAAAAATTAGGACGCCAATCTAACTTTTGATCTAACTTTATAAGCATTAACAAATACACACATTTCAATCCGTTCTAATTATATAGAAAAATCCTTTAAAAACAAGATTGATCGTGTTTTTAATTTTTAGAACTACACGCAGTTACCAAGGAAAATAAATGTAAACATTGAAGTGGCTTCCACGCCGATCAATAAAAAAAGAAATCTTTGAATTGATCAAATAGAAAATGAACACATGATGAAGTAAATCTTGAATGCAATTAATGGAATTATCACAATCTTAATGCCAGTCAGGGGCGTAGCTAGCCCTTTTTGCAGTGCAAGCAACCAAACCCAGAATATTTTTTTTGACTAGATGCAAAATGGTGCGTTCTGAGGTGTTTTCATGGGTAAATTGAATACATAAGCAACACATTGATTTCATGATTTTGTTAGACAGAATTTACTTAGAATTGCCCAAAATCTGTTCTTCGTGTCTTAGCAGACACGCACTTCTCCATAACTTTGTCTAAATCCACATTGAAATCGCGATAGATATATGCATTAATGCTAGCGATGACAACCTATCGTTATTCATTGTTAATCGTACATATGTCTTCAACCGACGTAGTACACTGAACGATCGCTCTGCGGTATCACTGCCGTAATTTTTATGACATTGAATTTTCACAAAAAGCCACAACGAGACTTTGTTTTCCACATTTTTTAAAAATTTTATTATTCCTTATTAATTTTTTTTTTTATCTTTATTTTTTTCAGCACGCCGATGTGCACGCAACTGCGTGTTGGCGTATAGGGAGCTACGCGCCTGCCAGTGTATTTTTTAAAAATTATATTTACGGATTAAAGATATTAAAGCTCTATGGAGTAAAAATAGCTTGAAATGTTATGTTAATAAATATATGAACTTATAGAGAGACAGACTGTGGGTCTGAACTTATAAGAATAGGTGGAATTGTAAATGATAATCAAAGAGTGACGTAGGAGAGAGATGATTATCGTTTCCGAATTCACAGTTTATGATTAGTTCCCTTGCTAATAAAGCATATTTAATATTCCAAGAATAAATTTGTTATGGGCCTATAATATTTCAACATTGAAAGTTAGACATTACTTCTAAGTTTCTTTTGACTCCTATAGCTGCATTGCTTCAGTGAGTTGATATTCAATTGAAAAATCCGAAGGTAATACATGACCAGATCAACAATGTTAACAACATTTTAAAAGTACAGTCAACCTGCCTTAAAGGGCACCTCAATATAACAAATCACTGTCTATAAAGGACAGCCTCATCTTCCCCATGAATGAATACTGGATATAATTTTAACCTGTATATAAAGGGCAATTGCCCATTAAGGACACATTTTTATGTTCCCGTGAGTGCCCTTTATAGACAAGTTTGACTGTACATGGATGGAAAAAGTTGTTGGGAAGAAACTAGAGAAGGGGACCATTAAAAGATTGTACAAATCAACATATGCCAATTTGTGGAAACAAAACATTTCGACTGAATGAAGAATGAAAAACAAATATAAAAGGCTTTATAGGAAACGTGACTGGTAGTTAAAATGATCTGATAATATCATCCACTCAGTGGTCAGTCTTTAGGCAGTGCTATAAGATGTATCTATTACTGACATTACAGTTGACAACTAATGTAATTTCAATGCATCATTAAAACTACGGTTAATCTCGGAAGATATCCATATTCTGATTTTGGTTACCCTTTAGTTTGGTTGCTCTCACATATTTACAAATTATTTAGATTTCCAATTTTTTTACTTTGAGTGCACCAAATTTTTTAGTTTAGTTTAAACATATTTTATTTGCTCAAATGTGCAAAAAGGATAAGACACAATTTAAACAAACTTATGAAGTCTTCTCCTATATACAATAAGTTACAACATTATTTGATAGAGCATGCATGTATATAAATATTTCTTACATTAATATGTGTAGATTGAACTAAAACAGAGAATGAAGAAAGGAATGAGAGAGAGGGTTAGTGGTGGTGATGTGTGCGATTGTTGTTTTGGTGAACAACTAGACAACAAGAAACCTTTCAGACCTCTTTCAGTGCACCAAATGTAGTTTATTCCAGAAACGAGATGTATACACTAAATTAGATATCTGCGATATTAAGATACAAGATGGAAGTTCTATATCTATATTAGGAAGGACGTTTTTTGTAAAGAATACGAGGAGGGTTTGGGTTATGGTATTTAACGCCACTTTCAGCAATATTTCAGTTATATCGTGGAGGTAAGTTTTATTGGTGGAGGAAACCGGAGAAAACCACCGACCTGTCGCAAGTTACTGACAAACTTTATCAGAAAGAATACGAGGACAATTACACGTGTGTCAGGTATGGGATTATATACAATATAATAAATAATTTAAAACCACTCGTTTTAAAGAAAATAATATTTGCTAGATGGACTATCCTTCGTCTTGTGATTTTTGACAGAGGTTGAATATTTAACTACAAGATGTTTGATAGTGTAATTGTTCTCAGTCGTTTGTTACTCGTGTCGTTTTAAACTTGGTCAACATCTTCTACATAGTTGTCAAGGTTAGAACTTTCTAACACATATGTAGGAACAATATAGATCTAACATTGGACATTTGAAAGAATAATCCACTACAAACACATACCAGTGGTTCCAGTTCTTACGAATATTTGTTTCTTCATTATGACTAAAACAAATAGTTTCCTTATAAGAGATAGATTAAAGTTTTATAATAAACAATGACCACGATATATGTTCCATTTGTCGTAAACAGTTCCCGGTCCTTTCTTCATTCATGACTTATCACCGGGTTTGTAACTAGATTAACATGACGGGTTCCACTAGTGGAGCAGGAACTGCTTACCCTTCCGGAGCACCTGAGTTCGCCCCCAGGTTTTAGTGAGTTTCGTGGTACTCTATCTTGAGTTTTATGTATAATGTTTTGTAGATCGTTGTTTGTCCTTTTGTCCTTTTTCTGTTGGCCATTGTGTTATCTGTCATTCTTCGTTGTATGGATTCTGATTACGCCTTTGGTATCTTCAAACTCTTCTTGATGACTTATTGTTTTTGTTCCGTTTCTTCTTCTTATTTTTCTTCTTTCTTTCTGTAACACGTGCAGTTGTCAGCAGCGCTTCTCAGAAATCATAGGACCAATGATCTTGGGGTTTAGTATGATGATAGATCCATGTATCCTTTTTGCATGAAAGTTTGAAATTTTGCACTGGAGCTTTTTTGGTACATTTTGAGGGGTTTAAATAGTTGGGGACTTTACTATATAGAATCCTAAGAAGACATTTGTTTTCTTCGGGAATTTGTGTTGGTTCAATTGTAATGAAACTTCACAGGAATGACCCTTGGGATGTGTAGATGTGCATTTAGGGTTTGATCATAGAAGTCTTTAGGAAGCATTGCAGTCTCAAGTTCTAAACACATGTTGTGTTCATCCATGGTATTATGTACTCGTTATGCTCTTCTTCATAGTAGGATACTGTTGACGACTCCAATGGTTCAACTCGCATTGTTTTCAGTCACGGCGCCATGGGGCGGATAGAAGACACTCTTTGGATAAAGGAGCGGATATCAGGTTGTAATACGGAAAGCATGGACTACAGTATGCGTCATGTTGTTACAGTCCCATGTTCCTTGCACTTTAAAACCCCGTTTTTACTTTTCGAAAAAGAGTAGACGCTCTGTAGCCGCTACTGTAAGCTAAAACATTCGTTCCATCCTTCCTCTTTATTGTATGTTTCTATATATAATTGTCGTCCTGATCAGGACTGGTCTTATGGTGTACGGGGCCCAGTTGTTCTCTGTAAGACATGCAGTGTCGTGTTGTGTGTACTTTAACAGCCGATGGTGGTGGGTATTAAATTGTCATTTAAAAAAAACGAGATGACGGGCGACGAAGTTGGGATTGAAGACGAAATGACATGCCGTGGGCTAACTTTATGATTGCAGATTCAAGCGGTTGTACCTGTGGTATAAACGGTAGAATATCTCGTAAATTGAACGACAGGTCCTCTATCTCTTTCCTCGTTTCGTTTCATTGAGCGTTTACCTTGACATATATAAATAAATATTCGTAAAATACAATCTAAATTCGTGCCTTTCATTACCAACAATATTCGCTTCATGTTTTTAAATGAAGTATGTTTTAATCAATTCTTCGACCCAATTACTTAAACGACAGACATGTACATCCGTATCACGACAAACAGCCATGCAAAGAATCAATAGAAACGGTTGAAATGAAAAGTTGCTATCACGAAAGGACGGCTATCAAACGCAAGGAGAGTTTACCTTACCGTGCAGAGTTGTAATGGAATAATAAATATTGATATATTAAAAAAAATAACAGATTAACTCACATAATTCTCTCACAAGGTCAGCGGAATGGTTGAATGACATGCCCATGCAAATCATGGACTTGTATGAAATATGTATAATGGAAAATATATGTGCACTGTCTAAGACGATAATATATCAATGAGGTATATACAAGGGACACTGCAGAAGTTAAAATTAAAAACAGGTAATAAACACTTTACTTAATCTGAGCCCCTATATATTTGCGTAGTAAATTATAAATGGGTAATACCCGTCAAAAATCCAATTCGCGGCAAAACAACGGGACACAAATTAGGCTACGCTTGAAAATTAATGATTGGGAGAAAAGAATCAACAATATTGAAAAATGATTTAAAAATAATAAATTAAATAAACTAGAATATTTCCACAAATTTGGAATATCGTTTTCTATTATTAATTAAGAAAAAACGATCATCCATTTTTTTCTCTGCCTTTTGTGACATTAAGGGTGCAATTGTTTCAAAACAAAGCAAAGGGAACGACTACGCGCGTACTTGTTTAATCCATTTGCTTCTGACGTTCTCCTGCTTACCTTGGCGTTATTTACGTGAACAATGCGCGCGGAAAATTGTTACACAGTCTTTAATCGTTTATCGTTGAATGATTAGTATAGTGTTAACGATGCTCATGTTTATACGTCTGTCCCGTCACGATATAACTGAAATATTGTTGAAAGTGGCGTTAAAAACCATAAACTAAACCAATCTACATCTGCCATTTTTATTTCTTATATTGCAAGATAATTAAACGATACATTTGTTTCTCATGATGACAATCACAATCCGGTCCTGTCCTCATTCATGACTTGTCACTGGATTTGTTTCAAGAGTAACACGACTGGTGTTGCTAGTGGACCAGGAACTGTTCACCCCCGGATGTTAGTTCATGGTGCTCGATCTCTTTTCTGTGTAGTGTGTTGTAGATCATTGTATGTCATCTTGTCCTTTTTCTTATGGGTATTATATTGTTTGTCCATCTTCGATTTACGGATTCTGATTACCTTTTTGATATTTTCAAACTGTTCTTACTAAGAAGAATTTGAAAATATCAAAGAGGTAATCAGAATCCGTATATTGAAGAAGAACAGACAACACAATGGCCAAAAGAAAATAAACAAAAGGACAAACAACGATCTACAAAACATACACATAAAACCAAAGATCGAGTAACACGACCCCACTAAAAACCGGGCGTGGCCTCAGGTGCTCCGGAAGGGTAAGCAGTTCCTGCTCCACTAGTGACACCCGTCATGTTAATCTAGTTACAAACCCGATGATAAGTCATGAACGAGGAAATGACCGGGAAGTGTATACGACAAGTGGAACATATTCGTGGTCATAAACTATGACCGTCGCTGAAACAGAAAAGATTTGAAACAAATGCACTCTCAGCATACCAAGGGTAGTAACTGTCAGGTCAAAGAACATGCATGTAAAATATTGTCTTTGGCCGGATCTTTCTGGAGTCATGTGGGAGAGAAGAGAGGGGAAGCTGGAGCCTCGAATCTTTGCGTTAGACACGTTAATTACATCAATATCATTAGGAAATACATCAATGACATCAGTGCGCTGGGAGACCAATTTAGATTACATTGAGATACAGTGGTGCAAACCATAAACTCTACAAGTCTCTGGCAGTGGTTCTCGTCTGAGGCAACAGATCAAATATAGGGGTTTGGGTTGGGTTATGGTGCTTACCACCACTTTCAAAAATATGTCAGCTATATCATGGTGGTCAGTTATATCATGGTGGTCAGTTTTATTGATGGAGGAAACCACCAACCTGCCGCAAGTCACTGACAAACTTTATCACATAATGTTGTATCGAGTACACCTCACCTGAGCGGGATTCGAATTCATGACGTTAGTGGTGATATGCACTGATCGCACTGTAGTTGTAAATCCAACTACCATAACATCACGACCAGGACAACCCCATATCAAATATGTTACCAGGACAACCCCATATCAAATATGTTACCAGGACAACCCCATATCAAATATGTTACCAGGACAACCCCATATCAAATATGTTACCAGGACAACCCCATATCAAATATGTTACCAGGACAACCCCATATCAAATATGTTACCAGGACAACCCCATATCAAATATGTTACCAGGACAACCCCATATCAAATATGTTACCAGGACAACCCCATATCAAATATGTTACCAGGACAACCCCATATCAAATATGTTACCAGGACAACCCCATATCAAATATGTTACCAGGACAACCCCATATCAAATATGTTACCAGGACAACCCCATATCAAATATGTTACCAGGACAACCCCATATCAAATATGTTACCAGGACAACCCCATATCAAATATGTTACCAGGACAACCCCATATCAAATATATTACCAGGACAACCCCATATCAAATATGTTACCAGGACAACCCCATATCAAATATGTTACCAGGACAACCCCATATCAAATATGTTACCAGGACAACCCCATATCAAATATGTTACCAGGACAACCCCATATCAAATATGTTACCAGGACAACCCCATATCAAATATGTTACCAGGACAACCCCATATCAAATATGTTACCAGGACAACCCCATATCAAATATGTTACCAGGACAACCCCATATCAAATATGTTACCAGGACAACCCCATATCAAATATGTTACCAGGACAACCCCATATCAAATATATTACATATAACTTTTGATAAGACAAAGAATAAAACAATTTTTGGTCACCTTATTCGGGTACATGCACATTTATCAACATAGAAAATAAAAATGTACATCTTCGACCATGATTAATATAGAGGTTAGGGTTATGGTTATTGTGGTTAACGCCACAGTATTTCACCATCTTTAATATACAAGAGTGTAGGTCAGAATAGGTAGTTATACAAAATGATGATTGCATAGGAAACAAATATAACAAAGTCTTAGCTGCATATATAGGGTTAGGGTTAGGGTCATTATAAAAGTATTAATGGCAGCACAAATATGTATTTTTACTTCTGTTTTAGTTCGACCTTGTGTGTGACAATGCTTGGCTACGCAGTACATCAAAGACACTCTACTTTTTTGGACGTCTTCTTGGTGCCGTCATATTTGGACAGTTATCAGACATGTAAGTAGACGTTCACGCAACTTGAAATAGTAATGAAATGAACGACAAAACCAAAAATACCACACTGTTTGTACAGTTCCAAAATCTTGTAGAAATTCGTAGAAATAGGCCAAATCGATACTCATAATATACACATACAGCCACTTCCATTAAATGTGGAAGGGTATAGAAGATAACATATGCTTTACTGTTACACCTCTTCCCCTCTCCAAATGGGTTCGATCCGGGAACCGCTCAGATTATATGCCAACGCCTTCCCAAATGTAACTGAGCTAAAAGGATATATCAGCTAGCGCTGGTTTCAAGTTGTAGATCGGCAAAATCGCAAAAAAATGCTCTAAGCTCCCGTGACCGACTATGATTATTTAGACGGTAAGTAAATAGTTGAAGGGTTCGAGCGCGAACCCTTCAACTATTTACTTACCGTCTAAATAATCATAGTCGGTCACTAGGGAGCTTAGAACTTATAATATGATACATGGTATGGAAATCTATAAGTTTATTAACTTGATGATAAATATTTATATACACAAATGTCAATAAATTGGTTACATATTTAACCTTCGATCCAAACCACAAATATTTTGTAGAGCTAGTAAATGGTAAATCTGTTAGTTCATTAAAAACTTTCTTAAAATTAATACAGGTCTTAGATATGTGAGTCATTAAAATCTTTTCTTAAACTTGATACGATTAAATATTAAGCGTGTGTATATAATTAGCCTGGCACATGTTAGACCTCAGATCAGATTGTACGCTACTGTTTTCAATTGTAAACACTGCTAGTTGTAACTCAAATCAAATCAATCAAAATGTTTTATTTAAAGTCGG
This sequence comes from Bathymodiolus brooksi, assembly GCA_963680875.1. Lineage (NCBI taxonomy): Eukaryota > Metazoa > Mollusca > Bivalvia > Mytilida > Modiolidae > Bathymodiolus > Bathymodiolus brooksi. Next base: position 61,237,500 of record OY804581.1, on the reverse strand, counting down.
TACATTTTATAACAATCAACATAAGCTCTCAAGAGCTTTTCAAACCGACATGCATAATAAATTACATAAATTAAATACAGCACAATAAAACATGTCATGCAATACAAAATTAAGGTCAATTATCAAATAGAAACATACACGTACGTTTTGTATGTGAAAGAAGATTACTGTCACACATACGAATTATAAAGATTTTATTTTTTAAAATGTGTTTGCTGACAATTGAACAATAATGTTCGGAATTGCTTAATAAAAGACATTTCTATCGTGAGATTAATAAGTACGAATGACGGCCTTCGATTGCCATTTATTCGGATCGGTTTTCAAAGTCCCTTTATTAGACTGACATAATAGAAATGAGGGAAGGAGACAAAATTTAATACTTTTCTATCACAATTGAGATATCGATGGAGGAATCAGTAATGGTAAACGAAATAGGACAAAAGGACAAGCAATGGTCTACAAAACACTACACAGAAAATAAAGAATTGACCAGCGCCCACCTACAAAAAGGTAAAATTCATATGTTCCAAAAGAGTAAGAGTTTCCCACTCCACTAGTGACACCAATCGTGTTTACTGTTTAATGAAATGAACATCAAGTGATATGGAAATCTTGTTGGATACCGTTATACGTAAATAAAGTTTAAGAAGTGATGGTCAACAATTCCACCAATATCAAACACCTATTACCTCAAACCATTGGAAAAAAAAGGCCCCAACATATGGCGTTGTAATTCAAGGTCCTGCTTTTGGACAGGAACTAGAGTATGGCTCGGTTAAGCCGTTTTATGGGATCCCCACCCCTCTTGATAATTGGATCTCCAACGATAATGCGGATATAAACAAAAAATAAAACATCTGCACAGATTCGCTTTCGCTCAAAAAGACCTCGCTCTATCACAAAGATGAATAACAACAAGCAGTGTCAGTTGACGGACTACTAGTTGAGCAGGTAGAGTATGTTGTTTACATACGATTGCTACATTATAAAACTTTTGTATATACTTTTATGGGTAAATGAAATAATACTTATGTACAGTTTCATTACAGGAAATCAAACCAATATACGGAAAATGATCACAGAAACCACTAGAGACGTCATATAGGTGTCAATTAAATGAAACACAAAAATACCACACTGTCGAAACAGATCCCAAATCCAACAGATAAATCGATTCACCCTTACACACAAATATATGACCGCTCACTTTCTTGACTTGGTACAGGCGCTTCAATAAAAGGTGGCGGGCTAAGCTAGTTTTATTAGCTCAAATTATGATAAAATAAACTTTTTCTTTCTTTCTTTCAGATTTGGTAGAAAACCTATGCTATTTGTAAATTTAGTACTATTACTGATTGCGGGATGTGCAGCATCTGCAGCGCCGACGTTTTTTGTATTTATTCCTTTTTATATATTACAAGGAGCTGCTCAAACTGGTCTTTTCTTAGTGGCCTATACCATGGGTAAGATTTAAACAGTAGTTATCAGTTACAAAAATCAAATGTAAATCATCTCACTTCTTTAACTTTAGTATGCATGAATGATATTTACCCAAAACATGTATCACTTTCTGCTTTTATGCATTTTTATATATTAAGCTAATTTTGTAAGTATTTACAGTGTTGACAAATAAATTAAATACTGTATTATTGCTTTTTAACTGATGGGATACCTGGAGGATATATGTTATACATATTGGCAAAATAAATGTTTGTTATCTTTGTTTAGTGAGTTTAACGCCACTTTAAATAATATTTCAGTTATATCGTGGTTAAATAGAGGTCGTCAATATATTTCTAATTACTGTAATAAGCCGTACATGCTTAATTATTTATAGCAAAAATATAGAAAAGATAAAAGGTTAATTTTACATTCTTATGATTGTGAATCATTTCAGTAGATATTGTTTTGGCCTTCACATTAAGACAAAATACATATGACAAATATTAAAATTTAAGAAACTATTATGAAATGTTTCAAGGTGACAAACAGGTAATCAAAAATCGTAAATCGAAGGACAGATAATACAATGGTCAAAGGAAACATGACATAAAGGGCAAACAATAATCTATAACACACCATACAAAAAACTAACGATTGAGCAACGAGAATCCCAATAAAACCCGTGGGTGCATGAACTCATGTGCCCCTTTAAGTGATAAGCAGTTCCTGCTCCACAAACACCAACCGCCGTATTACTATTTTTACAAACCACGTGATAAGTCATACATATTGAGTATAAATGCATATTCAGTTCCTCATATTGTTATGGTATGTTTAATATTATGTAATGTCGTAATGACTGCTTAATTGTTCACATGAAACTACAATGAGTCTGTCTATCAGAAGATGTTTTATTACAAATTTATATGCTCAACAAACATTAATGTTGAATATTCCAGGTACCGAGTTAGTGGGCCCGTCATATCGTTTATATGCTGGGTTCTTGGTGCAATCTGCTTACAGCATCGGCTTCATGACTTTAGCCATCATCGCCTATCTCATTAGAGATTGGAGATACATAGAGTTAGCAATAACACTTCCTGTCGTGTTATTTGTACCATATTATTGGTATGTGATTTATTAACACAATAACATTTATACATTTGTAAATAATAAGGTACGAAAGGTTAGAAAATAATAAGGTACGAAAGGTTAGAAAATAATAAGGTACGAAAGGTTAGAAAATAATACGGTACGAAAGGTTAGAAAATAATACGGTACGAAAGGTTAGAAAATAATAAGGTACGAAAGGTTAGAAAATAATAAGGTACGAAAGGTTAGAAAATAATACGGTACGAAAGGTTAGAAAATAATAAGGTACGAAAGGTTAGAAAATAATAAGGTACGAAAGGTTAGAAAATAATAAGGTACGAAAGGTTAGAAAATAATAAGGTACGAAAGGTTAGAAAATAATAAGGTACGAAAGGTTAGAAAATAATAAGGTACGAAAGGTTAGAAAATAATAAGGAACGAAAGGTTAGAAAATAATAAGGTACGAAAGGTTACAAAATAATAAGGTACGAAAGGTTACAAAATAATAAGGTACGAAAGGTTAGAAAATAATAAGGTACGAAAGGTTACAAAATAATAAGGTACGAAAGGTTAGAAAATAATAAGGTACGAAAGGTTAGAAAATAATAAGATACGAAAGGTTCAAATTTTGAATAAACTATATTATGATGAAAAAAAAGAAAAAGAAAAAAAAAAAAGATATGATATGCGGAATATTTGATAAAAATGCCGAAGGTTGAATTGAGGTCAACCTTCGTGATCAACCTTCCTCGATTTTATTAAGTTGGATGATTATGGATCATTGTTATTGTAAATAAATTGTTATATCTTGTAAATGCTATAAATATTTATGATTTAGACAGATATAAAGTATCTGAACCTTTAAAAAAAAAAAAAAAAAAAAAAAAAAGATACGAAAGGTTAGAAAATAATACGGTACAAAAGGTTAGAAGATACTAAAGTGCTAATCAGAAGCAGAATCGGAAACAGATTTAAAAAAAAAGTATTTGCTTGTTTCTGAATCCTATTGTACAATTGTTGTTGTTCTGTTTATATATGTCAGTTATACCAATAACATATGTCTATACCAATCAGAAGCCGTAATTGAGGAAGTACAGACAATACAAGAAGTACAGACAATACAAGAAGTACAGACAATACAAGAAGTACAGACAATACAAGAAGTACAGACAATACAAGAAGTACAGACAATACAAGAAGTACAGACAATACAAGAAGTACAGACAATACAAGAAGTACAGACAATACAAGAAGTACAGACAATACAAGAAGTACAGACAATACAAGAAGTACAGACAATACAAGAAGTACAGACAATACAAGAAGTACAGACAATACAAGAAGTACAGACAATACAAGAAGTACAGACAATACAAGAAGTACAGACAATACAAGAAGTACAGACAATACAAGTAGTACAGACAATACAAGAAGTACAGACAATACAAGAAGTACAGACAATACAAGAAGTACAGACAATACAAGAAGTACAGACAATACAAGAAGTACAGACAATACAAGAAGTACAGACAATACAAGAAGTACAGACAATACAAGAAGTACAGACAATACAAGAAGTACAGACAATACAAGAAGTACAGACAATACAAGAAGTACAGACAATACAAGAAGTACAGACAATACAAGAAGTACAGACAATACAAGTAGTACAGACAATACAAGAAGTACAGACAATACAAGTAGTACAGACAATACAAGAAGTACAGACAATACAAGAAGTACAGACAATACAAGAAGTACAGACAATACAAGAAGTACAGACAATACAAGAAGTACAGACAATACAAGAAGTACAGACAATACAAGAAGTACAGACAATACAAGTAGTACAGACAATACAAGAAGTACAGACAATACAAGAAGTACAGACAATACAAGAAGTACAGACAATACAAGAAGTACAGACAATACAAGAAGTACAGACAATACAAGAAGTACAGACAATACAAGAAGTACAGACAATACAAGAAGTACAGACAATACAAGAAGTACAGACAATACAAGAAGTACAGACAATACAAGTAGTACAGACAATACAAGAAGTACAGACAATACAAGAAGTACAGACAATACAAGAAGGACAGACAATACAAGAAGTACAGACAATACAAGAAGTACAGACAATACAAGAAGTACAGACAATACAAGTAGTACAGACAATACAAGAAGTACAGACAATACAAGAAGTACAGACAATACAAGAAGTACAGACAATACAAGAAGTACAGACAATACAAGTAGTACAGACAATACAAGTAGTACAGACAATACAAGAAGTACAGACAATACAAGAAGTACAGACAATACAAGAAGTACAGACAATACAAGAAGTACAGACAATACAAGAAGTACAGACAATACAAGAAGTACAGACAATACAAGAAGTACAGACAATACAAGAAGTACAGACAATACAAGTAGTACAGACAATACAAGAAGTACAGACAATACAAGAAGTACAGACAATACAAGAAGTACAGACAATACAAGAAGTACAGACAATACAAGAAGTACAGACAATACAAGAAGTACAGACAATACAAGAAGTACAGACAATACAAGAAGTACAGACAATACAAGAAGTACAGACAATACAAGAAGTACAGACAATACAAGAAGTACAGACAATACAAGAAGTACAGACAATACAAGAAGTACAGACAATACAAGTAGTACAGACAATACAAGTAGTACAGACAATACAAGAAGTACAGACAATACAAGTAGTACAGACAATACAAGAAGTACAGACAATACAAGAAGTACAGACAATACAAGTAGTACAGACAATACAAGAAGTACAGACAATACAAGAAGTACAGACAATACAAGAAGTACAGACAATACAAGAAGTACAGACAATACAAGAAGTACAGACAATACAAGAAGTACAGACAATACAAGAAGTACAGACAATACAAGAAGTACAGACAATACAAGAAGTACAGACAATACAAGAAGTACAGACAATACAAGAAGTACAGACAATACAAGAAGTACAGACAATACAAGAAGTACAGACAATACAAGAAGTACAGACAATACAAGAAGTACAGACAATACAAGAAGTACAGACAATACAAGAAGTACAGACAATACAAGTAGTACAGACAATACAAGTAGTACAGACAATACAAGAAGTACAGACAATACAAGTAGTACAGACAATACAAGAAGTACAGACAATACAAGAAGTACAGACAATACAAGAAGTACAGACAATACAAGAAGTACAGACAATACAAGAAGTACAGACAATACAAGTAGTACAGACAATACAAGAAGTACAGACAATACAAGTAGTACAGACAATACAAGTAGTACAGACAATACAAGTAGTACAGACAATACAAGTAGTACAGACAATACAAGTAGTACAGACAATACAAGAAGTACAGACAATACAAGTAGTACAGACAATACAAGTAGTACAGACAATACAAGAAGTACAGACAATACAAGTAGTACAGACAATACAAGTAGTACAGACAATACAAGTAGTACAGACAATACAAGAAGTACAGACAATACAAGAAGTACAGACAATACAAGTAGTACAGACAATACAAGTAGTACAGACAATACAAGTAGTACAGACAATACAAGAAGTACAGACAATACAAGTAGTACAGACAATACAAGAAGTACAGACAATACAAGAAGTACAGACAATACAAGAAGTACAGACAATACAAGAAGTACAGACAATACAAGAAGTACAGACAATACAAGTAGTACAGACAATACAAGTAGTACAGACAATACAAGAAGTACAGACAATACAAGAAGTACAGACAATACAAGAAGTACAGACAATACAAGAAGTACAGACAATACAAGAAGTACAGACAATACAAGAAGTACAGACAATACAAGAAGTACAGACAATACAAGTAGTACAGACAATACAAGAAGTACAGACAATACAAGAAGTACAGACAATACAAGAAGTACAGACAATACAAGAAGTACAGACAATACAAGAAGTACAGACAATACAAGTAGTACAGACAATACAAGAAGTACAGACAATACAAGAAGTACAGACAATACAAGAAGTACAGACAATACAAGAAGTACAGACAATACAAGTAGTACAGACAATACAAGAAGTACAGACAATACAAGAAGTACAGACAATACAAGAAGTACAGACAATACAAGAAGTACAGACAATACAAGAAGTACAGACAATACAAGAAGTACAGACAATACAAGAAGTACAGACAATACAAGAAGTACAGACAATACAAGTAGTACAGACAATACAAGAAGTACAGACAATACAAGAAGTACAGACAATACAAGAAGTACAGACAATACAAGAAGTACAGACAATACAAGAAGTACAGACAATACAAGAAGTACAGACAATACAAGTAGTACAGACAATACAAGAAGTACAGACAATACAAGAAGTACAGACAATACAAGAAGTACAGACAATACAAGAAGTACAGACAATACAAGAAGTACAGACAATACAAGAAGTACAGACAATACAAGAAGTACAGACAATACAAGAAGTACAGACAATACAAGAAGTACAGACAATACAAGAAGTACAGACAATACAAGAAGTACAGACAATACAAGAAGTACAGACAATACAAGTAGTACAGACAATACAAGAAGTACAGACAATACAAGAAGTACAGACAATACAAGAAGTACAGACAATACAAGTAGTACAGACAATACAAGAAGTACAGACAATACAAGAAGTACAGACAATACAAGAAGTACAGACAATACAAGTAGTACAGACAATACAAGAAGTACAGACAATACAAGAAGTACAGACAATACAAGAAGTACAGACAATACAAGAAGTACAGACAATACAAGAAGTACAGACAATACAAGAAGTACAGACAATACAAGAAGTACAGACAATACAAGAAGTACAGACAATACAAGTAGTACAGACAATACAAGAAGTACAGACAATACAAGAAGTACAGACAATACAAGAAGTACAGACAATACAAGAAGTACAGACAATACAAGAAGTACAGACAATACAAGAAGTACAGACAATACAAGAAGTACAGACAATACAAGAAGTACAGACAATACAAGAAGTACAGACAATACAAGTAGTACAGACAATACAAGTAGTACAGACAATACAAGAAGTACAGACAATACAAGAAGTACAGACAATACAAGAAGTACAGACAATACAAGAAGTACAGACAATACAAGTAGTACAGACAATACAAGAAGTACAGACAATACAAGTAGTACAGACAATACAAGTAGTACAGACAATACAAGAAGTACAGACAATACAAGTAGTACAGACAATACAAGAAGTACAGACAATACAAGAAGTACAGACAATACAAGAAGTACAGACAATACAAGTAGTACAGACAATACAAGAAGTACAGACAATACAAGAAGTACAGACAATACAAGAAGTACAGACAATACAAGAAGTACAGACAATACAAGAAGTACAGACAATACAAGAAGTGCAGACAATACAAGAAGTACAGACAATACAAGAAGTACAGACAATACAAGTAGTGCAGACAATACAAGAAGTACAGACAATACAAGTAGTACAGACAATACAAGTAGTACAGACAATACAAGAAGTACAGACAATACAAGTAGTACAGACAATACAAGTAGTACAGACAATACAAGAAGTACAGACAATACAAGTAGTACAGACAATACAAGTAGTACAGACAATACAAGAAGTACAGACAATACAAGTAGTACAGACAATACAAGTAGTACAGACAATACAAGAAGTACAGACAATACAAGTAGTACAGACAATACAAGTAGTACAGACAATACAAGAAGTACAGACAATACAAGTAGTACAGACAATACAAGTAGTACAGACAATACAAGTAGTACAGACAATACAAGAAGTACAGACAATACAAGAAGTACAGACAATACAAGTAGTACAGACAATACAAGAAGTACAGACAATACAAGAAGTACAGACAATACAAGTAGTACAGACAATACAAGTAGTACAGACAATACAAGAAGTACAGACAATACAAGTAGTACAGACAATACAAGTAGTACAGACAATACAAGTAGTACAGACAATACAAGTAGTACAGACAATACAAGAAGTACAGACAATACAAGTAGTACAGACAATACAAGTAGTACAGACAATACAAGAAGTACAGACAATACAAGTAGTACAGACAATACAAGAAGTACAGAAAATACAAGTAGTACAGACAATACAAGAAGTACAGACAATACAAGAAGTACAGACAATACAAGTAGTACAGACAATACAAGAAGTACAGACAATACAAGAAGTACAGACAATACAAGAAGTACAGACAATACAAGTAGTACAGACAATACAAGTAGTACAGACAATACAAGAAGTACAGACAATACAAGTAGTACAGACAATACAAGTAGTACAGACAATACAAGAAGTACAGACAATACAAGTAGTACAGACAATACAAGTAGTACAGACAATACAAGTAGTACAGACAATACAAGAAGTACAGACAATACAAGTAGTACAGACAATACAAGTAGTACAGACAATACAAGTAGTACAGACAATACAAGTAGTACAGACAATACAAGTAGTACAGACAATACAAGAAGTACAGACAATACAAGAAGTACAGACAATACAAGAAGTACAGACAATACAAGTAGTACAGACAATACAAGTAGTACAGACAATACAAGTAGTACAGACAATACAAGAAGTACAGACAATACAAGTAGTACAGACAATACAAGAAGTACAGACAATACAAGAAGTACAGACAATACAAGAAGTACAGACAATACAAGAAGTACAGACAATACAAGAAGTACAGACAATACAAGAAGTACAGACAATACAAGAAGTACAGACAATACAAGAAGTACAGACAATACAAGAAGTACAGACAATACAAGAAGTACAGACAATACAAGTAGTACAGACAATACAAGAAGTACAGACAATACAAGAAGTACAGACAATACAAGAAGTACAGACAATACAAGAAGTACAGACAATACAAGAAGTACAGACAATACAAGTAGTACAGACAATACAAGAAGTACAGACAATACAAGAAGTACAGACAATACAAGAAGTACAGACAATACAAGAAGTACAGACAATACAAGAAGTACAGACAATACAAGAAGTACAGACAATACAAGAAGTACAGACAATACAAGAAGTACAGACAATACAAGAAGTACAGACAATACAAGAAGTACAGACAATACAAGTAGTACAGACAATACAAGAAGTACAGACAATACAAGAAGTACAGACAATACAAGAAGTACAGACAATACAAGAAGTACAGACAATACAAGAAGTACAGACAATACAAGAAGTACAGACAATACAAGAAGTACAGACAATACAAGAAGTACAGACAATACAAGAAGTACAGACAATACAAGAAGTACAGACAATACAAGAAGTACAGACAATACAAGTAGTACAGACAATACAAGAAGTACAGACAATACAAGAAGTACAGACAATACAAGAAGTACAGACAATACAAGTAGTACAGACAATACAAGTAGTACAGACAATACAAGTAGTACAGACAATACAAGTAGTACAGACAATACAAGAAGTACAGACAATACAAGAAGTACAGACAATACAAGTAGTACAGACAATACAAGAAGTACAGACAATACAAGAAGTACAGACAATACAAGAAGTACAGACAATACAAGAAGTACAGACAATACAAGTAGTACAGACAATACAAGTAGTACAGACAATACAAGTAGTACAGACAATACAAGAAGTACAGACAATACAAGAAGTACAGACAATACAAGTAGTACAGACAATACAAGTAGTACAGACAATACAAGAAGTACAGACAATACAAGTAGTACAGACAATACAAGAAGTACAGACAATACAAGAAGTACAGACAATACAAGAAGTACAGACAATACAAGAAGTACAGACAATACAAGTAGTGCAGACAATACAAGAAGTACAGACAATACAAGAAGTACAGACAATACAAGAAGTACAGACAATACAAGAAGTACAGACAATACAAGAAGTACAGACAATACAAGAAGTACAGACAATACAAGTAGTACAGACAATACAAGTAGTACAGACAATACAAGAAGTACAGACAATACAAGAAGTACAGACAATACAAGAAGTACAGACAATACAAGAAGTACAGACAATACAAGAAGTACAGACAATACAAGAAGTACAGACAATACAAGAAGTACAGACAATACAAGAAGTACAGACAATACAAGTAGTACAGACAATACAAGAAGTACAGACAATACAAGAAGTACAGACAATACAAGTAGTACAGACAATACAAGAAGTACAGACAATACAAGAAGTACAGACAATACAAGAAGTACAGACAATACAAGAAGTACAGACAATACAAGAAGTACAGACAATACAAGAAGTACAGACAATACAAGAAGTACAGACAATACAAGAAGTACAGACAATACAAGAAGTACAGACAATACAAGAAGTACAGACAATACAAGAAGTACAGACAATACAAGAAGTACAGACAATACAAGAAGTACAGACAATACAAGAAGTACAGACAATACAAGAAGTACAGACAATACAAGTAGTACAGACAATACAAGAAGTACAGACAATACAAGTAGTACAGACAATACAAGAAGTACAGACAATACAAGTAGTACAGACAATACAAGAAGTACAGACAATACAAGAAGTACAGACAATACAAGAAGTACAGACAATACAAGAAGTACAGACAATACAAGTAGTACAGACAATACAAGTAGTACAGACAATACAAGTAGTACAGACAATACAAGAAGTACAGACAATACAAGAAGTACAGACAATACAAGAAGTACAGACAATACAATGGCCATATGAAAAGGACAAAAAGACACAGATCCACAAAACACTAAGAAAATAAATCTAGTAACACGAACTCTATAAAACAACTGAGGGTGAATTCAAGTGTCCCGGAAAGGTAGGCAGTTCCTACTCCACTAATGGCACCTGTCGTGTTAGGCAAGGGTTAATTATAAAACCGACGACAGCAATACGAATTACTCCTATCAACTTCGTAATATAGAAATGACAACGACAGAATGAAAATGTAGTTCCTCTCTTGCTTTTGATTGTTTAATTGTATGGAAATTTGAAAGCATTAATAAAGGTAGGTACGATTGTTATATACATTTGTATATATTTAGAATGAGGGAAGTAGGTCACCCAATTGAATTTGTTTTTGGTACTTAAATGAACTAAAAACATTGTATTTGTTATATTAAATTGCTTTCATATAAATTTATCCCCAAAATAGAATAATAGTACATATCAGTATTTTAATAGTATTCCATGCAATGTAGAAATCAAAAAGGTGTAATGTTTTTATCATAACATACGAATGCTACAAAAAGCTTCAATATACCAAAAGGTAACCAGAAGCCGTAAATCGAAGAACGATAGACAATACAATGACCAACAAGAAACAAGTCAAAGGGACAAAGATCTACAAAACATTACACAGAATAGTAGCTTCATTAAGTCATTTTATATTAATTGATTTGAATGTTTCGTGTTTTGCTCTCTATGTTTGTATGGGAATAAAATTACTTTGAAATAAAAACTGGAATCATAGGTATTTCATGAGAAATCGATATCCCTAACACTCATAAACATGACGACTCACTATATTGGCTTGGTACAGGCACTTCAATAAAAAGTGGCGGGGTATACTAGCTCAATGGAACGAAAACGCCCCTTTCAGTAGCATGGTGTGTAAATGTTTTCCACGTGTTAATAAAATGTCGATCCTCACATTTAAGTGAGTGAGTAGCGTTGTTAGCAAATTAAATGAATGTTTTATTTTATTACAATTCTAGGCTTTTACCAGAATCCATTAGATGGCTTTTGTCAAAGAATAAACAAGAGGAAGCTAGAGGCATCATAAAGAAGGTAGCAAAAATGAATAAAGTTGTATTGACTGAAGAAACTGTAGAAAATATGACAAAACCAGAAGAAAAAACTGATATCATTAAAGCTGAAAAGAAGTACACTGCACTTGACTTGTGTCGTCCTAAGATGTTATTGTTGTCCCTAAATGTATGGTTTAATTGGTAAGTACGATGGCGGTATATTATGAATTTGACAAATATATATTATGAATTTGACAAATATATTATATTTGAGAAATGATACGGCATACTACAAGCATAAATACCTTGCATATAGATATAGATACGAGTTAAGAATCTGCCAAATAATTGAAGAATCTGTTATCTGTGAATGTGGAAAAACAAACAAATCCTGAAATAAATAGACAATATTGATAACTACATTATGAACGATACATCTCCTTATATGATAATACATATTTATTGACTTTATAAAAAAAATAAAAATTATGATTTTCATATTTCATTTTCCTTCATGCTTGATTGAATGATTGAAATATATTTTATCATTATATCACAAAATGGCAACGCGGATCAGTTAATTTAAATATTTCAACACAAATTTTACGAAGTTATAGATTTCTACCTTACATTACATAAACATTACGAAACACATTTTGAATCTTTAAAAAATCTCAATGACAAACAAGAATATACTAGTAATTTAGGATGGATAGCGATCGATGTCCAGTGTGTACTCTGAAAATGATAGATTTTTGACACTGTAAGAGTTAATCTAACAAGATATTTTTAACTCTTATTGACACAGTTTGAATTATATCATATGTATAGGTTGGATTGATTTATGATGCGAAACGCCACTTTCAGCAATATTTCAGTTATATCATGGCGGTCAGTTTTATTGGTGGAGGAATCCGGAGTACCCGGAGAAACACACCGACCTGTCGCAAGTCACTGACAAACTTTACCACACCATGTTGTATCAAGAGCACCTCACCATGAGCAGGATTCAAACTCACAACATCAGTGGTGATATACACTGATTGCATAGGTAGTTGTATTTCCAACTACCATATGATCACGACCAAGACCATCCCTCGAAAATTTATATTTTAATAATGAACACCTACAATATGGCTTTGTGTCATTCTATAAATATTCAGCTATATGTAGGACACAAGCATCTCAGCGGTAAGCATTGTAAATTCTCTTATAAAGGCATGTTTCTTTCTTTACAGATACTTCTTATCAACGAAGAATTAAAATATTAAATAAAAAACGTCCATTTATATGTTTTTCATATTTATTTCTCTTAGGCTTGTCAACGCCATGGTGTATTATGGTTTAACGTTAGGAACAGATGATATAGGAGGAGATCCATACATCAACTTCTGTATAGCTGGTGCTGTAGAAATACCGGCCTATATACTCTGTATGTTAATTCTGAATCCACTGGGAAGGAAAAAGCCATTATTTGTTTCCATGGTAATAGGTGGTGGAGCATGCATAGCATCGGGATTTATAGGTAAGATAATATTTAAGCAAACAGGTAGTTGAAACTTAACGAAGTTTTGTTTAATCACATCTACACATGTGCAATCATTTAATTATATATTGAACGGTGTAATATGATGGTTACACGAGGCAGGAACTGCTTATCAAGCGCGAGAGCATTGGCTTACCCAACGGGTTTTAGTGGGGGTCCGTGTTGCTGATCAGTTCAGTTAATATTTGCTGCTAGTGTCTCTAGATTGTTCATTATTGATTGCCTCTTCTGCTTTCTCTAACGTTTAGGCACTAGATTATGACGTGTGAAGCCAAAGATTAATAAAGTTGTAAGAGTAAATATTGATATGATGTACAAGATTTATTCACATCAGGCATTAGTATTCTTAGCTAATCTTGACTATTCTATGTATGCCCTTTTGTTTTCAAGGTCCCAAACACCTTTTAGATTACTTGGCTCTTCATTATTTTGCCTTTGAATGTACCTGATCAAAGTTTTTCCAGAAACGCCTTGTGTACTATATTAGATATCTATATGTTTTATCACATTATACTGTCTTTTGGTATTGAGCGTGCCTGAGCAAACATAACTTCTTCTCAAACTGAATATATGCCACATCATAGCACGTGTTCAACACCAATCAATCAATCACATAAAAGTGAATATATGTAAGATATTCCTCTATTGATGTGAATCAAAAATCAATATATTTATATATATTTTTATTTTTAAAATGTTCATATCTTAGGTTAGTAAGTAAAGTACGACATATGTCAGGGTCATTACGGTTTTCACAGTTTTCCGGTTGTTGACTGATTTTGTCTGTTTATATAATTATGAGTTTTGACTTTCCCTTTGTAAGATTGTTCGGAGTTCGGTAATTTTGTTATTACCCTTATTTATTCTCCCTTCTACAATAAAATTATACCTCAAATGTATAAGTGCATATATCAATAAAAACGTAGATATCTAATTTTGTATGCATGACACGTCAAGTATCATGGTATTACTAAAACTGGTTAAAAGGTTATATTACGGTCAATCGTTGAAGCATACACGCAGAAAAAAGATATCTCAGATTCAATGACTGAGAACCCACACGGCACGGTACATAAAGTAAAGTTCAATATTCAAACAGCCATGAATTATTGATAACATTTGAAATGAAATTAAAAGGCAATTCGATATGATTCCGGGTAATGTCTTTTTTGCAACGAATCCGTGATTTGATACAATGTTCTCAAGTCTTAATTAACACTACATCTTGTTGTGGGTCATGTTGGGTTTCCAAGCAACATAATAACACTATTATTGTAAAATATGATTCAATAATCATTAATATAAATCTGGATTCGACATGTTCAGTAAATGTTTTTCAGTGATGGCGGAACATTCGGATTTTCAATAGGCATTGTAACGGATCGTCGTAGAAATAATCTGTCGAGTTTATTTTACATGATTCTGTTTTCGTATGAGGTCTTTAATACATTGGTCCCTTATTTCTCACTTTTGAGACAGACCAGTTCCTATTTTTAGCGATGTGAGATTTTCTTATCTTGCACTAGTGCAAGACAAAAAAAAACCACGTGCGTTTTACCGGCAAATGCATGCTGTACAGTTTATGTCAATTGAAATCTTACCCTCGGGTGTCGGAGATTTCCCTATCTTGTATTCCCCCCGGTGTTAGATTCTATATATCTTAAGTGGTAGTGGATCTTTTCCCTTTTACGTATATTGCTTTGCTTTCTTTCCGTGATCACCGATAAGGCTTTTACCAGACTTGACTGCATGGAACACGGCGTGTGTCCTATAGGAAACGGCAACTGCGCATGCTTCGTGATCACTTGAGTTTACCCCCGTTTATGTGTAGGGTCCGTGTTCCTCCCCTTTTTAGTTTTCTGTGTTATGCTTTTTATTTTGATTATCATCGTCATTGCCCCATGTTGCCCATGTGTGTTGATTGTCCATTCTTGATTATCTAACGCTTATAACACTGCAATGAGACATCCAAGAAATATTCGTATATAGACAGAAATGTTATCGTTTTTATACGCCGACAACGAACACAAAGTTAAAGCATAAACGTTCATGGAATGAGAAATAATATATCTATTGTTCATAAAATCATGTTTTTTTTTCGATTACTGGATCAACTGGCCAATTTGATTGTGCCAATATTTTTCTTTTCAGACTCATATTGATATGATTGTGAAATATCAAAGACATATCTGACTACAAACACCAATGAAACGGCATCGGTGGTGTAAGGATTCCTTGTATCGAGTACGGTAGATCGTGGGTTCTAGGTCTGGTCGACTTGTATCGAGTACAGTAGATCGTGGGTTCTAGGTCTGGTCGACTTGTATCGAGTACGGTAGATCGTGGGTTCTAGATCTGGTCGACTTGTATCGAGTACGGTAGATCGTGGGTTCTAGGTCTGGTCGACTTGTATCGAGTACGGTAGATCGTGGGTTCTAGGTCTGGTCGACTTGTATCGAGTACGGTAGATCGTGGGTTCTAGGTCTGGTCGACTTGTATCGAGTACGGTAGATCGTGGGTTCTAGGTCTGGTCGACTCAAACCAAAATTATAAGATTAGTATTTGTTGCTTCTCCACTCAGCGCACAGCATCAAGGAGGAAGAGGAAACGCTGGTTAGCCCGGAATCAGGATAATGTGTGAGAGTGGAGCTACATAATTTGTGGCGGAATTGTTTTTCAGAGAGAGCCACAATATAAATGAAACTGTGCGAATCTTCATCATTTCGTCAAATGTAACATGTTACCGCCATGATAGAGCTGACAAATTGTTCACCTGGCGTTACATAGCAATCCCTCATTCACTCACTTAAATACCAATGGAGCAATTATTGTAAATCAGGTTGTAGCAACTTCTCTAATATACAAAATGATATAGTATTATTACGTGATGCTTTTCCTAGTGGCCTTGTTATAGGTCCGAGGCCTGCTGTATTGGCCTGAGGCGCAGCCGAAGGCCAATACATTAGACCGAGGACCTATAACTAGGCCACTATGAAAAACATTACGTAATGATACCTTTATTAATTAACCAGTCCAATATCTCGGGACTTTTCCTTGCGATTGTCGAAACGTCCAGCGGATTCCGATCTAGCTGTTATTGGACTGACTGGAATCGGGCCAATACGGAAAATATCCGTATTGGACTGGTTTTTGCCGTATTGGCCCAATGAAAATTTCTATATTGTATTGACAGATTTGATCATATAAAGGCTAATAAATCAAAGTTAATTAATAAAGGATTTAATTACACTGGTTCTTCCAAGTATTCAGCTGTGGCATAGCATATAAATCAGAAAATTGTATATTACTATGTTTTATTACATACTTAGTTCAAATAAAGGCATTTTTGTATGACCAATATGACCGGAAGTAAACTGTCCATATTTTCACACCCCAGGAAAATAACTGGTTATTGGATTACTACAAGATCATTTCCATATCGAGGCCCATATTGGCCCTGGCCAATATGAGCCTCGACTTGGTCTCAGGCCAATATGGGTGTCTCTTTTCTAGATGTCGGAAGTATGTAATAAATAGGTTAATACATGGGCATTTCCATATTGGCCTGGTTATCATCCCTCGACCCATATTGCCCTTCGACTCCGTCTCGTGCCAATATGGGGGTCTCGGGATGATAACCAGGCCAATATGGAAATGCCCATGTATTAATCTGTATATACATAATCTCTCCTCCTCCAAGCATATGTGCCCTTAGCAGATTTTGGCAATCCATGTGATGCCCGTTTGGTTTATTGCTCAGAAACACATTTAAATTATTTGGCTTTCCAATCCTTCGATTTTGAACGTACTCACTGAAGATTATTCCAGAACACTAAGTTTGATGCCTACATTTTGTTTGCTACAATTACTGTCATAGGTACAATCCATGAACGTTCTTGTAATCTAAAACTGATAGATATGCTTTTTAGCAAAACATGTCAGAATGTTGACTCTCTCTACAATGTTTACTCTCTTAGAATGTTGGCTCTCTAGGAATGTCTTCTCTCTAGGAATGTCTTCTCTCTTAGAATGTTGGCTCTCTAGGAATGTCTTCTCTCTTAGAATGTTGGCTCTCTATGTTGGCTCTCTAGGAATGTCTTCTCTCTTAGAATGTTGGCTTTCTAGGAATGTCTTCTCTCTTAGAATGTTGGCTCTCTAGGAATGTCTTCTCTCTTAGAATGTTGGCTCTCTAGGAATATTTTCTCTCTTTTACACTGTTGGTATGGAACATGATGTTGTTGTGTTGGCTTTTGTTTTACAACATATACTGTATTCATGAGTTTTTGTAATGGAATTCTTTGTATTTGCATAAATATATGAATAATAGAAAGGTATAATGCATTTAAAGGGATAATTGGGTCGAATGTGAAATATTTTGTTTTGTTACAAGCTAAAATGATATGTCAATGACCGGATACATATTGTGATACAATACAGATATGTATTCTTTTTTAATCTTTATTTTCCAGATAAAATAGCATTAAAAGTAGCACTAGCCATGTTAGGAAAGTTTTGTATAACAGCGTCATATGCTATTATTTATTTAATGGCTGCTGAAGTATTCCCTACTGTTGTAAGGTGAGATTTATTATTGTCTTGAAATGAAAGGTACCACTAGCGGTATTTGAACTACTTATCCACCCGGAGCACCAAAGTTCACTTCCGGTATTTAGTGGGGTTGGTGTTGCTCAATCATTTAGATTTTTTTTCTTAATTTGTTTCTTTTTGTCCTTTTTCTTGGCCATTGTATTGTCTGTCTTTTCTCGATATATGGCTACTGAATACCGTTTCAGTATCTTGAATCGTTTTTACACGCCAGTTGTTCCCAACAATTAAGATACTATTAGTTCAATAAATATAAATGTAATTATTAAACAAGTAAACACTATGTTTGAAATGAGCAGCATGCATTAGAACATTTACAGATAAAAAAGTTATCTGGTACTTATTTTTTTTAATTTTCTAATTGAAATGTGCTGCTAACAAGAAAACTACTGAACCAAGGGTTCCTATGGGCTAAGTTGAAATCATCTCTTCGAAAGATTTACGGTTGCCACCATGACTTGGTTGACTGTTATGGAATATACGTGTCACAAATGACCACGGATATGTTTTTGCAAAATTTGTGAAATTGTCTTTTGGTAGCACTGTCACAATTTGATCGAATATTCTGCTGTGTAAATATACGTTAGAGAAAATTGAAGATGCAATCAAGAATGTGCAATCCAGATACACAAGGAACATTGGATACAATACACAGAACAAAGCAAAAAACAACACAGAAATCTATAACGATAAGCAACCTGAACCCCACCAAACACCGGGAATTAAGACATGCGCTCATGATAGATAAGTAGCTATGTTTCTTATAAGACAATGTATGGGTTACTCAAAGAGTCAAGTTTGATAAAAGTCTTGTCGGTTATAGAGGTGGAAAAAATCTAAGTAAAACGACTAAGATCCATTGTCATTTGACAAAAAATGATATTCTGTAACGGTCAACCATTACCTGATGGCGACCGCATAATTTTTGCAGCGATTACTTCAGCCTTGGAGCAACATAGACTTGTCTTCCATCAGCACCTGAGCTAATCATCTCGAAAGTCACTTAAAGCTTTACATTTCCTTTTTCCCCAAAACTTTAAAATAAGACATGGTTGGAGGAAATGTGCTTGCTCCGTTTTGCGCTTACACTATAGTATAGACATGATAATATGTATATCTACACTCTGATTCATATCTTGTTGTCGTTTATTATATTTATATTCATGTCTTTTCAGAAATATTGGAATGGGAATATCATCCATGTCTGCACGAATAGGAGGAATGCTAGCACCTCAAATATTAGATCTAAGTAGATTTTGGGGACCATTACCGTTAATATTATTCGGTGGATTATCTATATTAGCCGGAGGATTAGCATTATTTCTACCGGAAACAGCTGGTAAACCGTTACCACAAACAATAGAGGATGTTACCGATCCAGAAAGAATGTAAGTTTTAGAAGTATGAACAATATACAAAAATAAGTGAATGAATGATTTTTGTTAAACGCCAAGTGGGAAATTTTTCAGCCATCTCATGGCGAGAACGAATTACTTGTCAATAAGATGACGAACACTTTATACTAGACCAACACGTTTAGTTAGTTTTTTTCATAGTGCTAGCTCATTGGAACAACAGTCCAAGTGTAGACATGTTGCTCGCCTCGCCCAATTTTTGAAGATGCCTGTGAAATATGGGATAATTGTGGAGTGTTTTATTAAAATAAAAACTTGAAAATTGCAACTAGATGCTGCAAGGATTGTATCTGGATTACCAATTTTCGCAAAAACAGATAAATTGTACTCAGAAACAGAATAGGCTACTCTCTCTAGTAGAAGACATAATAGGAAACTCCAGTTATTTTATAATATAAAGAATGGATACCAAATTATCTTAGAGAACTTATTCCTTCTACTGTACAAAGCACAACTATTTACCCCTTAAGAAACGGTTCGGATTTAATAATACCTTTTTGTAGACTCTCGATTACAACTGAATCTTTTATTCCATCTACTGTTAAACTCTGGAACCGGCTAGATCAATCTGATAGTAATCTTGACACATTAACTAAATTAAAAAAGGTCATTCGAAAGGTCAGATAATACAAAACGTATCCCGAAACATTTTTATTATGGTCTCAGTAAACTTAATATTATTCTTACCCAACTTCGTAACTCGTATTCCTTTCTAAATTACGATCTATCAAAGGTATAGTAAATGATGCTGCTTGCTCCTGTGGAGCTCCACGGGAAGATGCAAACCATTATTTGTTTTCTTGTCCAAACTATAATGAAATAAGACTTACTATGATGAAAAATTTAAATTGGGTACAGACAATCGATCTGAATCTACTAACCTGTGGGTCTGATGATTTAACATACGAAGAAAATATCAATATCTTCAAACACGCTTTCAATTTTATTAAATCTTCAGAGAGATTCCTTGTAGTATAATTACTCGATAAGTATCTACTCTCCAACCTCGCATCCATCCAACCCAACCTTTTTATTAACGCGTTAATTGGTTACAATATATTTCTATATGTATTATATGCATGCTCAAAATGATCATTATACTATGTTAATTTATTGTATTAATGGGAGAAGACTTCATAAGTTGGCAAAACTTGTGTCCTATCCCTTTTGTTAAAGGGGCATTAGCTACGAATTTGACCAAAAAAATATATTTTGGAAATTGGTAAATAGCTTTAAAATGATGAAATAAAGGTAAATATTTCACATTAAGCAGCTTATCGTACCACTTTTCGCCTTTTGAGAAGAAAATTACCGTCGATTTATTATTTCCTTGCAAGCAAATAATTTGACCTCGCTTTCTCCGTATGCAACTGACCTTACTAGTGCCGGTAAAAACGAATAATTTGTATTTTGTCGCTTATTAACTGCAAACTTGCATGGTTCTTTGTCCGTAATTAACGCCGAGTTAAAGCAGATTCACAGAAAATAAGAAATAAGTGCATTGTTGTACTGATTTAATGACGATTCGGCAAACTCCGTAAACAATGTCGATAATTAATAAGATGGCGTCCATTTCTTGATGATCTCAAAACACGAGCAGTTGCACCTTTTTTCCCCGATGCGCGTACATTTCATAACATTTATAAGTTACAGAAACACGTTTTATTAAGGCATCAATCATATCTGATAGTTTTTATGGGTAACAAAAATTTACGATTTTGGGGATATAATGCCCCTTTAATTTAACAAATAAAATCATCATAAACTAAAACTAAGACTCGGACATATCATATTTATCCTGATTCCAACTCAACTACTCTCATTGTTTGCGCCTTAATTCTTAGCAGAGAACACGCACATACCAATTCTATAGTCTATCTTGATCCGACGGCGGATCGAACACACGATCTACGCACTTGAGTTGAACAGGATAACCATTATACAATTTTTCATATTGAAGTATAATATAAATGTCACCATTGAAATCCCTCTATGTGTACATGCAATTAGCCCAATTGGATGAATATATACATGGACGATATACTGAGTGATTGTTGTTTAACGCCAATTCAGCATTTTCCAGCTATATCATGGCGAGAACAAGTTAATTTTCAATGAGATGATGATTTATTTACAATTTTATGGTGTAGTTTAATATCAATTACTATTCAACCATTACATATGATGTCGTTAAATATTTTTGTTTCGAGTCTGGGTTCAAAAGGATATCAAACAATGTCGATCTGTACAATGACGTTAGAATGTGTTTGTAAAATCTACCCAGGACGTTGACATTTGAATGGAATTTCTTATTCAACACGACGCATATATTTGAGCTAATTATTCCGTTTCAAGTTATTTAAACTTTATTCCAATATTTAGAAATGTGTGAATTTGATTGAAATGCGATTTTATGCATATCTTTATGCACCATCTTTTCTTGTACTTTGACATATAATCTTTGGGATCACTGCGCAGATACCGGAAGTAGAATTCGGTAGCAAATACGGATATTTGAGGGCAAATACGGATATATGAGGGCAAATACGAATATTTGTCCCGTATTTGCCCTGATGGCAATAACGAACACTGACTTCTAGCTATTATTGGACATGCAAAAACCAACATATTGCAACAAAATATGTGATAAATACACTTATTTAAATCATAAAAACTGTTTATTTTTATTTTATCTTTATAGAAAAAACAGAAAACGAGGGGCGGAAATGGAAGTTATGTTAGATGACAGTAATGGAAAAGTCAGCAATACAAATAGAAATCACTAAAATGACATGGCATTTAAATATCTATTACAGACATTTCACCTTAGTAGTTGATGTTGTACATGTACTCCTTAAGAGTTTCAAATGTTCTCGTGATGAGTTTCAGTTTTATTTGTACTAGCTTACTGAACTTGTACATTCATTGGGAGTTTTTTTGTGTTTGTACTCGTAATGAGTTTCAGTTGTACTTATACTCATTACGAGTTCAGTTGTTCTTGTACTCGTTGGGGGTTCAGTTGTTATTGTACTCGTTAGGAGTTCAGTTGTACTTGTACTCGTTGGGAGTTCAGTTGTACTTGTACTCGTTGGGAGTTCAGTCGTTCTTGTACTCATTACGAGTTCAGTTGTTCTTGTACTCGTTAGGAGTTCAGTTGTACTTGTACTCGTTGCGAGTTCAGTCGTTCTTGTACTCATTACGAGTTCAGTTGTTCTTGTACTCGTTGGGAGTTCAGTGTTCTTGTACTCGTTAGGAGTTCAGTTGTACTTGTACTCGTTGGGAGTTCAGTCGTTCTTGTACTCATTACGAGTTCAGTTGTTCTTGTACTCGTTACGAGTTCAGTTGTTTTTGTACTCATTACGAGTTCAGTTGTTTTTGTACTCATTACGAGTTCAGTTTTTCTTGTACTCGTTAGGATTTCAGTTGTTCTTGTACTCATTACGAGTTCAGAGGTTCTTGTACTCGTTAGGAGTCTAGTTGTTCTTGTACTAGATTAATAAAAAATACTTATGTGGTAGAAACGTGGTTTTATTGATGAGAATAAAGACGGAACGTTGTGAAGAGCTATTTTGCGAAACGTAACATCTTTACGGGAAACGTATCGTGAAATTCTTATCTCACCCACGGGTTGAGACATATAAGGTCTAACACCAGGAGAGGTGCAAGATACGATTTAAATCTTACCCTCGGGTGTCACAGATTTTACTCTCTTGCACCTTTTACAGTGTTTGACTCTTTTTCTCACCCCTTTCTACCGTGTCAATGTTTGTTTAATTTTTGTGTAGTTTGGCGCATTAATTTGCGAACCGTATCACAGGACCAAAATGCCACGTAATAAAATAAAACTAAATTTTCATTTTACAACTTTAAAGAAGTTTCAAAATAATAAAGTTAACAAAGTTGTGATAGATTCTACAATAACAAAATCTTACACCTTTTGCGATGTTTGCCTCTTTTTCTCATCTCTTTCTATCGTGTCAATATTTGTTTACGTTGAGAAAATATAGAGTGCTCTCCCTTGTTAGATAAAAAAACTAACGTAAATAAAAAAAAAATACCTCCCTTTGATCAACGTCAAATAACTTTTTTACGGGCATTTATCGCTGTTGTAGTAGCATTTATAATATATTTATAAAATACAATATTGTGAAATACATTAAAAATACTGCCAAGACACTATAAATCGACAATTTAATTCAACAATGGAAAACAATTTTGCGGGAAAAACGGCGTGTAGCTTGTCTTACCCTTCAGCCGGGGTAAGATAGAAACATCTTTTTCACCTAAATTAACTAATGAGAAAGCACAGTTCCTATTTTTAGCCGTGTGAGATTTATAGAATCTAACACCGGGGAGAGTACAAGATAGGGAAATCTCCGACACCCGAGGGTAAGATTTCAATCGTTCTCTTTACGAGGCTTGCCGAGTTAGAGAACGATTGTAATCTTACTCAAGGGTGTCGGAGATTTCCCTATTTGTACTTTTTCCGGTGTTTGATTTTATTTCTCACTAAACACCTAATTGTTTTTGCTTACATTCCATCGAGCGTTTTCCCGCAATTTATTTTTCCATTGCTGAAGTAAATATTCGATTTATCCATATGCAACCGTATCTCGGCAGTATTTCAAATGTATGTCATCATAAAGTACAATGTATTTAATAAATATATTATAAATGTTACTACAACAGAGATAAATACCTGTAAAAAAATATTTGAATTTGGTCAAAGGGAGGTAATTTCTTTCTTTATGTTAGTTACTAACAAGGGAGAGCACTCTATTATTTACTCAAAGTAAACAAACATTGACTGGAAGAGAGCCTGAAAAAAGAATCAAACACCGTGAAAGGTGCACGTTAGCTAGCAGAATATAATACATAAATGAATTTAAAAATACTTATGTAGTAGAATCGTGGTTAATTGTTTATTTTAAAAAGGAAAAGCATGGAGAATTGTGGGGCAGTTGACATAAACTGTACAGCATGCATTTGCCGGTAAAACGCACGTGATTGTTTTGTCTTATACTAGTGCAAGATAAGAAAATCTCACATCGCTAAAAATAGGAACTGGTCTGTCTCAAAAGTGAGAAATATAGAATCTGCTAGCTAACGTGCACCTTTCACGGTGTTTGATTCTTTGCACAGCTAGGGTGGAAGCCGCAGCTCTACGGTAAATAGAGAGAGAGTGCAAACAAATACTGTTAAGAGCTACAATACCACAGCTAATAACATCACTAGCCAGAGGAGTATAGTGTTAAGTATCGCTAAATTTAATTGTGAAGAAACGAATAATGAGAAAAAGTTTAAAATGATGATTACTATGCATCCTATATTCAATATACTATCTTACTTGATAGGTATAGTTTATATGTAGAACTATCCTAAATAAGCGTTAGAGAATACCGAAGGTGCAATCAAAATGATGGACAAAATGAAGAACAACACACTATGTGTTGGACACCATTATACGTAAACAAACACAAATAACGTAAATAAGACAGGTGCCCTCATACAAACAACTGGGGGTAAAGACGAATCGAACATTTTTTTTTTTTTTTTTTTTTTTTTTTTGCGGAAATCGTAACGGACATCACAACACGGAACTCACAACGTAAAGACAAATAATAGGACAACACACAAGACTAAAAAGATGAGGAACACAGACCCAATACAGTCACACCAGTCTATACCGAACAGTGAATCAACTGGAAACCATTCTAAGCCAGTCACTGTATAAAGCTTTAAATAAAGTCCTAATGTAAGTATCTTTGTAGATCATTGTTCGTGTTTTTTCCTTTTTCTTTTGACCGTTCTATTATTTGTACGTATTCGTTTTATGGCTTCTGATTATTACTTTGGTATCTTTCAACTTTTCTTAAGTAAATATTATCAGCTAATTATATTCAACAATCTGGTCATATTTGTGACCGCGACTGACAAAAAGGGTCCAAATACAGTACTTCCGATTTTTTACTGCGACGTCGTAAAACTTTCACATAAGCTGTTTTGATATAGTACAAAACTAAATATGCCATAAGTTCAAATTCGGATTTTTTCCTCATCTGGGTCCCTTTTTTGAGCCATGATCACATTAAATGCAGCAATGTCAAACAATTTGAGATGCCATATAGTACAATGTAAATTGTGTTTTTTATACCACAGCTCTAAAGCATATCTCACGAACATAACGCTTTTCCTTATATCAACGGAAGCATCACTACTTAACTTTGTGAATCAGTTAGTGAGTTAGTGAGTGTTGTTTAACGCTAACTCAGCAATTTTTCATCTATCCCATGGCGAGAACAAGTTACATGTTGATGAGATGATGATATCCGCTTTGTACTAAACCAACACGCTTAGTTGGATTTTTATAATGCTAGTTCACTGAAACAACTGTTTGCAGATAGACATATCGACCTACTCTGAGACATTACCCTGATGCTGAGTCAACCAGTGTGTGCTCTTTCTCCTTACGTATGCATGCTTAGCGAAGAAGCAACACATACCAAAGCTATAATCTTTAGTTTGACCAGGTGGTCGGTGTTGAAACCCATAATCTACCACACTCGAGGAGAACACACTAACTATTACACCATCGAAGCGGTGACATATGGGAATCATTGATTTTGTATTATTTACAAATCAAATATGCCGATATATTATTTTCTTCTAGTGTTGATTTCCTATAGAACACGATACGATCTGATTACTTATTGAAGAAAATCTCAGTTCTTTCATTGAGTTTCCAATGTCATCATATCGCATAATGAAATTGAAGAGCAAGATTTATATTTGATATTTGTTATTTGTTTGATACAATGCAGATCTTTGTCTTCGATAAAACTTCAGGTTGTCAAAGACAGATTATATTTTCACACGAGACTGCGGGAAGTAGTGCACTGGAAGCTCAACTGACCAAAACAACAATATTTGATCAAGGTCACCATCAGATTCTAGACACAGTCGTTATCTTTGTTCATCCTTATTTGTCCAAACGGACATTTAGATGTGTATTTAATATCACATCAATGATTGCGTGTGGTCTTTTTTAAGATAACGACCTGTACATGTCCATTATAACTGCAGGCCGGAGGGTGAAAACAAAACATCATTTTTAATACCTACAAAAAAACAACATCATCGCTAACAGCTGTCCATTGCTAAACACAACTAGAACAGTGCCATTTTTGTTTTAATAGATGAAGCCATGAACAACTGAGTTCAAGGTCATTGGAATGATATCTGAATGGGACGTATCAAGACAATCGTTAAATTGTAATTGCTTTAAAATTGAAACAAAAACGACTCAATGGCAACTAGTTCATAACTATTGAATGTCTCGGGAAATGTTATATACCATTCGAACACTCGGTTTAAAAATAATGGTGATACATTGATTTGTGCATTCTGATCTCTATAAACGTATATTCATGGCAGCATTACATTTTTAATTGGTGATCAACGAAATTAGCTCAAGAAACAACAGTTATGTTTGTCAGTGATTAATGAATACATCATACAAGTTGACACAGAGGAATCCTGGCAAGTTAGGATATGAATTTGTATGACTGATTTGATTTGATTTTGGTGTTTTAACGCCACTTTCAGCAATATTTCAGCTATATCATGGCGACCAGTTTTAGCGGTGGAAGAAGCCGGAGTACCTGGAGAGAACCACCGACCATGGGCAAGCAAATGGTAAACTTAATCACTTGCGAGTCGAGTGCACCCTTTTTGTAATTTACAAAGATGGGCGCGAACCCACGCCGTATTGGTGATAGGCTTGTATGAGTTGTTAGGTAATCCAACTACCTAACTCATTGAGCCACCCGAGCCTTGAATTTGTATGACAAGAATAATTTTATTGCGTGTTTATGTTTTATAATCCTCACTGTGCCGGGCACTGTGACTTGGTTGATCGCTACATAGTATCTGTTTCGTCGATTGATAAGATTACAAAATATGTACTCACCTAGTAGTATAATAACTGAAATATCGCTGAAAATGGCGTTAAATACCATAAACCAACCACCTAGTAGTGAAAATGGTCATACATGCTATACATTTCAAAAGCTAGCAATCTTCTTATTTTTGACCAAAATATCATCTAAAAAATCCCAAAATAGCCAAGTGGTCAATTTTCATGGTTCTGAGAGTTTGTCCAACTTTCAGGTAAGAAAGTATATTGGAAATGGATACATTATGAATTTAGTTGTATTAATAGTTCCTTTTATTGTTTACTGTGTAATAATGTATGTTTATAAATTGACTAAGAGAGATAAAATATGATTTATTTGCTTATGGTATTCTAAACCTTTGTGGTTTCCTTGGTACCCAGATGTAAATTGTTCACAGGTGTAATATAGATATAATTTAAAAAAAAAGATAAAAAAGGATATTAATGCAAATGAACATGACATACCATCTAATTTTACACATAGACAAGAATTAAAGTAAAGGAACGCCGTTTTTATTGCTGTTACACAATTTAGTCACAGAAGTGTCTTAAATAATGAGCATATCCCATACCATAAAATGAACTCATGTGAAACGGTACCTGCAGTTGAGGGGTACTCTTTATTCTATAGATTAATGCTCCATCTGGACATTGACGTTATTTTACTTTTTTGTTTTCGTATCCGGGTTATTATCTGTCTAGAATACTGCCTTTTCCCTCTATAATTTACATGTTAACCTCTAAGAAGAATTCGTGATAATAAAGATTGTAAATATAATTTTTGCGCCAATGAACCTTAGGATCAACGAATCTTCGGACCACTGAACCTTTTGCCTACTTAATCTTCAGATTACCGACACACTTCCTGTTCAAGTATGATTAGTAGTATTTTTGAATTATTTCCCTTATATTGTGAATTCGTAAACAACAGAGGTCATATAATCAGCGGTTGTTAGCTCTTCAAGGTCGTTATTGTTTTGTTTAGTTACTTTAATGTAGAGCTACATTTGTATGGATGTTACCTCTTTGTAAAGTTGTGGAAAGATCGCTAAGCGCTATGATTCCTCGTCTAAGTCCGATGTCTGTCAACAAACTGATTTCATTGTTATTGAGAATCTAAACAGTATGATTGTAATTCATGTTTCAGGCCTGATGAAATTTTAGAGCTAAAAGTTGACAATTAAAGGAGTCGTGAACAAAAAAAAGCAAACAAAATGTGGGTACCTATAAAGTGCGAAACGAAATAGAAACGAAACGAAACGAAACGAAACGAAATCAACGAAAACGAAACGAAACGAAACGAAACGAAACGAAATCAACAAAAACGAAACGAAACGAAACGAAACGAAATCAACAAAAACGAAACGAAACGAAACGAAATCAACAAAAACGAAACGAAACGAAACGAAATCAACAAAAACGAAACGAAACGAAACGAAACGAAATCAACGAAATAAAAACGAAACCAACGGAAGCAAAACGAAATCAACGAAATCAAAACGAAATAGAAAATGGAAGAACAAATAATAGAGGCCTAAAAGAAATCAAACCTATTTTCACAATTACGATGCTAGACTACTTCCCACGCATGTCTGTCTTTCATCAGGAGAGGACAGGATTTGTCACCATTGAACAAGAATACTATGCATTTATTCAGCGGGAGTCTGTCCTTTTGACTTGGTGGTTTCTTTTAAATTTGGGAACCATAAGAGCAACGTCAAGTCTGTTGAAAGGAGAGGAATTAAAATTAAAAAAAAACAGAAGTGCAGAGTTAAAGTTCACTAATAGATACCCCCGTCCGAGCAAAATTTAAAAGTGTGCTGGAGAGACGAAAAAGTGTGACGACCGGACGGACAAACGAACCGAACGGACAGCAGAAGTCCTATATACCCCAATCTTTTTTTGGCGGAGGTATACAAATCCTATAAAAAAGTAACTTTAAATTTTTTTTAAAAATCTACATATCTTGTAAAAGTACCTTTTTCCCTTTGATCCCTTTTCATTAAAAAAAACAAATCCCCCTCCCCCTCCAAAAAAAATCTTCCAGTATAAATAAAATTTGATACGGCATATACTTTTATAACCCCCCCCCCCCCCCCCCCCCCCCCGCCCACCCCCCGCTATCCAGCGAGAGAGGGGGTATAAATCCTTTGATGTAGGTTATCAACGAAGATAAAAAACATTGAGTTTCGTTTGCGGTAATTAATATTTCGAACGATGCCTGCATCAGACATGAATTCGAATTGAAAACAGAAAGTAAGGCCGACTCATAAATTTACCCCCCCCCCCCCCCCCCCCCCCCAGAAAAGGATGTGGGGTAGGATCTTTTATCCGGGACTCCGGGATCGGGCCTTTTTAAGTTCGGGAATTCAGGATCCAGGAATTTCTCATACAGATTTCGGGAAGTCGGAATTGCATTTTTTTTTTAATTAAGGAAATCGGGGTTTCAAGTTTTTAAAATCGGGATTTCGGGCTCAGGCCCCCGCATAACCCCCCTTTTTTCTATATGCCCACTCCAGAAACTTTATAATGCATAAATACTCACACAAACACAAATACAAATATGACATTTGAACTTCTGAAAGTTTGTCGGCCGGCAAACCCGGCTTGAATTGAGTTGCGGGTAATGTAGGTGAGGAGTACTGTAACGGACAGACATGCAAGATGGGTTATAATTAATCAAAATTATTGTATTTAAAAAATCGAATTATCTTTTTTCTTTTATTTCTTTATTTCGTTTTGTCTTTTATTTTTTTCCTACCATTATCCTTCCATTTTTTTCGTATCAGTCTATTTCGTTTTGTTTTAGTTGATTTCGTTTTGCTTTCGTTGGTTTCGTTTCATTTCGTTTTCATTTCGTTGATTTCGTTTCGTTTCGTTGATTTCGTTTCGTTTCGTTTCGTTTTTGTTGATTTCGTTTCGTTTCGTTTCGTTTTCGTTGATTTCGTTTCGTTTCGTTTCGTTTCGTTTCTATTTCGTTTCGCACTTTATAGGTACCCAACAAAATGTAGCTATTACTGAAAAAGACAGAATTAAGTCACCATTGAAAGAATCGCTGTTTTCATCGTCCTTCATTATCTCTCCTAAGAAGACTCAAAATAGACGAGATTCGTTTTTCCTCTTTCCTCGTACGATACCTGACTTGGACCGGCTGTCAAAGCTCATAGTCATGACTTCCTCTGTTGAAACATTCAAGACTGTGGTTTCCTCAATCAAATATGAAACATACATATTCAATCCTGACCTTTTTCAATTGACATGTGCACCCTCAAACAACCTGCAACTTGTTGAAGGCCATCAGTATTTGGTAAAAGTAGAAATAATAATAATTCTTAAAAACAAAATTGTAAAAATTATATATTATATAATTAACTAACAAATAGAGTTCCAATCTCTACTATAGATATCGTTCCATGCTCTCGCGTCAATAACATGGGAATTGAGAGCAAAGAACGATAACTCTGGTAAAGATTCGTGGAGTTTCAATTAGTATTTTGATTTATTTCCCTTATACTGTAAAAACGAACACAACGATCCTCGCACATGATTTAAAAAAAAATAGTTTTCATAATAATCCAGAGGCACTCAACACCACATCAATTTAAAATTCCATGGTCAATGGTAAAATAAAAGTTGTAAATGTATAATATTACACAATGACAAATATGTTTTACACATTGACAATTTTTACGATTGACTCATGGTATATTTTATTGATAGTGTCGAGTGCCAAAACAACGCAAACCGCATCGGTACTGTAATGGTTAGTCTGCTCGCCTCGAGTGTGGTAGATCTTCTTGATGAATATGCTATTGTCTCGGTTGGATCATTCCAAAGGCTATAAAATTCGTATGTGTTACTTCTCCGCTACGCACGCAACAATAATGAGTAAGAGTAAAGACTCGTTGGCTCGGAATCAAGATAATGTGCCCGAGTGGAGCGACGTTACTCAAAACAACGTTACTGAAATATAAAATCAAATCTATATATAGATAGGAAAAACTATGCATCTCCTACAGACAGCATTCTCTATCCAGAGTTGTCGTTCCCGCTACGCTCCACTCTATCTCTGTCAACGCTCATTTTACAAGATTTTTGTAAAATTTAGAAACAGTAAAAGACATGTACTTAAAATTGCTTTAATTATTGTAAATAAAAAAGATAAAAATAAATTCTCTCTTAAAAATGATTCCCCCCCCCACACTTCTTGGAGAACTGTTTTGCGGAGGTATACATTAAAAACGATCACAAATCGTTTTTAAGAGAGAATTGATTTGAAATGAGTGATTTATTTTCTTCTTTATATATATTTACAGTAATTAAAACAATGTTAAGTACATTTTTTTACTGTTTCTAAATTTTACAAAAATCTTGTAAAATGAGTGTTGACAGAGATAGAGTGGAGCGTAGCGGGAACGACAACTCCGGATAGAGAATGCTCCCACAGAACATCGTTCAGAATTGAATGAATGAGTGAGTTGTTATTTAATGCCGAGTGGGTAAATGTCAGCTATATCATGGCCGAAAAAAAAGTTACGTTACGATGAGATGTTGGTGTCCGCTTTGTACTAGATCAATGCGCTTAGTAGATTGTTATAGTGCTAGGTCACCGAAACAACAGTTTGGGATAGACACCCGGACACATTATCTTAATTGCGAGCCAGTCAGTCTTTGCAATTTCTCCTAAATGCTACATGTTCAGCGGAGAAGCAACACATACCAATTTTATAGTCTTTGGTTTGATCAGGCCGGGGCTCGAACCCACGATCAATAGCACACAAGGCGAGCACGCCTAATCATTACACCACCGATGTCGTTTTTATACATGGTAGTGTTTAAATGAGTACACTATTCGTAGCACATGTACCTGTTTATTTTGTTTATATTATACACAGGGTAATAAAATAATTTAATTTAATTCCTTATTTGTTTAACGAGGATTGCCAACATCCAATGGCTATGAGCGGTTTTCCTCAAAATACATACATTGTACATGAATACATAGTTTCAATCAATATAATGGTTATTACAAATATCGAAATGACAACACAATATATACAAGACAAGACATCACACACACACACACACACACACACACACGAGCGTTAAGTGACAAACAATTATAAAGAAAATAATTTAGCAAAGATTTGACTGATGTGGTATTAATTTAATTGGGAGGACACAAACAAAAACAATATTATGCCAGGGGGATTAGCGTGAAAATCTTTTTGTAGATTTAATGTACTGAAAAACGCATTCAAAAAGTTTGAGATTAATAAAGGGCGATTTTTGGTAATAAGTCATACTCCTATATTGATAGCTAAATATCTGTTCACCGGAAGCATGAAATTATAGAACAAAGTGGTATTTAAAAACAAAATAAAAATAATTTCAATAAGAAATTCGCAAATCTGTAACCATTTCAATTCTTCTCAATTGAAATAAACTTAAAAGAAAATTCTAATATCAAAATCGTGTGCTACAAGAAATGATCGTTTCATGTTTACAGTGATGGATGACGTCATTTTCTAGTGTGCATTTCGTCTGCTTCGGAGAGGAAAGAAACATGAATAAATGTACATCCACTTCTTGGTCATCCTGTCTCTGAAAACTTTGTGAGCTGGTGTCAAACATTGAAGAACAGCTCCGCATCGTTTTTATGCATACAAGAAACCTATTTCATCTCCACGATCTCGCAATTTGAAAGTGATTAAAAAAATGTGTACATTTGAAGTGCATTTGTGTACGATGTCTGGACAACTGATTTTGTCAGATAAGCCTTTTAACACATTTTCCATGGCAAGGTTAAAAATATTGCAATTGCGTCTGACCCTCACTCCCCTTTCCAATACCACCAAGGATCCTACTATATAAATCCTTGCTACCACGCATGGCATGCATTTTTTTTAACTCTCGAATCTCTCGCCATTTTTCCCCATGCCATGGCCATGATCTGTGATTGTAATGGGGTAAAAAAAAATTATTCTCGTGACCCTTCATTTATGGGGGTCAGGTCATTATTTCGACAGCCCATTATTCCGACAGCCCATTGCTCCGACGGCCCATTATTCCGACAGTCCATTGCCCCGACAGCCCATTTCTCCGACAACCCATTATTCCGTCAAAAATGGTTAAAAGTAGTATAATTATCTTAAAACCGTTGTTTTTCTTCTATACCTAACGGAAGACCGACTTTAATCTTTATACTCACTGGGCGGATTGTTTCTGTATTAAACTAAAGGGTAAATATGGGGTTAAAGTCAAATGTCATGGTGCTAGCAGATTCCTTACATCATGACGACATGAGAAATATCAGTACCAATTTCGGATGGTCTAACACTGCTACATTTTGGATTTAATCATGGAAAGTTTACACCGCCACCGTTACGCGAGACGACACAAAAATTATTGGAGGGGGGTAATTTCTTGCCCTGATTTTTACCGAAAAAAAAATCTGTCCGGACGGAAATCCCAGCCCCCGCCCCCGTCCGTCCATAAACCTTGTAACCCTTCAAAACCGTCCAAAGTATTTTTTTTATTAAACTTTACACAAAGGAGTACACCATATGTAGATGTGCATGAAATAATTATAAAGGTTTGTTCTGACATTAACGGTTGCATTTAGGATACAGAGGGCGGAGGTAACCATTGTGAGTGAGCTAGTCTAGTTTGATCCTGGATCTGGAGAAAAAAAAAAATTACCGTACATTATGATTAATACAATAAAAAATTTCCATAAACTCCAGGAGGGGGGGGGGGGGGGGAGGGATTTAATTTTAAGCAAATTCGGTTGTTGTCGGGAGTATCACGTCTCGACTCCCACAATTTGTGACCGGAGAGACACAGCCTTATGCTGTTCAACCGTATTGCGTTTTCTAATACGTTTTAGATACATTGTAAACCGATGAATGCCTCCTTCACATGTACATTTAATGCCCATTAAATGCGCATCGCATGCTCTAAACGCTTCACACCTATGACAAGGAGTTTTCAGTTGGCATAAGTTACGACTGTAATAATACTATTTTTTGCATGTAGAGAGAATGTAAATATTTTCACGTAAATAATGGAAATCGCAAACGTTTTGACGTACGTGTGAAGGCATTAACCGTATTGGATGCGCATTCAATTCGCATT
Organism: Bathymodiolus brooksi; assembly: GCA_963680875.1. Classification (NCBI taxonomy): domain Eukaryota; kingdom Metazoa; phylum Mollusca; class Bivalvia; order Mytilida; family Modiolidae; genus Bathymodiolus; species Bathymodiolus brooksi. The sequence continues at coordinate 61,202,363 of OY804581.1, read as the reverse complement.
AAACGTACGTGGGAACGCAGAATAAATGAACGTGTGTGGAAGCGGCATAATGCATATGGAAGGCGTTCTATTAGCCGCTTATGTTGGTTGCCAATCGTGCTTCAACAGAAGTGATCGATGTATTTATTGACCTGAACAAGGGAACTGTCTACCTATCTTCGGAGCTTTTTCCATTCTTCTGCATGTACAATGTGCTCCCTTTCTCTCCCTTTCTACTATATATACGTCCTTCTTCAATTCTTAACTCTCCTCGCTTCCATGCGTATTGCTATCTTCCGTCATTTTGTCTATCTCATGCTTCTCCCGGTTCACACTTTTTTCTTCCACTCCTCTTTTCTTCAATTTTTAACTTTCCCCATACCAGGTCGGTCGATCATAATTGCCTTGAGCGGGGACAGCCTAGGATAAAAGCTCCTTTTCCTTTCCAGAACATTCTGTCTAGGCCATGGTCCGTCAAGATTAGCCTGACCGACGGACCATCCTGTTGTATACACCTGGTTAAACCATGGATTTGTGGATTGAGTTCTACTGTATTTTGCATTGTCGGAAAAATGGGCCGTCGGAGTAATGGGCTGTCGGAATAATGGGTTGTCGGAATAATGGGTCGTCGAAATAATGGGCCGTCGGAATAACGGGCTGTCGGAGCAATGATACGCAACCCATTTATGTCTCTTATTGATTCACCGTTATTTGTGAAATTCTCAAAATTGGCAAATTTTAATTTCCGTGAATCGTGATTTGGATTTTTTTTATTTTCTGAGATTCGTGACCAGAACCCCCCTCTTTTTTTTTTTTTTTTTTTTTTTTTCGTCTATATCTATAGAAATACATGTAGATATAAATTTACAAATATTTTTTTCTTCAATTTACATCTGTATTTTAGGAGGCATTTGCCTCTCATGCCTCCCTCTTAATTGTCATTATCATCAAATAGGCTTCGCCCTTAACACTGGTTGTGCCTGTCTCATATTATTGACAGATAGGAATCAACTGTGATGGTCTTCTTAGATCGTAATTGTGCGTGTTATGACTCGATAGGGGATGAATATTAACAAGATAATCAGGTGTTAATTTATTTTTTATCTTAAATAAATATGTCAATCTGTGTAATTTCCTGCGCGTCTTAAGTGGTTCAACTCCAGCTTCTATTAATAGTGTTTTAAGTTTTGTTACTCTAATCGCACCCGTCAGGATGATACATGCCCGTCGCTGAATATTTTCTATTTTTATTGAGTCGATATTAGAGCAATTGTCATAAATAACGTCTGAATAGTCTAAAAGGGAACGCACAAATGATTTATATAGTTTTTCGATACATAGTCTATGTAATAGATAACGTATTTTAGAAATTATATCTAAACGTTTGTTACTTCTTTTACAAATGTCGTCAATGAAGAGATGTGATCAGACCATGTCATTTTATCATTGAAAATAAGACCTAAATGTTTATGACATAGAACCTGTTTAATACTTACATTATTCAGGATAAGGGGAGGATGGGTAAATTTGTTAGTTTTTTAGAGAAAATTAAATATTTCGTCTTGTTTGCATTAAATGCTATCAGCCATTGCTTTGACCACGTTCAAGGTCATTATTTAATTCACGAAAATCATTTACAGGGTTGTTATTTCTTTGATGAGCGCAATCATCAACAAATAATTTGATGCTACTTAGGATATTATTCTTTAGATTAAAAATAGCAGAGGACCAGGAATTGAACCCTGAGGAACCCAGCTGATATAGATTGACTGGGTGAAGTTTTGCCATTTGGCACTACTCTTTGAGATCGGTCAGTTAGGTAGTTTTCCAACAGTGAAATTAAAGTGCCAGTTATACCAAATTGCCTGAGTTTAAATATCAATCCCTCGTGCCATACCTTATCAAAAGCTTTTGACACATTAAGAAAAATAGCACATACATCTTTACCAGAATCAAGAGATTTATAAATGTTATGAGTTATAGCAATTAACTGGTTAACTGTAGAGTCATTCCTGTTAAACCCTGAATTCTCGCTAATAAGTAGCTCATTAGAAACACAATATTCATAAAGTGACTTATAAATTATTTTCTCAAGTATTTTGGACATACATGATAGTAAAGCAAACCAATGGGACGATAGTTGGATTTTTCAATCTTTTCACCCTTATTTTTATAAACCGGACAAATATTAGAAATTTTCCAATATGAAGGGTACACTCCCTTCCGTAGTGAGTAGTTAAACAGCTTGGTAAGTGGTTTGTATAGAGAGTCGGCAAAAAATTTAAGAATATGATTAGAGATTACATCAGGACCACTAGAGTTGTTTGGATTTGTCTTACGTAAGTATTTAAGTACATCAGATTCGTCAGCTGTAACAATATCTAATCTATCGTCAGTAAGATAAGTTAATCGTGGAAGTGTTGGAAGTTCATCAGAATTGTTAGAAATTGTCATCTGGGCAGCGAAATAGCTATTGAAATAATCTGCTTTTTGGAGGTCATCAGATATAATGCGGTTATCAATTTTTAAGGGGGGGGGGGGGATAACTCTATCAGAATTACATGCTAAGAGACCAACATTTGTTAGGGTGTAATTTTGTATTTGAAAGAGAACTATATATTGTTTTCGTATCTATTTTTAGCTTCTTTTTTTAGTTTATTAACTTCCCGTCTCCCAATAATATGCAGTAATTTGTCTTCGTCTCTACGAGTTCTTTGAAATTTTTTAAAACAACGATCACGTTTTCTAATGGCTCTTCGCACTTCATTACTCATCCACAGTTTGTACTTGGGTCTAACAGTGACGATTTTATTTCGTACAAACTCAGCACATGTAGTGTATTAATACGTTTGTGTAGCAGACAATATCTTCTACATCGTCAAAAATGTCATATGCCGAATCGAACGGTGCATTACTAAGTGCTGTATTCAGGCTATTGAAATCAGTAGTTTTATAGTCCCAGACACGTCTTTTGAACGCTTGAGTTTTACTGACTTTAAATTTGAGATTACAATAAATACAGCAATGATCTAAGTTAAGTTGTCATTGTCAACAAAAATGAGATCCAATACTGATGCACTATTGTTAGTATATCTTGTAGGTTCATTTATAAGTTGTGTAAGATTGTATACAGTAGATAAGTTAAAGAGATTTAGACCCAGATCACTACTACAGTGATTGACAGTCCAGGACAGACATCTGTCATTAAAATCGTCCGAAACCATCATGAAATCAGAGCCATGTGATTTCATGTTTTCAATTACGTTTTTAAAATTTTCAATGAAAGTTGTTCGGACATTAAGTAAACTGGAGGGAGGTCTATAGCAGACAAAATAGATTTACCGTTATTTTTTATTTCTACAGAAAGATATTCTAAACTTTAAACTTCGATCTCGGGACGACGCTGTGATAATAGCTAATCCGCTACATAAATATCTACTCCGTAACCCGAATTATCTGACCTATATTTGCGATAAACGGTATAGTTGTTTATTTTGATATCTTCGCACGATATATTTGATTTAAGCCATGTTTCGCTAATACAAATAATGTCGTATCGATACTGAAGACGCAAAACTGATTCAATTTCATCTAATTTCGTTCGATTCGATTTCAAGTCTTTGTCAAACGCGTACAAACGCATAGCATTAATGTGACAAATACTTAAGTCAACGAAAGGACCTGGGTTGGGATGTATGGAACCCGATATAACTAGCAGTAGAAATGACATCATAGCTAATTTATGTAGAGATACAAAACACGATAATACGATAATGACAGAACAATATATACCTTTATATTGGCTATGTGAGAAATTATTACGATTTTAAAAATGTATTAAAATAATGATTCCCTTTGCTGGTATGAAAGAAACCAAATGAATTCAGATTTTATATAATCAGTATGACTGGATCTTTGATAAATCACATTTTGTTTTAAACCTTATCCTATATTAGTGCTTAACGCCAATATTAGCAGTATATTAAGCTTATTCTGATATTTGATGTAATTAAGAAATAAATCATGGAAGCCAGAATGTGCTTTGAGTTTTACCATGGGTTGGCAGATATTAGTATTTTATCTCGAGCGGGAGGCGAGGGATAAAACTTACTAACATCCGCCAACCGATGTTAAAACTCAAAACACATTCTGGCTTCCATGATTTGTTTCGAATCTGATATGTCTAACAGTACAAATACGGTAGTATACTTTATTTGGAAGACGGTAATTTATATTTACGTTTGCGGACAATGTCATACACAATTTATGCTGCCAAATTCGAACAGACGATAATTTATCAACATGTACATTTACGACGGGAAAGTCAGTCGTATTGATGGAGCATCCGTAACAATAATATTGCGCTTGCATGTTTTAATTGCACGTCGCATATTATTAATTTTGGATATGTTGATTATTTTCAGTGAATATAGATGTTTAAACGTTAACAACCGTGTAAATAATTTTATTTTGTGATTTTATCACCTGGCTTAAATGTGAACCGCGCATGTGCTAATGAGATTTTGTCATCGGATTGGTCGCTAGTTTGATTTGATTTGATTTCTTGTGCTTAACGCCACTTTCAGCAATATTTCAGCTATATCATGGCGACCAGTTTTAGTGGTAGAGGAAGCCGGAGTACCCGGAGAAAACCACCGACCATGGGCAAGCAACTGGTAAGTTTTATCATTTGCGGCTGCGAGTCGAGTGCACGCTATTTGTAATTTACAAAGCCGGGCGGGAACCCACGCCGTATAAATAGGCTTGTATGATTTGTTAGGCAATCCAACTACCTAACTCATTGAGCCACCCGGGCACTTGATCGCTCGTTTGCTTGCAAAGCGAACGAATGACGTCATGTTGGAATACAAAATATTCTTTACAAAGAAATCATCAGAATTCAGTTTTTACACTTGCACTTTATCAAGTTTTCTATATACGGTTTAGGGGCCGTCGTGGTCGTGATCGTATGGTAGCTGGATTTACAACTACCTATGCAATCAGTGCCCATCACCACTGATGTTGTTAGTTCGAATCTCGGTCAGGGCGAGGTGTACAACATTATGTGATAAAGTTTGTCAGTGGTTTGCCTCAGGTCGGCGGTTTTCTCCGCCAAGATATAACTGTAATATTGTTGAAAGTGGCGTTTAACACCAAAAAAACAAACTACAGTGCTCCCTCGGTCTATCGCCCCCCGTTTTATCGCCAACCTCGCCTATCGCCAAAATTCTCGTCTGTCCCGATTTCCCCCGTTATACTGCGTAAAACCACTTTAAATTCCCCCGTTAGTACCGCCCACAACTACCTTTTGACAGCTGTGTATTGATCGGTAATTATGGAATGTCAAAACTGGTCATCGGACACGGTCATTGATCTCATAGTTGAGGGTCGGAACAGGTGATCAGTTGTTTTGATTAGAATAATTACCTGTATTTATTTTTCTAGTGATTACATTTGTACTTTTAATCCTGAGTAAAATTTGTAATTTAATTAGTTGTCATAAAAATGTCGTGCTTGAAGCGAAAGCGTAATTAATTAGACGACAAACAAAAACGTGCAATTATAAGCTATGCAAAGGAAAATCCAAAATTAACATAACAACAAATTGCCGATAATTTGACAATTAAATGGGATCTTCCAATAACCCCTCAAATGAAGATGAACTGTTGCTGTCACGTGTTTATAATAACCTTGATGTCCCGAGCTACAAATGACGGTTCAAGAATTTGTCAACATTGACAAAGATCTGCAAACTGTACAGGACATTTCCGATGTGAATATAATTATTCTAATTTATTTTTTAATTAAACATGTATTATTTATACTTATGTATTTGTACAAGTGCAAAATGCATGTCCGTCTAGTTGAAAGTTTATCTTTTCATATGATCACATAACTTCCGGTTTTCAATGTCCCTCAGTTTATCGCCAAACTCGTTATACCGCCAAACTACCGACTGCACAGAAGGTGGCGGTTTAACGAGGGCTTGATAATTCAAGATAGTCATTGTTTTCATACTTATAACCTAACGATATGTGCTGTGCTCTGTGAGTCACGTGCAGACCCATATCATTCTAAGGATGTTTATCCTTTCACATGTTTCTGCATTGTTGTGAGATTATGAACAGTGATGGTGAACAATTCAACAAATATCAACAAAACGAACAATCACCTCACATCTCAACTAATTGAACACCCACCATATAGAAGTTGGAAATCCATATCCTGGATTGTGACAGTACAAAAATGTGGCGGGTTAAACCAGTTAATGGGATCCGAACCTTTCCCCTCTTGACAATTGGATCTCAACCGGTGACACGTATAACTCTGCATACCAACTGCAACCAAGTAACAGAAATAGAAAAGCCAGTGTTTTATATGGGATGCCCCAAATATCATATTTGAAAGAAAACAAAATAATAAAACAAGAGGTACACAATGGCATTAGTTACTAAAAAAATCCCGGCAAGTTTCATTGAAATCCATTTACTGAAGTTGTGGAGAGGGTGTAAACCTTCTCATATAACAGAATAGTAATGTCCACCGACTGATATGGGAATCCCAAAAAATAACATTTGGATGGAAAAAAATTTAAATATGAGTACACAGTGGCGTGAGTTACTCAAATTTCCCTGAAAGTTTCATTGAAATCCATTCACTAGTTTGAGTGGAGTTGTCGAGTATAGATGTCTACCTTCTCATACAATGAAAATATAACAGAAATAACAAAGTCTGGAAAGCACAAATGTCATTCAAATAAACAGAAAATAAATAAGAGTTGCACAATGCCATTAATTACTAAAGAATTGCATTGAGTTTCAATGAATGGTTTTAGAGGAGCAATAGATTGAAAGTAGGAAGAACGGACAAATGGGGCTCCATAAGAATATCACAAACTCCATAAGAATATCCATAAGAATATCGATTACTAGACCTCCCTAACCAAGGTATAATAATACATAATTTATCAACAAATACATAAAGTTTTTCATATTTTAATAAAGAAATAACAACCCTCGTCAAACGAGAAAATAACAATATGCACAATTTTGTGAATAAAAAAAATGTACATTAAAAATGAAAATGTGTATGATTTATGTCTGTTGATCCATTTTTTTAACATATGTCATAGACCAAAGACCAACCACAATTGTTTTATTGGCACTTCTGGAATGTATAACACAAACGATCCCTTCTTCTCTCCATGAATGCCATTTCCTCAAAATATTCACATATATATATATATTCACAAACGATCCCTTCTTCTCTCCATGAACCCCACTTCTTCAAAATATTCACATATACACGAATATATTCCTATTTGCGTTTACAATTATGGTGCAACACTTGACATCCATGATCCATCAATACATGTTGTGTTCATAAGTCCTGAGATTCAACTATATTTCAAGGGAGATCACTCACTCCCAATGTCATAATGTTTTCAAGGGAGATCACTTAGCCCCAACGTTACAATGTTTTAATGTTCGGATGTTATGATTATAGTCATATTTGTCTTTTTTCTGTACTTCCACAATTTGTGTATGTGTCAACAATTCAGAGACTAAATAAAAAAGAAATTATTCAAGTTGTATTTAAAAAGATCACATGTAGATAAACACATTCTTAATGAACTAAATAGTATTCCAATGCTACAGGATACAAGCACAAGCAGTACAGAATTGAAAAAAAAATAAAATTCGGAAAGACATGAGAAGAAAAATAATAGCAATAAAGATAAACGAGAGAACGAAAATCTCGTTTTTGTGGAGTTCCAGTTACTCAATTTTTAGTTTTCTTTGTAGTATGTTGTAGTATTTTGTCTTTTTGTATACTTTGTAGTATGTTGTAGTATTTTGTCTTTTTGTCCTTTTTTCGGCCACTGCATCATCTGTTACTGAATAACCTTGTGGTATCTTCAAACTTCTGCTTCTGAAGTAACTTATTAAGCGAACCTCAACAACCATAATTTGTTTGCAGGTTATTCTGCCCTAAACGCAACATCTATATTTTTACCATTTAAAGATATTTCAGTTCTATAGAGGCGGTCAGTTTTATTGGTTGAGGAAACCGAAGTACCCGGAGAAAACCACCGACCTGTCAAGATTTAAAGGTGAATATGTCCATAACATTAGAATTCTTATTTTTCCTACTGATATTTTGATTGTGTTTCCTTCAATCGACAAACCTCGTGTGAATCCAATGCGAAGTGTGAGACGGAATCGACTGAATTGTGGCGAGTGTAATCGTTTTGGTTGTAATTTTTTTAAGGTATGCGAAATGTTGGTAAAAATAACATTAAATTATACTCACAGCTAGATTTTATTCCTTTAAATATTTGCGCACATAAAGCTGCTGTTATGAATAAAAATATGGCGTACATGTAGCAGACGACAATCACAATGACGCCTTTCATGTCACTCTCTGACGCAACATCTCTAACAACAATCGTTCTTCCCTGTTTAGCCATTACTGAAAAAATAAAAACAAAATGTTAAACAAGTCACAATATTATCAAAACTCACCAGACAATGCGCATGCTTTATCGTATGTTGTCCTTGGAAAAGTAATTTTTGGAATCAACCGATGTTCAAAGTACCATATTTATATTTACAACATTTCGCAATATTTCTAATAGGAAGATTTAAAATTAAAAAGTCTGATAAGAATGTGTGAAACTTCTCAACTTTAGGATACTCTTTGACCTATCAATATTACGGATAGACCATTCAACTTTTAGTTTAGAGTTCACATGAAACAAAAGATCATGAAATTATTTTTTTTTCCAAATTACACCAACAATTTCTAGTTTAAAACTGCAAGGTCAGATTATTATCATTGTTATTTATTGCATTTGTAAGGTAGTTTATTAATGTTTTTTATATAATTTGTTGAAAGAAAATTTCACTGCCCACTCCTAATAGCTAAATGGTCGCTCCCTTAGGTATAGTAATAACAACATTATTAGATCATGTTTTTGTGTATTAATGAAACTACTTTTAATACTAAGCGTATTACACCCAGGTATAATTTGCTTAGTGACTTGTGGCTATACAAATGTACAAGTAAACGGGTCAGTTGTCAGAAGTACGAGTAATCATGTCAATATTCCTCTATAATTCATTTTATTAACACTAAATCTAAACACACAAATTGGGTCAATGACCTTGTATACACAAAATACCGTTATTTTGAAACTGGCTAACAAGGCATGATATAAAAGATCCACATCGGAACACAAAAACAGGATTACCTTCCACCCCCCTTTTTTTACTCATGCTATCGCTTGGCTTGTTTACTACAGAAACACAGTAATTTGACTTGATAATCTGTGTTCAGAATAAGAACATTGTTTACCATATTTATCTCAAGGCCATGACATATTTTCGTTTCCAGGGCCATATTTAAGTAGATTCTAACATATTATGGTCAACAACAATATCGTATATAAATTTGCCCATGACATACATAAACAAATCTCTAAATTTAATCTAAATTCTTAAAATATATATATATCTTAGATCTTTTTATTAAAAAAAAGATTTAATCGGCCCGATCTCAGCTTTACAAACAAGCTATAAAATACATGGCTATACTTGAACTTGAATCTATTTTTAGAAGGATTGTTGGGTGAAGGTTATAAAGGTACTGTATTAACCCGGCCATACAACATGATTTACCTGTTCACGCGATGACCATGCTAGTGTTAATCCATACACAGAAAAAATCAATCGAGAAATCGCGGGCTTAATTTACTTTGATTAGAAAAAATATATAAGAAAAGAAAATAAAAAAAATAAATAAATAAAAACGCGATCTTCTCCGAGTATCGACAACAAATGTATAGAAAAAAAATGTGTACATGCATTTGATAATATAATAAGAATGAATGCATTATAAATTCATAGAGTTAGTACATATATGTATCTCGTAAAAAAGAACTGATGATTTATAAATAAGAGGATACCTGTGCACAAATGAATATTTCTTATTGATGAGACTTCAATGGAATTTATGCATAAAATGCATTAGTTTTCCCCAAATATTCTTCCTAACAGTATATATGTTGTTGTCAGAAGTCTACACAACGGAAAATGTCTTGCATCAGAAATCTGAAGTGTTGCATCAGGGTTTTGATCAAGCAACAATCAAGCAGGCCGTTTTAGAATTTCTTGTGCGATTTCTTTATTTTTCATTGTGGGGTTAGGATGTATTATACATAAATATAAAAATAAATTATTATTAAAAAAATTAAATTAGAACACAAATAAATCTAAAAATAAAAGTAGAAAAATCTATATAAACCTGGTATAAATAATATAATATAAGTAAAATAATTTGCATCATTATAAAGCATTATAATATAAAACTTACCTTCTGAATGATCATGTATATCACTATATTGAATGCTCATTTAGTTGTTTCTTTAATTTAGCGTTAATGCTTCACATTAAAAGTCCCTTCTACAAATGTCAACATTTTCTAACAGTAAAATTGTTTTGTTTATCCTCACATTGAACCTTGAACTTGGACGTGTGTGTTCATTCATGAACACACGTGTTTTCTACCATATCGCCATGAGTTGCATGCGTGACCCATTCCAAGTCCACGAAGAGAAACCAATCGTTACGTTGTGTAAGATATTTGATTGGTCTATTTATGTCTTAAGATAAATATAGATAGTGGGGATTTTCCTTTAACACTGTTAGCTAGAGGTAGACAAGCAAACAATGAATGGTCTCTAATATAATTAGAATTACTTATTATTACATAATTAGATACAAGTATATTTGATCACTTTAACATAATTAGGAATGATTTTATTGACATTTATATAGCTAAACATGCATATAATAATTATTGTGTTTCAATTTGATGTAACGCATGTATGTGCTGCATTCTCCGGAAAATTACTTATGTACACGTACGTACGTAATTCATCTTATGTGTGGTCGACATCGGATATGGCAATAAAATCTGAAAATCTATTCCGTTTGTGATTGCATCATCTTTAAACATTTCAAGTGTTATACAAAGCCTTAGAACATTTCATCGCCGAAGTATCAAATATTGATTAATTTTGTTACCTTTGTACTGCAGGCCAAATTTGTAAACTTGAATGTGTAAGGGAACAACCATTTTTACATTTTTTTTCTTTTTTTAAGGGGGGGGGGGGGGGGGGGGGGGGGGGAGGGGGCTATATTTTTTTTCTTAAAAGAATTATGTCCCCAAATATTATAGATAAAAATAAACAATTGATCTCAACAAGGATTTGTCTAGTAGAACTATATAAATCCTTGATCTGAAGGATGCAAAAAATTAATAATCTGATCTTGCAGTTTCAGCGAACAATTATTGGCTTATAATTTGAAGAAAAATTACCAAGTTTTCATTTTGTGTGAAAACATAATGCAGGAAATTGCCTGGTACCCCATTCAGACGAACAATAACTTATAACTAACCAAGCCATGGTATCAAATAATATGATAAAGATATTTTATTGGAAACCACCAAAAGACATATAGAATATAACACCGGGGAAGTACAAGATAGGAAAATCTTCTCACCAAACAACTTTGTTTTGCTTACACTCCATCGTATCATTCAATGTGTATGGATATTGTCGATTTATGTACACCCGTGTCTCAATCTAATTAAAATTAGCTCTACGCACTTGCTCCCTATTTTCTATCGGTATTTTTTTTGGTCGCCGCGTGTCTAAAAATGAATATTTTTTATGACCAAACAGATTTCTAAACTATAGACACCCCTAAATTGACTATTAGACAACTAACGTTACGTCATAACTTTATAAAAGTACATAGTACCATGACGCGAGAACGGTTCGACTTTTTTAGCTTTCAAATATATGATTAGGTGGTAAATTTTCCATTTCCATTTCAATATATCAACTGATGGGAATGTTTAAGCTATGAAATAGAAATAGAAATAGAAATAAGTTTATTAACCAAATCAGGGCCCCAGGAGGGCATATACAATTAACAATTATGATTGATACACAACAACAATACATCAAACTGCTATGATCAATGTATCATATTTCTGCAAGCTCATGCAGATTCGGTACATTGGCAAGACACATTCTTCTATAATTATTTTGTCATTTAACGTGATAATGTGCAAAATTGAACTTTGTACGTTTATCTTATATTTTAGTCTAATGTATGAATGGGTATTACCAATTATTCATTGTAATTAAATAATATATGAATGGTAATAGTTTCCGTACTTCGAATATTTGTACGGAAACAAATACAAAATGTATATTAATGGATATGGTTCACATTTTGAGGGAATATATGAATGGGGTGTTTGTAAAACTCAAGCGGTATCACCGCACCCAATTTTACCGTAAGTACCTCTCCCCTCAAGAGGTACCACCGCACCCAATTTTACCGCAAGTACCTCTCCCCTCAAGCGGTACGACCGCACCCAATTTTACCGTAAGTACCTCTCCCCTCAAGCGGTACCACCGCACCCAATTTTGCCGTAAGTACCTCTCCCCTCAAGCGGTACCACCGCACCCAATTTTACCCGTAAGTACCTCTCCCCTCAAGCGGTACCACCGCACCCAATTTTACCCGTAAGTACCTCCCCCCTTTCCGGTGAGGATTACAGTAAAGCCTCAAAAATCTTGTCGTTTATGTTAAATTTATATAAATCAAACTATTTCTTGACATATAGGTAAACGGTATATTATAATCAAATTAATCTTTGCCCTCGACTTAATTGATGGTACGATATTACAGACATAAGGTAAATATTGACTATAATATGAAGACACTGACTGTACTATTGTACTATTAGTTCGATGCACCAAATGCCACAGAAGAAATTTAATAAACAACAGAAAAAAATGTCTTGGTTACGTGATACAATACAGTAGTTTTATTATACATGTTTATTATTTCATTGTATGGGATTGACAATGAAGTAACACTGAGAACACTCGTGGACATGTAGTTGTTCATGAGAAAACTCATGTACATGTTGTTGATCATGAGAACACTCGTGAACATGTTGTTGATCATGCATATTTCTACCTTTTATTTTTTGATCGGACAATGAAATATTTGGATATACATGTATATATTTCCACAGGTACTTGTGGACAGGACACAGCATCCCCCATTTTTACACTCTACCCCCCTTTTTTCATTTTTTTTTTTTTCATTTCCATGGAAAAAAAAAATGAAAAAAGGGGGGTAGGGTGTAAAAATGGGGGATGCTGTGTCCTGTCCACAAGTACCTGTGTATATTTCTTGTGAATGTCGCGTACACAAAGCCGTAAGGTCATACAACTTTTAAGTACAGTTATCTTATTACTACGAAATCGTCGAATCAGAACATTGTAAACAATTGATATAGAGTTCCGAATGGATTTTCTTTTTTTTTTATTTCGAGTACAAAAAGAAATAATACTAAATAATTATTACCAAAAAACAGAAACAAATCAGATAAAATCCGTGGAAAAATGAGTTAAATGCAATATTTTTTACCAGTTCAAAGATACACATGAGGTTTTGTGTACTGTTTCAATAACGTATTTAAAGGGCAGTTTTATTGTTATTCAAGATAATAGGATGGGATATCATCAATATTTTTTTTTTTTATCAGATACCCGACTGTACTTGTCTTTTATTGAACACATAGCTCAGCAAGGAACAATGCTGTGTTTATATAATCAGATTCAATTGTTGATTAATGTTCCACTAGGTACAATTAACAGTTAATATATGTACAGTATTGTATATCAAATTAGTTCTATCAAATGAGATTATACGTGTGCCATTCATAACAGAATTATGAGAGACTATATAAATGTACACAATGTATATACTGTAATGTTAAATCCTTCACGTTCAATCGTAATACTTATATTATATTTGATTAACAAGTATACATTGTTTCACTCCTTTATTAGTGGTATGACACATACATTAGTAGTGTTGTAAATAATACGGGCTTTCCTGAAGCACTCATTGAGACATGTTGAGACGTATATTTAATGCGATTAGAGATGTACGTCGTCATCTAATGTTGTGGTCAGGGCCGGCCTTAAGCCGATCGGACCAATTGCTCCCAATGGGGCCGTGTTTAAGGGGCCGCCAGCTAGAGCTATCCACTTTCGGCTGTTCAATTACACACAACACATTGCAGGTTTTGCAGAGAACAGCATTGGACCCCAACCTCCTAATGCCAGATCATAACTTGTAGTTTGCTATTAACTTTCCAATATTACTAGGAAGCTGTGAATCTTCAAGTTTTTATCTCAAGTGTTCGATGTGTATATTATATATGGAATATACATTATAATGTCCACAAATTTAGAATTTATGTGTACGAGATTTAGAAACAGGAAGAAAATCGAGACTCTGTCAAGGTTTAAAATTTATATCCGTGGACAATGTTCGTAATTTGTGCTTATCTTACAATGTCAAACAAGTCATATGTCAAATTAATTGGTAAAAACGTAAAATAAACGAAGTCCAAGCCATTTCAACACGGTTAACACGGACGTCGAAGAGGGCACCATTTAAACCAGAGCTTGTCTTTTATCCTCCGCTCTACTTCAGAGCAAGGTACCAGGATAGTCGAAAATACAGCAACATAATAATTACCTATTATTAATTAACTTTGATTTATTAGCCTTTATATGATCAAATCTGTCAATACAATATAAAAACTTTCATTGGGCCAATACGGGAAAAACCAGTCCAATACGGATATTTTCCGTATTGGCCCAATTCCAGTCAGTCCAATAACAACTGAATCGGAATCCGCTAGACATTTCGACAATTGCAAGGAAAAATCCCGAGAGGTATCATTACGTGATGTTTTTCATATTGGCCTAGTTATAGGTCCTCGGTCTGCTGTATTGGCGTTCGGCTGCCCCTCAGGCCAATACGGCAGGCCTCGGACCTATAACTAGGCCAATATGAAAAAAACATCACGTAATAATACAGCAGGCCTCGGACCTATAATTAGGCCAATATGAAAAACATCACGTAATAATATAGTATATGAAAAACATCACGTAATAATATAGTATATGAAAAACATCACGTAATAATACTATATTATTACGTGATGTTTTTCATATTGGCCTAATTATAGGTCCGAGGCCTGCCGTATTGGCCTGAGGCCCAGCCGAACGCCAATACAGCAGACCGAGGACATATAACTAGGCCAATATGAAAAACATCACGTAATGATACCTTTATTAATTAACCAGTCCAATATCTCTCGGGATTTTTCCTTGCAATTGTCGAAATGTTTAACGGATTCCGATCTAGTTGTTATTGGACTGACTGGAATTGGGCCAATACGGAAAATATCCGTATTGGACTGGTTTTTCCCGTATTGGCCCAATGAAAGTTTTTATATTGTATTGACAGAATTGATCATATAAAGGCTAATAAATCAAAGTTAATTAATAATACTACATAATTAACCATAAAATGGGTATTTATAAAATTGATATATTTATTAATTAACCATAAAATTTTATCTTATAACATAGTATTATTACGTGATGTTTTTCATATTGGCCTAGTTATAGGTCAGAGGCCTGCTGTATTGGCCTGAGGCGCAGCCGAATGCCAATACATCAGACCGAGGACCTACAACTAGGCCAATATGAAAAACATCACGTAATGATATCTTTATTAATTAACCAGTTCAATAGCTCTCGGGACTTTTCTTTGCGATTGTCGAAACGTCTAGAGGATTGCGATCTAGCTGTTATTGGACTGACTGGAATCGGGCCAATACGGAAAATATTCGTATTGGACTGGTTTTTGCCGTATTGACCCAATGAAAGTTTTTATATTGTATTGACAGATTTGATCATATAAAGGCTAATAAATAAAAGTTAATTAATAATGGGTATTATAAAATCATAAACTCGGCCAATATTAAAAAACTAAGCCAATATCGGAAAAACTAAGCCAATATCGATATTGGCTTAGTTTTTTTTATATTGGCGGAGTTTATGATTTTATATTGTAAAGACAGTTTAGGTTGTATTGACAACAATAACATAGAGTTAATTAATAATGTATAATGGTGGCATACCCCTCTTACGACCAAAGCGCCCATTGTAGATATATTTTTCTAATATCTAATGAATATGAATGATTGTTATTCTTGTATTCACAGCAAGCATGATCAAATCGAGCGAGCGAGTAAGTAAATAATTGTTGTTTAACACCAAGAGATAATTTGTTCAGCTATATCAGAACAAGTTGGTTTTTGTTGAGCTTTGTTGAGATAAAGATGATATCTGTTGTGTATGGTATATCGAAAGCTGAGTTGGATCTTTATAGCCAACTGAAGCCAAACAACAAGGAATCTATTTGACATTTTTAATAAATTCAAGAACATGCTTAAAAATAAAATCGTTCTAAGGAAAACTAAGATGAACCACGAATCAGGATATCGAGGTTTAAGGTCTGGTTTAGGTTTATGTTGTTTAACGCCACTTTCAACAATATTTCAGTTATATAATAGCGGTCAGTTTTATTGGTGGAGGAAACCGGAGTACCTGGAGAAAACCACAGACTGACAAGCTTCATGACACAATGTTGTATCGAGTACATCTCGCCTGAACGGGGTTCGAACTCACAACATTAGTGGTGATGGGCAATGATTGCACAGGTAGTTAGAAAGCCAACTACCATACTACAACGACGGCCCCTTCGAGAGTTAAGAAACAGGCATCAGGTTACCATATAAGATTACAAAATAATATAGTTCTTATAATAGTATGCGAGACATTACATTAAGAAAACTACCCGAATTGGTACATTTTTTTCAATAATAGCTCCACAGCGACAAGATGGATAGGCAACACAGTTATCGCTCAACTAATCATAATTTGAAAGGAAGCAGAACAGCTGTTTTGGATCACTCGGTATATATTCAGTATTCTAGGTACATATGGGTGGAATAAGAATTTCGCTTGTTCTATAATTTTTCAGTTCAGATATTACCTTTTTTTTCAAGAGGTAAATTATCTATTCCATAATTTAATTGTAGAAGGAATAAACGAGTTTGTAGTAAGGGATAACCTACAAAAGGGGTGATAATATCGACTGTTAATCGAACACGGACCCGGACCAAATGCATACATTCCCGACTTGGACCCACAAAATATAATTCGGAACCGGACCCAATACATAGAAAATACGGAACCGGACCTGTACATCAAATTCGAACCCGGTCTACAGTAAATACAAGTTAGCAGACTAAGAAAATACAACTTACTCAATACAACTAGTACAAATTTATGACATATTTATTATACCGGCAATAAAAAGAACCTCTGGTCATATTAATGAAATATAAAACGTATTCTGAATTAATTAATACTAATTTAGATAACTAATACTTGTCATACTGACAACTCACAACACATATAGTACATTTTATATGTATACATAAGCTTGTAAATTTCTACTATATGTTTTACGCTAGCATGTCATTTTAATTGATTCTGGTGTGCAGCATGGAAATATTACTGTACTGACGTACCATCACGTACTAGTATACATGTACCACGAATATTTTAATAAACAACATTGTTTTGACCACATGCACTTGTTTCTGAAGGTCGACTCGATACAACATAAGTGATAAAGTCTGTCAGTGACTTGCGGCAGGTCGGTGTTTTTCACCGGGTACTCCGTTTTTCTCCACCAATAAAACTGACCGCCACGATATAACTGAAATATTGTTGAAAGTGGCGTTAAACACCATAAACCAAACTTGATGGTCGTCTATCCATGTAATATAAGATATACGTACATTAAGTTAGAAGACAAACGATGTATTTGGGCACAAATTTATTGCAAACAAACATTTGAAGAGGAGATTGTTGACATAGGTAGCCACCTTCTCTTATAAAACTAGATAGTCGTCCTTCGCATTGATAGAGACAAGTGCCTGTTATTTTGATGCATATTATCCATCAAATAATAACATAGTTTACCTGAACCAGAGTCGAAGGACATGATAAAAACTTTATATATAGGTAATCACACGTTTCATTGAAGACACGTAATTGTAACAGTGGCGAAATTATGGTTCGTTCAAGATGTGTAATCACGAAACGGATGGTATGATGTATGGATACAGGAAAGAGCCCCCTCTTCCACCCACGAAGCTCCTGGCTTTAAGATAATTTTGTGTCTTAAGTACAAGCTTGTTCTCTATTGAACTGAAGTGATTTCTGTGCAATCCATTCTGAAACTTAAGTTATTTGTGAAGAATACATCAGCTTAATGCAGAAGATTCATGCCAAGTCTAGGGTTATGGTGTTTAACGCCACTCTGAACGATATTTCAGTTATATCGGGGTGGTCAGTTTTATTGGTAAAGGAAACCCGGAGTACCGGGAGAAAACCACCAACCTGTCGCAAGCTACTGACAAACTTTATCACATAATGTTGTATAGAGAAAACCACCAACCTGTCGCAAGCTACTGACAAACTTTATCACATAATGTTGTATCGAGTGCACATCGCCTGAGTGGGATTAGAACTCACAACATTAGTGGGGATAGGCATTGATTGCATAGGTAGTTATAAATCCAACTACAATGCGATCACAGCCACAACGGTCCCTCGTGCTAAGCCTAAGATCTACAAAAGTTTTGAATATCAATATAAAAATGTAATTTTCTGTTCTTTTTATAGAGAAGCGAAAAGATATACAGGTTCCTGGGAGCACAGAAACCTCTGCCGAATATTGTTCTTTCGTTGTTTAGTAGAGAAAGTAAACCCGACACGCAATGCGATAAGCAAATATTATATGTCGTCTATAACACAGATAATAATTGATCGTCCAGAGAAATCACTGTAGAAAGCTACCCGGGGTATGTAAATTTATAGCGTTCTTTATTAAAACGCTGTTCGCCCGATTATTTAATATAGCGAACAGCGTTTTAATAAAGACCGCTATAAATTTAGAGAGTTGGTATTTTACTCACGTGCCGAAAGCACTTGTATGTCCACATCATTGCATTAATAGGGAACGTTTGGGCCCATAAAACTAGTTTAACCCCGCCACTTTATATTTGATTGAAATGCCTGTATCAAGCCAGGAATCTAACCGGTCTTATATACATTTGTGTGTTAGGGGTATTAATTAAACCTCTTTCTACGATTCTCATATTGAATTTTGGAAATTTTTCGACAGTGTGTTATTTTTTTTTTCATTTTATTATTAGCACCATGACTAACAACAATCGCATTTTATTTTAAGTCATATAGATTAGTTCAAGTGATTATTACGGCATCAGATTTAAAAGTTAACACACGTGTTATCTGTATAAATAGACAATCATACTAATTGTCATTGACCTTGAGAGTAAGCTAACTTAATGCTCTCAATGTTATATAACATAATCTCTGAAGACAAATAAAGTTATATGTCTTTATTGTGATGGACATGAGTCATAAAATAGAGTTGTTTGGTTTGGGTTTATGGTGTTGAACAATATTTCAGTTATATCGTGGCGGTCACCTTTATACATGGAGGAAACCGGAATACCCGGACAAAACCACCGACCTGCTGCAAGTCACTGACAAACTTTATCACATAATGTTGTACCCTTCGCCCTGAGCGGGAGTCGAACCCACAACATCAGTGATGATAGGCACCAACTACATAGGTAGTTGTATTTCCAACTTTCATACGACCACGTCCACAACGACCCTCTAAGATAAGTGTATTGATGGTATATGGCCAAAAGTATTGCAACATGTAAAAAAATCCCTATATAATCAACCAAAACCATTACTTTTCAAAAAAATTATTGTGAAGTCATTTCTGGATAGATATTAACAAATTTTACACCAAAACATTCAGAATTGTGTATATTTTGATTGTTTATTTGCTCATTATGTTTATATGAGTGGTTTTTATTTGTTCATAATTTAAACAGGATTGTTAATTTTTGGGATTTATTTTTAGTTGAAATATATAGGAAAATCAAAGTCAATTTTTATTTGTTATGTTTAAATTATGAACAAATAAAAACCACTCATATAAACATAATGAGCAAATAAACAATCAAAATATAAACAATTCTGAATGTTTTGGTGTAATATTTGTTAATATCTATCCAGAAATGACTTCACAATAATTTTTTGAAAAAATATGGTTTTGGTTGATTATATAGGGATTTTTTTACATGTTGCAATACTTTTGGCCTACACATACTGTATATTAAATCGTATATTATTAAAGTACGCAATTTTCATCTCTCGTTGACTTCTACATTGCAACAATTTTATGCACATTGTTGGTAAATATAAAGTTTACTTGTACGCAATTTAGAAACAGGTAGAAAAATAAGTGATGTTTTTTAAAATGTTTTCCAACAATATGTACATACGTAATTTATTCTGCGACGTCAAAAAGTTCAAAGTCTGAAGTCTGGAAGATGGGGAAATAAGCGTCGTACTAATCATTTCCACACGTGTCCTCCAGCACGTCCGCGCGTAAACACAGCTACCGCTTCAAAATATTACGTTTCTATGAATGGTAGTACCTATATAATTTTCACAAACTGATCTCTAAGGTAGAAAGGTTTACAATGATAGTACCTATAGAATGTTCACAAACTGATCTCTAAGGTAGAAAGGTTTACAATGATAGCACGATACTTGGAACTGATAAACGTTTGTGTGAATTCATTTCTTTAGTATATATATAATCTTTCTAACAACGGGGTATTATAACAAATGATTGCTGATAAAAAAAAATTCAAAGGCAAACATGTTGACCAAAATGAAACGTAAGAATTCTGTCCTTCGAATATCAATTTTAAGAGGAAATCTTCCAAGATCTTCATAAATCACTGATGAAGGTGTTTAAATTTAAAAAAACTCACATGGAATAGCTTACAGAATTTCGGATCACTTTATTGACGGACGCAATATTTACAAGCTATGTTAACAATACTGAAAAAAACTTTGCTTTAAAAAATTAGAATAGTATACTGGAATACTCCTATATTGGAGCACTTCCAGTATTGTGACATGTCATAATGTCTTTGTTGCTGGTATCAGTGTTTCCCCAGTGTTGAATGTAGTGTCTTGACAACAAAAATTAAAGAAATTTCAAATGAACCAATTTATTATATGAATCTAGTAAAAAAAACTAATCAAAACTAAACCCTGTAATAGAACAACAAAACTAAACCCATAATGCAACAGCACGTTGTATGAATCTTCTTTATATGGTTCTTGAGCTAGGTTAAAACGATGCTAACCAGGTGAAACCAGTCTGAAACAACTGCCAAGTGTTACTGAAAACAGTATGTTCCAATCCTTAGCAAGGATATCCTTCTTTTCTGTATAAACGTCATTTTGTAGGAGCACTAACAGTAAACAGACTTATGTTTAAAGGCATAAAGGTTGCCAAATTCGTAAATGTTCTTGTTATAGACGTGTTGGTATATGTTATAGACGTGTTGGTATATGTTATAGACGTGTTGGTATATGTTGTAGACCTGTTGGTATATGTTGTAGACGTGTTGGTATATGTTGTAGACGTGTTGGTATATGTTGTAGACGTGTTGGTATATGTTATAGACGTATTGGTATATGTTATAGACGTGTTGGTATATGTTATAGACGTGTTGGTATATGTTGTAGACGTGTTGGTATATGTTGTAGACGTGTTGGTATATGTTATAGACGTGTTGGTATATGTTATAGACGTGTTGGTATATGTAAAGTATAATATAAATAAATCCGTTCTAAACTATTCCCTGTCCAAAAAATAAATAAATAATAAATAACAAAAATAAATAATCAAATAATGTGTTGAAAAGGCGTAATCATTTTTAGACTATCATTGATTTAAAAATAATATTTTTTCGAATGAATTTGTAACAGGAATAACAAATTAATTTAAAATATATCGAATTAACAACTGGTACATTAATGTATCAATAGAAACATCAATTGTTTTACACACAACCTGCGAATAAATTAAAACACAAATATTCCGTACACACAAATATACCATTGATGCCAAATTTGTGAAACTGATGACTTGTCTTGATGCAGCACTATTTTTGCAAAATATTGAATACATTTTACTTTCGTAGAAAATTATTTTCACAGTAAATGTTTATCCAATTTATTGATATCAGAATTCTTATGAAGTTTTTTATAAGTTTATGGTTGGACAATTGAGTTCTAATATGATGAATATATATATATTGAAGTAAATTTTTAGTTATGAACTTTTATTTACGACAAAAAGTTTTATAGAATTTTCAAACTGATTTAAATAGATTTTTAACTATGCTAATTAATGTACAAAGTTTTATATTGTTAGTGTCTCATAAGTCAGATTTTATGGCTGGATATTGATTGTTTTATGTGTAAATATTATATATTATGTAGATTTTTATGACAATCAATATGTGATACTCAAATAAATAAATTTATTATTTTAAAAATTGATTATTATATAGTGCGTAAACAAATTGCATGTACAATGAACACCAAATGTTTAAAAGTTAAAAGTACAAAAATGTACTAATGAACTGTACTCGCTGTGTACAAAATGTATATTAATTCTATGTTGAAATAAACAATACGCTAAAATATTTCCTGATTGAAAGGTCAAACGTCTCAAGAGTTAAAAGTAAAAAATATTCTCTTGATAATGAAAAGGTAAAACACCCTTGAGTTAAATGTAAAAGGCTAAAAAGTAAAACGTCTTCGAATTAAAAGGTTGAAATGTTTTCTGATTAAAATGTAAAAAGCTTCTGTACTAAAAGGGCTAGTTAATAGGCTAAGTTGAATATACCAAAGGGGTACCAGCGCCCGGGTGGCTCAATGAGTTAGGTAGTTGGATTTCCTAACAACTCATACAAGCCTATCACTAATACGGCGTGGGGTCGCGCCCGGCTTTGTAAATTACAAAAAAGGTGCACTCAACTCGCAGCCGCAAGTGATAAAGTTTACCAGTTGCTTGCTCATGGTCGGTGGTTCTCTCCGGGTATTCCGGCTTCTTCCACCACTAAAACTATTCGCCATGATATAGCTGAAATCTTGTTGAAAGTGGCGTTAAGCACAATAAAACAAATCAAATCAAATCAACCAAAGGAGTACCAGAATCCGTAAATCATAGAAGACAGCCAATATAATGGCCAAAAGGACAATCAATCATGTACAAAACAGGAAACTGAAAACTAAGGAACGAGCAGCACGAACCCCACTAAGATGCTCTATATTGATTTAAAACAATTCATCTTTGTCACAAAATGTAAAACGTCCAAGAGATAAAAGGCTAATATGTTCTCTTATTAAAATGTAAATAAACTTAGATAAACGTCAAAAATGTTTTCAGATTGAAAGTTAAAACGTCATAAAGCACGGCTGGTAATCGGCACAAGCAGAACAGTTGGTTCTGCAAAGAAATTCGTGAGGATAACTTCCGGTTTTGGTGGAGGAGAGTTCACGAAGACGCTTCGCAAGGTATGTACATGTCAAAAATTGAAATTTTCTTTTTTACTGCTCGAATATTGCAAAATCAGAGAATGCTATGCTGTGGCGAATGCTTTCACGATTAGAAACATGTATAGTTTATTGTTGTATATGAAGTGTAATTCTCGCAAAATCAATCGTCCCACGAAAAACATGACGAAAATTGTGACACTCTTACATTTCTAAGTTGTTCTTGACAAAGATGCAAGTTAAATTTTCAATATTTTTTCATCATGGGAGTCTAAATGTAATCGGGGATAAATTCCGATTCGTCAGAAGTAAATTGAAGTCTAGATTAATCTACAAACTGTCAATTTTCTCGTTTTCCTGCTTGAGGAGATCGGTTCTGATAGAGCACATTGCGAATGCATGAGGAGATTTGCTAGTTTTGTTAATTGTTTTCTGCAAAATTGATAAATTGACACTTTAAAACACAAAATTGATAAATACTCTAATCAAAATAAACTATTCTCTGTCCACTTTCAGGAGATGCCAGGATTCAAGGGAAAGAGGAAAAGGGGACTGACATTGACTCTTTACAAAAAACCATTTCGATATAGATTGCCTGCATCACCGCCAAGGAAACGAACAAAAATAAGTAGCAGTACACCAAATTTAAAATTCCCATTAATCAGGCACACCAAGTTTATTAAAAAAGTCTCTTTCAATTTCAAAATATTTATATCCTTTCAAACGGGTTTACACATCTATTCGGCGCAACCTTTTTACTAAAGATGACGGAAACTTCACCGCAGATCTACACAAGTTATAATATTACATGATTTCAGCACATACATATGTCTAACGTAAATACACATTCACTTAGTGCTAGTAGTCATGAATAAATTAAACACAAGATGTCAATTAAACTGGACATATCCTTAAAATCTGTAAAGCGCTTTACATCTTGTAACCACTACTAACAGAGATCTTTTTTATTTACAAGTGTGTACACATAATACACTACATAATAGAAAAACAATCCACAAATTAATATATAAATATTTTGAAATTGAAAGAGACTTTTTTAATAAACTTGGTGTGCCTGATTAATGGGAATTTTAAATTTGGTGTACTGCTACTTATTTTTGTTCGTTTCCTTGGCGGTGATGCAGGCAATCTATATCGAAATGGTTTTTTGTAAAGAGTCAATGTCAGTCCCCTTATCCTCTTTCCCTTGAATCTTGGCATCTCCTGAAAGTGGACAGAGAATAGTTTATTTTGATTAGAGTATTTATCAGTTTTGTGTTTTAAAGTGTCAATTTATCAATTTTGCAGAAAACAATTAACAAAACTAGCAAATCTCCTCATGCATTCGCAATGTGCTCTATCAGAACCGATCTCCTCAAGCAGGAAAACGAGAAAATTGACAGTTTGTAGATTAATCTAGACTTCAATTTACTTCTGACGAATCGGAATTTATCCCCGATTACATTTAGACTCCCATGATGAAAAAATATTGAAAATTTAACTTGCATCTTTGTCAAGAACAACTTAGAAATGTAAGAGTGTCACAATTTTCGTCATGTTTTTCGTGGGACGATTGATTTTGCGAGAGTTACACTTCATATACAAGAATAAACAATACATGTTTCTAATCGTGAAAGCATTCGCCACAGCATAGCATTCTCTGATTTTGCAATATTCGAGCAGTAAAAAAGAAAATTTCAATTTTTGACATGTACATACCTTGCGAAGCGTCTTCGTGAACTCTCCTCCACCAAAACCGGAAGTTATCCTCACGAATTTCTTTGCAGAACCAACTGTTCTGCTTGTGCCGATTACCAGCCGTGAAAGTTCAATGGCTAAATTGTTCTCTTGTTTAAAGTTAAAACGCTTTTATGATAAAAGTAAAACATCTCCGAGCTAAAAGACTAACAGGCTTAAAAAAGTTCGTTAATTTATATATACAAAAATGTTTTCTGCTTAAACGAGTTCAAAAGTTAAAGCTATTCTCTGGTCAAAGGGTAGAGCATATAAAAGGCTAAATTGTTTTCTGCTTAAAAGGCATTTATAAGGCCTTAGTGACAAGAGTTCTCTGAGTAAAAAGACTAAAATATTCTCTGATATCTGAATAAAACATAAAACGCCATTGTTATTAAAGGTAAAACGTTCCAGAGTTAATATGTTAACATGTTCTCTGATTAAATGGTAAACCATCTTTGGGATTGAAAGTAAAACGCCTTTGTGGTGACTAAAAATGATAATACGAGAGACGCATATCTCTGATTATACGTCTTAGAATTGGCTAAAATGTTCTCAGGTTAAATGGTGAGATGTCTTAGAGTAAGAAGGGTAAAATGTTCTTGTGATTAAAAGATAAAACGTCTCTTTAGCTTGTATAGTTCTATTTCCCATCCGCGCTATTCTGATATATGATTTCTTATCGTTTGCTCTATATGAAACAGGTACCAGGAGACTTATTTGTAAGCTAGACGAATAAATCTAAATTTTATTAGTATACGTTTACGTACAATAAATGTAATTATTGTGGAATAAATGTATACATGTGTAAACTGATGTACGACACCAACAATATATTATTTTTGTCATCGCAATTCATCTTGTTTATATTAAAATTGGATCCTTTCCTTATTTGGCGTGCTTGCTGTACAGTTTTTACTTTTGTTTTTCATATTGAAATTGAAATCTCTAGGATTTCGAAAATGCAATATGATTGTTCATGTTAATGTTCTTTCAAATCAATGTTCAAACATTTGGTGTATAACTTGATAAACAAGCTTGGCACTAAAATTCCATTCCAGCACGTAGATGTTTCCATAATACAGACTGAGGAGCTACGTGTCTCTTCGATGAACAGATCTTTCAGTAACTCAATATTGATTGATTGGTGTTTAAGCCAACTTTAGAATTATTTTAGCTATTACGTGGCGTCATCAGGAAGTAACTCATTAAGACCAGCTTCACATAGACTGTGATATTAAAAAGGCATGTCCAACAATGCATTTGATTATATGACTATGCATATTTCTTTTATCTGATTGGCTAAAGGCATGAATTGTTTTCTTGATAGAACTTTATGAATACTGTCTAAGCCTTCAATTTCCACAAAGATTAATTTTGATCGCTCTAGAGGAACATTTGGAACGTTATATTGACCTCACGTGACGCTAAAATCGGAAACCCCCTACTTTTAATTTTAGCGTCACGTGAGGTTAATATAACGTTCCAAAGGCTCCTCTGTTCTTTTTTGCTACTATTAAAATTTACAAAAAACACATGTAGTGTTTAATGCCAATTTATAAAACATGACCCAGAGGACATTAATAACAGTTTCATATAATAAAACAATTACTGACTTTCATTTCGATTAATGTAAGGATCTATCGTTCCAAGATATATGTAATTTACCTCGGCTTCGGCCTCGGTAAATATCATATATCTTGGAACGATAGATCCTGATATTAACCTCAACAAAAGTTAATAATTGTATATTATTAATCATTTCCGTACAAGCTACCATAATTTCCCGACGTAAAGTTAACTTCGGACTTGCTCGACAGACATTTTTATCTTTGTTATCAATGTTTTCTATTTGTAAAAGATAAACTATTAGTGATCACAAGTGTTTTGTCTTGTCCTTAAGGTGTCTGTTCCCATATCAGCTTACATTTCATACTATATTTGTTATGACTGGAACATATTTGTGTGGGTGATATATTTTTTTTTATTTACACTCCCAAAACATGATTTTTTTTCCGTTAATTTTAATAACAAAGTCCACCATACTTATTTATTTACTTCCCATAAAACTGACGAATCACATGGCTTTATTTTAGGGTTGGTAATTCATCATATGTTTATGAATGAGAGGGGACTGGAATCTAATGTGAAAATACTATCGGTAATTCACTTCCAAAGTGCGCACTGTCACTTTTTCTATTAGATACAGAGCAAAATACAATTCATTGGTATATATATACTATAGAAAAATGCTTTATGAAAGGGTTATTGAAAACCATCAGGACTGTCAGACTGAACAGGAATAAAAGAGTTTTACTTCATTTGATTTTTTTAACATATTGTGACAAAAAAGTTTAAACAGTGATGGTCAAAATTGCACCAATTTTAGCAAAACGAAACAATCATCTCTTATCTCAACTTATGGAACATAAAAAAATCATGAAATATCTAGGTCTTGGCTTGGGATAGGCAGACATATTTTGCGAGGTTCTGAACCCGGTAAATGCGATTACAACCCTCTCATCTTGCCTCTTGATAATTGAATCTCCAATGGCAATACATAATATAAAAACATGTACAGACCCCCTTCTACTCAAAAAGACAACATGCTATCATATCAAATGCAGGAGAACATAAGCATAGACTGTACATGTACAGTAGCAAGGTCAATGAATGCCCGTAAACTGACTACTAGCTAGGAAGGTAGAATATGTTGATTAAAGAACAAAAGCATGGACTGTACATGTACAGTAGCAAGGTCAATGAATGCCCGTAAACTGACTACTAGCTAGGAAGGTAGAATATGTTGATTAAAGAACAAAAGCATGGACTGTACATGTACAGTAGCAAGGTCAATGAATGCCCGTAAACTGACTACTAGCTAGGAAGGTAGAATATGTTGATTAAAGAACAAAAGCATGGACTGTACATGTACAGTAGCAAGGTCAATGAATGCCCGTAAACTGACTACTAGCTAGGAAGGTAGAATATGTTGATTAAAGAACAAAAGCATGGACTGTACATGTACAGTAGCAAGGTCAATGAATGCCCGTAAACTGACTACTAGCTAGGAAGGTAGAATATGTTGATTAAAGAACAAAAGCATGGACTGTACATGTACAGTAGCAAGGTCAATGAATGCCCGTAAACTGACTACTAGCTAGGAAGGTAGAATATGTTGATTAAAGAACAAAAGCATGGACTGTACATGTACAGTAGCAAGGTCAATGAATGCCCGTAAACTGACTACTAGCTAGGAAGGTAGAATATGTTGATTAAAGAACAAAAGCATGGACTGTACATGTACAGTAGCAAGGTCAATGAATGCCCGTAAACGGACTACTAGCTAGGAAGGTAGAATATGTTGATTAAAGAACAAAAGCCGATCCTTCAACAGATTTAATATCAATTAGTCATAAAGAAATTATTGGTCTTAATGTGAGACCAGAATAAATTGGTCATCATTTTGCTGGAATAAAATATTGAACATAAAATAGTTAAAGGGGCATTATCTGCCAAAATCGTAAATTTTTGTTACCCATTGAAACTATCAGATATGATTGATGCCTTAATAAAACGTGTTTCTGTAACTTATAAATGTTATGAAATGTACGCGCATCGGGGAAAAAAGGTGCAACTGCTCGTGTTTTGAGATCGATCAAGAAATGGACGCCATCTTATTAATTATCGGCATTGTTTATGGAGTTTGCCGAATCGTCATTAAATCAGTACAACAATGCACTCATTTCTTATTTTCTGTGAATCTGCTTTTAGTCGGCGTTAATTATGGACAAAGAACCATGCAAGTTTGCAGTTAATAAGCGACAAAATACAAATTATTCGTTTTTACCTGTCACTAGTAAGGTCAGTTGCATACGGAGAAAGCGACATCAAATTATTTGCTTGCAAGGAAATAATAAATCGATGGTAATTTTCGTTCTCAAAAGGCGAAAAGTGGTACGATAAGCTGTTTAATGTGAAATATTTACCTTTATTTCATCATTTTAAAGCTATTTACCAATTTCCAAAACATATAATATTTTTGGTCAAAATCGTAGCTAATGCCTCTTTAAATATGCAATTAAATTAGGGATGGCAACAAGTACCCGGTTAACCGGGTACTCGCTCGAACATCCGATTATTGAAAACCAAAATTGGTATTCGGTTACTCGGAAAACTTTTTTATGAAAATAATGATAAAATTTTCCGGACAATAAATAATTAATGTTAGATATAATAGAAATCGTACACATAAACCAGCGTTTGGTATATGTTTACATAACAATTATTGGTCAATTAAATGGTAATTGATCTCTGATCTGTTTATTCCCCCGGCAAAACACTAGCTTGTAGGTTTAACAATGTTAACCAAACAAAGTGATTAAACTGGTATGAACACAATTCAAATTTAAAGTATTGAACTATTAAAAGTCTGTTTGAATTGAATTTCGAGAGATAGGGCTGTGAAAATGCCACCTCCTACATTTAAAGTTTGGAAGTTTTTCAAACGATGTAATGACTGGAAAACTGTCGACTGCCAGTAACTGATTCTCTTGCGTGGTGAAAATATAATTCCGATAAATATTCAAGACTCTCGGTTCTTGCGCGTTGGTATTTAGCTGTACCGTCAACATCTGTTCCGTCGGAAAGAATCTTCTCGGCAGCAGGTTTGATTGTTACGAAGCTTCGTCTTGCATCGTTCAAATTATTTTCCTTAGCAAAAACTCTGTACCACAATGACCGAATAACAATCATGAATGTGACATGACATATATATATATATTTTATTTGGAAATCTACCCCTTTACAACGGGGGCAACCACTACCGGGGTAATAGTGGCTGCGTCCATTAGATACAAAGTTATATTTACAAATGACACATAGTATAGAAGCGAAAATATGTAGAATAAAATGTTCATAGTGTGAAATTAGTATTTCAATACAAGTATACTATTAAATTGGCAATACATAAAAAGTCATCCTATACATAAAACTACAAAAATCTACATAATGTATAAAACATGTCTTAAAGTAAAATACAGACAATAGTTGAATACAAACATACATGATGAATAAAACAAGTGATATCTATAAAAATACTAGAAAAAAGAAACAACGAGTTAAGTCATAAAACATTTGATTGTGCTAAAATTATATTTCTTTCATGGTATAACTTCTTTAAAAGATTTCTTCCAATTCCATCTAAATACATGCCTTCAATTTCATTTATATAAAAACCACAATCTCCAATCAACAATTTAATTTTTATATAATTAGGTAGGTCCACAAAATCGAGTTCCACAGTGTTAAACGAGATATCATTTAAAAGAGGCCTTCTTACTCTTTCTAATGCAGGACATAACAAGAGGAAATGACATAAATCTTCTACTACATTACAGTCACATAGAGAGCATTTGTTACTGTTTTTTAAACTCATTTTATTTAGCAAATTATTTAAGCACAGCGAATTGGTTCGACAAAGAAGTTTAAGTCTAGATCCCTCAAAATCTCTCATATCTTCGAGATAGGGTTGCTTCCCTTTGTGTCTATAGAATGTAATATATTCACGAAGAGAACTTTTACTCATGATTTCTTTTCTTAGTTTTGTGGAGGAGAACTGACCCATTAAAGCATTAAACCTTTCTTTGTTAAAGTCGTTTACATGATACAAATAGTCAAGTCCTACTGATTCAAATACGGTTTTCAAAGCAGGTAAGTAGTCCCAAGCATGAGCGGAAAAAGCGTGCATCTCATCAAAAACTATCTTGCAGAGTCTTTTATTTGGTAAGTTATTTATATAAGAAAAATATGAGGCTCTCTGTCTATTCAAAAAATCATTGATAGGTTCCCACCCAAGCTCGATAAGAAGAGCTGCTTTAGACATATTCACCTTTGTTTTCATTATGATCTTCGCCGCTCGAAATTGTATGCTACTTAACAAATCTTCGTTTACTTTAGAGGATGTAAGCCAAGCTCCACAACAATGTGAAATTGAAGGTCGGAGAACTGAATTCCATAACGCGTCTCCGAACTCAACACGATTAAAATTGCCGTGTTCAGCAGGTATGTAAATAATTTGTACTGTGTTGTAAATAATAAATTTATATTTTTAAATTTTCTATCATTCAGCTGAATCTTTACAATTATCAAGGACGTCTATAAGATTCTATATACATCCTTGCAATTATAGTTGAAATATAAAACTTTGAAATAATGAAAAGAAAGGAAGAAAACAGAAGTGTCATTGAACCCAGCTGTACCTTTTTTAAACCGAACAAAATAAATTGTCTACCGAGTAACCGGGTACTCGATCGGAAACCTGACCGAGTAACCGGTTATAAGGTTTTAATCGATTTGACATCCCTAAATTAAATATAAATGCAGTGATTTAATTATCGTTTGTTTGACCTACTATTATATACATGTTCTTGTGAATTGCTTTGCTATTTTTAATGCTTTTATTTTCAATTTTGATGCGTACAGTTGTTTTATTTGTATGAAATGTAAAAACAAATCAATTTATTTAAATAATAGTTTACAAATAGTAACAATATCTCTACTTGCCTTGCACTATAATACAAGAAAATGTTAAAATCTAATCATAACTGGTTTCAAGTAAATTCAATGTTTCTATAGTTTAAGATATAATAAAATACACTTTTTATTGTATGTACGCCTTTGTTGCTTATTAAATAAAAATACAAATAGAAAATAAGAAGAAAAAACTTAAAGAATAACATATCATCATTTGAGAGAATGATTAGGGTCTAGTCATTTTAAAGACAATGTGCTATAAGATTATCGATACAACTCTGATTGTGAAGTAGCGGATGTATTTGTGATGGAAGCTATGAACTCAACGTAAATCATTTTTTTATTGGTTAGCTGTTTTTTTTTCTTGTTTTTTGTTTGTTTATTGAACCTTGGTAGTGGTACATTTGTCGTGAATCGAAAGATGCCTGCAACCAGACAGTACCTCGGTACTTTGACTCAGTTTTGTTTAGTATGAAAGAAATTGACATATAACTTTGGATACAGTGAGTTATTTTGTATGTGCTTCAAAACTATTGAACTTTATACATGTATAATATTACTAAAGTATTTAGATTGTACAATGTTATTTAAATATTTTATTTGTATCTCGTTTACTTTCATATTGATTATTTTACTGTTTTTGTATTGATTGATTAATTGTTCATATTTTAACGTCCAATGAGTTGTATATCATTTAGATTCAAGATGAGAACAAGGTCAACAATATATAACTATATATACAGACATGACAGAGGCTTGGGATAACATCGACAACGACTTTTGACTGCCTTTGGAACAGTATGGAGAGTTGGACAAGGACGAAAAATTGGAAGCAATGTGCCTACTCTTGTACAAAAGTGGCTTTTAATGTGAGGGGATGGGCACGTAGTTCACTCACCAAACACAATACCCATCATGGTCCACGATCAGACTTTCCGTATGACTGACAACCTTCCCGCTTCCCCATCGCAAGGTCACCGCCTATCCGCCACCTGGGATGCACAGTGTAGCTTTGTAGGTCGAGCAATGGGAGTATATCAAGCAGTATAAAGTATAAGCGTCTAATAGTTTATTACATGTAGCACTGTAGCTATCGTTTGTACTAGACCTAGTAATCCAAGGATAAAAAGTGCATTTTATTTCATCCATTACAACTTTAAATCAAGTTTAAACCACACTGTCATATGTCAAACATGTCATACTTGGATAACAAATCGGAAGAGATGTCATATTATTTATTTTTACTTTACTAAAAAAAATCTGGCTAGGTAAGCGCATTATACAATAGAGAAATATTATAGAATTATTGATATTTAACTCCGGGTTATTTTTAGCCATATTTGGCTATGAACTACATTTGTAGTTACATTTATATAGTATATAAAAGTGCATTTAAATGTCTTGCCAATGTCCGGTCATAGGTTATGTATAGTTCACAGTAATAAGGCTCAACTGACCCCGCATTGTAGGTCTACGTGTTAAATATCATAATATAGATAGACTATTTAGAAATATGCGTTAGTAACTAGTGACCCAATTCACGCTTATTAATTATTTTTTTTTATTAATTTATGTCACAATATTCAAACTAATGTATGTGGTTATTTTAGCATTTAGCATATTGTGATGACAACTGCCATTACCCCCAACAAATGTAAAACATCGCCTGTTTCGTGACTTGCGACAGGTCGGTGGATTTCTCCTGGTACTCCGGTTTCCTCCACTAATAAAAAAAAATGCCACGATATAACTGAAAAATTGTTGAAAGTGGCGTTAAACATCATGTCCCTAAACTTAACCGTCTGTTTCTAGCTGCGGAACCATATGGCTCGCAAAAAGGAAGACATACGACCTAGGGTTCAGCATTTAAATGTGAAAATGTATGATATATTTCCAAAAAAAGAAAAGGAAAAAGGTTTAATTTAGTATCCCCTATTATTATCAAATTCAAAATCAAAATGTTATTGCCAGAATCTAACAGAATTGTAATACACAAATCAATAAAGATCAGTTCAACCAAGACATTATCAACAGAATAATAATGTACATACACATGTATAATATAATCCTTAGTTCTAATGACTTCCTAGCCACATTGGTGGTATAATGGTTAGCGTGCTCGCCTCGAAAGCGGTAGATCGTGGGTTCGAGCCCCTGTCCGGTCAAACATAAGACTATAACATTGGCACGCAATATTAAGGAAAAGGAGACAAAAATAAGATTGGTTGTCCCGGAATCAGGAAAATCTTGTCTGAGTAGAGCGACATGTCTATCCGCGGACTGTTATTCCAGTAAGCTAGCACTATAAAAATCCAACCAAGAGTGTTGGTCTAGAACAAAGAGGACAACATTATCATCTCATCCCAATGTAGCTTGTTCTCGCCATGATATACAGCTATAGCTAGAAAATTAATTGAGTAGAGTAATTTTGTCTTAGATCAGCATTATTAGCACAGAAAAGAAGAAAATATTTTCATCTTCAATTGTATTTCATCATGGAGTAAGGGTTGTGGCGTTAAAACGCCACCTCCAAAAATATTTCAGTTATATCGTGGCGCTCAGTTTCATTGGTGGAGGAAAATGTAGTACCCGGAGAAAATTCTACCGACCTGTCACGAGTCACTGACAAACTTCATCACATAATGATGAATCGAGTACACCTCGCCTGAGCTGGATTCGAACACAAAACGTTAGTGGTGATAGTCACTGATTGTAAGGTCGGTATAATCAAACTATCATACGATCATGGCCACAACGGCCCCTTTCTTACTTTTGTACCTTTTATTCATAATAAGATGATATTAAATAATTGTCATGTTTAAGTCAGTTTTCAAATTTATAATATAATACGGGGTAGGTATATTGATATAAAACTTTTTATGCTATAGTCCATTTGGCCAGCCTAAAACAGGACTAAAAAATTAATTAAAAATCAACAGTTCAACTTATTGATTTTTTTCTTCACACATTTACTTGTATATCATCTACCTACTCCGACAAATAATTTCAGAATTTTGACACTATTTTCCAAAAAGTTGCCCATTAGGTCTCTATGTTAAATATTTGTACCAAATGTGGATATGTGCAGAAGGAGTTAGTATGCTTGTTGTTACCAACTTCCAGTGTAAACAATAACAACAACACCTGTGGTTTTATTTACATTTCCCTGTCATGTGATTATCTAATTTGAATATGTCACCAGAACCCAAGCATGCATGAGATGTTCATTTCACTTTCAAGTGACAATAGGTTATTCTATAAACAAACCCAAAGATTTTCACCCAAAGTTTAACTTTTTACATTTTATTGGAAATTATTTTAGAAATTTAAAAGTAAAAAGTATAAATGCAAGACTTTGAATTTTAAATCTTTTTCTTTAAATTCTAAATAAAACCACTTTTGTTTTGGTGTTTTCTAAAGCCCAGTATTTGAACTCGAAGAACATGGTTATAAAGTAAGCCTATGTGTATTGACCAGATATACCATGTAAATAGCCCATGCTTTGCATGCTTTGTGTATACTTTTAGAAAATGAAAACAAGTTTTATGTATGTTATTTAAGCACAATAAAAAAAACAAGTAATTAATATATTTTTTTTTAATATAAAAGAAAAAATATAAAATAAAGGTAGAAAAAACCCCATTTTTTTTATCTTTTCATAAATTAATATTTACAAATTAAAAATTATCTGCCCTTATTTAGAACTCTACCAATACTTATATAGAAAGGATAGTCATGCCTCTCAAAACTTCAGATGAAAAACAGGATTTAATACTAAAAGTGTTTGATTATTTTGAAGCCGAATCAAAATTGTCACTTGGTGAAAGTGAAATGAACATCTCATGCATGCTTGGGTTCTGGTGACATATTCAAATTAGGTAATCACATGACAGTGAAATGTAAATAAAACCACAGGTGTTGTTGTTATTGTTTACACTGGAAGTTGGTAACAACAAGCATACTAACTCCCTCTGCACATATCCACATTTGGTACAAATATTTAACATAGAGACCTAATGGGCAACTTTTTGGAAAATAGTGTCAAAATTCTGAAATTATTTGTCGGAGTAGGTAGATGATATACAAGTAAATGTGTGAAGAAAAAAATCAATAAGTTGAACTGTTGATTTTTAATTAATATTTTAGTCCTGTTTTAGGCAGGCCAAATGGACTATCCAATCAGTGCATTTAAAGACTATTGAAAGTTAAGGTGTAGACCTATTGATAACTTTTGCAATAAACACGTCTACTAGACGTATAAAGTCTCCTGGTACCCTGTGTCTTATGTAGAGCGAAGCGTAATAGACACTGATCGAACAGGGAACGTGCCATAGACACCCAAGCGGGAATTCAAGCAAAATTTCAAATGTTTTTGTATTTTTTGTGTGTAACTTTACGAATTTTGTAAATATGCTACATTACAGTATTTATATAAACACAATATAGGTACAATATTGGGAAATATAAAATGTATTTGTGCTCGACTTCAAACAGAAAGACAAGCTAGTCAAAGGCTCGACTTCCTTCCTGTTTCTAAAGCTCGTTCATCTACATAAATAAATATTATATCTGCCGACAATATACGTATATTGTCTATATCTTGTATTATAAACGCTGTATATTATAGAATCTGTCGACTGGTCTTGGGAGTCGGCACCACAAAACCCTGCAGTCACTGATGATATGGACTGGCTAACTTTTTTTCATGAACAATGGAAATACATTACGCAATACGTCTATGGTGCCAATATATTGCAATGTAATATTACTTCTGAAGATTAAAAAGAGAAATATCTTCGTATGGTCAAATGGCAGCATGTTGATAAAACTTTCTGTGATCTTAATTTGTTTCGTGTGAAAAATAACCCTTACAGATCTATTGTTATATTGCTAAATCACTACTTTTGTATGAGTGTGATTCTATTTATAAATTGAATGGTAAATCGTACGACGTCCTTGTCCAATATAAAGACAAATAAATGGTCCAGAAAATATTACATAATATATAAAATTAAAGTGATAATTCAGTTTTTGATCCAGTATGTTTAAAAAGGGGTGGTTTTTGCTAATAATACATTTCTCTGACGTCACACTATTGTTCGAACAGTGGATTATTTTTAAGAATGTACAGTTTATTCTTTAACCTTTTACTGTTTTAGGCTTAACAGCGTGATATACATATGTTGGGACTATATATATCTTTTGGGTATCGAACCACTGCTATGCTTTTTAAAATCTACTTTGACTTTCAAAACTTCCATCCAACCACTCGGCTACGGTGACCACACTACTACACTCTATTATTAGTATATATGACTCTTGATAGTAAGCTTTGTTAAAAAAATATCAATAATTTGTTTAAAAAAGCAATATACAAGACACGATACAAATATTTCAGATCTGGCATAATTTATGTTCAGAACTGACGAGTATGTGAACTTTTAAAATGTATTTTCGCAATACAAAAACAACCAATGAACCGACCGTAAGTAATAACAAATCAAACAGACCACAGGTGAACATTTGGGACACTTGCAAGACCTTGAAATATATAAATATAAACGAGAATCGAAAGCATGAAAGCCGATAAAATTTTGTTGTTTAATGTTTGTTAATTGTGGCTTATTTAGCTTTCTGAACATTAAAAAGGTGAAAATATATAATGAAAACACTTGATTTAAACATATTTTATTGTCAAGTTTTACAACTTATATGCAGTTCTCTCCAGTATCATACAAACATAGGTCTGACAGAGAGCATGACGGGTAATAAGTGTACATTTGTATAATCATTTATTGGATTATTTTTAAGAATCTACAGTAAACTGTTGGAGTGTATTCTCCATTACATATTCTCTATTTTCACTCAGATTTACTACTGAAGTATCATCCAGATGCTATAGGCGATATCAGGTTAAACTTTTTCAGTCACATTTACATTAGATAATGTCTATATTCGGAAAGGCTATGATTTAGCAACCATTGTTCAGTCTTTGATGCAGATTATAGACAATCTGCCAGTACAACTAGTAGCTCCAACTAGCAATTAAATTACTTACATTTATATTTCATTATTATTATATTTCTATTATATGTTCAATACTTAATTCTAACAACAGGGCTCGTGTGGCTCAATGAGATAGGTTGTTGGATTACTTAACAACTCATACAAGCCTATCACCAATACGGCGTGGGTTCGCGCCCCACTTTGTAAGTTACAAAAAGGGTGCACTCGACTCGGAGCCGTAAGTGATAAAGTTTACCAGTTGCTTGCTCATGGTCGGTGGTTATCTCTGTGTACTCCGGCTTCTTCCACCACTAAAACTGGTCGCCATAATATAGCTGAAATATTGCTGAAAGTGGCGTTAAACACCAAAAATCGACAATTTGATGACATATTTATTATGGTCTGCCACGAAGACCATTCATTTCTTTAGATATTGATGACTAATTGATAATAAATCTGTTGGAAGAATTAGTATGATTTTTGTCCTAAAAGTAATGATTTTTAGCCAACAGATTCTACCTTCCTAGCTTGTAGTCAGTCAACTACGTACATTCATTGACACTGCTATTGTACTGTTCATGCTTATGTTGTCTTTCATTTTTTTGTGATAGTATGCGATCTTTTTGAATTTGCAGCTTTTTTACCTTTTGTTTATGTATTAATATTGGAGATCCAGTTATTAAGAGTGAAGGGATGGGAACCATTAACCGGTTTAACACCGCCACATTTTCGTGCCTCTCCAATCCAGTACATGGATTCCCAACGTCACGTGTCGTGTTCTTTTTTGTGTTCAGTGAGAAGATAAGATGTGATTGTTCGTTTTGTTGATATTGGTGAAATTGTTGAAGTTTTTACGATCGCCACAATGGCTTGGCTAACCGGAACACCTGTGTCTCAAATGACCACGGATATGTTCCACTTTCCGGTCCTTTGATCATTCATGATTTATCACTGGGTTTGTAACTAGAATAAACATACGGGTGCCACTAGTGGAGCAGGAACTGTCCACCCTTCAGGAGCACCCGAGTTCGATCTTTAGTTTTATGTATAATGTTTTGTATATCGTTGTTTGTCCTTTTGCCCATTGCATTGTCTGTCCTTCTTCGATTTAAGGATTTTTATTAACCCTTTGGTATCTTTAAACTTTTCTTAAAACTTTCGTTTCATAAAAGAAGTTCATGATTTTTCATGTAAAAATAATAATCTTATTTTTGCTTCGTGTGAAAAATAGTCCCAGCCGATCTATTGTTATAGTTGTCTCTATTTTTGCTAAATCACTACTTTGTATGAGTGTGATTCTATTTATAAATTGAATGGTAAATCGTACGACGTCCTTGTCCAATATAAAGATAAATAAATGGTCCAGAAAATATTACATAATATATAAGATTAAAGTGATAATTCAGGTGCTGATCCAGGATGTTTAAAAAGGGGTGGTCTTGGCTAATGTTACCTATTTTCTCTCAAATTTGCTACTGAAGTGTCATCTATGTCATACACGATATCATGTTAAACTTTTCAATCACACTTAGATTACATAATGCTATTATACTATTTCCCTTGATGAATAAAATCATAATAAAAGTTATTAATTTGATCAAAACACAATTTTACACGAATTGCTTTGTACAAGTGAGAAACAATACTTTGATAGGGAAAGAAGTGGGTTTCCCTTTTTTTTTTTAGCCGGACTTTCAGGACTCTCACCAAGGGTAAAGAGTTAATTGTACCAGCCTCTAATGTTGAAAAACGAGTCACTTCAATTTTGTTCAGTACATATGTGAACAAAAGTACCTACGATGTACCACAGAAATTAAAATATGTTATCTTTATTTAAAAGTACTCTGTAATCGATATATTACATGTACAGTCTGACAATACATGGGTTGGTTGCACATGTACTTTTGACCCAGCGAGTGACATCATTTATGTATATTGTCCAAACAAAACGGAAGCTCTGAGTCAACTTGATTGATAAGAGTATGTCTTAAGTGCAAATAGTTCACAATTGACATTTCTTTACTAATTACTGGGGTAGTAATGTTTAGTTTTTGTTTGTTTTCTTATGAGGAAGGTAATATGATTTTTTTAGTAAAACCGTTAGTTTTTATAACTTATATTAAGTTAAAATGCTGTAAAAAAATATATCTGTGAATTGTGTAGAAAAGCAGAGGCATGATCTGTGATTTAAATTGTCCCTTTCGATGATAGCAGATGGTTCCGACCATTTGGAAGTACAGTCTGAGGGTATTTACTGGACAAAGTTTGTATTGTTTGTAGCATAAAAAAACCCCACCATCTTTGGTTGAAATATGTTTTTATTTTAAATCCATCACAACCGGAACCAAATGTGTAAATATTTAAACTGTTGCATTGTGGGACTTAAACGACAACAACTGAATTGTATAAACTGTTTGATAAATAGATAATTCTTTGCAAATTTCGTGGTTTTTTTAATGGTTAATAAAAGTCTTTCACAGTGGACATTGTACATTGGATTGTATTGGGTAAATATTGTAACAGATATATGCAAGAAATTTACACCTAAATACACATTTGCGCGTCTTTTCGTGCTTCTGTGTTATTGATCTAAATTACAAGATGTTGTCAGCATCGAACATAACCAGATCCACATAATTGTTAATTTATACACGCTAACATATATGTTAGTTGTAGGTATCTGAAGTGTTACCGACTTATTTCGTTCTTGGAAAAAACACAAAGAGATCGTAGATATCAAAAGGGGTAATCTGAAGCCGTAAATCGATTAAATGATATTTCAGCTATATCATGGTGACTAGTTTTAGTGGTGGAAGAATCCTGGAGAGAACCACCCACTACGGGTAAGCAACTGGTAAACTTTATCACTTACAACTGCGAGTCGAGTGCACCTTTTTTTGTAATCTACAAAGTCGGGCGGAAACCCACGCCGTATTGGTGATAGGCTTATACGAGTTGTTAGGTAATCCAACTACCTAACTCATTGAGCCACCCGCCCCCTCCCGTAAATCGAAGGACAGTCAATACAATGATCAAAAGAAAAAGGACAAACACAAACAATGATCTATAAAATACTAAACAGAAACCTAACGATTAAGCAACACGATCTTCCAAGAAAAAAAAAGGAAAAAAAAGCCAGGGTGAACTCATGTGCTCTAGAATGGTAGACAGTTCTTGTTCCACTAACGGCTCCGTCGTGTTGAAATCTTGTAAGTTGGAAGAAATGGGGGAAACATATGACACTTAGGAAAAGAATCAAGATAAGAAAAGAGGGGAGAACAGTTTTCATTTGCTCGTCACATTTCTTCACAATTTATGACATGTTTCAATTGAAATTAAGTATGTTCTGCAGTCCGAACAAATTAAATACTGTTTTCGGGAATAACAAATCTGGATTGATACACCGTCCAATTCATAATAACTATCAAATGATGTTGATTTGACCGGAAACGCCATCATGACTTGGTTAACCGTTACGGAATGTTTGTGTCACAGATAACTCCAGATAAGTTCTGTTAAAATTGTCGTAGTCACGATTCCTTCTTCTGTCCTTATGACTAGTGGAACAGGAATGGTTTAACCGTTCGGAGCATCTTGGTTTATCCCCGGGTTTTAGTGAGGTTCGTGTTTTTCTTTAGTTTTATGTGTAGTGTTTTGTAGACCTATGTTTTGTCTATAGTCTTTGTTTTGTCTATTTGTTTTCCGTTGTACTTCCGGTTCTTCGAATTTCTGCTGTGATTACCATGTTAATATCCTCTTCCTCTTTTTTTTATGATTTTGAGATCGCTTGACTGTAATGGTACACATAGCTAATAGTTCTTTTGATTTAGATTTTTGCGATAAAAATATTTGGGAGTTTTATGAAAAGAAAGTTTACAAAGTGGTGATTAACAATTCTAACAATATCAGTTAAACAAACTACCACCTCTGACCTCAAATCATTGAACACACAACAACATGACATTATCAGATAATGTTGAATTAATTTAATACTGTTTCCATGGCATATTTTTATTCTAAACATAAGGTGAGTTTTTCAGAAGTATAAAATATATGTCTGCATATAAATAAAACGGCATTCGATTGTTTCGGGCGTGGATCCTTTAATATGACAAGCCTACTAGCTGTAACTCTAAGAATAGACAGATCCTATGCTGCCGCGGGTTCTATGATACAGCGTATTCACTTGCCATTTCAACCAACTTTCGCTGTCATTTAAAAAAAGGTAACTACCACGGTATCATAAGACCCCGATATACATTTTTTTCACCATAGAAAAGACCACTAAGAGCTGCCGTTTCACATCTAATGTGCCTGGAATATTTAGAAGATAAAGGTCCAAGTATAAGAAAATGTATGTTGTTTACATTTTGATCAAGACGCAAGCAAAAAGTAACAAAAGTGAAAACATGTATTAACTTTAATAAGCCCTCTTCTTATAAGCATACACTTGTAATTCAATCCCTTGGAAGCCAGGGCCAAGGTGATATAGATATTAACAGACAGAACAAGACAAGATCAAGCTCTATTGGAGATGCTAAAACAGAAGTACATATCTTGTAGACTAATTTATTATATGTATTTTATGATTAGTACAGAAGAGTAATGCAAGTCCATTGTGGGCCTCTGGTTTATATATGCCTTGTATAGCTTTTGACCTTTGTCTAGAATTAAGTTGACACGATTTCGTTGAACATGAATGAGACTTTCACACAATTTCAACAATAGTTTTGATATACTTGACCTAGGTTTAACACCATGCAATTGGCCTTCAACTGACGAGACCTTTTCGTTTAATAAGTACATTGTATAGATATATGCCTTGACACGATTTCGTTGAACATGAATGAGACTTTCACACAATTTCGACAATAATTTTGATATATTTAACCTAGGTTTTATCACCATGAAATTGGCCTTCAACTGACGAGACCTTTTAGTTTTATAAGTAAATTGTATAGATATAGACAGATAGATTATTTTATTTACTTGTACTGTAAAAAAAAATGTGTCCTTGATTATATTAATAGTGACTGTTCTTATTGATGGACACGACTTTGACCTTAGGTCATATGAAAATTACTGGACAGGGAATCCGTAATCAAATTGTTACTTTTTGATTTAAATTTTTTTTTAATCATATATATATATATATATATATACGTCTGAAAATTAAACCAAACAGTGTTAGAATTATATATATATATATTAATATTTGCAATATCAGTGTTTAATAATATTGTTTACAGTTAATTAGTGTATTTGAATATTAAGTTTGTTTACGATTACATGTTTGATGCAACACATTATTTTCATGCTTATTTTGTATTTAGTGCAACAATTTCAAAACTGTAGTAAGTGATCGAGTGGGTTATTGTTGCTTCACACCAAAGGAGTATGTTGTTCAGCTCTATCATTGCTAGAACAAGTTACATTTAGATGATATGACAATAACGTCCACTTTGCACTAGACTAACACCCTTAGTTAGATTTTAGTGGTTCTTGGTCACTGAAACAACAATCTGCGGGCAGAGATTTCGCTCCACTCGGACACATTAGATATTCATGAGTCCGAGTCAACTAGTCTTTGCTCTTTCTCCTTAATGCTGTGTGCTTAGCAGAGAAACAGCAAATACCAATGTCTTTGGTTTGACCCGACCGTGGGGCTCGATCCCGTGATCTACCACACTCAAGGTGAACACGCTAAACATTACACTACCGATGTGATTCCCCATAACTAAAAGTTGTTGTATATTTGTTTGTGAGCCAATGATACAATAATATTATATTAATTGTTTATTAATAGCCAGTTATTATTATGTCATTATCACGCTTGTTTAAATCACATTACCAGTGATTTTAAAATCTACTACATTTCAGGATGTATGTTGGCAACTAAACTAACCGTTAAAATATTGTTTGGTCAGACTAAAATACTGTCTACATAACCGGAGTAGAAGTATGTGTGTATGGGTAGTTTTGTGAAATTTGTATGACAGTATTGGGACCGAGAGACCAATGCAACAAAAGGGGAAGCAACCGTTGGTGGTGATACTGGCTTGACCAGGGCCAGTATTAGGAGTTAGGAGGTGCGGGGCCCAATTGTTCTCTGTAAAACCGGAAGTTTCTTGTTGTGTATACTTGAACAGTGGAGTGTAGATAACTCCCTCCAGAACGGAGTCGAACTGGAAGAAATTGGTCCAATTAGCTTAAGGCCATCCCTGGACCTGACACCTAATCCTACAATATATAATCAAATTACACAGACTTCGGAAAGCCAGACTTTAACTCAATTTCTTCATTTGCCATTTGCATCCCTTCTCCCATTATTGTATCAAGCTCCGAAGTAGCTCTTTCTGTAGTGTATCCGTTAATGTCTACATTTAAACATGGACATTGAGGCATTGGGGGTCAGTTAAATTGTATTCTTTAACTGATATATTGTGCAGCATCTCTCCCAACTTCAGAATAATCAACAGCAAAGAAAATTCGCTTTACCGACTACATGTGTTTGTTGGTTAGAAACACGTTGAGTCATTTATTAGACAATTATAACCTATACTATCAATATTGATAGCTCTGATCAATAGAGTCACTTATTGGTACGTTTGTACCTTTATAGAATTTAGACCACATGATATGTTTTGTCTCGTCTGCCATAGGTGACCTGTTTCTATTTGGTATATCGCCAGAATTGTTTTCTGTCCAACAAATAGGATACATGTTAAACGACTTTCCCTTTATAGTTGCTGTACATGAACACTTCCTTACTTTGGGAATGATATTTTATGCAAGTTAAGCTGAATACAGCGTGTTCAAATAGAGGAAGCTGGTAACAGTTATAATAATAACAATGTATCATATATTTAGCGTTTAGCCTAAAAGCTTCAA
This sequence comes from Bathymodiolus brooksi, assembly GCA_963680875.1. Taxonomy (NCBI): domain Eukaryota; kingdom Metazoa; phylum Mollusca; class Bivalvia; order Mytilida; family Modiolidae; genus Bathymodiolus; species Bathymodiolus brooksi. Next base: position 61,157,716 of record OY804581.1, on the reverse strand, counting down.
ATATTAATTTTATAGGATTTGATTTGACCCACCGTGGTTTCGAATCAGTGATGTACCACACTCGAGGAGAACACAAATACACAATTACATTGTGGGAAACGATATGAAATTTAATTGTACGAGCTTTAGAAACATGTATTTCGCAATGTCAAACAGTGCAAAAAAAAACAGCAAACCGATGTTGTTCTAAACGTTTTCACTCGATTGCAAAGATACCAAAGGGGTAATCATAAACATGCAAACGAACAACTATTGCCAAGCGAAAGAAGGACAAAGGGACAAACAATGATATACAAAACGTTGCACAGAAAACTAAAGATTGAACAACGCGAAACCCAGAAAAAACGGAAAAGAACTCAGGTGCTCTGGAAGGGTAAGCAATTGTTTCGGCTTCATCGATGTGGTTGCTACCAACAGACAGAAGGCTCGACTTGCAATGATGTATAAAATAACAAACGAAAAAGTAGCTATTACTAAACAAGACACACTCTAACCTCCTTGAGACAATTAAAGTATCTATTACTAAACAAGACACACTCTAACCTCCTTGAGACAATTAAAGTAGCTATTACTAAACAAGACACACTCTAACCTCCTTGAGACAATTAAAGTATCTATTACTAAACAAGACACACTCTAACCTCCTTGAGACAATTAAAGTAGCTATTACTAAACAAGACACACTCTAACCTCCTTGAGACAATTAAAGTAGCTATTACTAAACAAGACACACTCTAACCTCCCTGAGACAATTAAAGTAGCTATTACTAAACAAGACACACTCTAACCTCCTTGAGACAATTAAAGTAGCTATTACTAAACAAGACACACTCTAACCTCCTTGAGACAATTAAAGTATCTATTACTAAACAAGACACACTCTAACCTCCTTGAGACAATTAAAGTAGCTATTACTAAACAAGACACACTCTAACCTCCTTGAGACAATTAAAGTATCTATTACTAAACAAGACACACTCTAACCTCCTTGAGACAATTAAAGTAGCTATTACTAAACAAGACACACTCTAACCTCCTTGAGACAATTAAAGTAGCTATTACTAAACAAGACACACTCTAACCTCCCTGAGACAATTAAAGTAGCTATTACTAAACAAGACACACTCTAACCTCCTTGAGACAATTAAAGTAGCTATTACTAAACAAGACACACTCTAACCTCCTTGAGACAATAAAAACGCATACATTCCTCGTCTTTCATTATCCCTCCTTGTAACACTCAACAACTACAAAACTCCTTTTTTCTCTCGTATAATATCTGATTAGAACAGACTACCACGGACCAGAGCTGTACATCATTTGATCGAAGCATGGAGAAATACAATACACTGTTTTCTTTTTCATACTTATAAACCTTTTTCAACAATCATGTGCAACATCTGAAAATCTTCAACTTGTTGAAGGTCGTCAGTGTTTGGTAAAAGTAGAATATTTAGGTAAGTTATTTTCAGCATCTATATTCCGACATTGTACTGACCCGACGACAGTGCTTTGAGTATTCTGCCATTTTTCCGTGAATATCATTCCGATGCACGTGCGCATAGTAAAGAAATTTGAACTTTAGCAGTGACCTGATCCAATGAGCCACCGAATGTGTCAATCGATTGGCGTGACCATAAATTCGTGTGGCACCACACTTTTCATGTCTACATTCCATACCGATAGCCTGCACGGCAGATGGCTGAGAGTACGGATCCTCCACAGCAATTGACAGTTGCGTGCAGTACAGATGCCAGCATAGTGCAGTTCGCACTGCTTTCTATTGACTTAGATATGCCTTTCATGTCCCGTTAGTTATTCCCTTATTATAATCGGTGGATAATCACATTTTGTTGTTGTTGATATTGATATATTGTTACATGTATGTATTGTTACATGCATATATTGTTTAAAAATAAACACATGTCTTAGATTAAATACATAGGCATGCTATTAACGTGAACAAAACTGGTAGGAGCCGTTATGGTTGCGATCGTATGGTAGTTGGATTTACAATTACCTATGCAATCAGTGCTTATCACCACTAACGTTGTGAGTTCTAATCTCGACCAGGGCGAGGTATACAACATTATGTGATAACGTTTTTCAGTGACTTTCGGCAGGTCGGTGATTTTCTCCGGGTACTCCGGTTCCCCCCCACCAAAAAAACTGACCACCACGATATAACAGGAATATTGTTGAAAGTGGCGTTAAACACCATAACCTTAACCCTAACCCCCCCCCCCCCCCCCCCCCCCCCAAATGTTGGTCCGTGGTTTCGTTCGAGCTTTATTACGGTGACATATCAGAGAATGAGGAGAAATTAAAGATCTAACATTAATACAGCTATAAATCCAATTCATAGCCAAATTCTACATGAAAGAAAACACGTTAGAGAAATTCCCAGATTTGAGTTAGAGTGACCCGGTGTCTCGACCGAGTGAGGTAAGTCGTACTTCTATTTTTATGTCAATGCATTTTTGTTTTTTAAGTATAAGAGTGTGGTTCGACCATGATAAGATGTTCCAATCACCTGTCCACAGCATATCGGAAAGCGTGGTTTTTGGGTGGATGAACATGTATTTTTAAATATACAAGGTCGATCGTGTTGCTCAATCTGTAGGTTTTGAGTAATGTTATGTAGATCATCATTTGGTTCTTTTGATCCTTGTAGTGTCTGTCCTTCTATTTATGGCTTCTAATTACCCATTTGGTATATCCACACATTTCTTATAGAATTAGGCCACATCAAACTTACGATATATCACCAGAACAGGCGTTGTGTACGGCATATTTATGGATAACAATAGCGGTCATGGTCTACGTCTAAATATATTTAAATTTACTTAGGTTGTGTCGTTTATGTGTACTCGAAATCTGTTCCGTCTTATTTCACTTGCGTTCACTTAAGCATCGTGATGGTCTGCATTTTACTCATATATTTTGAAAATGCGTACTTGACCAAATCACTTCACTAAGAGGTGATGTTTGAGTCCATACAACTATTTGCTTAAATCAGCCACTTCTTATAGAGACAGCATATAACATGTAATCCTAGGAGAGTGAGTGGTCATGTATGTGTTGTGGGTATCGAGTATGATGCGTGTTCTATGACTTTCTGATTCGATTTTTGGAACTGTTCTTTCGGTGTGTATTTTTCCCTGTTTTATTCTTTTATTAAGCATTTTATTTATTATTTTGTTTTACTTTGAAAAACGGATTTAATTGTCGCAAGTCATCAAATATTTTATTTTGGCCATGTACTAGGCAGGTTATAGTGTTTCATTATATATAATGTATGTCTAATATATTTGATTGACTGACTGTTGTTTAAATCAAGCAATATGTATGTCAGCAATAGCTATAACAGGAATAAGTACAGTATACAACTAGTCAAGTAGGCACTGCGCCGGGACCGTTGTCGGATGTTCCTCAGAAACAAGTTAAAGGCTGCGTACTCCAGGGCTCCTCCTACAGAGCTTCCAAGCACGTCCCAATGTTAATACGATAAGACTGTTCATTGAGTATAGTTGGTGTCGTGTTTTATTTTAAATTTAGAAATCGAGTAATAGATGTAGGGTTAATCGCTACAAAAGGCTAAATTGTATATCCCTAACCAATTCTCCTTGCTTTTCCAGTGGCAATCAAATGTGAAGGGAGACAATGGGTTGGATTGGAAAATTACATCTCGCAACAGGACACACACGACCACTTCTAAAAACTCGTGCTCATTGTGAGATGATGTTGTAGACTTTTAAATATGCAAGTAACATATTCCCCCAACCACTGTATCCTATTTCAATATCCCACCCTTCTTACGGGTGGGGGAGGAGGTGGGAAAAGGGTAGATTTGATATCTTTGTGTTTCTAATGAGTTATTTACTCCAACTTGTGTTTATCAAATGTAATAAGAGAATGATATCTACAGACACATCAAATCGCTTTTTTATGGGTCCAACTAAAATAATGACTATATTGCAACAGCATTTAAAAATAGCGTATTACTTAAACAGGTTGCAGAATCCCCAGGACTGAATCATGTGGTAAGTAGCTAATCCTGGGTCTATTATACAAATATGACTCACACAATGATATCATAATCCAAATTAATTACAGGTATAGAATAAATACAGGTGTTTAATCACCTTGAACTCTGTACACATATAAGATTAACCTTGTCCCCACGTAACTTCATAGCTTACCTAGCCTTGAAGTCTATTTATTACCTTTACAGTAGATATTTATATAACAGTTCTTATTATAAGACAAGTTCAGAGGATTACGAACGCGAGCAAATGTAGATCGGATGAAATACACTGAATACAAAAAGCTTACATAGCAATTGTTGGTTGGTTTGTTTTTAATGTTTAACGCCACTTTCAACAATAGGAAAACGAGGTACCCGAAGAAAACCACCGACCTGCACAAGTCACTTACAAACTTTATCACATAATGTTGTATCGAGTACACATCGCCATAAACGGGGTTTGAACTCACAACTTTAGCGGTGATAGGCATTGATTGCAGGGGTAGTAGTAAATCCAACCACCATACGATCACGACCACGAAGACCCCTAAAAACCATTGGAATATATGTTGTAGAGAAGACATTCCAGCTATTGAATTCATTACAGGTATTAACGAGACCCGTAATTAGAGTGCAATTTACAAAATACAAATTCTGCATTCGAATACATCCTTTCGGATATCGTTTGTATTTAGATATGTCCAGTGTCCCATATGTTCAATCATGTCCTGTATGATTTGATTTGGTAGGTAGATTTTAAAAGGTCACGTACTCATCAGTTTTGAACATTTATGATGAGCAATTAATTGTACAGAATTGAAATACTTCTTTTATACTTTCCAATATTTGATAATTAAATTAGTTGTTTGTATTTTTAAAATAGAGCTTACGATTCACTTTCAAGAGCCATAAAATGGTGTGGTCATCGTGGCATGGTGGTAATATCTATATTTGCTGTATCTGTTTTGTATTATTTTCTATGGTGATACACTAACTTTTAACGACATCCCATATGTGCATGCTTGGTTACTTACTTGAATATCCTTTAACTGACAATGCTTCATATGATAATGACGTGGGATTCTATTCTGAGTAAACGTCCTTATATGTATCACTAGAATTCATGCAAAACAACACCACCTATAGGGAACTGGAAATATTAATGAAATTCTGTTCATAAAAATACAATATATATACTATAACTATACTGAATATGAGTCACTGGTGGTTCTCCCATTCTAATACTAATAAAATATTACACTTATACATGGTGTGGCAGTGCAAGTAAATATCTGGAAATTATGTAAGATCACCATGCAGGGTGAGATTTTATTATTAGATTTATTCATTTGTTATATTGTCCTTCTTTCTTTCTTTGTTGTAAAACCAATCAAACCAATCAATATGAAATCAAATGTATGTAATTCATTTAATTATTCTGCTCAATATATTGGGCGTCATGATTGACAATAAAAGATTTGTATTGCAACGATGATAACTTACTGTTATGTAGATGTCACGGATGCTCCATCAATACGATTGACTTTCCCGTCGTAAAAGTATATGTTGATGATTTATCGTCTGCTCGAATTTGGCAGCATAAATTGTGTGCGACATTGTCCGCAAACGCAAGTATAATTTACCGTCTTCCAATCCAAGTATACTACAGTATTTGTACTGTTAGACATATCAGAATCGAAATAATTCATGAAATCCAGAATGTGTTTTGAGAGATTAACATGGTTATTAGGAACCGCTCGGGATAAAATACTAATATCCGCCAACCCATGTAAAAACTCAAAGCACATTCTGGCTTCCATGATTTATTTCTTAAACATACAAGGTCACCTCAAGACATAATAGAGAAACAACAGTTAACGTTGGACCCATATTTAATTGCCATTCAATACCATTTTTGTTATCTGTACGCAGGTGACAACATTCTTTTCAACAAAAGAAAACATTTGGATGATAAGATGAGACGATTCTTTTAAAATCCTTGACTTAATATTTTAGTACTCGGAATATGGTCACTTTGTAAAAAATCTTAGCACAAACTAAAAGCTCGAGCATAATGTACGAATTGTGAAATATGAACTCCATACGCGGAACGGTATGCCTCATAGGAGTAAAGGAAAAGATCGACAAGGAGATGGGCACAGTTTGTTCCCATAGGCATGCCGATAATTTGTTAAAAGCTGTACCTTCCGAACTCGACATTTCTGTGTGTAACTTTATAGCATTAATGACTTCTGATTTTTGTGAAATTTCTTCTTTGTCAAAACTAGTATTTTGTAAGTAAGATTACTAAAATCTATTGTTAAATGTGTTAATGAAGGTATGTCTGAAAGTATACTCAGAGTGTAAAAAAACTGTAGTTAATATCGTCAACAATACCATCTTTCGTTTGGGGACCGTCGTGGTCGTGATCGTATGGTAGTTGGATTTACAACTACCTGTGCAATCAGTGCCTATCACCACTACAGTTGTTTGTGAGTTCAAACCCCGTTAATGGCGAGGTGTACTCGATACAACATTATGTGATTCATTTTGTCAGTGACTTGCGACAGGTCGGTGGTGTTCTCATGGTAATCCGGTTTCCTCCACCAATAAAACTGACCGCCACGAAATAACTGAAATATTGTTGGAAGTGGCGTTAAGCACCATAAGCCAAATCATTATTCGTTTGTTTGGTGATGCTTATTACAGTATAAAGTCTACTATATTACCATTACCGGCATTATTTATTACATTGTGTTCCGTTTATTAATAGATGAATATTGTTCATATATTATTCATTAACATGAATTTGAACTTCCCTTCCCCCCAAATGGTAGGTTGTTTATATTTATATTTCATTAAGATCATATAAAGTTTATTTACACCATATAATATTGTTGATGTGAAAGTGTGGAATGCAATGAGGGAATTGCTGTTTCAAATATGAATTTACATCGTAGATTAATTTATCCAAACATTCTCAGAGGCCACTATGTACATATATACCGGTGTCGTATAGTACACCTTCCACATAGCAAACCCCTCGAAATATTTGCTATATAGTAAACCTTCCACCCCCCCCCCCCCCCCCCCCCCCCCCCCCCCGGATACTTTACTATATAGTAAATATTCCCCCAGGGGAAAATTTACTATATAACAAACATTCCCCCATCCATAGCCGATCATCCTCCCGGATATTTTGCTATATAGTAAATGTTCCCCCTTAATCCGGATAATTACTATTGATTCGGAATTTAGCACCTTAATCGTGTCAATTTTAATTGTTATATACCATTAATTATATCCGGTTATGATTAAAAGGTAAAAAAAAAATGTACGGAGCCATTTTGCAGTATTTGAGTAGGTAGGAAGGTTTACTATGCGGAATAAATACTATATAGTAAACCTTCCCCCATAAAAAACATCTTTTAATTATTTTATCGCTATTTTGTTTATTTTCCCTTTGATGTTTAAAACCGATATATTTCATATCATGTGGGCGCATGAGATGATTCCAATTATCGCTGTCAAGGACGCACGTAGTATTATCTTGTTTTCTAATATGACGCTATAATGACGTCATATTACCAAATTCTTGATAATTAAGTGATTAACGATATAAAATATTAATTGTGTTTAAAAAAATGTCATTATATCAACAAAAATTATTTAATTATGAATACAAAATGGCGATAAAATAATTAAAGATGCTTTTTAAAACTCGAGGACGTTTCTCAGTCATCTCGTTTTAAAAAACATCGTTAATCACTTAATATCGTAAATCACTTATTATAAAGGATTTGGTAATGTGACGTCATTATAACGTCATATTAGAAAACAGTGATAATACTATGTGCGTCCTTGACAATGCTTAGCGATAATTTTCCATCTCACTCTACTAGCGTGAGATGGAAAATTCTCAGATAGCAAGATGAAAGGAAAATACCGCAAAATAGGGATAAAGTCTAATAAAAATGTGAGTCGAGAACGATTTTTGAAAACACTTTTGTAAAAAAATAAATTTCAAATTGGGTATATTTTTTAAGGTAAGTGGATTGTATGTGGCATAACAATATCAATGTTATAAATGACTTTTGATGTGATACATGTGTATTTTTTCAATTTTAGTATAAGGAACAACGACCTGATGATATGTGCAAGCCTGACTCAGCGTTTTATTTGGGAATAAATCATTCTGCCAATGCTACCCTCTGGTTCAAAAATATTGCAATGGGAGAAGGAAAGATAAGAACACCGATGAAAACAGCTGCAAACAAGGCAAACATCAAAGGGAAAAAACTAACGAATCACGCTGGAAGAAGAACCGCAATAAATAGATTACTGGAAGAAAATGTTCCGCTCACAGCGGTTCAACAACATTCCGGACACAAAAGCATACAGTCATTGTACAATTATTCTAAAAACAGTTTAAAAAGACAACATGAAATGTCCAACATTTTGGCAGGGGGCAAGAACACTTCTGGATTAAACACCAATATCAACATAAGTAGTGAACCTTCCAGTATGGATGATAACACGACACACATGACATCCACTGTATCTACAAGACCACCAACTTCAAGTAACAATAACATATCTGACAAGGAAAATATACAACCATCTGGATACAAACACTCGGAATTTAATAATTTCTTCCCACACGGAACCATTATAAATGGCGGAAATTTCAACTTTAATTATGGACTTCCCACAATGCAACACAAGGAAACAGAAAAAAGGCGTAAAGTTCATAGGATAATTTACTCAGATTAAGAAAGTGACTAAGGAGTGAAGTTGTCAATAGAAAAACTTGACAACGTTTAATGATAAGCGATAATTTGAATCTTCTCAGCACTTACATGATATTATACATATTGGTTTTAAACATCAAAGGGAAAGTAAACAAAATAGCGATAATTTGAATTTTCTCATGGCTTAAGCGATATGAAATAAAATAGTTATGATTCTCCAAGGGATACATGGGTATTTAGAAAAAACATATCTTATTTTAAGTGATAGGTACCCCCTTCATAAACAAGGCTCAGACAGAGACAAACACATTGTTATTAATGTCAAAATGTCAATGGGACCTAATTGACATTTAATAACTTAAATTACAAATTATCATTCGTATCATCGCTGTTATTACAGACATTCCTTATAAATATGGAATTGAAATATAAACTTTCCTATATCTGTGCAATTTAATCAATTATGAAAGTGGGTCAACACAATGGACAAAAGTATTCACACGATTCCAATTTTCCCTATGTATTTCATATAAAACTACAATTTTTCAGAAGCTTATCCTGAAGTCAATTCACAGTCACACCCGATTTCGATACTTTTTATACAATAAAAACAGAATTATATATGTAGATAAGTTTTACTGTATAATTTCAAAATAATGTTCTATGATAAACATTTTGAGAATATACAAGCTAAGCACACAACTGAATTAATTTCTTTCGAAATACAATGCTGTGATAGTACCTTTGTAGACAAATTATTTAAGTCTGTGTTTAAATCGACATGGCGATTTGAACATGCTTCAAAAAGTTATTTCAAAATTACTACTATAAACTACATATCTTTCTGCTTTCCTTGATAAAATAATGATTAAAATCGAACGCGAATTGATTTCTAGATAATATTTTGAAAAACTAGTTTTATATGAAATATAGACTATAGGGTAAATTTGAAGCGTGCGAATACTTTTGTCCATTGACTGTAGACGTAGTTTGAAACGGAAATATGAGTATCGGGAGTCTTTGACAGTTGACAGATATATACAAATATGCTTATTCTGCGTATTATAAAAATGAATATTGAAATATACAGCGGTATTGTCTGCAAATGTCGGCTATGTCATGTAAAAATTGTACTCACCTTTTCTTCTTCTGTATTCTGTATTCTTCGTGTCATAGACACTGGATTGTCTCTCTTGTAATTTTTGGTATCGTCTACGCGCATGTACAATTTACACTCGGTAACTTCAACACACTTGTACTTTTGATAGGTGGACGGACACTGATATATAAAATAAAATAAAACTAAAATAAATAAAATAATTACGGTAGAAATAATAAATAAATTATAAATCGAAGCGTTCGGTTTCCTGTATATAATCTGCTAGAAGTCGAATCCGTTACGTGAGTTAGAGTCCTTGTCAGCCTGGGTTAGAACAATTAGGTCTCTAGTACAAGGTCGGATTCACAAGCTCAAACATTGTGTTAATAGTCGACCTAAGTCTGTATTTAAAGACCAAGAAGCTGTTAAGTGTCTTTCCTCTCTTCATGACAAATATGTTATCGTTCCTGCGGACAAGGCTTCCAACAATATCGTGTTTGTATGTAAATCATATTACTACGAATGCCTAATCAAGGAATTAGGCATAAATAGCAACACCTCTAGTAATACCACATACAAACCAACTTCGTTCGACAAAGATGAAATCCTAGCTAACCACAGATCATTCATGACCTCTTTAAACATTCCCTCTGGTAAAGAGTCTGAGGATTTACCCTATTTATATTGGATACCTAAACTCCATAAAACACCATACAAAGAAAGGTACATAGCGGGATCATCAACTTGTTCGACGAAAGAATTGTCTATTCACCTGACAAAGATTCTGTCTGCAGTAAAAGAGGGACAACAGAAATATTGTGAAACTGTTTACTCGCGTAGTGGCATAAATCACATGTGGATTTTGAAAAACTCTAAAGATCTTTTGGATAACCTGAAATCAAGATCTTTCTCTCAGGTATCCTCCATCAAAACTTTTGATTTTTCAACTCTATATACCACCCTACGCATGACAAATTAAAAACCCGCTTAAAAGAAACAATTCATTAAGCTTTTAGTCATAGAAACTACGGCTCAAAATGTGTTGTGTTAGGCTACAATTCCACATATTTTTCAAACAAAATTCATAAAGGTAAAACATGCTACTCCGAGGAACAAGTGATCAGTATGCTGGAGTTCCTCATCGATAACATATTTGTCTCCTTTGGAGGGACACTGTTTCAGCAGGTCGTCGGCATACCAATGGGTACGAATTGTGCCCCTCTTCTAGCCGATTTATTTTTATACTCATATGAGTCGGAGTTTCTTCAAAAGCTTGTAAAAGATAAGAAGATTCATGAGGCTAGAGCCTTTAATTTCACATACAGGTATATTGATGACGTTTTATCTATCAATAATTCTAGATTTGCAGAATTTCTTCCATTGATATATCCTCCAGAGCTGGAAGTTAAAGAGACCACCGATACAGCTTCGTCCGCATCATTTTTGGACTTATACCTCGAATTTGACGACAGTGGTCAACTCAGTACTAAAATTTATGATAAGCAATATACCAGCTTCTCCTGCATATGGTGTTTACATCTCGCAATTGATTCGCTATGCAAGGGCCAGTAGCAATTATTCTGATTTCCTGAAACGTCATCTTCATCTGAGAAACAGGCTACTGGACCAGGGCTATAAAAAGATTCGCCTTATTCGATCTCTTAAAAAGTTTATATTCCGATACCAATATCTTGTCGAAATATATTCCGTCTCTGCAGAAAAAATTATAAGCGATGCATTTTCATATAGTGAAAATGTATAAAGATAAACAAGTCAAAAATGTTTTTGTCAATGTGTGACGTAAACATTTTTTTGACATTTACGTCACCGAATATGGTACTGCTTTGACAACTATTTTACCTATTTTGTTCCTGTATTTAAATACTGTTACAGTGACAGCCGGAACCTTTGAACCGTAATGAGAGCGGGAGGTTTGGCGCCTTAAAATCTGATTCAACCCACCATTTCTTTAGAAATGCCTGTACCAAGTCAGGGTCATTACGGTTTTCACAGTTTTCCGGTTGTTGACTGATTTTGTCTGTTTATATAATTATGAGTTTTGACTTTCCCTTTGTAAGATTGTTCGGAGTTCGGTAATTTTGTTATTACCCTTATTAGTGAAACTTCTTCATCGGCTCCTACTGTAAGGAGCACCTCCAGACTGAGGTGCATTGAGCCAGACAATAAAAACATGTCATGAATCAGTTTTTCTCTTGCTTCTTCATATTTGTCACAATGAAGAATATAATGTTCTACGGTCTCCCTTTCACCACATTGACAGTTTGCACTTTCTGTGATGTTTAATTTGTGGCAGTAATCATTAAGTTTGGCATATCCTGATCTGAGGTTGTAAATTATTGTTGAAATTTTTTTGTTTGGAAAATCATTGTTTTTACTTGAGGATGGAAATTGTGGTAGAATCTTCCTCTATTACTGAAATTCCATCTGTTTTGCCATTTTTCTGTAATGTGGTCCCTTGCTGCTTTTTTCACATCTTGTTTAGTTATAGTATTGTGAGAGTCTAATTGGTTTTGTTCTGCTTCCTTTGCAGCTTCTTTAGCTAATCTGTCAGCTATTTCATTTCCATTAACATTCGCATGTCCTGGTGTCCAACGAATTTTTATTTCGATTCCATTTTTTTGTATTCTTTTCATTTTATCCAAAATTTCGAGTGTAATTCTTTTGTGGTTTTCAATTTTCCAATGTAGGGTAAGTATTCCAATTGCTGTTTGACTGTCCGAAAATATTGTAAGTTGTTCTATTTTTCTTCTTATTTCTGGTTGATCTATATATTCTAATACTATTTTGATTGCTATTAACTCTCCTAATAATATAGATCCTCTTCTACAAACCGGTTGTTTTAGTTCTGTTGTTTCTTCCTCAACAAATACCATTGCCCCTGCTCCACATGGTCCAGGATTATTAAGGCATGAACCATCGGTGAATGCTATTGCTGTATTATCGGTTGTTTCAGTGATCTTTTGAAGTATCAAATCTCTACCTTTGATTTCCTGTTCCTGTGTTCTAGTTTTTGATGATCCCAAATTTTTCCAATATTCTGGTGGTGATTTGCTTGCTTGTAAGCCATGGAATTGAAATTTTTCTTCTATATTTTTAACATCTATTTTCGTTTCTTTTTTCATTTCTTCCCCTTGTAAACACATCAATCCTAATGGTGATATATGCCTATCAGTATTTTCTTTTCTTCTCCATTTGTCTAGTTGGTTCTTAATAGGAATTTTTGCAGAATATGAGTAAATTTTTCCAATGTCTCTGATGGCGATTTCCTCTCTCCTAAAGTCTAAAGGTATTACCCCAGACATTACTTCCATTGCCTCTAGACTGGCAGTCGATGGTAAGCCTAGGATTATTGACAATCCTTTCCTCTGTACTGTGTTTAACTTATCTAGATTGTCTTTATTTCCGATTTGCCAAACACAGCTAGCATACTGTAAAACTGAACCAATTAAACTGTTGTAAATTTGCAATGCAAATTTTGTTTTTATTTGGCCTAGTCCTTTGATTTCTCTCAGCATTCCTAATGAATTTCCTGCTTTCTTCTCAATATTCAGAATGTGTTGTCCAAAGTTAAGCTTTTCATCTAGTGTTACTCCCAATAATTTTGGATTTCTATTGTATTTTAGAATTTTGCTGTTTAATTTTAGGATTGTATGTCCAGGATGTTGTTTTAATCTAGAGAATATGCTATATTCTGTTTTATCTGCATTGATGTTTATTCTCCATTTTCTACTCCATTCCATAATTTCATTGATGTCCTTTTGTATACAATCAGAAACTTCTACTAAATTATTCCCTGATTTCTACATTGTACTGTCATCTGCAAACTTGCATCTTTGTGAAACAATTTTTTCAAACAAATCTTTGACATATATATTAAATAATATTGGAGAAATCACTGCACCTTGAGGTAATCCAATGTTGGTTTTAAACCATTCTCCCTCTGTATTGTTGACTAAGCATTTTGCTAGTCTTTCATCTAAGAAGTTTTGTATCCACTTCCACATTTCCCCTTGTATTCCTGATTTAAACAACTTTACTAATAACCCTTCTCTCCAGACACTGCCATAAGCCTTTTCGAAATCTATTAATACTGCTAGTGTAAATTTCTCTTCATTAAAACCATCCACTATAGATTGTGTTAAATTTAAAAGAGCATTTGTTGTTGATCTATAATGTCGAAATCCTTCCTGTTCCTCATCTAATATGTCATTTGTTTCTACAAATCCTTCTAGACGACTTGTAATTATTCGTTCCATTAGTTTGCCAATGATACTGGTTAAACTTATAGGTCGATATGATGATGGGTTATTGTAATTAGGTTTTCCTGGTTTTTTTTAGAAATTTTACATTTGCCTTTTTCCATTGTTTGGGTAAGTATCCTTCATTCCAACTTTTGATAAAAATTTGTAGTAGAAAATCCAAAACTGTTATATCTGCATTGATAAGTAATTTAGAAAATATGTTGTCTGGTCCTGGTGCTGAGTCAATTTTCAATCTGGATACTGCTCCCTCTAATTCATCCATGCTAATTTCTTTGTTGTAATAATCTTCTTCTCCTTCATCATCACTTAGTGTCATTGTTATATATTCACCCATCACTTCATCATAAAAATTTTCATCAAATTGATTAATATTTAAGTGTTTTCCTTTAAAGAATGTTTCTTCTAATTCAATTGCTTTGCTGTTTTCTTCGAATATAACTGTATTATCTGGTTGAATAAATGGTAGTATTGTGTTATTGCTTTTCTTGTTAGTGAACTTTCTAAATTCCATCCATTTATCTTTTATATTTCTTGCATTGTTGATATTTGCACAAATATTTTCTGACCATTTCTCTAGTGCAGCTTCTTTTGCCTCTATATATTCCTCTTCAGCTTTGATTAGAGATGATAGATTGGTTGGTGAACTCTTGAGTTTAAAAGTTCTTTGAGATTTATTTAGGTCATGTTTTTTTCTTTCCAACTTCTGGATTCGACCAACATGGTCTGTTGAATTTCTTGCTTGAATTTGAAATTTTTGGGACAGCTATTTCCATACAGTTTAGGAAATTATCTTCAAATTGTTGGTACAAATGTTCTAAATTTTGATCATCATTTAATTGTACATTTGAAAATTGATCTTTAGTTGTTTGTTTCCATAATCCTAAATCACATTTGTGAATGTTCCATTTTGGGTCTTCATCTTCTCTTTTAGAGTCAGTAATACAAGAATGTAATTTCACATAAATTCCTATATGGTCTGATTTAAAATTTTCATGTCTTAACGTGGTACATTCCAAAGACTTTTTGTATGTGGTGTGGGTAGTTAAAGCCAAATCTATTATACTGTTACTATTTCGTCTGGTAGCCTGTCCATCATTCAAACAAATGAACTGATTTTGAGTCATACAATCCTCTAATAATCTTCCATGACTGTTTTCATTCCCGTTATTCTACTGGTAACTTTTGGCATTTAGATCTCCTACTAAAATGGTATTTTCTGACATCTTTCTATTTATATGATTACATAATTCTTCCATTAGTTTTGGTTTCTCTGGTGGAACATAAGGACACCAAATGTTAAGAATTTGTTGATCTTTGAAACTAATTTTTACACAAGTCATCTCAATAGTTTGCATCTGTTCATTAAAAATTTGTTGAGAGACATAGTTTATGCTTGGTTTCAAGCACATTGCAGCTCCACCTCTGGTTTGATTTGGGGGGGGGGGGGGGGGGGGGTGAATATATTTTCCAATCTTTGTAAAATAAACGATTTTTATCCTTTTCAAAAGTTTCATTCAGACATAAGACGTCAATATTATATTTTTCAATTGTGTCTGAAAGTCCATATACAGTCTTAAATGATTGACAATAAATGAAAAGAATTCTCATTTTGACTATCTGAACTGGATGTTTGTAAGATTCTGTTGATTTGTCTTTGGTTTTTGAGTTTCTTGAATACAGGACAGATTGACGAAGAAACTTTATGTTGTCCTTCACAGTTTGAACATTTACTTGTTTTTGTGCAATTACTATCCGCACAATCTTCACTTCCACAGTTGTAACACCTTCTTTGTGACTTGCAAAAGCTTGCCCTATGGCCAAAACGATTACAATTAAAGCACCGTACAATTTTACTATTTCTTTTCCTTTCAAGGACAATTTCTTTTTTTCCCTCTGCTAAGATTATAATTTCTGTTTTAATTGCTTTATCTAGATCTGCAGGACATTCAAATTCTAATTTTACAACCGGCATAGGTTTCTTGGTATCCCAGTACCTAAGTCTTCTTCTGTCTGCCATGGCGTCATTTTCAAATGAATAACATTACGTCACGCGACAAATTTATAAAATGGCGGATCACCGCTGGAATGCGGAAAACTCCACTTTGAGAAAGTAGTTCACAATGAAAAATATTAATTGTGTTTAAAAAAATGTCAGTATCTCAACAAAATTATTTAATTATGATTACAAAATAGCGATAAAATAATTAAAGATGTTTTTTAAAACTCGATGACGTTTCTCAGTCATCTCTCATCGAAAGTTTGCCCTTCGATGAGAGATGACTGTCATCTCGTTTTAAAAAACATCGTTAATCACTTAATATTGAAAAATGATAAAACAATTATAACCTACCATTTCGGTCAATACTATTGTCTTCTTCAAAAAGAATGAAGATTACCTAAAATTGAAATTGACTGGTTTGGTTAATAAAAGTATTAAGAAATGGGTGTTTTCATAATGGACCGGTTATATGTCCAAGGTTAGTCATAATGGCTCAAGGAAGGCTGTATTGGCCCGAGGCAATTTTTGAAGTTATTAAACACACATTTTAAATCTGTTGAAAAGATTACTGATGGCCGGTTTGTGCCCTATATCACTGGTTGTGTTGTGAACTTTAATATAAACATGAAATAGTTTAACATTTGTTAAAAAAAAATTCAAAAGTTATTAAGCACACATTTTGCTTAAATACATGTATTTATTTAAATGCCCAATCCTTGGTCTGTTGTTCGGTATAATAAAACAGTTATTGCCTTCAATGGATTGTAAACATCAGATTTGTATACCCTCAAGGGGTTGTTTCCTTCGGGCTAAAGCCCTCGGGAAAACAACCCCCATCAGGTTAACAATTTTGGATGCTTACATCCATTGAAGGCAATAATTGTTTATTATTTATTTAGCCAGTGTTCTAAATAATATTCGGTGTAATTAAACAGATATATCATGCTTGAGATATTTGCGAAAAATACCCCTCCCAAACATGATAATATCTGTATAAAAGTTGTAAACAAGTGTCCTCGCCCTCGGGGTGGAAATGTGTATATCGTTAGTAGTTAATTCCGGATCTTACCATCCTATTATTATACTATTGATCAACACTAAAGTCAATATACAAAAAACAAATGTATCACAATATTTAAATGTTACACATGTAATGTTAAAATCTGTTTGGAAAAGAGAGGTGATTTAATCTACAATATTGTAAACACTCGGGGTGGGAATGTGGATGTCGTTAGTACTTAATTCCTGATCGAATCATCATACGATGATATTATTGATTGTCAACACTAAAGTCAATATACAAAAAAAAAATGTATCACAATATTTAAATCTAGCTCTATTTTTAACACACCCCCCTAAGTTTGCACATCGCACCTATGTTTTATCTAAAATCAATTTGTTACACAATAATATTGGAAAAAATCTCTCTCACACTTCCAGATCTGAGATCTGGTTCAGGACTTATATATAAAAGATGAAAAACAAATCTTAAACCACCTACATGAAGATGTAGCAGGTCTCAAGTCCTGAACCAGATCTCGGATCTGGAAGTGTGAGAGAGATTTTTTCCAATATTATTGTGTAACAAATTGATCTTAGATAAAACTTAGGTGCGATGTGCGAACTTATGGGGTGTGTGCTATAAATAGATCTATGTGCGATGTGCCATGTGCAAGTTTATAGGGCCTCAATCGCTTCGACTATACTACTACCTATGCCGAATCTGGTGGCTTCAAGTTGCAACTGATACAGTTTATTAGAATTTCATATACTATTTTAGTATCACAATTATTCAAGATTGGTCTGAAATAAAGTAAATATAGTTTCTCTAGATTTTTCTGAAAGAGTTTGCATATAAGCTTTCGAAGAACATTCATGTATTTCTAAATACAAATATATATGTATATTTCATTTAGCATCACAGATAAACGTAACTCCCAAATGTTTGTGAGAATTTGTAATTGGAATAGTTCTTCCATTAAATGTTAAATTGAATTATGGAATTTCAGTGTTTGAAAATAGCATTATTTCTGGGTTTTTTTAGGGTTAAAAACATCAACCATTTCTTTGACTATTTGTCCAGCTTTTTCAAGTCGTGATCGGCCAAGAGAGATTATATTCTCAGCCATATCTTTAATATACATGTCTACAATGAACAATAAAGGGCCAAGTACTGATCCTTGAGGTACTCCAGCTGAAACATTGTAAGGTGTAGAAGGCACATCGTGTATTACTACTCTCTGTTGTCGATCTTGCAGATATCTAGAAACCCAATATAATAACTTACTATCTACCCCGTATGATTTAATTTTGCGTAAGAAGAGTTTGTAGATACCAAAGGGGCAATCAGAATCGATATATTGAAGAAGAACAGACAACACAATGGGCAAAAAAAAAGTACAAAAGGACAAACAATGATCTACAAAACATACACATAAAACTAAAGATCGAGTAACACGAACCTCACTTAAACTGGGGGAACTCAGGTGCTCCGGAAGGGTAAGCAGTTCTTCCTCCACTAGTGGCACCCGTCGTGTTAATC
Source organism: Bathymodiolus brooksi (assembly GCA_963680875.1). NCBI lineage: Eukaryota > Metazoa > Mollusca > Bivalvia > Mytilida > Modiolidae > Bathymodiolus > Bathymodiolus brooksi. The sequence continues at coordinate 61,139,015 of OY804581.1, read as the reverse complement.
TAGTTACAAACCCAGTGATAAGTCATGAATGAGGAAAGGACCGGGAAGTGTTTACGAGAAGTGAAACATACCTGTGTAACAACCGTTTGCCAAACTTTATCAAATCTTTAGAAAAATCACAGAATACAAAACAGCTAATTTAGTTTTACTAGTGAATTTAAAATGCAGTTATATATTTCTAATAATTTAAGTATTGTTGAATATTTTGGTAGAAAACCAGATCGATATTCATAAATTAACAGATTAATAGATGGTTAATAACATGATTATAGATAACACGTTCCACAGCTTATCAGAGATATTATATAAAATTTACTACATATGAAACTGTATTGATTTAGAAATTTAGTACAGTATTTTCCTTCATGAGACACTCTATACATGAAATATGACGTGACACATATTTTGACGTCATTGAAGAATGACGTCAAAGATACGGACATCTAGAGATACGAAAAATGAAAATAAAAGAGGCAAATTTATTTAATACAGTTGGATGTTGTATTTAAAAAAAAATAGGTTAAATCCGTAATATATCTGTTATTCAGCTATCAAACAGGGTATATAATGTGACATTCCCGGCTTATGATATATATTCCCTTCGGCTGCGCTTCATTTTTCGTATCTCTAGAGGTCCGTTTCCGTACCTTTGACGTCATTCATCAATGACGTCAAAATATGTGTCGCGTCATATTTCATGGGTGGGGTGTCTCATGAAGGAAAATACTGTACTAAATTTCTAAATCAATACAGTTTCATATGTAGTAAATTTTATAAACTTTATAAATATAACATTAATATATCACATAACAAAACAACGGGTTTGCGAAACAGTTTCAATAATTTAAATGTTAACAACATGTAAATAAAACCTTGGTGTGGCCCCATGACGTCGAAAGTTTTCAAGGCTCAACGTTTTGTTTATTTGTTATGGTACAGCCGTGGAACATAGGAGTTTGCTGAATCGATCAGGTATTTGTGACGGAATTAACCGTTGTAATATTTGTTTTGTTCATGCAGCCGTTTTGAGTATAAAAACAGCATTTAATTTGGTAAAAATACATTTATTATTCCGTATTATACCATTGATTCAGTGAAGCGTAATGTTTTGTCGTCCATGTTTTAATCGTTTATGGGGACTGAAATATACCCCCTCTGTTTTCCGAATATATGCTGACATTCAGGGCTGAAGAACCAATGAAAATATGTGTAACAAACTAAATTCGTAATATAGGTCTATATTAAGACGGTAATTAATAGACACCTTTTTATTTTAGAAATATCAATCACATGTGCAGTCTCCCAGCTGGTTGGCTATTTAGATTGTAAAATCTTCAAATTAAACATTATTTGTCACTGTTTCCGGACAGATTCTTACCAGTTTGTGACTGATTATATCTGGTTCCGATGCAGTATTACGAGTTAATATTTTACTGATACACAACATATATCAACAATATCATCTGTGATAATTAGTGTGTCTCATAGAATGTTCTAATATTTGGACGAGGAACATTGACATCTTCTAAGTAGGAATTAAAACTACAATATTTATTTATAGTAGTATTTCACACTTCTCGTCTTTCCGCAAATTATCCACACTAGTCTTTCATTCTGAATTATATTTTATCATCTTCATAATTTTACAGTACGTTTTTAATTCTTCAAAATATTCTTTAGCTATGTTTTTAGGTATTAAAGGAAAAGGCCATGGTCTTAACAAGTTAGAGTGAAAATTTAAATGACAGTAAATTAAAGACATTTGTGCTAATGAATGTTAAAAATAGTATACCGTGAGGCAGAAAATGGTGATTGAAGTTGCCTGTAGCACCAAATAATGCAATCGTAACTACTCGGCCATTCTCGCTACCCTGCCAATAACCTCGTACGTACATAGTAGAAATTCTTCTTAAATTGTTTGCCGGAAGTTAAGTTAAGTTAAGCCGCACAAAAATATAGTCCACGAAAATCCAATATAGAAGACATACTAAGTAAAATCTAATCATGCAAAACTAATTAAAACTTTAATTGAAATGTAGAAAATTGTTTAAAATATAACTTTATCAAACTTTCATGTAACTGACATGTGAAAAGTAGTGCGATTTATACGCCTAATGCATACGAGGTTATTTGCAGGGTAGCGAGAATGGCCGAGTAGTTACGATTGCAAATAATGGGGATCGCCATTTTTCAAAACTCTTCAATGTGGAGGATTTATCCTGCCCGTGACGTCGTACAGTAGGTATGGTATCAGCATTGATCAGGTGCAATTGTATCATTAAAAATTATGTAAATCGTAAAATAACGTCGTATATTTATCTTTTGATATTTACAATATCATTATGATTGGATTCATGTCAAGCATTTTATTGCAATAACGAAAAGGGAAAGTGTGAGAAGAATTTTTTTTTGAAATTACCGGTCAGGACTATCCTTGTCAACACATCGACCAGTGACCACGAAAAACACGGGAAAGTACGATAGCATTGGCGACAAAAAAGAAAAAAAGCATGTGTACGCATAAAATAAGTTAAAACGGACAGTTATTTAACCTACGGACATTCACGTAAAACATGAAATTATACGTAGATACACCCCCCCCCCCCCCAACTACAAATAAACTCATTTGTTTTTTGAAAATGCAACATGGGATGGGAATATTAAGAAAAAAATTAGCACGATATACAATTGTAAACATTGTATTGCAGTTGATCTGATATTAAAACATAACCAAAAGGGCACGATGTTGGGAAGAGTAAAAATTTATTTATTTATTCACCTAACATGATCTGACTGAGTGACATCACATGAAGAGGTGTCATGGCCGCTTACACTACGACGGGAAATTCCAAATATTCATATTTTTAATTCGGCATAATAATGTTAATAAAGGTGTTTTTTGTTTAATAATTAGTTATTTACAAATAAAAAGTTACAATGTATTGAAATATAACAATTGTTCAACTGACTGGTCTTTTCCTTTAACTTTTTTCTCTCTTTTTCTTGTATTTGTTTGTTTTATTTGTTTTTGTTATTTTACTGATCCGGTCTCGTTTTCGAATTTATTTTCTGAGTTCACTATCAAATCATGGTCGGTCGCTGTTACGCGGAATGTTTCGGTGGGTGAAAGTATTACGCATTTCATCAGCATTCTCCAAATCAGACAGCAATGCATTCCAATCGAGTTTGTTGAAAAGATTGAAATGTTTGAAAATTTGTTGTTTGAGGTAGATATGAAATAGTATACATATCAAGATTATTAAACAGACCGCTGTCAACTCAATGTCTGTTTCAGGATATATTTGTATTTCAGAAATATATCATGTTGATAACGGTAATGTCCATCTAGCTTACAAAACCGCATCTCTACATTAACAAATTGTCTCAAAATAGCCCCAATTTCGTTTCAAACTTGATCTACGACTTAATTGCTGTTCCTATTACTACTAAGCAGCTTGAAAAAATCTGTCCGAGTAGTGTTCATTTAAATAGTTTTAGTCCTCTTATCAAACTTGGTTGCCCAGACCAAAGACTATGAAATTGGTATTTGTTACTTTTCCTCTAAGCATGCAGCATTAAGGAGTAAGAGCAAAGACTGGTTGGCTGGGAATCAGGATAATGCGTCCGAGTGGGGCGACATGTCTACCCGCGGACTGTTGTTTCAGTGAGCTATCACTATAAAACTCCAGCTAAGCGTGTTGGCCCAGTACAAAGCGGACCTCGTTATCATTTCATTGAAAATTATCTTTTTTCGCTATGATATATACAATGTAGCTGAACAATTGCTGAGTTTGCGTTAAACAACAATCTCTCACTCACCAGTCTATACATGTAGCTTTCATTTAAATAATTTTAGTCGTCTCGTCAAGCCTTGTTACCAGTATAGTTCTATTAACAATTAAAAACTTACCCTCCCCCTCATTCACACAAACTTTATGTCAACAATGGTTTGCAATTTAACAACATTGATGTTCGTCTTAAATTTAGTATTTCGTCAAATTGATATAACACGTACTTTCAACTGACTGCTCCTCTTAATGATGATTTAGTCTTATTAGGATCAATGAATATTCGTCGTTAGCTGACAACTATGTACGAAGGTAGAATCTGTTGGATAAAGACTATTACCCCACCATTAGATCTTAGACCATGTTAATGCCATAGTCTTGTTTGTCGGTTATAAGGTGGAATCACTTAGTATTAACATAACTAACGGAATATGTGATAATCATTTCTGTTTTTTGTTTGTTGTTTATTTGTTGTTTTTCGTTTGTTTTTGTTGTTTTTGTTTTTGGTTTTTTGAGGGGATAGGGGTTCTTTATTTTGTTGTATAAAATAACCCATAGATGATACAACCAACGGTGAGCAGTGGTTACAGGAATATTGTGGTGTTGAATATATTATTGATTTTTAATGGAGCGTATGTGTTTTGAATTTTTGATCAATCAGATTGATGTGCATTTTGTTATGATACAATTAATTTATTTACGTCGGCTGGTAATATGCCTATATAAACCAATAAGATGTAAGAAAGATAACTCTAACATTTTTTCTTGGTTGACCGTTATGGAATATTTGTGTTACAAATGACCACGGACATGTTCCACTTGTCGTAAACACTTTCCGGTCCTTTCCTCATTCATGACTTATCACCGGGTTTGTAAATAGATTAACGCGACGGGTGACACTAGTGGAGCAGGAACTGCTTACCCTTCCGGAGCACATTAGTTCACCCCCGGTTTTTGTGAGGTTCGTGTTACTCGATCTTTAGTTTTATGTGTATGTTTTGTAGTTCGTTGTTTGTCCTTTTGTACTTTTTATTTTGGCCATTTTGTTGTTTGTTCTTCTTCGATTTACGGGTTCTGATTGCCCCTTTGGTATCTTCAAACTCTTCTTATTGTGGAGCAATGTAAAACTTTAGTATGTTCTCATCTGTAATATCACTCACTATAATATCATGCTGAAGAAAGAATGTGTATATGCGTGTATAGGGAAAGGTTTCTCTGTTTTGCAAAACTGTTGATGACCAGATTATTTAATAACTGACCCTCCTGGAACTGCAAATCAAAGTCATAATAACAATCTGAAAAACTCTGGGAATGCTTTACTTGTTGCTACACGACTTACTCTTTTTATGTACTACTATTTTATGGAACAGCTTCGATAATAATACTATGAATATCGCTAAACATGTCAGTTTTAAACATTTGCTCAAAAGTAAGAAAAGATTGAAGATACCGAAGGGGTAATCATCAGCCGTAAATCGAAGGACATACAATACAATAACCAAATGAAAAAGGACAAACGATAATCTACAAAACATTACAGAAAAAAAATAGAGATTGGGGAACACTAATCCCGCTAAAAACCGGGGATGAACTCAGGCGATCAGAAAGGGTAAGCAGTTCCTGTTCAACTAATAGTACCCATCGTGTTAAACCATTCATGAACAGTCTCTATTCTACTATTCGTGTGGAGACATGGAAGCTAAGATTATTCGTACGAGGTTAAAATGATGTTCTTTACGGAAATGCAAATTCTAACTATCTAACAAATTAACGACAAATTTCAGTACAAAAGAAATATATTTTAAAATCCAATGGATTTACTTTATGCTTCCAATACCGTTTACAACAACAACTTGAACCCGATATATGACTATTGTTTGCAGTTTCTTTGTCATGTTCAATGTTTTCTTTTATTAAAGCCTTTATTATACCAATTGTAGTAAACAATATTTGTTTGTTACACGGAGAACACACCAATAAGCCTGAAACTTGTGTCTTAGCCATTATCCATTTATCTTCATGGGTACGTTCACAGTCAAATGATTGAAAAGTCTATTAGAGCAAGAACACCAACGGGTCTAAAACAGGACAACCCAATTCTCTAATGATAACTATGATTGAGGGCGGTTGACCTTAGTCTTAATAAATTAAATTATTTTAAGAATTGTAAAATTCAAACACAAATTTATCTAATAAACCATGTCAATGAAATTTGAAATTGTGTATTTTCTTAAATTTTATAGTATCCAATAATCATCGAAAACAAAATAAAATATGAAAATATGAATAAGATCTCAGCTCAGACAATGTCTTATTTTCGAATGTTTGTTACTACGTGTAGTATGCTTCTTTCTGTTGGGAAATATATTAGTTGTTTGAAATTGAATAGATGGTACATCTACATAATCATGCTATCTACCGCCCGGATAATATTTTGTCAAGCTGTCAAATTTCACACTTTAATACTAAACGGAAAATGTTTTTTTTTATCATTGCACCAAATGTTTACTCTCGGATTTTGTTGTTGCTCGTTTTTGAGTCATGTCTTTCTTTTTACCTTGGATTTGTCGTTTTCTAAAGATTGATGGCGTCTGATCACGTCTTGGTACTTCTTAGCTAATACTTATAGGTTTGGTTTATGGTGTTTAGCGCCACTTTCAACAATATTTCTGTTATATCGTGGCCGTCAGTTTTATTGGTGGAGGAAACCGGAGTACCCGGAGAAAACCATCGAACAGTCGCAAGTCATTGACAATCTTTAGTACATAATGTTGTATCGAGTACACCTCGCCATGAATGGGGTTCGAACTCACAACTTTAAATTGGTGATTGTCACTGATTGCACAGGTAGTTGAAAATCCAACTACCATACGATCCCGACCACGATGGCCCCAATACTGTTATATAACATTTCTACTGTATATTATATGGAACTAATCAGTACAAATGTCAAACATTTAATTATACAATATAACAAGTCAATATAATAAAAACAAAAATGCACATACATTTTTGTACATACAAATTTAAAGTTTAAGATTTTTATCCTGCTTTTCCAAAGTATTCATTAATTTTGTGAATCTGTCATCATTCATTGGTGATTGTTTTACAATAGATCTCTCTCTATGAAGTAATTGACTCCGTCTATCCTCAAATCCCAAAACAGAGCTCAAATCATTCAAAGCTTGGTCTGTCTTTAGAAGTAATCTCATTGGTAAGGTCATTGTCAATTTCAATAATAGTTCATCAGATGTCAATTTTTCTGTTGATTTACTAAGTAATAATTCACTAGTATTTTGTTTGAAATCATTTTGTTCAAAACCACTACTTCGGTCTACCTGAATCACACCTGGGCTCAGATTATTTTCATCTCTTCTGAGTGTTATGAAACGCTGTTGTAATGTTTCGGCGAGAGCTCCCGACTGCAAATCTTGTTTGGCTGGCGTTAAAATATTGTAACCGTCCTCCATCCCCAGTCCCTCTTTTGGATAACATCTTGTTTCTTTGGGAGTAAATCGTGGCGTCAAGATGTTGTAACGGTCCTCAAACCCAGTCCCCTTTTTCTGATAACGTGTTGTTTCTCTAGGGGTAATTCGTGGACTTCTATTCGATCTTTGATTCACTTTTTGTTTCTTGACGTTTTCATCCTGATATTTTCCATTATCACTTGTTGGTTGGTTGTTGTCTATTTCGTAGTGGAAATCGGTCTTTTCTTCTCTTGTTTCCATTGGCAGTAAGACAGGATTAGATCTTATTGTGTTATTTTCAGTTTCCAATAAATTTTTCGGTATTCCTGGCAATCTTGGCATTTCATGATCAGGTGACGAGAACTTAATGAATTGGTTTTCCATATTGAGAAGCTTTTTTTGTCTGAAACAAATTTTCCCCTTCTTTGTTTTATGATTTTCTTTATGCAGTTCTTCTTTATCTTCCCCAATTTTTGGAAAAATTGTTCTTGCTATAGTGTTTCTCCCGCCCTTCAATTAGAAAACAAGGGAAATTAATATTACATTCATTCATATAGAAATAATCTCTCGTCACAACTCGGCAAATTCCGCTCCTCCAATTGACAAAAAGCATCGGATTGACCCGAGGTTTGCCGATTGGGATGAGTGAGTGATCATTGTTTAACGCCAATTAGCAATTTTTCAGCTATATCATGGCGAGAACAGGTTAATTTTCAATGAACTGATGATGAAATCCGCTTTGTACTAGACCAGCACCCTGAGTTAGATTTGTATAGTGCTAGCTCACTGAAACAACAGTTCGTGGGTAGACATATCGCTCCACTCGGACACATTATTCTGATTCCGAGCCAACCAGTCTGCGCTCTTTCTCTTTAACGCTGTGTGCTTAGAGGAGAAGCAACAAATACCAATTGTATTGTGTAGTCTTTGATTTGACCCGACCGGGACTCGAACCCACGATCTATCGCACTCGAGACGAGCACGCTAACCATAACGCCACCGATGCGGTTGCCGATTGGGATGATAATGGTCCCAAAATCAATGAATATGTACATGTAATGGCTATCATAAATTTCACTACAGTAAGCCGATTTTTTTTCTCTTATCAATTCAATAGCAACGTAGGTCCATCGATATCTGTGCTCACATATTGAAAGTATAGAGGTATAAGTCCTGATATGTAATAGATATTCTAGAATGGGTACATTTCATCATAAACATGGATCTCTATATTTAACCACATGTCACAGGGTACAAGATAACATCCACGTTTTACAAACAACGGAACAGTTGTATCTATTCATTAGATTTTACTTAAATTTATTTAAAATTTAATTGGATATATATCATCACAAATTGTCACTCTTTGTATCAAAAAGGAAAAGTTTCGAAAAAAAAACCTGTTCTACTTATATCTAACTTTACTTAAAGTTCTGGCTTGCGAATCTTGTACCTGTTTATTTAATCCTCAAATGTTTCCATCCATGCCTTTTACTAATGTGGTTTAGTGTTATGCGTCTTGTGTGAATATTTTTTTGAAATATCCTTATCTTTTATTTTCAAAATATGTGAGTATTCATATGTAATGCTAAAAGATTCGAAGCTTTTTGAGGTGCAGTATTTTATTTTGTATGCCCTGGTTTGTGAGCCAAATGGCGAGTCAAAGCCGAAGAAAGAAACATAATCCATACTTCATTATCGTAAACGAGTGATTATAACCATGCATTTATAAATTTCTCATGCAGACCACGTAGCCCTATTATGCAAATATATATAGTGCATGTGCTAAAGTTTTCATATTTATCACTTCAAACTGAGCTACAGTTTTGCTCCATACCTTATTTGTATTTGATGTACTGGAGAAACGTGACGTCGACGAAGAATTCGATAATATTGAATTCCTACGTAGTTCTGGAAATGAAAACTGACTGGTCTCCTTTTTTTCTAATATTTCTGCTTTAATTTTGGGGAATCTGGAAAGGTAAATTGCATGTAGTTACATTTATTTTTAGGTCGATTTCCCGATACTATATATTTAAAATTGCATGAATTTGTTTGTTTGTTTTATTGTTGTTTGATTGATGGTGTTTAACGCAACTTTCAACACTATTTCACTTATATCGTGGCGGTCAGTTATTTTGGTGGAGGAAACCGGACTCGGAGAAAACCACCGACCTGTCGCAAGTCACTGACAAACTTTATCACATAATTCTGTACACCTCGCCCTGATCGAGATTCGAACTCACAACATCAGTGGTGGTAGGCACTGATTGCATTATGTAGTTGTAAATCCAACTACCATACGATCACGGCCACTACGGCCCCTTGTATGAATTAGTATCTATTAGTGTTACGGAAAACAGGGTTATATTAAATGCCACATAGCAAAATAGTTTAATCTTCTACTAAATTGTACGTACGTGTTTTAAGTTGCTGAGCTCGAGTTACTTACTTGTGTGCTCGAGTCACGAACATGTGCGTATGGCATTAATTTGATCATTTACTTTACTAATTGCGCGCGACTTTCGAACACGAGTCTCCAATCATTTTGTCATTAACAATACGACGCAAGTCATGTGCTTCGTGCTGTGAAAGTAATTATTGAAACGGAATATTGATGAAATATGCACATCTTCACATCATTATGCAATTTCCAGTAAAATATGGAGGAAAAGCACTATGAAAATTAGTAGAACAGTCCCTGCAGAATAACCTTTGATTACATATTCACGTTCAAAATCGGCAATATTGCCTTGTTAGAACTACATACAATTGCATTCCTTATTGGATTTGAATAATACATTCATTCTTCATTAGCCCGAGTTAAAATCTGATAGCAGGGGTCGTTGAAACTCGAAATTGTTCGATTTTTAGTTTTTATAAATATGACCTTTAGTAATAACTGGTAGTGGAGCTGGTAACTCGAGAGAATGATATTCTTCCGTGTGGAATTTACCTCCATCTTCCGCATGGACATAGAATTTAAATAAGTTTTTAACATTATACTTGACATTAAATTTTATATAGAAATACTTAGCGTTAAACACCAATCAATCAATAGAAATACTTACTTCAGTTCATTGTCGTCATTGAATGCCTTTTTAATAAAGAACTGTCGTTGTTTCCAGAACATTTCTGTAGCTCTCAACTTTTGTTCATTTTCCAGTCGTTTCAGCGTCTGTTCTAATTGCTTGTCGTCAAATGGATTCTTGGTTGTAATGACATGTCCTGTGATTATCATAAACAATAAAATAACAACTTATTAATGTAATTAATAGCGTCTACATTTTGTATTTAATTAAGCAGCTCATTGTGTCAGTCTGAGTTATAACAAACCCAAATCTCTGAGAGTAAAATACTTACTCTGTTCTCCGCGTGGTACATGTACACGTATGTAAACAAAATTAATTATGACAAATTTAATTATCTTAATAGTAATGCATTTAAAATAAACCATCTACTTCTACTTTTACCAAATACTGATGACCACCTTGAATATTGTATCAGAGGTTAGCACCCTCTTTGAAGAAACGTCCGCACAAAACTTAAACAAAAGAAAATAAAAATAGTTTTTGCTATTTGATAGAGATAAACAAATGAGCCCATAAATATGGTGCATGCAATATAAGTATGCTTAATATTAAGTAATTTAGATTTCAAATTCAAATAAACTTTAAAGATTCCTTCTTTATAAGATCTTTATACATTACTTGGCGGGACCGTCGTCTCCTTTATCTATGGCAGTTGGGTTTGCATATGTCTATACAATTAGAGAATATCTTAAGTTGTGATTCTGATTCCTGCTCATGGCCAGGTGTACTTGATACAACATTGTGTCACCTCCGGCAGGTCTGGCGTTTCTCTTAGTACTCTGGGGCCGTGTTCTCGAAAGTATCCTAAGATTTGTCCTAAGATATGTCTTAGGACGATTTTTAGGATGGTCTTGGGACCATCTTAGGACATGTCATAGGAGTGATCTCGAAGCTATCTTAGGACTATCCTAACTTAGGATGTCTTAACTATGTCCCAAGTGTCAACGCAATTATTAGAAAAATATAAATATTGTGCACAACAACTATTTCCAATATTAATATATAGCAAACCCTTGATAAAAATACTCATAATAAAATATAAGATGTAAATAGAGATTTTTTTCAATTTCATTTATTTTTTACGCTGTTTCTTGTTTTCTTTGATTTGCAGTTATCTATATACGTAGTGCTGTATACGATATATAACTAATGTGTAACACTTTTTTATAACGAAGTACAGTCATTACCGTTATTTTTTGTGTGGTTGCTTTCGAGTGAGCTGATATCAAATTTTCAATGAATTACTGATTAAAGATGAACAAAAGATATCTCGTGCGCCGTTTAAATTATAATAGAAAAATCATTGTTAATTTACTTATTTAGATTTAAAAACAGTATAAAGGTGTATATCAATCATGTTCTACAACTTAAAGTCCGTTTTTAGTACAATATAGTAAATTATATGACAATTTCGGGGTTAGAACCATCTTAAGATACCTTCATATATGTCCTAAAGTTAAGACAAATTTTGCGACATGTCCTATGTTAGGACATGGTCGAGAACACGACTTGAGGACTAAGATTTGTCCTAAGATGGTCTTAGGACATGTCTTAGTCCTAAGACACTTTCGAGAACACGGCCCCTGGTTTCCTAAATCACGGAACATATTTACACGATTCTACCAATAAAACTTACCAATTTATATGGCCACATCTATCGTTGTAAGTGGCGTTAAACATCTATTACTCTAACCTACAATCCATATACCATTTGTTATTATTTTTCCAAATGAACAAATAAAAAAGTAGCTTCATTTAGCATTTAAACATAAATGACTTTAGATAAAAGACAACAACACACCATCAAATAGATCATATTGTTTTTCTATAATTTCCATACGCTATTTTCAACCTTAAACAATATTAAAATTATTCAGAATATTGCGGTTTAAATAATGAAAAAAATAATAGCTTACCATACTGAGATCTATGATTTACAGATGAATTTTGACTTGTATAATCCATGGAAGATAAAAAGAAATTCGTACTTTTACAATTTTTACTGGTTCTGTTTCTATTAGTGATTGAATTAATTCATTAAACATGAATTCGTGTAATGACATGCTGTGTATGATACGTTAGACAATTACTATAATCCCCCTTTATTTTAATGATCATTATAATTATTTTAATTTATTGAATATACAAATCAATATTATAGTATTAATTAATGAGATAAGAATATACCACGGTGACGTTATGGTGGGTTATTATAATCCTGACAGTCCGTTATTCTGTTATGACGACTAATGAGCAGAAAATCCGACAGCATGTTAATTGTAGTTTAGTTTAAACATATTTTATTTGCCAATTAAATAGACAAAATGGATTAGACACAAGTTAAAGGGGCATTAGCTACGATTTTGACCAACACAATTATATGTTTTGGAAATTGGTAAATAGCTTTAAAATGATGAAATAAAGGTAAATATTTCACATTAAACAGCTTATTGAACCACTTTTCGCCTTTTGAGAACGAAAATTACCATCGATTAGTTATTTCCTTGCAAGCAAATAATTTGACCTCGCTTTTTCCGTATGCAACTGACCTTACTAGTGACAGGTAAAAACGAATAATTTGTATTTTGTCGCTTATTAACTGCAAACATGCATGGTTCTTTGTCCGTAATTAACACCGACTAAAAGCAGATTCACAAAAAATAAGAAATAAGTGCATTGTTGTACTGAATTAAGGTAGCACTAGAGGGAAATTTTGTTTGCTTTGACTACCAATCTTTAAAAGATTATTTCTCAAAAACTACTAAATGGAAATTAAATATCTTGGTATCTGTGTGTTTCTGAAAGATTGCTCTTTATTGTAAACTAAATTTCATATTTCAAAATCAATTTAATCAAAAGTTATGTAATATAATGCGCAAAAAACTAGGGTATGCTCTTTGATTAAAAATAGCATGTCCAGGTCAAATCACACACCAGAAATTTTTATTTCTTCGGCAAGACCTAACTACAGCCTACAAAAATGTGCCTCAGAATTTTGATATATGGTTTCATTCATTTGTTATGTCATACAGACTGTAAAAGCTAATCCTTCCATTCTGTTCCCAATTTCAAAGAGCCATAAATATTTTTAGAAACAACATTTTTGAAATCTGAGACACAGTTTTGTAGAATACACCCTATAGAACATCATATACCAAAATCAGGTCAATAGAGGCACCCAAAAAGTTGCTATTTTTAATTCAAGTTAGTATTTCACTTATACAATAAAGCTCTAAAATAGCCCCAAAACAAAATTTCCCAGTTTTGACCCCATTAAATCTATACAAATGCTTTCAATATCCTTGGGAATACTTGGGGAAGAATTAGTACCATATTGCCGAATCCCAGATTGCCGAATACCATATTGCCGAGTCCATTTTGCCGAATCCCATATTGCCGACTTTTGTTAAAAATGACAAAGTTTCATAATATTAAAAAAAAAATATTGATGATGTGTACATATTTTATTGAAAGCAGTAATTTTTCGCGCAATTTTAATTAGAAAAACCATAATCAAATGCACTGATGAATAGGAGATGCCGATCCTCATTACTCAAATAATTGAAGAACAATGGAAATAAACTACAAATAAGTAAATGTTTATTTAGAGTTTTATTAAGTCTCGCTCAAATGCAAAATTTGGGACCTATTTACAAAACAAAAAATGTGTATTCTCTCATGTTTATGCTAGTTATTATTCACAGAGCATATGTTTTGAAATTATTTCTTGACAGAAATCATGGTTGTCTGCAGGACTAATCCACCGTATATCCTTTTGACTTTGAGCTCGAATGCTATAATCTAAACTCCCTTGTATGTCCACAGTCACTTGAAGTTTCAAAAATAAAAAAAAAAATAAGAAAACTTCGAAAAATTTTGGTCATCTATAATAAATAAGGGAAGTTATGAAATGCGTTTTTGGCGCCAACATGTAAACAATTATTAACTGACGATTGCCGGTGTCAAGGGGTGTGCTTTAACTGCCTTTGTCGACTCATGGCATATTTATTTACTCATCGGTAATGTTTTAACCTACAAGCATCCCCTATCTGCGACGATTCGACAACTTTTTCATCAATTTCGTGCCTATTTTCTATGAAACGGACTCCATGGCGGTAGTGTCCCGCAGTGAATGAAAACTTAGACTAAACGAGGAGTCAAAGTCGAAAAATTTCCGGATTATTCAAGAACGACAACTGATCATCAGCTGACAATGACGATCTCCAACATTGGCAGAATCATCCCCCGTCATCTACAGTTGGCCATCAGAAACAACGAGGAATTGAACAAACTCCTGTCTGGTGTCACCATTGCCCAGGGTGGTCACAGTGTTTTCTCAAACATCCAGGCCGTTCTGCCAAAAAAGACACAGAAAGCCAAGCAATAAACAAGTGTATTGTAGTGTCTACACAAACAACGGCCCTTTTTCAAAAAGAGTCTAAATTGTTGTTTTATCAATTGACCAAATTATACAGCTAATGAACCCCAACCCCCCTCTCCTTGGTTTATTCTTCACTAAACTGAGGAATATTATAGTAGCTGTTTTGAACAAACTTTACAAAGCATGTAAACAAATTGAATTAATCATTAAGGAATTGTAAGTGAAATTTTCAGTCAGGTCAAGCTGAGGTCGAGGGTAAGTGTGAACATTTTCTAGACATGTTACAAACTAAATAAAAATGCCATATCGCACCATTGAAACTTGATATAAATTAATCATCATGATGAAAGGTTGCCTTCTGTTGATTTTCAAGGTCATAGGTCAAACTGAGGTCAAAATTAGTGTGAAAATCTTTTCAGTATGAAAATGGTGCAGATGAAACAAATATATATATATATATATATGCAGAATTGCTAAACCTCGCCTAACACGTACATATAAGCACAATTGGCAGTCATGTTCCTGACATGTACAAACATTTTCAAATGAAATATAGGATGGATGACCCTTTTCAAAGTCTTATCTTAATCTTATCAGTGCAGTGTAGACTAAATGACTTGTCTGGACTCAACCAAACTTTGCATGCATAATCATTTTGAAGAAAGTAATACCCCTTTTGATTTTCAAGGGCAAAGGTCTAAACTTGACCATTCACACGGTGAAACAAGTTGCATGATACAAATACTATCAATCATATTTTATAAACAGTACTTGGATTTATATCTACATATCCAAACAGTGCAAATCACTACGTAACATGATTCACATACATAGTGAGATGTACTCGGTACAAATTTTTGCAATCAAATTTGTCAGTGATTTGCAACAAGTCCATGATTTTCTACATCAATAAAACTGACGGCCTCGATATAACTGAAATAACCCTATCAATTCGTATTAAGACTTAACATATGATATCTTTTTGGTAAATAGAAACAAATAGTTTGAAATTTAGGAGTGAGTGATTGTTGTTTAACATCAGCTCAGCAATTTTTCAGCTCTATCATGGCAAGAACAAGTTAAATTTCAATGAGATGATGCTGATGTCTGCTTTGTACTAGACCAATATGCCTAGTTGAATTTTTATAATGCCAGCTCACTGAAACAACAGTCTGCGTTTAGACATTTCGCCCTACTCGGACACATTATTGTGATTCCAAGTCAACCAGTCTTTGCTTGCTGTGTGCTTAGCAGAGAAGCAACAAACACCAATTTTATAGTCATTGGTTTGACCTGATGGGGGCTCGAACCCACGATCTACTGCAATCGAGGCTAGCATGCGAACCATTACACCACCGATGTGAAATATATATAAAATATTGTATTAAATGCCTCTGCTTGGACATTAATTTTTTTCAAAAATTTCAGCCCCCTGCCCCTCCAGTAATATAAAATGGTAGGACTAGGTGTTGTGGAGAGCTAGTCCAGGACTTTGTTCACTAAGAAATTGTCCCCACCCCCACCCCCCCCACCCCCATTTTTCAGTATCTTTTAAGGCAACAACCGGGGACGGATTTTTTTGAAAAAAATATTTTAATGCCCTAGCTGACCGAAAAGAAATGTAGATTTTTCATTGTAGCTGAAAAAAAATTATGCTGTTACCAGTTAGAAAAAAAAATATTGCACTGCTGAATTTGAGTAGTCAATGTATTGTTTTTACGGAAAAATGTATTTTTGTTCCACATGAAAAGAAAACAATTAATTTCTGTCTTCAAGAGAAAAAAATATTTTGACTGAGGAAGGTTCAGAAAAAAAAAGTTACAAGTACAATGAAAATCCCAGTTATTTGTGTGTTTGCTGCAACTTGACTGCAAAAAGGCATTATAATGACTATATATTGTATATTCTTTACCAAGATGCTAGTTGTAACTGGTCATCTTCACATTTTGTATGTCCAGCCATTCTAATGACTATATATAGTATATAATGCTAGTTGTAAATGGTCATCTTCAAATATTTTGTATATCCCGCCATTCTCAACTTTGAAATTATCTCCCTTGTTATTAGAAGTTTTTCAATGATTTCACACATGTAAACGATAACAGTTAAAATCTTTATATTGTTTCAATAATTTTATTATTTTTATTTATGCGTATTTACTAAAGTTCAATATAGAAAGATGTAGTTTGATATTTATTGAAATTATTATCTGATTCACTGCGGGACACTACCGCCATGGAGTCCGTTTCATAGAAAATAGGCACGAAATTGATGAAAAAGTTGTCGAATCGTCGCAGATAGGGGATGCTTGTAGGTTAAAACATTACCGATGAGTAAATAAATATGCCATGAGTCGACAAAGGCAGTTAAAGCACACCCCTTGACACCGGCAATCGTCAGTTAATAATTGTTTACATGTTGGCGCAAAAAACGCATTTCATAACTTCCCTTATTTATTATAGATGACCAAAATTTTTCGAAGTTTTCTTATTTTTTTTTTATTTTTGAAACTTCAAGTGACTGTGGTATGTCGGACCATTTCAAAAGAAATATTTATTTCATTATTTACGATATTCCTTCATAAATTAGAAGCATTATTCTACTTGCAATAACAATATTTTTCATATGTCGGCAATTTGGGAATCGGCTAATTGGACTCGGCAATTTGGGATTCGGCAAACTGGGAATCGGCAATTTGGGATGCTACCTTGGGGAATGACCTAGAACATTATTCCAATCAAATTAATTACACATCATGTATATAGTGTATACACAGGCTGTTATTTATGCATTATAAATGCACTGGCCATCCTATTTTGCCCCACTCATGTCATTTGGCGGGAGATTTAACGTCACTGTTTTGATTCCTGCTGATCAGTATGGTCAATGCTCCTCCCCTTATTACATAACCAGAAGCCACAATTGACAAAGGGTATTACAGGAGAGATTAGTATTACAGAAAGTTTGCAACACAAGTGAATTAAATGTAAATAAATGAAATAAATGAAATGCAACATTAAAGTAAAACTTTGTTTATTGAAAAATATTGACAGAATGTCAATAGAAATCTGTAAAGTTAGCAAGTTACAATTGTATAACACCCCTGAATAGAAATAGACTGGTCCAAAGGGAAAAGTTTTGAGAATTTACTCAAATAATAAAGACAAATTGAAAATAAAATCATTAAGTAAAGGAAAAAAAATATGTCAAAAGTTCCCAACAGAAGACACTGTCAATTGAGCTTAGAAGACCAAAGAAATACTTTTGTTGAAGATGCACTTAGAACCTGTTCACTGTTGGAATTAGTGTCCTCATTACTTTCATCTGTACTGTAATAAAAATCCTCCTGTTTATAATAAGATCCTTTGTCTGATAATTTCAAAGATTCTTTTATCTCTGGGTGCATTTCCTTCTTTTTTTTTGTTGGTTCTTCTCTCCCTTCTAGACTTTTTGTTGGTTCTTCTCTCCCTTCTAGACTTTTTGTGGTTCTTCTCTCCCTTCTAGACTTTTTGTGGTTCTTCTCCCCCTTCTAGACTTTTTGTGGTTCTTCTCCCTCTTCTAGACTTTTTGTGGTTCTTCTCCCTCTTCTAGACTTTTTGTGGTTCTTCTCCCTCTTCTAGACTTTTTGTGGTTCTTCTCCCTCTTCTAGACTTTTTGTGGTTCTTCTCCCTCTTCTAGACTTTTTGTGGTTCTTCTCCCTCTTCTAGACTTTTTGTTGGTTCTTCTCCCTCTTCTAGACTTTTTGTGGTTCTTCTCCCTCTTCTAGACTTTTTGTGGTTCTTCTCCCTCTTCTAGACTTTTTGTGGTTCTTCTCCCCCTTCTAGACTTTTTGTGGTTCTTCTCCCTCTTCTAGACTTTTTGTGGTTCTTCTCCCCCTTCTAGACTTTTTGTGGTTCTTCTCCCTCTTCTAGACTTTTTGTGGTTCTTCTCCCTCTTCTAGACTTTTTGTGGTTCTTCTCCCTCTTCTAGACTTTTTGTTGGTTCTTCTCCCTCTTCTAGACTTTTTGTGGTTCTTCTCCCTCTTCTAGACTTTTTGTGGTTCTTCTCCCCCTTCTAGACTTTTTGTGGTTCTTCTCCCCCTTCTAGACTTTTTGTGGTTCTTCTCCCCCTTCTAGACTTTTTGTGGTTCTTCTCCCCCTTCTAGACTTTTTGTGGTTCTTCTCCCCCTTCTAGACTTTTTCCTTTTTTTACTTGTTGCTTCTTCATCCATCATTACATAAATTAACCACAATATAAATAGTGGTCAATAGAGGTCAACAGGAGACTGATAAGAAAGCTATTATATTACACCACTGATTGATTGATAAGCTCCTCCTTGTTATTTAGATAAGAACAGATTTGACCATGTGCTTTTGTTTACATGTATAAATTAGCTAATTACACATTAATTGGATAATATACTGACATTTCTTTGATGTAATATTTTAGTGTACATATATATCTATCGAAGTCCTAAAATTTCAATAATACGATGATCCGTACACGTTAGCCTCACCGCCACCGGACGCAATTACGAACAATTTCGATGATATTGACCGTGGCATTTGATAATAATTTATAAATTTGACCAAATTGATGAAGCTGATTGCATGTTCATATTTCAGATTAAACACCAATATTCCTTTTGAATCATAGCCCATATATTATTCAATGCATTGTTACGGGTTTTAACTTGGAACAGATTTTCATGACCCCGTTCTAGTCACTCTGTGACCTAGATCCGGACACAATTTCGAACATCATAATAACCTTTCTAGTGTAAATTATTTATGACAACTGTTAAAATTGAAAGAGCATTCATTCATTTACGTTCACATATCTATTTGTATATAATACACATGACATAAAAACTTTTCCTTTATTCATACCATAAATATGTGCCAGTTTGCATTCGGAATCCCTTGGACTCTTCAATGAATAAGGTACATCACGGATTTTGACATTTTGGGATAGATCAAGGTAAAGAAAATGTATTATATTGACTGCTTTTGTTTTAATTTCAATGTGTTCTACATATGCATAGAACCAGGAGATCATATTCTTTCCAATTATAGGCATAAGATAACAAAATATGCGAACCTCAATGAATTTTAGCGATAGATTCTAAGTGCAATTGTCGATCGTTTTCTGTTTACAAATATGAAAACCCGTCGTCTGCAACATTCAACAACTGCGCATGAATAATTTTCTCCCAAAACACGAGTAATTTAGCGGGGTATCTATTTATAAAAGCATTTTTTTAATTCATGTTTTGAAGGAACAATTAGGGGACATACTTTTTATTTCGTTCGTAATTGCGTCCGGTGAGGCTATTATCTTTTATTTTGAATGAATTGTGTAGCCGATTTGTTATGGCGTTCATTTGACCCACGCCGCTCTTCCATCGGTACACTGACGAATTCTGTCCCCTGGCTCGTACCTCGGCTAGATTGAGACAGATTGAGTCAGTCTATTCCATCGGGAGTTTCGTAGAAAGAGATTTTTTTATTAGAATTTTATTAAAAGTTTATTTCGATTTTGCATAGAGTAAATAATCAAAGAATTGGGAATTTTTCATTGAAATAGATTTCTTTTGTATTTTTTAAACTTCCGGTGAGCAGATTTTTGGCTATCAATATAGAAGGAAAAATCGGACAGCTTACCGTTAGAAAGACTTCGTCCTTTATAAATAATATAAATAAGCTTTATTTAGAGTTGGCATGGTTAAAACAACATACAACATAAGCTCTGTTGAGCTTTTAACCGACAACTCTTGATCGATCTCAAAACACGAGCAGTTGCACGATTTTTCCCCAATGCGCGTACATTTCATAACATTTATAAGTTACAGAAACACGTTTTATTAAGGCATCAATCATATCTGATAGTTTTTACGGGTAACAAAAATTTACGATTTGGCAGATAATGCCCCTTTAAACAAACTTATGAAATCTTCTCCAAATTACAATTTGTTACCTTAAATAAGTACATAAAAGGCATGCAATTAACTATATATAGCACTAATAACGAATCAATGATGAATATTCACAAACAGAAGGAAAAATAAAATTAAGATGGATTCATATGATGTGCATGTTCACCCAATTCAATTCCAGTTATACGATAAGGAATCTTTTTGAACATTTAATATAATCAAAAACATATTTAAATGTAATACAATTTTGTTCATAAGTTAATTGTAACAAGAGTGTAAACATTTTAAAATAGTTATCATGAGCTCAGAATGCTTTTCACATTGCTTAACTGAGTGAGTACATGATTGTTGTTTAACGCCAACTCAGCAATTTTTCAGCTATATCATGGCGATAACAAGTTTTTGTTTAATTGAAAATAAATGCATGTTAGCAAAACATTAAAAGGTGGTAATACATGCCACTGTTGAAGTGCTTGTGGTGATCCTGTACATTAATTTATATTACTATTGTGATAAACTAACATATTGCTTGTGTATAAATTGTTAATAATTTAAAATACGAAATACTCTTCTATTTCATCGTTTGATAAATGGAATTGGATTCTCTACATGATTTCTTAAACTTTTATTTACTGTGTTTTGAATGACGTTTCATTCATATTTTAAGTGACACTTTATTTAGATAATTACGACCACGGCATCAGACGAAAAGACTAATCAATTATTATTATTATTATTATTATTATTATTATTATTATTATTATTATTGTTATTGTTATTATTATTATTATATAGAAGAGGGACAATTAAATTAATTGATAGGACTGATTAGATAATTATTCACTCAATTTATTTTAATCTCCTCAGAACCAAGTTTTTAATGCCTCTTGTTCGCTTTTGATGCTTTAAATGTGGTATTTATATATGTGCTGTGCTTGTCTTTGTGCCTTTATTTATGCTATGCGACTGTCTATGCCTATGATTTGTGCATGTATGTATGCATAACCTTATGTGCTGCTTTGATATTTATGCTATATATGTATGTTTAACCACGTGCTTCTTTGCTATGTTTGTCCTTTGCTCTGTTTTTAAAATATGAAGTCGGTTAAAGAGCTCTAAAGAGCTCATGTTCTATTTTTATATACGTTTCCAACTTTAAATAGAAATTACTTACTTACTTATCTCCCAAAATACGTATTGGTAATCCACCTCATGCTTATGAATTAAGGGGGCTTGGCCGACTTACAATTCATAAAGACAGGTTGGATTACCGTTTTTTCTATTGTAGGCTAATTCGTATATACATGTACATGTATTTATCACGTGTTCTAATGACAAGTGAGTGTATTTGTTGTTCTTTGTCTGTGATCTTATAGATAAACAGGGGGCTGTCGTGGCCGTGACCGTATGGTAGTTGGATTTACAACTACCTATGCAATCAGTGCCTATCACCACTGATGTTGTGAGTTAGAATCTCGATCAGGGCGAGGTGTACATTATCTGATAAAGTTTGTCAGTGACTTGCCACAGGTCGGTGGTTTTCTCTGGGTCCATCGGTTTCCTCCACCAATAAAACTGACCGCCACGATATAACTGAAATATAGTTGAAAGTGGCGTTAAACACCATCAAACAAACAAACATATAGATAAACAGCATGTGCAGACAGTATGGCCTTCCTTTGTGATGAAATAGAATTTTCAATCTAGTATAATTTTTGCAGGATTTGGTATAAATACCATGTATGTCAAATTGTTTCTGAGAAGAAATTATGTCATGTTTCCCATAGAGTCCTGTGTTAAACCAGGTTCTGTGATGGCAGTCATTGTTGATAGAATTAGCATAGAAACATCGAAGGGGTATTCTTACAATATCAAAATTTAATCTTCTAAGTGGTTTCTGAGATTTTTGAAATTTTATCCAATCATGGGTATGCCCTGGCAGCCATGTTGAATTTCCGATCATCTCCAAAGATTGAGTGAGTGAGTGATTTTTCAGCTATATCATGGCGAGAAGAAGTTAATTTTCAATAAACCAACACGCTGAGTTGGATTTTTTCATAGTGCTAGGTCACTGAAACAACAGTCCGCGGATTCCGAAGATTGAAACTTTTTAATTTCCCACCAATGAACAGCAATGTCAACTTTGGTTTCAATTGTCACATTAGTGTCAGACAAGATTTCTATTTTTTTTTGTCAAAACCAGCATAAGTGGCATATTCAGCAAAACTTAACGGAGAAAAAAAAATGTGTTGCAAATTGTATATAAATGTTTAGCATTGTAATATAATGTATCTACAATTTACAGCCACTTCAATCTTAAAAAAAGCTTTTGACATTTAAAGCGTTATACTAACGGTACTAATACTCTCACGTTTTATCCATAGCAATGGTGACCATGTCAGTTGGTCAGCTGGATAACCGTATATAATTTTGAAAGTACCATTCAAATTTATTCAAAGTGGAATAATTTGCAAATACCACAAAAAATCATCCAACTTACATTTTACGAAAAAACTCCAACTACAAAATGTATATTAAGCAACTCATTAGCATAAAGCTACAGTTTAAATTTCAGCTAATTTTAGTTTAAATTGTACCAGTTTTGGCCATTTGTAGAATATTATATTTTTTGTAAAATCATCTCGTATGGAGATTATATATATTGGATATGATTTCAGTTGTAGAGATGAGTGAGTGATTGCTGTTTAACGGCAAGTCAGCAATTTTTCAGCTAATATTATGAAGAGAACAAACTACATTTCGATGAGACGATGATGGTGATTGCACTTTGTAATAGCTATATATAGCTAGACCAACAAGTTTATTTGATTTTTATATCGCTAGCTCACTGGAAAAAACATGATAGTGATAGACATGGTACACTATCTTACTGTTGTGTGTTTAGCACATCAGTGATAGACATGGCACACTATCTTACTGTTGTGTGTTTAGCACATCAGTGATAGACATGGTACACTAACTTAGTGTTGTGTGTTTAGCACATCAGTGATAGACATGGCACACTAACTTAGTGTTGTGTGTTTAGCACATCAGTGATAGACATGGCACACTAACTTAGTGTTGTGTGTTTAGCACATCAGTGATAGACATGGCACACTAACTTAGTGTTGTGTGTTTAGCACATCAGTGATAGACATGGCACACTAACTTAGTGTTGTTTGTTTAGCACATGATAGTGATAGACATGGCACACTAACTTAATGTTGTGTGTTTAGCACATCATAGTGATAGACATGGTACACTATCTTAGTGTTGTGTGTTTAGCACATGATAGTGATAGACATGGTACACTAACTTAGTGTTGTGTGTTTAGCACATGATAGTGATAGACATGGTACACTATCTTAGTGTTGGGTGTTTAGCACATGATAGTGATAGACATGGTACACTAACTTAGTGTTGTGTGTTTAGCACATGATAGTGATAGACATGGTACACTAACTTAGTGTTGTGTGTTTAGCACATGATAGTGATAGACATGGTACACTATCTTAGTGTTGTGTGTTTAGCACATGATAGTGATAGACATGGTACACTAACTTAGTGTTGTGTGTTTAGCACATCATAGTTATAGATATGGCACACTAACTTAGTGTTGTGTGTTTAGCACATCATAGTGATAGACATGGTACACTAACTTAGTGTTGTGTGTTTAGCACATCATAGTTATAGATATGGCACACTAACTTAGTGTTGTGTGTTTAGCACATCATAGTGATAGACATGTAACACTAACTTAGTGTTGTGTGTTTAGCACATCATAGTGATAGACATGGCACACTAACTTACTGTTGTGTGTTTAGCACATCATAGTGATAGACATGGCACACTATCTTACTGTTGTGTGTTTAGCACATCATAGTGATAGACATGGCACACTAACTTAGTGTTGTGTGCTTAGCACATCATAGTGATAGACATGGCACACTAACTTAGTGTTGTGTGCTTAGCACATCATAGTGATAGACATGGCACACTAACTTAGTGTTGTGTGTTTAGCACATCAGTGATAGACATGGCACACTAACTTAGTGTTGTGTGTTTAGCACATCAGTGATAGACATGGCACACTAACTTACTGTTGTGTGTTTAGCACATCAGTGATAGACATGGCACACTAACTTAGTGTTGTGTGTTTAGCACATCAGTGATAGACATGGCACACTAACTTAGTGTTGTGTGTTTAGCACATCAGTGATAGACATGGCACACTAACTTAATGTTGTGTGTTTAGCACATGATAGTGATAGACATGGCACACTAACTTAGTGTTGTGTGTTTAGCACATGATAGTGATAGACATGGCACACTAACTTAATGTTGTGTGTTGAGCACATCAGTGATAGACATGGCACACTAACTTAGTGTTGTGTGTTTAGCACATCATAGTGATAGACATGGCACACTAACTTAATGTTGTGTGTTTAGTACATGATAGTGATAGACATGGCACACTAACTTAATGTTGTGTGTTTAGCACATCAGTGATAGACATGACACACTAACTTAATGTTGTGTGTTTAGCACATGATAGTGATAGACATGACACACTAACTTAATGTTGTGTGTTTAGCACATCAGTGATAGACATGACACACTAACTTAATGTTGTGTGTTTAGCACATGATAGTGATAGACATGGCACACTAACTTAGTGTTGTGTGTTTAGCACATGATAGTGATAGACATGGCACACTAACTTAGTGTTGTGTGTTTAGCACATCATAGTGATAGACATGGCACACTAACTTAGTGTTGTGTGTTTAGCACATCAGTGATAGACATGGCACACTAACTTAGTGTTGTGTGTTTAGCACATCAGTGATAGACATGGCACACTAACTTAGTGTTGTGTGTTTAGCACATGATAGTGATAGACATGGCACACTAACTTAGTGTTGTGTGTTTAGCACATGATAGTGATAGACATGGCACACTAACTTAGTGTTGTGTGTTTAGCACATCAGTGATAGACATGGCACACTAACTTAGTGTTGTGTATTTAGCACATCAGTGATAGACATGGCACACTAACTTAATGTTGTGTGTTTAGTACATCAGTGATAGACATGGCACACTAACTTAGTGTTGTGTGTTTAGCACATCAGTGATAGACATGGCACACTAACTTAGTGTTGTGTGTTTAGCACATGATAGTGATAGACATGGCACACTAACTTAGTGTTGTGTGTTTAGCACATGATAGTGATAGACATGGCACACTAACTTAGTGTTGTGTGTTTAGCACATGATAGTGATAGACATGGCACACTAACTTAGTGTTGTGTGTTTAGCACATGATAGTGATAGACATGGCACACTAACTTAATGTTGTGTGTTTAGCACATCAGTGATAGACATGGCACACTAACTTAGTGTTGTGTGTTTAGCACATCAGTGATAGACATGGCACACTAACTTAATGTTGTGTGTTTAGCACATGATAGTGATAGACATGGCACACTAACCTAATGTTGTGTGTTTAGCACATCAGTGATAGACATGACACACTAACTTAATGTTGTGTGTTTAGCACATGATAGTGATAGACATGGCACACTAACTTAGTGTTGTGTGTTTAGCACATGATAGTGATAGACATGGCACACTAACTTAGTGTTGTGTGTTTAGCACATGATAGTGATAGACATGGCACACTAACTTAGTGTTGTGTGTTTAGCACATCATAGTGATAGACATGGCACACTAACTTAGTGTTGTGTGTTTAGCACATCAGTGATAGACATGGCATACTAACTTAGTGTTGTGTGTTTAGCACATCAGTGATAGACATGGCACACTAACTTAGTGTTGTGTGTTTAGCACATGATAGTGATAGACATGGCACACTAACTTACTGTTGTGTGTTTAGCACATGATAGTGATAGACATGGCACACTAACTTAGTGTTGTGTGTTTAGCACATCAGTGATAGACATGGCACACTAACTTAGTGTTATGTGTTTAGCACATCAGTGATAGACATGGCACACTAACTTAATGTTGTGTGTTTAGCACATCAGTGATAGACATGGCACACTAACTTAGTGTTGTGTGTTTAGCACATCAGTGATAGACATGGCACACTAACTTAGTGTTGTGTGTTTAGCACATGATAGTGATAGACATGGCACACTAACTTACTGTTGTGTGTTTAGCACATGATAGTGATAGACATGGTACACTAACTTAGTGTTGTGTGTTTAGCACATGATAGTGATAGACATGGCACACTAACTTACTGTTGTGTGTTCAGCACATCATAGTGATAGACATGACACACTATCTTACTGTTGTGTGTTTAGCACATGATAGTGATAGACATGGCACACTAACTTAATGTTGTGTGTTTAGCACATCAGTGATAGACATGGCACACTAACTTAATGTTGTGTGTTTAGCACATCAGTGATAGACATGGCACACTAACTTAGTGTTGTGTGTTTAGCACATCAGTGATAGACATGGCACACTAACTTACTGTTGTGTGTTTAGTACATCATAGTGATAGACATGGAACACTATCGTACTGTTGTGTGTTTAGCACATCAGTGATAGACATGGCACACTAACTTACTGTTGTGTGTTTAGTACATCATAGTGATAGACATGGCACACTATCTTACTGTTGTGTGTTTAGCACATCAGTGATAGACATGGCACACTAACTTAGTGTTGTGTGTTTAGCACATCATAGTGATAGACATGGCACACTATCGTACTGTTGTGTGTTTAGCACATCAGTGATAGACATGGCACACTAACTTAATGTTGTGTGTTTAGCACATCAGTGATAGACATGGCACACTAACTTAGTGTTGTGTGTTTAGCACATCAGTGATAGACATGGCACACTATCTTACTGTTGTGTGTTTAGCACATCAGTGATAGACATGGCACACTAACTTAGTGTTGTGTGGTTAGCACATCAGTGATAGACATGGCACACTAACTTACTGTTGTGTGTTTAGTACATCATAGTGATAGACATGGAACACTATCTTACTGTTGTGTGTTTAGCACATCATAGTGATAGACATGGCACACTAACTTACTGTTGTGTGTTTAGTACATCATAGTGATAGACATGGCACACTAACTTACTGCTGTGTGTTTAGTACATCATAGTGATAGACATGGTACACTAACTTAGTGTTGTGTGTTTAGTACATCATAGTGATAGACATGGAACACTATCTTACTGTTGTGTGTTTAGCACATCATAGTGATAGACATGGCACACTAACTTACTGTTGTGTGTTTAGTACATCATAGTGATAGACATGGTACACAAACTTAGTGTTGTGTGTTTAGTACATCATAGTGATAGACATGGCACACTAACTTACTGTTGTGTGTTTAGCACATCATAGTGATAGACATGGCACACTAACTTACTGTTGTGTGTTTAGCACATCAGTGATAGACATGGAACACTATCTTACTGTTGTGTGTTTAGCACATCATAGTGATAGACATGGCACACTAACTTACTGTTGTGTGTTTAGTACATCATAGTGATAGACATGGTACACTAACTTAGTGTTGTGTGTTTAGTACATCATAGTGATAGACATGGAACACTATCTTACTGTTGTGTGTTTAGCACATCATAGTGATAGACATGGCACACTAACTTAATGTTGTGTGTTTAGTACATCATAGTGATAGACATGGTACACTAACTTAGTGTTGTGTGTTTAGTACATCATAGTGATAGACATGGCACACTAACTTAGTGTTGTGTGTTTAGTACATCATAGTGATAGACATGGCACACTAACTTAGTGTTGTGTGTTTAGTACATCATAGTGATAGACATGGTACACTAACTTAGTGTTGTGTGTTTAGTACATCATAGTAATAGACATGGCACACTAACTAAGTGTTGTGTGTTTAGTACATCATAGTGATAGACATGGTACACTAACTTAGTGTTGTGTGTTTAGTACATCATAGTGATAGACATGGTACACTAACTTAGTGTTGTGTGTTTAGTACATCATAGTGATAGACATGGCACACTAACTTACTGTTGTGTGTTTAGCACATCATGGTGATAGACATGGCACACTAACTTACTGTTGTGTGTTTAGCACATCAGTGATAGACATGGAACACTATCTTACTGTTGTGTGTTTAGCACATGATAGTGATAGACATGGCACACTAACTTACTGTTGTGTGTTTAGTACATCATAGTGATAGACATGGTACACTAACTTAGTGTTGTGTGTTTAGTACATCATAGTGATAGACATGGAACACTATCTTACTGTTGTGTGTTTAGCACATCATAGTGATAGACATGGCACACTAACTTACTGTTGTGTGTTTAGTACATCATAGTGATAGACATGGTACACTAACTTAGTGTTGTGTGTTTAGTACATCATAGTGATAGACATGGCACACTAACTTAGTGTTGTGTGTTTAGTACATCATAGTGATAGACATGGCACACTAACTTAGTGTTGTGTGTTTAGTACATCATAGTGATAGACATGGTACACTAACTTAGTGTTGTGTGTTTAGTACATCATAGTGATAGACATGGCACACTAACTTAGTGTTGTGTGTTTAGTACATCATAGTGATAGACATGGTACACTAACTTAGTGTTGTTTGTTTAGTACATCATAGTGATAGACATGGTACACTAACTTAGTGTTGTGTGTTTAGTACATCATAGTGATAGACATGGCACACTAACTTACTGTTGTGTGTTGAGCACATCATAGTGATAGACATGGCACACTAACTTACTGTTGTGTGTTTAGTACATCATAGTGATAGACATGGCACACTAACTTACTGTTGTGTGTTTAGCACATCATGGTGATAGACATGGCACACTAACTTACTGTTGTGTGCTTAGCACATCAGTGATAGACATGGAACACTATCTTACTGTTGTGTGTTTAGCACATGATAGTGATAGACATGGCACACTAACTTAGTGTTGTGTGTTTAGTACATCATAGTGATAGACATGGTACACTAACTTAGTGTTGTGTGTTTAGTACATCATAGTGATAGACATGGCACACTAACTTACTGTTGTGTGTTTAGCACATCATAGTGATAGACATGGCACACTAACTTACTGTTGTGTGTTTAGCACATCAGTGATAGACATGGAACACTATCTTACTGTTGTGTGTTTAGCACATGATAGTGATAGACATGGCACACTAACTTACTGTTGTGTGTTTAGTACATCATAGTGATAGACATGGTACACTAACTTAGTGTTGTGTGTTTAGTACATCATAGTGATAGACATGGAACACTATCTTACTGTTGTGTGTTTAGCACATCATAGTGATAGACATGGCACATTAACTTACTGTTGTGTGTTTAGTACATCATAGTGATAGACATGGTACACTAACTTAGTGTTGTGTGTTTAGTACATCATAGTGATAGACATGGCACACTAACTTAGTGTTGTGTGTTTAGTACATCATAGTGATAGACATGGCACACTAACTTAGTGTTGTGTGTTTAGTACATCATAGTGATAGACATGGTACACTAACTTAGTATTGTGTGTTTAGTACATCATAGTGATAGACATGGCACACTAACTTAGTGTTGTGTGTTTAGTACATCATAGTGATAGACATGGTACACTAACTTAGTGTTGTTTGTTTAGTACATCATAGTGATAGACATGGTACACTAACTTAGTGTTGTGTGTTTAGTACATCATAGTGATAGACATGGCACACTAACTTACTGTTGTGTGTTGAGCACATCATAGTGATAGACATGGCACACTAACTTACTGTTGTGTGTTTAGTACATCATAGTGATAGACATGGCACACTAACTTACTGTTGTGTGTTTAGCACATCATAGTGATAGACATGGCACACTAACTTACTGTTGTGTGTTTAGTACATCATAGTGATAGACATGGCACACTAACTTACTGTTGTGTGTTTAGTACATCATAGTGATAGACATGGTACACTATCTTACTGTTGTGTGCTTAGTACATCATAGTGATAGACATGGCACACTAACTTACTGTTGTGTGTTTAGCACATCATAGTGATAGACATGGCACACTATCTTAATGTTGTGTGCTTAGCACATCATAGTGATAGACATGGCACACTAACTTAAGGTTGTGTGTTTAGCACATCATAGTGATAGACATGGCACACTAACTTAATGTTGTGTGCTTAGCACATCATAGTGATAGACATGGCACACTAACTTACTGTTGTGTGTTTAGCACATCATAGTGATAGACATGGCACACTAACTTAATGTTGTGTGCTTAGCACATCATAGTGATAGACATGGCACACTAACTTAATGTTGTGTGTTTAGCACATCATAGTGATAGACATGGCACACTAACTTAATGTTGTGTGCTTAGCACATCATAGTGATAGACATGGCACACTAACTTAATGTTGTGTGTTTAGCACATCATAGTGATAGACATGGCACACTAACTTAATGTTGTGTGCTTAGCACATCATAGTGATAGACATGGCACACTAACTTAATGTTGTGTGTTTAGCACATCATAGTGATAGACATGGCACACTAACTTAGTGTTGTGTGTTTAGCACATCATAGTGATAGACATGGCACACTAACTTAGTGTTGTGTGCTTAGCACATCATAGTGATAGACATGGCACACTAACTTAATGTTGTGTGCTTAGCACATCATAGTGATAGACAGGGCACACTATCTTACTGTTGTGTGTTTAGCACATCATAGTGATAGACATGGCACACTAACTTACTGTTGTGTGTTTAGTACATCATAGTGATAGACATGGTACACTAACTTAGTGTTGTGTGTTTAGTATATCATAGTGATAGACATGGCACACTAACTTAGTGTTGTGTGTTTAGTACATCATAGTGATAGACATGGCACACTAACTTAGTGTTGTGTGTTTAGTACATCATAGTGATAGACATGGCACACTAACTTAGTGTTGTGTGTTTAGTACATCATAGTGATAGACATGGTACACTAACTTAGTGTTGTGTGTTTAGTACATCATAGTGATAGACATGGTACACTAACTTAGTGTTGTGTGTTTAGTACATCATAGTGATAGACATGGCACACTAACTTACTGTTGTGTGTTGAGCACATCATAGTGATAGACATGGCACACTAACTTACTGTTGTGTGTTTAGTACATCATAGTGATAGACATGGCACACTAACTTACTGTTGTGTGTTTAGCACATCATAGTGATAGACATGGCACACTAACTTACTGTTGTGTGTTTAGTACATCATAGTGATAGACATGGCACACTAACTTACTGTTGTGTGTTTAGTACATCATAGTGATAGACATGGTACACTATCTTACTGTTGTGTGCTTAGTACATCATAGTGATAGACATGGCACACTAACTTACTGTTGTGTGTTTAGCACATCATAGTGATAGACATGGCACACTATCTTAATGTTGTGTGCTTAGCACATCATAGTGATAGACATGGCACACTAACTTAAGGTTGTGTGTTTAGCACATCATAGTGATAGACATGGCACACTAACTTAATGTTGTGTGCTTAGCACATCATAGTGATAGACATCGCACACTAACTTACTGTTGTGTGTTTAGCACATCATAGTGATAGACATGGCACACTAACTTAATGTTGTGTGCTTAGCACATCATAGTGATAGACATGGCACACTAACTTAATGTTGTGTGTTTAGCACATCATAGTGATAGACATGGCACACTAACTTAATGTTGTGTGCTTAGCACATCATAGTGATAGACATGGCACACTAACTTAATGTTGTGTGTTTAGCACATCATAGTGATAGACATGGCACACTAACTTAATGTTGTGTGCTTAGCACATCATAGTGATAGACATGGCACACTAACTTAGTGTTGTGTGCTTAGCACATCATAGTGATAGACATGGCACACTAACTTAATGTTGTGTGTTTAGCACATCATAGTGATAGACATGGCACACTAACTTAGTGTTGTGTGTTTAGCACATCATAGTGATAGACATGGCACACTAACTTAGTGTTGTGTGCTTAGCACATCATAGTGATAGACATGGCACACTAACTTAATGTTGTGTGCTTAGCACATCATAGTGATAGACAGGGCACACTAACTTAATGTTGTGTGTTTAGCACATCATAGTGATAGACATGGCACACTAACTTAGTGTTGTGTGTTTAGCACATCATAGTGATAGACATGGCACACTAACTTAGTGTTGTGTGCTTAGCACATCATAGTGATAGACATGGCACACTAACTTAATGTTTTGTGCTTAGCACATCATAGTGATAGACATGGCACACTAACTCAATGTTGTGTGCTTAGCACATCATAGTGATAGACATGGCACACTAACTTAATGTTGTGTGCTTAGCACATCATAGTGATAGACATGGCACACTAATATAATGTTGTGTGCTTAGCACATCATAGTGATAGACATGGCACACTAACTTACTGTTGTGTGTTTAGCACATCATAGTGATAGACATGGCACACTAACTTACTGTTGTGTGTTTAGCACATCATAGTGATAGACATGGCACACTAACTTACTGTTGTGTGTTTAGTACATCATAGTGATAGACATGGCACACTAACTTAGTGTTGTGTGTTTAGTACATCATAGTGATAGACATGGCACACTAACTTAGTGTTGTGTGTTTAGTACATCATAGTGATAGACATGGCACACTAACTTAGTGTTGTGTGTTTAGTACATCATAGTGATAGACATGGTACACTAACTTAGTGTTGTGTTTTTAGTACATCATAGTGATAGACATGGCACACTAACTTAGTGTTGTGTGTTTAGTACATCATAGTGATAGACATGGTACACTAACTTAGTGTTGTGTGTTTAGTACATCATAGTGATAGACATGGTACACTAACTTAGTGTTGTGTGTTTAGTACATCATAGTGATAGACATGGCACACTAACTTACTGTTGTGTGTTGAGCACATCATAGTGATAGACATGGCACACTAACTTACTGTTGTGTGTTTAGTACATCATAGTGATAGACATGGTACACTAACTTACTGTTGTGTGTTTAGCACATCATAGTGATAGACATGGCACACTAACTTACTGTTGTGTGTTTAGTACATCATAGTGATAGACATGGCACACTAACTTACTGTTGTGTGTTTAGTACATCATAGTGATAGACATGGTACACTATCTTACTGTTGTGTGCTTAGTACATCATAGTGATAGACATGGCACACTAACTTACTGTTGTGTGTTTAGCACATCATAGTGATAGACATGGCACACTATCTTAATGTTGTGTGCTTAGCACATCATAGTGATAGACATGGCACACTAACTTAAGGTTGTGTGTTAAGCACATCATAGTGATAGACATGGCACACTAACTTAATGTTGTGTGCTTAGCACATCATAGTGATAGACATGGCACACTAACTTACTGTTGTGTGTTTAGCACATCATAGTGATAGACATGGCACACTAACTTAATGTTGTGTGCTTAGCACATCATAGTGATAGACATGGCACACTAACTTAATGTTGTGTGTTTAGCACATCATAGTGATAGACATGGCACACTAACTTAATGTTGTGTGCTTAGCACATCATAGTGATAGACATGGCACACTAACTTAATGTTGTGTGTTTAGCACATCATAGTGATAGACATGGCACACTAACTTAATGTTGTGTGCTTAGCACATCATAGTGATAGACATGGCACACTAACTTAGTGTTGTGTGCTTAGCACATCATAGTGATAGACATGGCACACTAACTTAATGTTGTGTGTTTAGCACATCATAGTGATAGACATGGCACACTAACTTAGTGTTGTGTGTTTAGCACATCATAGTGATAGACATGGCACACTAACTTAGTGTTGTGTGCTTAGCACATCATAGTGATAGACATGGCACACTAACTTAATGTTGTGTGCTTAGCACATCATAGTGATAGACAGGGCACACTAACTTAATGTTGTGTGTTTAGCACATCATAGTGATAGACATGGCACACTAACTTAGTGTTGTGTGTTTAGCACATCATAGTGATAGACATGGCACACTAAATTAGTGTTGTGTGCTTAGCACATCATAGTGATAGACATGGCACACTAACTTAATGTTTTGTGCTTAGCACATCATAGTGATAGACATGGCACACTAACTCAATGTTGTGTGCTTAGCACATCATAGTGATAGACATGGCACACTAACTTAGTGTTGTGTGCTTAGCACATCATAGTGATAGACATGGCACACTAATATAATGTTGTGTGCTTAGCACATCATAGTGATAGACATGGCACACTAACTTACTGTTGTGTGTTTAGCACATCATAGTGATAGACATGGCACACTAACTTACTGTTGTGTGTTTAGCACATCATAGTGATAGACATGGCACACTAACTTACTGTTGTGTGTTTAGCACATCATAGTGATAGACATGGCACACTAACTTAGTGTTGTGTGTTTAGTACATGATAGTGATAGACATGGCACACTAACTTAGTGTTGTGTGTTTAGCACATCATAGTGATAGACATGGCACACTAACTCAGTGTTGTGTGTTTAGCACATCATAGTGATAGACATGGCACACTAACTTACTGTTGTGTGCTTAGCACATCAGTGATAGACATGGTACACTAACTTAGTGTTGTGTGTTTAGCACATCATAGTGATAGATATGGTACACTAACTTAGTGTTGTGTGCTTAGCACATCATAGTGATAGACATGGCACACTAACTTAGTGTTGTGTGTTTAGCACATCATAGTGATAGACATGGAACACTATCTTACTGTTGTGTGTTTAGCACATCATAGTGATAGACATGGCACACTAACTTACTGTTGTGTGTTTAGTACATCATAGTGATAGACATGGTACACTAACTTAGTGTTGTGTGTTTAGTACATCATAGTGATAGACATGGCACACTAACTTAGTGTTGTGTGTTTAGTACATCATAGTGATAGACATGGCACACTAACTTAGTGTTGTGTGTTTAGTACATCATAGTGATAGACATGGTACACTAACTTAGTGTTGTGTGTTTAGTACATCATAGTGATAGACATGGCACACTAACTTAGTGTTGTGTGTTTAGTACATCATAGTGATAGACATGGTACACTAACTTAGTGTTGTTTGTTTAGTACATCATAGTGATAGACATGGTACACTAACTTAGTGTTGTGTGTTTAGTACATCATAGTGATAGACATGGCACACTAACTTACTGTTGTGTGTTGAGCACATCATAGTGATAGACATGGCACACTAACTTACTGTTGTGTGTTTAGTACATCATAGTGATAGACATGGCACACTAACTTACTGTTGTGTGTTTAGCACATCATGGTGATAGACATGGCACACTAACTTACTGTTGTGTGCTTAGCACATCAGTGATAGACATGGAACACTATCTTACTGTTGTGTGTTTAGCACATGATAGTGATAGACATGGCACACTAACTTAGTGTTGTGTGTTTAGTACATCATAGTGATAGACATGGTACACTAACTTAGTGTTGTGTGTTTAGTACATCATAGTGATAGACATGGCACACTAACTTACTGTTGTGTGTTTAGCACATCATGGTGATAGACATGGCACACTAACTTACTGTTGTGTGTTTAGCACATCAGTGATAGACATGGAACACTATCTTACTGTTGTGTGTTTAGCACATGATAGTGATAGACATGGCACACTAACTTACTGTTGTGTGTTTAGTACATCATAGTGATAGACATGGTACACTAACTTAGTGTTGTGTGTTTAGTACATCATAGTGATAGACATGGAACACTATCTTACTGTTGTGTGTTTCGCACATCATAGTGATAGACATGGCACATTAACTTACTGTTGTGTGTTTAGTACATCATAGTGATAGACATGGTACACTAACTTAGTGTTGTGTGTTTAGTACATCATAGTGATAGACATGGCACACTAACTTAGTGTTGTGTGTTTAGTACATCATAGTGATAGACATGGCACACTAACTTAGTGTTGTGTGTTTAGTACATCATAGTGATAGACATGGTACACTAACTTAGTGTTGTGTGTTTAGTACATCATAGTGATAGACATGGCACACTAACTTAGTGTTGTGTGTTTAGTACATCATAGTGATAGACATGGTACACTAACTTAGTGTTGTTTGTTTAGTACATCATAGTGATAGACATGGTACACTAACTTAGTGTTGTGTGTTTAGTACATCATAGTGATAGACATGGCACACTAACTTACTGTTGTGTGTTGAGCACATCATAGTGATAGACATGGCACACTAACTTACTGTTGTGTGTTTAGTACATCATAGTGATAGACATGGCACACTAACTTACTGTTGTGTGTTTAGCACATCATAGTGATAGACATGGCACACTAACTTACTGTTGTGTGTTTAGTACATCATAGTGATAGACATGGCACACTAACTTACTGTTGTGTGTTTAGTACATCATAGTGATAGACATGGTACACTATCTTACTGTTGTGTGCTTAGTACATCATAGTGATAGACATGGCACACTAACTTACTGTTGTGTGTTTAGCACATCATAGTGATAGACATGGCACACTATCTTAATGTTGTGTGCTTAGCACATCATAGTGATAGACATGGCACACTAACTTAAGGTTGTGTGTTTAGCACATCATAGTGATAGACATGGCACACTAACTTAATGTTGTGTGCTTAGCACATCATAGTGATAGACATGGCACACTAACTTACTGTTGTGTGTTTAGCACATCATAGTGATAGACATGGCACACTAACTTAATGTTGTGTGCTTAGCACATCATAGTGATAGACATGGCACACTAACTTAATGTTGTGTGTTTAGCACATCATAGTGATAGACATGGCACACTAACTTAATGTTGTGTGCTTAGCACATCATAGTGATAGACATGGCACACTAACTTAATGTTGTGTGTTTAGCACATCATAGTGATAGACATGGCACACTAACTTAATGTTGTGTGCTTAGCACATCATAGTGATAGACATGGCACACTAACTTAATGTTGTGTGTTTAGCACATCATAGTGATAGACATGGCACACTAACTTAGTGTTGTGTGTTTAGCACATCATAGTGATAGACATGGCACACTAACTTAGTGTTGTGTGCTTAGCACATCATAGTGATAGACAGGGCACACTATCTTACTGTTGTGTGTTTAGCACATCATAGTGATAGACATGGCACACTAACTTACTGTTGTGTGTTTAGTACATCATAGTGATAGACATGGTACACTAACTTAGTGTTGTGTGTTTAGTACATCATAGTGATAGACATGGCACACTAACTTAGTGTTGTGTGTTTAGTACATCATAGTGATAGACATGGCACACTAACTTAGTGTTGTGTGTTTAGTACATCATAGTGATAGACATGGCACACTAACTTAGTGTTGTGTGTTTAGTACATCATAGTGATAGACATGGTACACTAACTTAGTGTTGTGTGTTTAGTACATCATAGTGATAGACATGGTACACTAACTTAGTGTTGTGTGTTTAGTACATCATAGTGATAGACATGGCACACTAACTTACTGTTGTGTGTTGAGCACATCATAGTGATAGACATGGCACACTAACTTACTGTTGTGTGTTTAGTACATCATAGTGATAGACATGGCACACTAACTTACTGTTGTGTGTTTAGCACATCATAGTGATAGACATGGCACACTAACTTACTGTTGTGTGTTTAGTACATCATAGTGATAGACATGGCACACTAACTTACTGTTGTGTGTTTAGTACATCATAGTGATAGACATGGTACACTATCTTACTGTTGTGTGCTTAGTACATCATAGTGATAGACATGGCACACTAACTTACTGTTGTGTGCTTAGCACATCATAGTGATAGACATGGCACACTATCTTAATGTTGTGTGCTTAGCACATCATAGTGATAGACATGGCACACTAACTTAAGGTTGTGTGTTTAGCACATCATAGTGATAGACATGGCACACTAACTTAATGTTGTGTGCTTAGCACATCATAGTGATAGACATGGCACACTAACTTACTGTTGTGTGTTTAGCACATCATAGTGATAGACATGGCACACTAACTTAATGTTGTGTGCTTAGCACATCATAGTGATAGACATGGCACACTAACTTAATGTTGTGTGTTTAGCACATCATAGTGATAGACATGGCACACTAACTTAATGTTGTGTGCTTAGCACATCATAGTGATAGACATGGCACACTAACTTAATGTTGTGTGTTTAGCACATCATAGTGATAGACATGGCACACTAACTTAATGTTGTGTGCTTAGCACATCATAGTGATAGACATGGCACACTAACTTAGTGTTGTGTGCTTAGCACATCATAGTGATAGACATGGCACACTAACTTAATGTTGTGTGTTTAGCACATCATAGTGATAGACATGGCACACTAACTTAGTGTTGTGTGTTTAGCACATCATAGTGATAGACATGGCACACTAACTTAGTGTTGTGTGCTTAGCACATCATAGTGATAGACATGGCACACTAACTTAATGTTGTGTGCTTAGCACATCATAGTGATAGACAGGGCACACTAACTTAATGTTGTGTGTTTAGCACATCATAGTGATAGACATGGCACACTAACTTAGTGTTGTGTGTTTAGCACATCATAGTGATAGACATGGCACACTAACTTAGTGTTGTGTGCTTAGCACATCATAGTGATAGACATGGCACACTAACTTAATGTTTTGTGCTTAGCACATCATAGTGATAGACATGGCACACTAACTCAATGTTGTGTGCTTAGCACATCATAGTGATAGACATGGCACACTAACTTAATGTTGTGTGCTTAGCACATCATAGTGATAGACATGGCACACTAATATAATGTTGTGTGCTTAGCACATCATAGTGATAGACATGGCACACTAACTTACTGTTGTGTGTTTAGCACATCATAGTGATAGACATGGCACACTAACTTACTGTTGTGTGTTTAGCACATCATAGTGATAGACATGGCACACTAACTTACTGTTGTGTGTTTAGTACATCATAGTGATAGACATGGCACACTAACTTAGTGTTGTGTGTTTAGTACATCATAGTGATAGACATGGCACACTAACTTAGTGTTGTGTGTTTAGTACATCATAGTGATAGACATGGCACACTAACTTAGTGTTGTGTGTTTAGTACATCATAGTGATAGACATGGTACACTAACTTAGTGTTGTGTTTTTAGTACATCATAGTGATAGACATGGCACACTAACTTAGTGTTGTGTGTTTAGTACATCATAGTGATAGACATGGTACACTAACTTAGTGTTGTGTGTTTAGTACATCATAGTGATAGACATGGTACACTAACTTAGTGTTGTGTGTTTAGTACATCATAGTGATAGACATGGCACACTAACTTACTGTTGTGTGTTGAGCACATCATAGTGATAGACATGGCACACTAACTTACTGTTGTGTGTTTAGTACATCATAGTGATAGACATGGTACACTAACTTACTGTTGTGTGTTTAGCACATCATAGTGATAGACATGGCACACTAACTTACTGTTGTGTGTTTAGTACATCATAGTGATAGACATGGCACACTAACTTACTGTTGTGTGTTTAGTACATCATAGTGATAGACATGGTACACTATCTTACTGTTGTGTGCTTAGTACATCATAGTGATAGACATGGCACACTAACTTACTGTTGTGTGTTTAGCACATCATAGTGATAGACATGGCACACTATCTTAATGTTGTGTGCTTAGCACATCATAGTGATAGACATGGCACACTAACTTAAGGTTGTGTGTTAAGCACATCATAGTGATAGACATGGCACACTAACTTAATGTTGTGTGCTTAGCACATCATAGTGATAGACATGGCACACTAACTTACTGTTGTGTGTTTAGCACATCATAGTGATAGACATGGCACACTAACTTAATGTTGTGTGCTTAGCACATCATAGTGATAGACATGGCACACTAACTTAATGTTGTGTGTTTAGCACATCATAGTGATAGACATGGCACACTAACTTAATGTTGTGTGCTTAGCACATCATAGTGATAGACATGGCACACTAACTTAATGTTGTGTGTTTAGCACATCATAGTGATAGACATGGCACACTAACTTAATGTTGTGTGCTTAGCACATCATAGTGATAGACATGGCACACTAACTTAGTGTTGTGTGCTTAGCACATCATAGTGATAGACATGGCACACTAACTTAATGTTGTGTGTTTAGCACATCATAGTGATAGACATGGCACACTAACTTAGTGTTGTGTGTTTAGCACATCATAGTGATAGACATGGCACACTAACTTAGTGTTGTGTGCTTAGCACATCATAGTGATAGACATGGCACACTAACTTAATGTTGTGTGCTTAGCACATCATAGTGATAGACAGGGCACACTAACTTAATGTTGTGTGTTTAGCACATCATAGTGATAGACATGGCACACTAACTTAGTGTTGTGTGTTTAGCACATCATAGTGATAGACATGGCACACTAACTTAGTGTTGTGTGCTTAGCACATCATAGTGATAGACATGGCACACTAACTTAATGTTTTGTGCTTAGCACATCATAGTGATAGACATGGCACACTAACTCAATGTTGTGTGCTTAGCACATCATAGTGATAGACATGGCACACTAACTTAGTGTTGTGTG
Organism: Bathymodiolus brooksi; assembly: GCA_963680875.1. Lineage (NCBI taxonomy): Eukaryota > Metazoa > Mollusca > Bivalvia > Mytilida > Modiolidae > Bathymodiolus > Bathymodiolus brooksi. The sequence continues at coordinate 61,097,582 of OY804581.1, read as the reverse complement.
CTTAGCACATCATAGTGATAGACATGGCACACTAATATAATGTTGTGTGCTTAGCACATCATAGTGATAGACATGGCACACTAACTTACTGTTGTGTGTTTAGCACATCATAGTGATAGACATGGCACACTAACTTACTGTTGTGTGTTTAGCACATCATAGTGATAGACATGGCACACTAACTTACTGTTGTGTGTTTAGCACATCATAGTGATAGACATGGCACACTAACTTAGTGTTGTGTGTTTAGTACATGATAGTGATAGACATGGCACACTAACTTAGTGTTGTGTGTTTAGCACATCATAGTGATAGACATGGCACACTAACTCAGTGTTGTGTGTTTAGCACATCATAGTGATAGACATGGCACACTAACTTACTGTTGTGTGTTTAGCACATCAGTGATAGACATGGTACACTAACTTAGTGTTGTGTGTTTAGCACATCATAGTGATAGATATGGTACACTAACTTAGTGTTGTGTGCTTAGCACATCATAGTGATAGACATGGCACACTAACTTAGTGTTGTGTGTTTAGCACATCATAGTGATAGACATGGTACACTAACTTAGTGTTGTGTGTTTAGCACATCATAGTGATAGACATGGCACACTAACTTACTGTTGTGTGCTTAGCAGAGAAGCAGCAAATAACAATGTTACAGTCTTTTGTTTGACCCGATTGTTTGACCCGATTGTTTGACCCGATAGGTACTTTAACCCACGGTTTACGACACACGAAACAAGCGTGCTAGCTGCATTGCACCTATGATACCATTAGTTTGAAAGTAGACCACATAAGGAATATTCAAGCGTAGTTAGGATTAAACAGGCAGAGAAAACTATCAAATTGATTTTTACCAAAACCAGCCTCATTTGAATATATTCCACAAAAATTGACAAAACATATTATGATTCAGCAAAGCCCTTAACATATTTTTATACCTTTCATTAATGTGGATCTACTGCTCATATTTTAGTTCATTTAATGAAAACAAATTTGGCTTTATTGAACCTGTATTTGTATCTTAGCCTCTATGATCTATTTATAGTAACAGTAGCCATGTTGGATGATGGGCAGGATCACCAGATACTATTTTGAAAGTAGATAGTCTCTCTAAGGAAGATTCGAGCTAATTTTGATTGAAATTGGGGCAACGGTTTCAGAGATCTCTTAAACAGTAGTTATGCTGAATGGATAGACAGACAGATGCCAACTTATATATCCATCTAGATGCAATTAGAAATTTGTAGTTGAATAGAGAATATACGTCCGGAAAGGTATTGTTGGAGAACTAAACGCTGCATAATCATCTGTTGCAGTTTACTTGGGGAATGATCACAATCTTGGAGGGGCAAATTTGGTTTCCTTTCATCTAGTGGTTCTGAAGATTTTCAAAGATTTCCTATTTTTTAACCAAACAAAAGTCATGGCATGACAGCCATCTTGGATTCAAGGCAAGATCATTAGACACAATTGAGAAAGATGACTATCCAAGGAGTAATACCTCCAAGATTGATCCTATTTGGACTAGAGTTCTTCAGAAGAAGATCAACATGTTAAGAACAACAGATGCAAAGTGATGGAAAATGCTCACTAGAGAGCCTTTCACTTAGTGAGCTAAAAAGGGCCGTATTACAGACAGGACTTTTGAAAATGAAAAAAATACAAAACAAAACAAATACAATATAAGGTATTGCTATGAGAAGCAAAGTGGTAAAGATTGGCTAGTGTTAGGGTTAGGGTGTTTAACACCACTTTCAACAATATTGCAGTTATATCGTGGCTGTCAGTTTTATTGGTGGAGGAAACCGGAGTACCTAGAGAAAACCATCGACCTGCCGCAAGTCACTGACATACTTTATCACATAATGTTGTATGCAGTACACCTCGCCTGAGCGGGATTGAAACTCACAAAAATAGTGGTGATAGGCAGTGATTGTAAGGATACTTGTAAATCCAACTACCATACGATGACAACAACGGCACCGGTAAAGTTAGTTTTTTAATCAAGTGTTGTAAGAAGAGTTGTGGATTGGCAATAATGGAGTGATCCCTATATGTCATTTCTACTGTACAGGCAACCAATCAAAATGTAGAAAGAGAGCTATCCTTTTATGTTATTGACACAGAAAAATATCTATAGATTATAATTAAAAAAAAATACTTTATCAAAGTTAGAAAAATATATCACAGTCAAAATATATCACATACATTTGTATAAGCAATATCACATAAAATATTCACCACAGTCTGAAAAAAATATATTATCACAGTAAATATTTATCACATTCTAAAAAACTTATTATCACATCAAAAATATTACACAACAGATACCAACAACAAATATAGAAACTTAGATTTATATAATGGACCTAATAGACAAGATATAAAAACTAGAGGCTCACTTGAGCCTATATGTCTCACTTGGTAATTATATGTTCATGAACCATTTGGGTTACTGCAATTTTGTAGTTTCTAAGAAAAAAGCTTTTTATTTATATTAAACAATGTCATGTGGCCATGGTACATGTACGTGTCTGGATTTCCCATCCACACATTTAACACAGTTTGTCCAGTACCACCTAAAGACTCTTTATGAACAATTTTGATTTAATCAAGTTTTTTTCTAGGAAAAATTAATTTCCATTTCCCATAGGGTTTAATGTTAAAACTATGTACAGTTAAACCTGCCCATGTAGTCACCTCTATTAAGCACTCACCTGTATTAAAAGGTCACTTTTTTCTTGTTCCATCATAGAGAAATTCATATAAATTGAACCTCTTTTAAGAGGTCACCTGTCTTATAAGGCCATTTTTATTTGTCCCAAAGTTGATCTCTTAATACAGGTTTGACTGTACTGTGTTTGCTGTGCAGGCTATCTTGGAATTCTGATCAACACAAAAACATACAAGTACATTTGGTGTAGATACACCCAAAATAACATATCAGACATGTTTGCTGTTAATGCTTTAGTGGTTTCAGATAAGAACAATTTTAAGATATTTTTTATCATAGGGTACCATTTTAAATTTGTCCTGCAGTGATGCATGACCATCTTTGATTTCTGACCTGCACACATTTAAACATGGGAATGGATTGACCAATGACTATTAATGTCGAATTGGGTTCTGTTGACTTATTAATTTATGAGATTTTTCTTCATTTTCTCATATGGTCCTATGTTAAAGCTGCTGTGGTAGCTATCTTGGATTTCTTATTGACACAAAAAGAAGTAAAATGATAGTAAAGGAACCCCCAAGAAACATTCTAGCCATGTTTGCTAGCAAATGGTTCAGTGGTTTTACAGATGAATAATTTAAAAAATATTTCCCCCATAGAGTCTTATGTTAAAATATTGTCTTGCTATAACAGCCATCTTGGATTTCCAATCAACAACACAAAAAACCCCAAAACAATATCTTACTAGAACGTCATTTAGGGAACATTCTAACCATGTAAAAATTCCATCACACGGGTGGTTTATGGGAAAAAGATTTTTGAAATTTCAGCCAATCAGATTCATAATTGGCTTAGCATCTATATTGATTTTCTGAATGAAATGAAAATCATAAAAAAAAATATCAGGGACCACCATAACAACATTTCTGCCAAGTTTGTTACCATTTGTCCCTGCAGGCATTCCGAGAACAAGATTAAAATGTAAAACACTAACAGAAGCAGACGATGACAAAGAGATGGACACAAAGTGATAACAATGACTCACATAGACCTTTCATTCTGGTCAGCTTAAAAAACATCAACACCAAATAGTGTGCGACTTACATTGTTATCAAAAGTAAACAAAAAATAAGTAAAACAAAATATATAAACAATGCTTAGGAAAACCCGGAAATTGTATCAAAAATAGCAGCTCACCAGAGCATGTATCATCACTTTATTGTAAATGTACATATATGTAGTTTTGAGATGAAGATATTTTATCATTTTTCATTAGTTCCTGCAGTGGTTGTCATCTTTCATTTCTGATAAACATACACATGTATCCTTTTCTTCCTATAAAGTCCTGTGATAAACTTTAATTGTCCTGCTGTTCTTTCGTGATCTTGGATGTCTGATCCACATAAAAAAACTTACATTTTGTAAGGAGCATTCCAGTGATTAGATTCAATCAAAATTAGCAGTTTCTGAGAAAAGTCTTTTTTTTTTATTTTCCCGTTTATGTCCAGTGCAAAACAATGTCCTACAGTGAAAACCATCATTTATTTCACATGGTTTCACAAATTCAAATTCTGCATAGGACCATCTAAGGAACAGTCCACCCATGTTTTATTGCAAATGGTTCAGTGGCTTTAGAGAAGATTTAAAACTGATATGTTTTCCCCCAGAAGGTCCTATTTTAAATTGTCCTGCAATGGGGTCCATCTTTAATTTCCGATCCATGTTAAAAAGTAAACTTTGTAAGGGACCACCTTATGATACATTCATGCATAACTGGAGTTCAATAAAATTTGTAGATTTCTGATTTATTTATTCATTAGGAACCTATGTTTAACTAAGTCCAGCTGTGGCAGCCATCTTGAATTTGTCATCAGCTTAAACAACTTAAATTTGGTAGGAGACCACTGAGTTAACATTCCCACAATGTAACAATATTATTATTCCATCATTTATGTATTGAGGAACAAACTTCATAAAACTCCAGCCAATAAGAACGTAATTACTTGGTCCTAGCTGCCATGTTTAATTTCCAAATCTGTCAACTTTGGTTCCATAATTTTTGATGAAGATTCAAATGTGAAAAATTAATGACGACGACAAAATGACAAGGGCAGCAAAGTGATGACAATAGCTTACATGGCCAAATACAATCTAATATATATACTAGTGTAAATACATGTCACACATTTGAAGACATACAACAATAATTTAAATAACCATACAGATGTTTATGCAAAATAACAAGTTGTCATAAGATCAGTATTTCTCACTTTTGAGACAGACAAGTTCCTATTTTTAGCGATGTGAGATTTTCTTATCTTGCACTAGTGCAAGACAAAAAAAATCACGTGCGTTTTACCGGCAAATGCATGCTGTACAGTTTATGTCAACTGCCCCCCAATTCTCCATGCTTTTCCTTTTTAAAATAAACAATTAACCACGATTCTGCTACATAAGTATTTTTAAATTCATTTATGTATTATATTCTGCTAGTTAACGTGCACCTATCACGGTGTTTGATTCTTTTTTCAGGCTCTCTTCCAGTCAATGTTTGTTTACTTTGAGTAAATAATAGAGTGCTCTCCCTTGTTAGTAACTAACGTAAAGAAAGAAATTACCTCCCTTTGACCAAATTCATATATTTTTTTACAGGTATTTATCTCTGTTGTAGTAACATTTATAATATATTTATTAAATACATTGTACTTTATGATGAAATACATTTGAAATACTGCCGAGATACGGTTGCATATGGATAAATCGAATATTTACTTCAGCAATGGAAAAATAAATTGCGGGAAAACGCTCGATGGAATGTAAACAAAAACAATTAGGTGTTTAGTGAGAAATAAAATCAAACACCGGAAAAAGTACAAGATAGGGAAATCTGCGACACCCTTGGGTGTCGGAGATTTCCCTATCTTGTACTCTCCCCGATGTTAGATTCTATATTTCTCACCCCTTGGATAAAGTAGTCTGTTAGTTTAGGTGAAAAAGATTTTTCTATCTTACCCCGGCTCCAGTGTAAGAGTAAGACAAGCTACACGCCGTTTTTCCCGCAAATTTTGTATTCCATTGTTGAATTAAATTGCCGATTTATAGTGTCTTGACAGTATTTTAAATGTATTTCACAATAAAATACAATAAAATACAATGTATTTTATTTTGTATTTTATTTATATGCGAGCTTAAGCGAGCTCTTTATGGTATAAAATGTGTACTTAGGATTTTTTAACAAACATGGTTGAACATACCATCGAAGAAAAAAAAATTCTACACTTTGTAAACACCGGTTTCCGTGTAACACACTAACACACTCAATTAATTAAGATCTTCTTCACATAAAGCGCAAAGGTGATCATGAAGTCTCGTACCCTCTCTCGTACGTCAGATACCACTGAAACCCGGAACCTGTGTGTAATAAAAGTCATTTTGTTAGCTTGTTTTACTTATATTGATATTTTTTAATTTATTAAATCTCTTCTGACATACTGACAAAAATTTTTGTTTCTACGTGGAAGTTAACTTTTGAGATTTCGTAAGGAACGATAACTCCAATAAAGGAACGACAGCTCGATTGAATGAGACTAGATTCGGCCCTAAGAAAAAGTCGTCCCCAATATATCTCGGTCCAAAAAATCTCGACACTTTTTGATGTACTGGATGAGCGTGAAATTGCCAGATAATTTTCAGATGCGCGAGCATTCATGGCCGTGCCGGTTTCACATTAAATATGTTATAAATGCTACTACAACAGCGATAAATGCCTGTACAAAAAATTATTTGACGTTGGTCAAAGGGAGGTAATTGTTTTTATTTACGTTATTACATAACAAGGGAGAGTACTCTATATTTTCTCAACGTAAACAATTATTGAAAAAAGAGGCAAACATCGTAAAAGGTGCAAGAGTTTGTTATTGTAGAATCTATCACAAGTTTGTTAACTTTATTATTTTGAACCTCTTTAAAGTTGTAAAATGAAAATCTTGTTTTATTTTATTATGTGGCATTTTGGTCCTGTGGGTTTGATACGGTTCGCAAATTAATGCACCAAACTACACAACAAGTAAACAAACATTGACACGGTAGAAAGGGGTGAGAAAAAGAGTCAAACACCGTAAAAGGTGCAAGATAGTAAAATCTGTGACACCCTCGGGTAAGATTTAAATCGTATTGGACTCGGACAAGCCTTGTCCGATACGATTTAAATCTTACCCTCGGGTGTCACAGATTTTACTATCTTGCACCTCTCCCGGTGTTTGACCCTATATATCCCTTTACTTTAGTGTGTAAACACTGGACGGAGATTATAAAACTTAGCTTTATGGGATCAAAATGATTATTTAGGAATGCTCACAAAAGTGTATAAAAAGGCAATCTAATGAAGATTAGATGCTTTTTGTACATTTTGTAAAAATGATTTCTCTTGCGATACACCAACATCTAACAACATCCAGCTTGAGGTCATATCATAGTTCATATTGTCAATTGTCCAATCAGCAATGAGCCTACTTCTTTAAAACTGAGGATATGCAAAGAGCTGTTGTCCTATTGGTCAATACAATGTATATTTAGCTATCTTGCATATGATTGGACAGTTAAAGATGAATGAAAGGTTACATGAAATGACCCCTAACACAATGTTGCTATATGTTAGTGTATAGTCAAAGGAAAAATGGAAAAATGATATAACAAACATCTAATTTTAATTAGATTGATAAAAGGGTAACTTCAAAGAAGTTATATTTAAAACAACTTATTCTGGTAAGCAAGAGAAAAACAACAACAAACACTTACATCACATGTCAATAGTAACTTAAAAACTCTGGTAAACAAAAAATACAGAAAACAATAAAATACAAAAACAGTGGACACATTCTTAATATCCACTTCATGTAAATATAATTGACTAATTGATTGTCATTTAATGCCACATCAGCAGTATCTTAGTCGTATACACGAGGAGAACAAGTTTACAAACAATTTTTAAATTTAAACATATCTTATTGTTTAAAAAATGACAAAAGGATCAGACACAAGTTTTTCAATCAACTTAGTATTGTTTTCTCCATATACATATGTACATACATACATCCTGTTTTTAAATTAAAGGTTTTTTTCTTCAGAAATAACTTTGATAAATTTTGTATGTTTTCTGTGGTTTCCTAGCGAGTCATCCTTATTAAATGTACAAACATGGGTACACTCATAAAAAAATCATTAATGGAAAGGGGGTGAGTGGGTGTTGTTTAACGCCAAATCAGCAATGTTGAAGCTATATCATGGCGAGAACAAATTAATTTTCAATGAGATGAAGATGAGGCCCGCTGTGTATTACAATAACACGCTTAGTTGGATTTGTATAGTGCTAGCTCACTGAAACAACAGTCTGTGGATAGACAGTTCGCCCCAATTGGACACATTGTCCTGATTCGTGCCAATCAGTCTTTGTTCTTTCCCCTTAATCTGGGGGTCCACTTCCGGTACAATTATGTATGGGTGTGCAGCTGGGTTCAAACAACACACACACATTCATATTCATGCAGTTATTGTTGACACATTCATATATTAGATTAAAATCACCCCAAAACACAAAGCAATCGTATATCCATCGTCGATTACACATAGCAGATTATGCGTCGATTACTCTTCACTCATCGGAACCGCATCGTTGGCGTAATGGTTATCGTGCTCACCTCGAGTGCGGTAGACCGTGGGTTCGAGCCAAACCATTAACTATGAAATTGGTATTTGTTGCTTCTCCGCTAAGCACGCAGCATTAAGGAGAAAGAGCAAAGACTGGATGGCTCGGAATCAGAGTAATGAGTCCGAGTGAAGCGACATATCTACACGCGGACTGTTGTTTCAGTGGGCTAGCACTATAAAAATCCAACTCAGCGTGTTAATCTAGTACAGAGCGAACCTCATCTCATTGAAAATTAACTTGCTCTCGCCATGATATAGCTGAAAAATTGCTGAATTGACGTTAACAACAACCACCCACTCATTCCATTCATCGTAATGAGTGGGGAGAAATAGAAGCGTGGTCAGCTGTGGCTAACCGACGATATCGTATATTGATTTAGCATTATAATTTTGGCAAGATTAAAACAGAGACTTTCCCTAGTGATTTGTCTCAGCAATAAAGAAGCTGGGTTTCATAGAAAGATGATCGACCTATCGATATATCTCTACCCATTGTTATATTGAAGTGAAAAAGTTACGACACATTCATATACATGTATTTGAAAGATGAAACAGTATGTATGTGCCTGTATGTAAGAAGTAACAACCCCAGCCTTCCCCATCCCCACTTTCCCGTGGCTTTTCAACATAGTAACCCTTTCTTTGTGTGTATAAAGTAAATATTTTAAATTCTTTAGAACAGATGCACATACTAAATCTTTTTTTTGTCAAATATAAAGTTTTTAACAAAAATATTGAATAAACTAGAACATACATGAATCAGTGTTAAAACTAATTATATTATTTAGATTTTCGAATAGAAAGCAGTACATCAATATGCCTAAAAAAAAAATAAAAAACAAAAACAAAGCGAAACAAGTATATATACATAAGCAGACAAGAAAATAAAGGAGAATATATAGAGTGTGTAAAATAAATATAATATGTGAAAATTGTAACAAAATTGATCGTAAAAAAACATACAAAACTGTTATTATCTATTGACAAGATGAAAATTAATGTAATATGTTAAAATCTACAACAGCAACCGAAAATTAAAAAAAAGCTAAGAAAATATTTGTTTTACTATAGGATTAAAAGCATTTTTTTCGGAGTTTATTGATGTATAATCTGGACCAAGTCACTCACAAACTTACATAAAAGTCCTGGACCAAGTCACTCACAAACTTACATAAAAGTCCTGGACACAGTCACTCACAAACTTACATAAAAGTCCTGGACCAAGTCACTCACAAACTTACATAAAATTCCAAGGACTTTTATGTAAGTTTGTGAGTGACTTGGTCCAGGACTTTTATGTAAGTTTGTGAGTGACTTGGTCCAGGCTATACATTAATAAACTCCGGAAAAAATGCGCTTAATCCTTATAATTCTGTAACTAAGTATTTGTTTTTTTCATTTGTTTACCTTTGGGGATCCCCAGTACGCATACATAGCCCGGGGTTCTATGGTACCGCGGTACTTAATGTTTTTAAAACGTCTGTGTAACGGTTTTATTCATTGATATAATATATGATTTCTTACTAGCAAAACCAACTTAATATGTCTTAAATTATCCCAGTTACGATGAGCGTAACATCTTAATGACATAAATTTAAAGCCACTTTCACATTACATGTAGTATAACAAGTTAACATGATTAATTACATGTATCTCTAAAAACCTATTTTTTCTAATTACATGCACATTTTTGTGTATCTCTGAAAACCTCATTTTTTGCATTTCCGTTTTCACTAATGACAGAGCGGAAACAATTTTCAATATTAAATTACAAATAAAAGTGAAAATACAATAGAACAATATAAGTTCTCTCAAGTATTTATCCGGAGTAACTCTTCCGGATTTGACGTCATTGTAATGAAAACTAAAGATGATGGATAAATCAGGACGATCTCATCCTCTAATTTTATTATTACTGTTTACACAGATAACAGGTATGAAACATATATTGTTTATTGAAATTGATTTTTTTTTTTTTATTTAATTTAATTTAATTTAAATATTATTTATGTATTAATTAAATTAATAATCACTACAAGCAAAAGCTAAGATAATGATGGTAGGCAGATATCACCATTAACTTTTTAAGAAATTAAAGTGTACGACTTAAAAACCGCATCCGTGTTGTAATAGTTAGCGTGCTCGCCTCGAGTGTGGTAGATCGTGGGTTCGAACCCCGATCGGGTCAAACCAAAGACTATGAAATTGGTATTTATTGCTTCTACGCTAAGCACGCAGCATTATGGAGAAAGAGCAAAGACTGATTGGCTCGGAAATCAATCAGGATAAAGTGTCCGAGTGGAACGACATGTCTACCCGCGGACTGTTGTTTCAGTGAGTTAGCACAATAAAAAAATATAACTGAGCGTGTTGTTCTAGTACAAAGCGGATCTAAAGTTGTTCTCGCCATGATATAGCTATGAAATTGTTGAGTTGGTGTTAACAACAATCACTCACTCACTCACTCACTCACTCACTAAAGGACTTTAAAACATCATTTGGTTTCGACATATAGTGGACAGGGAAAAAACATGGCAGAAAAAAGTGTACATAAATTATGTATTTCACATCACAATATCAGTTGAGATGATATCATCTTATTATGATTACAGCGTACATGTAATAAAGACGTAGATGTTTATTTGAAGCACAAATATTTTCAAGAAATACAGCTGTGTGATAACGTACTACCCTGTCATAAGTTCTTCCTGCTTGTAGTTATTATATAATTTACATTTTTAAACTCTTCAAGCTATCATGATAAGTGCTATGTACATGCATCCTACAATTATTGACAAATCGCCAACAATATAAATATTCTATACTACTTCATCTGGCGTATATGCTTGACAGGCCCGAATATCTATGAATACCATCATTCTTTTTTATGTTGAAACAAACCTTGTTATTGACATCACATACAATGTTTATTATTACACTTATTTATATATGTATATATCAATAGAAAATAGATTTGGAGTAAATAAACTGGAACGAAAACTCATCTTTAGCTGAAATATAAATAAGCTTAAAGGAACTTTTTTTTTTTATTATGACGAAGCATGTTCTTGATATTATTGATACAGTATGGTATTCAGTAACGAGTACCACTCATATTTCAAACTGTTACAGAATACATATGATAACAATCACACTGTTTAGTCACTCACGACTTATCACCAGATTTGTTTACAAGAGTAACGCGACGGATGTCACTAGGGTAGCAGGAAATACCTACTTTTCCAGAGCAACTCAATCCAACCCCGGTTTTCGTCAGGTCCGTGTTGCTCAATCTTTAGCTTTCTGCGTAGTGCATTGTGGATAATTGAGTGTCTCTATGCCCTTTTTCTTTTGCACATTACATTGTCTGTCCTTCCGATAACAAATATGGTATCTTCAAGCTTTTCTTACCCTGTAAATGGAAGCTCTCTTTTATGCGCTTATTTTCACTCCTAGATGGGAGACTCGCAGAAAGATTATTAAATATAAAGAATATTATCACTATGTTTATCTAATATAGGAAATCTCACCAGTATGAATATTCAGTATTAAGACGTCCCAACAGTAATTTTTTATGTATTTACAAATCTAACCAGTATCAATATCAAGCATTAATCATATCACTAGCATGATTATCAAATATTAGAATATCTCAGCAGTATGATTATCAAGTATTAAGATATCTCAGCAGTATGATTATCAAGTATTAAACATATCACTAGCATGATAATCAAGTATTATGATATCTCAGAAGTATGATTATCAAGTATTTTGATTTCTCACTATCATGACTATCGGAAATTATACGGTCATCATCTCGAAGTGGTTTTACCGTCACGGAATATTCATTTCTCAAGTGGCAATGTTTCTTATTTACAATGAGACGTCAGATCACAACGACATACAATCATGTTTTTCTACTTTGATTTATATAGTTTGTTTTCCTAATTGAAAACTATTTTTTGTAATCGTGATGAAATATTCTGATTTCCAAAATATCCATTCCTAGAACTAACTTGCAACGCGAAAAGTCATTAATAGCTATAACATGTAATGTGAATCCAGGTATCAAGGAACTATATATATTTTCACTGGTAAAATTCGCCACAATTTTCCACAATGAGTATATATTTTTATTTCTATTAAAGGTATCCGATCAACAGTACCAGAACCATGTTTATTAAACAGTATTCCTAAGGGAACAATAGGTAATGAATATATGTTAACATGTTCTGTTATATAAAGGTGATTCTCTTTCTACAATGAAACTTATCTAAACCGAACCACCTTAGGACCAGCTCTTGTGTTAAGAATAGACAAGCAGGTTAAATTAACAAAGATTTCGTACATTGAAACTCTATGTAAAGTTCAGTTTATACAGGATTCTGGTTTATTCAGAGTTCGATTTAGAGAGTTTTCACTGCACTATAGTATTTAACAAAAGAGTGAGTGAGTGAGTGAGTGAGTGAGTGATTGTTGCTTAGCGCCAAATGAGGTATATCATGGTGATCTTTTCACTCCATGTGTGCACGCTAACCATTCCACCACTAAAGCGGGAATTTATCACAACATTGGTCAAGGTGGGAAATATTGATTAACTACTGTTACTGTATTATCTCTTTGTTACTGAATTGACAAATCTATCTCCGTCATGCTCACCACATTTTTTGTAAATAAATAGCCCTGTTTTTCTCAGTCAGACATTTTACTGTAACAGTAATCTGTTGAGCCAAATCAATTCTTTACTAAATGATTTATCTAAAGTTGGTATTTTCATTATTACTTTATATGCCAAGTGAGCATTTTTTCTGTTATATCATGACGAAAACAAGAAACGTTTGATGAACTAATGGCGCATTCTGCTTTGTATTAACACACAAATTGATATGGAGCTATTTCAGAGAATATTTTGATCGATATTCATACAGTCAGTGTGTGTTTACTGGTAATATAAAAAAAAAAACATAAGAAAAAGGCTTGGATTTTCAATTATGACACATGATTAAAATTATAATGATATTTAGATTTACTATTTAAGCCAAATCTATCTTTCTATCATATGCAGCTACGATGTGCACATCAAGCTCTGCAGTAGAAGAACCAACGTCTGGAACCTTTAACAATGACAGCATCGTATTACGTATCATCACACACCAAGATCACTGCATATGTCAACTTACTTTATTAAACCAGACGAAGGATGAAACGTTATACTTAAGAAAACGTGATGGATCTGAGAATGCAGCCCCTTTTAAAGATTCTTGTGGACTTGCAGTAGATATACATCATATTCCTACAGGAAACCACAAAGCCATAGACCCCATCCAGTGCACAAAACCAAACAGTACAACTAAAATAACTTTGGTTATGAATGGTATGCTCCAGTTTGAATCAAGAAAAATTAATGGTACATTCGCCAAAGGTTATTGCATGCAGATACTGAGAGGTACGAATATTTAAATAACTTAATTAATAAATACAAAATAAATTTCATTATTAAAGAAAACACGAATTCATTTTCTATTTACATGTGTACATGTGTACAAAGGCAAAATTATTACTCCACGAAAAAAAACACACAAATAACGTACATGCATGTACAATTCAAAGTGTCCGATACAGTACAGTAACACTTATCCAGTATTTTAAACGATAAAGCAATTAAGCACTCGGGTATGATACGCCATTGTGTACTTTTAGCTCTAAAACATTCAGCATTGTAGAATATATTAATCACTAGCAAGAATAAATCAATGTATGTTTATCCTCCATCAGACATGCGCGATCATACCTGATTGTGGCTATCATGCTTCGGACCTTTGGTTTATTTCTCCTAAAGACAGTATTCCGTGTTTTGGTACTGCCATGACTTATTAGATATTTATAATATTGTAATTTAGAGATTCTAAGTAATATTATTAATATAAAAAGAAAAGATTGAATATATCAAAGGGGTAATCAGCAGTTGTAAGTCAAAGAAAGACAGACAATGCATTGGTTAAAAGTGGCAGCCGTAAATCGAAGAAGGACAGACAATGCATTGGTTAAAAGTGGCAGCCGTAAATCGAAGGACAGACAATGCATTGGTTAAAAGAAAACGAAAGATCGAGCAACGCTAACACATCGTGTTACCCTGGTTACCCTGTGATAAGTCATCAATGAGACAAGGTGGTGATTACGACAAACAAAACATATATGTGGTCATTTATCATAAAGATATTCCGTAACGGTTAACCAAGTCATGGTGGCGTCTAATGCTCCCCCTTCAGGCATAGATGACCGTAGCCCATTTTTGCTATCATGATTAGACACTTTGGATATTTTTCCCCACAGACAGTTATCCGTGTTTCGGAACTGACATACCACATATACAGATAGGTTTGCTTCATACCTTGACATACCCTCGAAATTGACAGTCAGGGGCGGATAAGAACGACACTTTAAGACAAAAGAGATGATTTCACTTTTCCCATTGTGAACTTTCCATTTATATGTAGCAGCATTCCAACAGCACCTGCATATGGAGAATACATCTATCAGTTCATAAGATATTCCAGAGATTGTGATTCCTATCAGGATTTCCTTGATAGAGGGTTTCTGCTAACAAGGAAGCTATTGAATCAAGATTTCCTATTGGTTAAGTTGAAGTCATCACTTCGAAAGTTTTACGTTCACCATCTTGACTTGGTTGACCGTTATGGAATATATGTGTCACAAATGACCACGGATATGTTGGACTTGTCGTAAACACTTCCCAGTCCTTTCCTTATTCATGACTAACACCGGGTGTATAACTAGATTAACACGACGGGTGGCACTAGTGGAACAGGAACTACTCATCCTTTTGTAGATTGTTGTTTGTACTTTTGTCCTTTTTAGGTCACCTCGCCAAAGGAAAAGTGAACTTTTGCCATCCGCTGGCATCCGTCGTCCGTTAACTTTTCACATTTTAATCTTATCCTTTGAAACCCCTCAGCCAAATGAAGTGAAACTTTGTAGGAAGCATCTATGGAAGGTCCTTTCTAAAGTTGCTCATTTTGTTCGACTCCGTTAACAAATATGGCCGCCATAGGCAATTATTGTTTCTGATGGGTCGATTTTTAAAAATCTTCCCCTCTGAAAGCACTTGGCCAAATGAACCGAAACGTGGTAGGAGGCTTCTTTGGCAGGTCCTCTATAAAGATTGCTCAATTCGTCCCTAACCGTTAACAAATGGCTGCCACAGACAATTCTTGCTTCTAATTGGTTGATTTCTATAAAATAGTATCCTCTGAAACCGCTTTGACAAATGAATCGAAATTTGGTAGGAAACATCATTGGAAGTTCCTCTATGAAGATTCCTCGTTTATTTTCGATCCGTTAACAAACATGGCCACCATAGGCAATTATTGTTTCTGATGGGCCGATTTTTAGAAATCTTCCACTCTGAAACTGCTTGGCCAAATGAACCGCGACGTGGTAGGAATCATCTATGGCAGGTCCTCTATAAAGATTGTTCATTTAGTTCCGATCCGTTAACATACATGGCCGCCACAGGCAATTCTTGTTTCTGATTGGTTGATTTCTAAAAAATCTTCTCCTCTGAAACCGCTTGACCAAATGGACCAAAACTTGGTAGGAAACAACATTGGGAGATCCTCTATAAAGATTGCCTATTTAGTTCCGATCCGTTAACAAACATGGCGGCCATAGGCCATTCTTGTTTCTGATTGGTCGATTTCTAAAAAATCTCCTCTGAAACCGCTTGGCCAAATGAACTGCAATTTGGAAGGAACATCATTGGAAGGCCCTCTTTAAAGATTGCTCATTTTGTCCCGATTCGTAAGCAAACATGGCCGCCACAGGCATTTCTTGTTTCTGGTTGGTCGAGTTCTAATAATCTTCTTCTCTGAAGCTACTTGGCGGGAAGCACCTATGGAAGGTTCTGTATTAAGTTTCCTCAAAGCAGAGTGAAAGGTGAGCGACACAGGCTCAGCCCACTGATCCTCTAGTTCTATTGGCCATTGTGTTGTCTGATCTTCGATTTACGGATTCAGATTACTTCTTTGGTATCTTCTTAGTAGATATATCTGTTATTGAAATTTAAATTTCATTGATAATGTATTTATTACTAAAACAAAGGTTCGTCTCTCTCAGGCATAGGTGACCGTAGCCGATTTTGATTACACTGTTTAGGTTCTTTGTTTTTTATTCTCAAAAAGTATGTTTTGCATTTTAATATGCAATCAGTGGCTATCGCCACTGTCGTTGTGAATTTGAAACCTGCTCATGGCGAGGTGCACTCGATACAACATTAGGTGATAAATATTGTCAGTGACTTGCAGCAGTTCAGTGGTTTTATCCGGGTACTCCGATTTCCTCCACCAATAAAACTGACCTCCACGATATATCTGAAATATTGTTGATTTATTAACATTTTATTATTGTTACCTTGATTTATTTCAGTACATAACTCGTCCATTCAGAATCCTACCATAAACATTACATGTTTAGAACCTGACAGATCAGAGGAAACGAGCGACCTGCCTACGACAAAGGGAAGTAACCAGGTACCAGACACATATAGTGCTACATCAGCATCAACCAGACTAATTCCTGCTCAACCTACAAGTACGACATCATTAGTGACAGGATTTGAACAATACACGGAAAACACACAAAGCCAACCAGACTCAAAAGGTACAAAATGTGATCAAAGAAAAATAACATGCAAAGAGAAAAAATAAAAAATAATAAAAAAATAAACCAAACAAACCAAAATACACAGAAACAAATTTTGTAATTTTATACATTGTTACTGGAAGCTACAGAAAAGAAGTGGAAAACTGATCTTTTATATTACACATACTACGTTATCGCATAATTCAATAGTTTTGGGGGGACCGGATGGCTCAATGGGTTAGATCGTTGGATCTAACAGCTCCTACAAGCCTATCACCAATTCGCGCCCAGCTTTGTAAATTACAGAAAAGTGTGCACTCGATTCGCAGCCGCAATTGATAAATTTTACCAGTTGCTTGCCCAGGGTCGGTGATTCTCTCTGGCTTCATCCACCACTAAAACTGGTTGCCATGATATAGCTGAAATATTGCTGAAAGTGGCGTTAAACACCAAAAATTTAAGTTAAAATTCAATAGTATTGGGTCGGTTCAAGATGCTCACGCTAAAACAGCCATATTTTATTTCGCTTGTTTCCCATCCGCTGGCATCCGTCGTCCGTTAACTTTTCACATTTTAATCTTATCCTTTGAAACCCCTCAGCCAAATGAAGTGAAACTTTGTAGGAAGCATCTATGGAAGGTCCTTTCTAAAGTTGCTCATTTTGTTCGACTCCGTTAACAAATATGGCCGCCATAGGCAATTATTGTTTCTGATGGGTCGATTTTTAAAAATCTTCCCCTCTGAAAGCACTTGGCCAAATGAACCGAAACGTGGTAGGAGGCTTCTTTGGCAGGTCCTCTATAAAGATTGCTCAACTCGTCCCTAACCGTTAACAAACATGGCTGCCACAGACAATTCTTGCTTCTAATTGGTTGATTTCTATAAAATATTATCCTCTGAAACCGCTTTGACAAATGAATCGAAATTTGGTAGGAAACATCATTGGAAGTTCCTCTATGAAGATTCCTCGTTTATTTTCGATCCGTTAACAAACATGGCCACCATAGGCAATTATTGTTTCTGATGGGCCGATTTTTAGAAATCTTCCACTCTGAAACTGCTTGGCCAAATGAACCGCGACGTGGTAGGAATCATCTATGGCAGGTCCTCTATAAAGATTGTTCATTTAGTTCCGATCCGTTAACATACATGGCCGCCACAGGCAATTCTTGTTTCTGATTGGTTGATTTCTAAAAAATCTTCTCCTCTGAAACCGCTTGACCAAATGGACCAAAACTTGGTAGGAAACAACATTGGGAGATCCTCTATAAAGATTGCCTATTTAGTTCCGATCCGTTAACAAACATGGCGGCCATAGGCCATTCTTGTTTCTGATTGGTTGATTTAAAAAAAATCTCCTCTGAAACCGCTTGGCCAAATGAACTGCAATTTGGTAGGAACATCATTGGAAGGCCCTCTTTAAAGATTGCTCATTTTGTCCCGATTCGTAAGCAAACATGGCCGCCACAGGCATTTCTTGTTTCTGGTTGGTCGAGTTCTAAAAATCTTCTTCTCTGAAGCTACTTGGCGGGAAGCACCTATGGAAGGTTCTGTATTAAGTTTCCTCAAAGCAGAGTGAAAGGTGAGCGACACAGGCTCAGCCCACTGATCCTCTAGTTCTATTGGCCATTGTGTTGTCTGATCTTCGATTTACGGATTCAGATTACTCCTTTGGTATCTTCTTAGTAGATATATCTGTTATTGAAATTTAAATTTCATTGTTAATGTATTTATTACTAAAACAAAGGTTCGTCTCCCTCAGGCATAGGTGACCGTAGCCGATTTTGATTACACTGTTTAGGTTCTTTGTTTTTTATTCTCAAAAAGTATGTTTTGCATTTTAATATGCAATCAGTGGCTATCGCCACTGTCGTTGTGAATTTGAAACCTGCTCATGGCGAGGTGCACTCGATACAACATTAGGTGATAAATATTGTCAGTGACTTGCAGCAGTTCAGTGGTTTTATCCGGGTACTCCGATTTCCTCCACCAATAAAACTGACCTCCACGATATATCTGAAATATTGTTGATTTATTAACATTTTATTATTGTTACCTTGATTTATTTCAGTACATAACTCGTCCATTCAGAATCCTACCATAAACATTACATGTTTAGAACCTGACAGATCAGAGGAAACGAGCGACCTGCCTACGACAAAGGGAAGTAACCAGGTACCAGACACATATAGTGCTACATCAGCATCAACCAGACTAATTCCTGCTCAACCTACAAGTACGACATCATTAGTGACAGGATTTGAACAATACACGGAAAACACACAAAGCCAACCAGACTCAAAAGGTACAAAATGTGATCAAAGAAAAATAACATGCAAAGAGAAAAAATAAAAAATAATAAAAAAATAAACCAAACAAACCAAAATACACAGAAACAAATTTTGTAATTTTATACATTGTTACTGGAAGCTACAGAAAAGAAGTGGAAAACTGATCTTTTATATTACACATACTACGTTATCGCATAATTCAATAGTTTTGGGGGGACCGGATGGCTCAATGGGTTAGATCGTTGGATCTAACAGCTCCTACAAGCCTATCACCAATTCGCGCCCAGCTTTGTAAATTACAGAAAAGTGTGCACTCGATTCGCAGCCGCAATTGATAAATTTTACCAGTTGCTTGCCCAGGGTCGGTGATTCTCTCTGGCTTCATCCACCACTAAAACTGGTTGCCATGATATAGCTGAAATATTGCTGAAAGTGGCGTTAAACACCAAAAATTTAAGTTAAAATTCAATAGTATTGGGTCGGTTCAAGATGCTCACGCTAAAACAGCCATATTTTATTTCGCTTGTTTCCCATCCGCTGGCATCCGTCGTCCGTTAACTTTTCACATTTTAATCTTATCCTTTGAAACCCCTCAGCCAAATGAAGTGAAACTTTGTAGGAAGCATCTATGGAAGGTCCTTTCTAAAGTTGCTCATTTTGTTCGACTCCGTTAACAAATATGGCCGCCATAGGCAATTATTGTTTCTGATGGGTCGATTTTTAAAAATCTTCCCCTCTGAAAGCACTTGGCCAAATGAACCGAAACGTGGTAGGAGGCTTCTTTGGCAGGTCCTCTATAAAGATTGCTCAACTCGTCCCTAACCGTTAACAAACATGGCTGCCACAGACAATTCTTGCTTCTAATTGGTTGATTTCTATAAAATATTATCCTCTGAAACCGCTTTGACAAATGAATCGAAATTTGGTAGGAAACATCATTGGAAGTTCCTCTATGAAGATTCCTCGTTTATTTTCGATCCGTTAACAAACATGGCCACCATAGGCAATTATTGTTTCTGATGGGCCGATTTTTAGAAATCTTCCACTCTGAAACTGCTTGGCCAAATGAACCGCGACGTGGTAGGAATCATCTATGGCAGGTCCTCTATAAAGATTGTTCATTTAGTTCCGATCCGTTAACATACATGGCCGCCACAGGCAATTCTTGTTTCTGATTGGTTGATTTCTAAAAAATCTTCTCCTCTGAAACCGCTTGACCAAATGGACCAAAACTTGGTAGGAAACAACATTGGGAGATCCTCTATAAATATTGCCTATTTAGTTCCGATCCGTTAACAAACATGGCGGCCATAGGCCATTCTTGTTTCTGATTGGTTGATTTAAAAAAAATCTCCTCTGAAACCGCTTGGCCAAATGAACTGCAATTTGGTAGGAACATCATTGGAAGGCCCTCTTTAAAGATTGCTCATTTTGTCCCGATTCGTAAGCAAACATGGCCGCCACAGGCATTTCTTGTTTCTGGTTGGTCGAGTTCTAAAAATCTTCTTCTCTGAAGCTACTTGGCGGGAAGCACCTATGGAAGGTTCTGTATTAAGTTTCCTCAAAGCAGAGTGAAAGGTGAGCGACACAGGCTCAGCCCACTGATCCTCTAGTTCTATTGGCCATTGTGTTGTCTGATCTTCGATTTACGGATTCAGATTACTCCTTTGGTATCTTCTTAGTAGATATATCTGTTATTGAAATTTAAATTTCATTGTTAATGTATTTATTACTAAAACAAAGGTTCGTCTCCCTCAGGCATAGGTGACCGTAGCCGATTTTGATTACACTGTTTAGGTTCTTTGTTTTTTATTCTCAAAAAGTATGTTTTGCATTTTAATATGCAATCAGTGGCTATCGCCACTGTCGTTGTGAATTTGAAACCTGCTCATGGCGAGGTGCACTCGATACAACATTAGGTGATAAATATTGTCAGTGACTTGCAGCAGTTCAGTGGTTTTATCCGGGTACTCCGATTTCCTCCACCAATAAAACTGACCTCCACGATATATCTGAAATATTGTTGATTTATTAACATTTTATTATTGTTACCTTGATTTATTTCAGTACATAACTCGTCCATTCAGAATCCTACCATAAACATTACATGTTTAGAACCTGACAGATCAGAGGAAACGAGCGACCTGCCTACGACAAAGGGAAGTAACCAGGTACCAGACACATATAGTGCTACATCAGCATCAACCAGACTAATTCCTGCTCAACCTACAAGTACGACATCATTAGTGACAGGATTTGAACAATACACGGAAAACACACAAAGCCAACCAGACTCAAAAGGTACAAAATGTGATCAAAGAAAAATAACATGCAAAGAGAAAAAATAAAAAATAATAAAAAAATAAACCAAACAAACCAAAATACACAGAAACAAATTTTGTAATTTTATACATTGTTACTGGAAGCTACAGAAAAGAAGTGGAAAACTGATCTTTTATATTACACATACTACGTTATCGCATAATTCAATAGTTTTGGGGGGACCGGATGGCTCAATGGGTTAGATCGTTGGATCTAACAGCTCCTACAGGCCTATCACCAATTCGCGCCCAGCTTTGTAAATTACAGAAAAGGCTGCACTCGATTCGCAGCCGCAAGTGATAAAGTTTACCAGTTGCTTGCCCAGGGTGGGTGATTCTCTCCGGGTACTTCGGCTTCATCCACCACTAAAACTGGTCGCCATGATATAGCTGAAATATTGCTGAAACTGGCGTTAAGCACCACAGATTTAAGTTAAAATTCAATAGTATTGGGTCGGTTCAAGATGCCCACGCTAAAACAGCCATACTTTATTTGGCTTCTTTCCCATAGTCCATGTTGAAAAGGTTCGAATTAATTTTTCACTTCAGCCAATCTTCGTATTTTTTAAACTGATTACTCCATCTATAACAGCTGAATAAATTGCACCACTTTGAGGACACCATCGGACACGATTTTAAAGAGATTCCACAAATAAAATGAATATTTAAGCTGTTGTTGTAATGCTAGTACCATCAAAATCACATGCACTGAAATAGAGGGCAGATAAACGTCTTCCGTCAAATCGTTATCTGCTTGTGAAAAGGCAATTTGTTTGATCGTTTTGAAAATTACTGACTACAAATGAATAGCACATGTGAGCACTGGGTGCTTGTTATTAAAAATGTTTTTCAACATTCCCTCACATTAACGGTGGTTTACAGTCAGAAAAAGACTTACTCACTTCAATTCATGTAAGTGAACGCACACAACATTTATATAAATTAAGAGCCATACGTAGTATTTGACTAACAGAGATATAATGATACAAAAAGAATTATCTCTATTCCGTTTTTGAAATAACTATAAATGCTATAGACTGTTTTTTTCTGATTTATGGGAATGGATATTTGTTCCCTAGAAAAAGAAATGGGGGACATTTCAACGACAGTCCTCGCAATTTCTGAGAGAAGGCCAGGATTTTTTACTCTGCATCATTCTTATTTATATAATTGATCGCACACTTTCCTAAAATAAATGATATGATGGCACACTCATCATCCCAGATTTCGTGGAGTGCGTCATCATGTCATACATGTATTGTAGAAGGACTCTGATATATAGTCGTTATAGTAAGAATTGGATAGAATGAAAAAAGGATATCATTCTATTATTGTCTACTCCTGGGGGAAGTGTTCACCTATAGTGTTGTCTGGTGCGGTATAGTGCCCTTGCCAACAGGCCAGCGTACCATACCTCACCAGACAACACTATAGGAAAACTATTCTCGAGGGAGAAGACAATAATATATTTAGTACATAACATCCCATTCTAGACATAAAGGAAAAACACACTCAAATTGAGCATTACTATAATAATAGTAACAAAATTTACATTATTTTTGCTTTGCCAAACCTGTCCATGTTGACATCAGACTGCAGCGTGAGTCTATTTTAACGGAGATAAATCTTGGAAAAAATATATAAAAATTACGCGGGAAAATCTATTCCACAGGTATAGTGGCCGCGGGAAATCATTTGAAACTGGTATAGTTCCCGTCGCTAGGCATAGTCACCAGTTGTCAAGTGTACTGTTAAAAAAATAGTAAACACTGATTATCTAATCAAAATACGGAATTTTCATATATTAGGTACTACCTTATTTTAGCCAATGTCCTTTGAAATATTGTGAATAATTGTACTTACTACTAATGTATTGTAATAGAATCGGTATGTCTAGGAAGTGAGTCCCGGACAACATCAGATGTGAAGCTAATAACATAATCTTCCTTTTCCCACAACACGGAAACAATAGATTACGGATAAAATGGTACATAGCAAATCATAACACGACCAGAACAGTTAGAATAAATCTGGAAGCAATCGATATACTAAAACACATTAATATGTCCGATCCCTCTCTTGTATTATTTGCAGGCACCGATATACTTATTTTCTTTCCTTTGAAATCATGTTGTCTTATCTTTTACAGAAAATGACCATACATTGTGTATTGCCATCGGTGCAGGGTTAGGAGCAGTGTCCCTACTTATTTTTGTCGTTACAATCATAGTATTAAAAAGGTTTGTAAAGTCCAATAAAAAATGGAAGTAAATCAAGAGAAAATTACACCATCAGTACAGCTCAAAATCCTAAATCCTCAAAATTGAAAATCGTAGAACAAAGCACTAATTGCTACACATATACCGCTCATTATTCTAACTTGGTACAGTCATTTCAGTAAAATGTTGCAGGGCTTAAGTCAATTGCAAGATGCCTTTTAACGTTGAATGTATGATAAGACAGAAAAAACCCATAACAACACAGCACAGAGATTGCCATTAAAACAACGAAATCAAAATGAGAACATGCCAAATTACATAAAATGCATAGGAAGATAGACAATGTTCTTATATGTTATATGTTCAACAATATTTCAGTTAACTAGTGGCGGTCAGTTTTATTGATGGAGAAAACCGGAGTACCCGGAGAAAACCACCGACCTGCCGCAAGTTACTGACACACTTTATCACTTAATGTTGTATCAAGTACACCTCGCCTGAGCAGGATTCGAACTCACAACGTTAGTGGTGATAGTATCCCGGTGACCAACTACGCAAAAGTCGCATATTAACGGAGTTTAATTTCACTTCATACTATACGGCTAAAAATTGGCATACTTGTAGGAAAATGATTTTACTTTGAATTTAGACTGGTCGTCAAAAAGTCGGATGGTGCAGTTTTCTAAAATTCTATGCATAGTTAGCAAAATTTACTTAAATTTGGACCTCGAGTGGCTAACAGTTTTGCTCCGGTATTTAAAAACTGTATAGAAATATATTTCTTTCGCATTGGATTCAAAGTTTACATATAATGTTTTATTCATTAAGCGAAAAAACTAACACAATAAACCTATTATTGAAAAATAATAACAATAACAAATATTGTAAATGGGGTCATTTTGTAGTTTCACCAGATTTTAATTCTGTACAATAATGCGCCAGTTAATAAATAGTTAAGTAACTAGTAGAAATTAAAAATTTAATCATTACCCTATTTAGTGACACACCTTTTTTTTATCTAAGTTTCTTTAATGGGATTTTATATACCACCCAAAATATAGAGTAACACCACAGTAGCCTACACAAAACAACCCACCAGTCACAAGTAGCACATACTTTGGCATATAATATTATATCATCGAGTACTCTTCTGGGCTCATATTTCACTAGTGGGGCAGGAACTGCTTACCCTTTCAGAGCACCTGAGCTTACCCCGGTTTTAGTGGGGTTTGATCTTTAGTTGTATGTGTATGTCTTTCAGATCGCTGTTTGTCCTTTTATAATTTTAACTCGAATGTTACGAATATCTGTGTGACAAATGACCACGGATATGTTTCGTTTGTCGTAATCAAAATTATACATTATCCTCCTTCATGACTTATCACTATGTTATAACAAGAGCAACACGACAGATGTCACCAGCTATAATGTTGTAACAAGAGCAAGACGACAGATGTCACCAGCTATAATGTTGTAACAAGAGCAAGACGACAGATGTCACCAGCTATTATGTTGTAACAAGAGCAAGACGACAGATGTCACCAGCTATAATGTTGTAACAAGAGCAAGACGACAGATGTCACCAGCTATAATGTTGTAACAAGAGCAAGACGACAGATGTCACCAGCTATAATGTTGTAACAAGAACAACACGACAGATGTCACCAGCTATAATGTTATAACAAGAACAACACGACAGATGTCACCAGCTATAATGTTGTAACAAGAGCAAGACGACAGATGTCACCAGCTATAATGTTGTAACAAGAGCAAGACGACAGATGTCACCAGCTATAATGTTGTAACAAGAGCAAGACGACAGATGTCACCAGCTATAATGTTGTAACAAGAGCAAGACGACAGATGTCACCAGCTATAATGTTGTAACAAGAGCAAGACGACAGATGTCACCAGCTATAATGTTGTAACAAGAGCAAGACGACAGATGTCACCAGCTATAATGTTGTAACAAGAACAACACGACAGATGTCACCAGCTATAATGTTATAACAAGAACAACACGACAGATGTCACCAGCTATAATGTTGTAACAAGAGCAAGACGACAGATGTCACCAGCTATAATGTTGTAACAAGAGCAAGACGACAGATGTCACCAGCTATAATGTTGTAACAAGAACAACACGACAGATGTCACCAGCTATAATGTTGTAACAAGAGCAAGACGACAGATGTCACCAGCTATAATGTTATAACAAGAGCAAGACGACAGATGTCACCAGCTATAATGTTATAACAAGAACAACACGACAGATGTCACCAGCTATAATGTTGTAACAAGAGCAAGACGACAGATGTCACCAGCTATAATGTTGTAACAAGAGCAAGACGACAGATGTCACCAGCTATAATGTTGTAATAAGAACAACACGACAGATGTCACCAGCTATAATGTTGTAATAAGAGCAAGACGACAGATGTCACCAGCTATAATGTTGTAACAAGAACAACACGACAGATGTCACCAGCTATAATGTTGTAACAAGAACAACACGACAGATGTCACCAGCTATAATGTTGTAACAAGAGCAAGACGACAGATGTCACCAGCTATAATGTTGTAACAAGAGCAAGACGACAGATGTCACCAGCTATAATGTTGTAATAAGAACAACACGACAGATGTCACCAGCTATAATGTTGTAACAAGAACAACACGACAGATGTCACCAGCTATAATGTTGTAACAAGAGCAAGACGACAGATGTCACCAGCTATAATGTTGTAACAAGAACAACACGACAGATGTCACCAGCTATAATGTTGTAACAAGAACAACACGACAGATGTCACCAGCTATAATGTTGTAACAAGAGCAAGACGACAGATGTCACCAGCTATAATGTTGTAACAAGAGCAAGACGACAGATGTCACCAGCTATAATGTTGTAACAAGAGCAAGACGACAGATGTCACCAGCTATAATGTTGTAACAAGAGCAAGACGACAGATGTCACCAGCTATAATGTTATAACAAGAACAACACGACAGATGTCACCAGCTATAATGTTGTAACAAGAGCAAGACGACAGATGTCACCAGCTATAATGTTGTAACAAGAGCAAGACGACAGATGTCACCAGCTATAATGTTGTAACAAGAGCAAGACGACAGATGTCACCAGCTATAATGTTGTAACAAGAGCAAGACGACAGATGTCACCAGCTATAATGTTGTAACAAGAACAACACGACAGATGTCACCAGCTATAATGTTGTAACAAGAGCAAGACGACAGATGTCACCAGCTATAATGTTGTAACAAGAGCAAGACGACAGATGTCACCAGCTATAATGTTGTAACAAGAACAACACGACAGATGTCACCAGCTATAATGTTGTAACAAGAGCAAGACGACAGATGTCACCAGCTATAATGTTGTAACAAGAACAACACGACAGATGTCACCAGCTATAATGTTGTAACAAGAACAACACGACAGATTTTACCAGCTATAATGTACTTTTCTTCTTTTTCCTTTATTTTTGGCAATCTAGTATTTTAGAATTGTATTTATAGAAGTTATCTATCTCAGGTGCATAATCGTGAAGTGGCAGTTTTTATCATTTTTATGTACACAAAGATGAACAAGTTACTCATGCTAATACAAGTATGTCTTATTTGTAGGAAGTCGTATTCTGCGTCACCAACAAGTGCCTATGAAAGCCCACGTGTTCACATATATAGCAACGAACACTTCTATGATGGATTGAATGACAACAACGTTTACATAGCAACGCAGCAACACAATCTTGCAAATGAAAATTATATTAATTCAGATTTGAGAAGTTAGTCGTCTTCTCCCAAGAAACACATTCGTCATTGACGGCAGTCAGACCTTCATAGAAATAGATGATTGTCAATTCAACGACATAATGCGACAGAGAGCGAATCAAAACGTGGAAATCAGACGAAACGAAGACAGCGCATGACATTTAACCTATGACTTGACAATAATAAACTTATGTTATAATGGAAATTTAAATAATGATATACAATGCCTGATATAAATACTTTTGTTTTCATAGTTATTGATGTTAAACACTATGGTGGTGGTCAGTTTGTGTTCGTTTTTGAACTGTGAGAAAAACAAACAAACCATAATTTTTGAAAACGAAGAAATTGACACAAATAAGCTATTTTTATTTACAATGTAAAAATATGTACAGTATGCACTTACTTACTACAAAATGAACAACACAATATTTTGATGTTTTCAGTACGCTAATCATATTTCAAAATGATCCTGTTCCACTATTGCTTAAAAAAGTTTTTAAATTATAACCTATTAATATAATTTTCTACTTTAGCTTTTGAATATGTCTCTCGAATCCTGAAACGTTCGGTAAATAGTATATATACAATGTATGTTTCATTTTATGTTCCCTTGGTAATGGAAATTAAGCTTTATTTTGATGGAATTTAATGAATCATTACTGACAAAAGTAAGTGTAAATTAATATTATTATTTTCATATATGAATACGGTGATTGTCCTATTTTAAAAATAGCAAGCCATAAAATATTTAAAACACGTTTAAGCCTAAAATGGTATAAGGTTAAAGTTCATATTAATACACAAGAAAAAAGGAATAAACTGCAAATTCTTCAGAACGAACCACCATTAATTGGTTAATCAGTGTGGTATTTCTATGCCACAACGAAATCCATTAGAAGTGTCAAATGCAAAAATATGTTAGGAGATGGCTAAACATACTTAATATAATAACAAAAGGGGTGTTATTTGAATTGGTGAATGGACACAGAAAAACACACGGTATAATCGGTTTTTTCATATTTTAGTTCCAGTTTATTGACTTGTATGTTTACTATTTATTTCTTCTTCTTCTTTCAATAAGTTAGGAAACTTTAGCAGATGTTAAGCCCGTATGCTTACCTCTACACTTTGGATTTATTTTTTATGAGTGTTTCTTATGGGTGTGTCTAGCCAACAAGGAGGTGGGATCTCCAATAAAACCCTTTGCTATATTGTTTTTTAGTCATTTCGAAACATTTCTCAGAAACGATCGATCGGATCTTTTTGCACTTTTAACACATATCGAACGGCGGTGCACTGCATATGCGCTCAGCTCATATTTTCTATCAGTGGGTGAGTGAGTGATTGTTGTTGCAACTCGGCTATTTCATAGCGAGAACAAGTAAATTTCCAATGAAATGGTGATGAGGTTCGCTTTGTACTAGACCAACACGCTTCGTTGAATTTATTATGGTGCTAGCTCACCGAAACAACAGTCCGCGCATAGACATGTCGCCACACTCGGACACATTATCTTAATTCTAGTCCATCCAGTCTTTGCTCTTTCTCTTTAATGATGCGTGCTTAGTGGAGAAGCAACAAATACGAGCACGTTAACCATTATACCAGCGATGGGGTTAAATATTCAATGTAACTACCGTATCCAGGAACCGCAAACACAAAATTAAAGTGATAGCTAATTTACTATCGAACATGTGGAAGACATTGAGGCTTAGTAGTTAAGAAAAATATAAAACAAGTAAAAACACATTCATTCAAAACACACTAAACCTGTCACCAACAAAACCCGACACAAAATGGGATTCCGGGATTTGAACAAACCAAGAGTGTTCATCCATATCAATCTAAATCAGACGCTTTATCCCCGGTTTGAAAATAATAACACCTTTTGATTGGTTAAAACCCCGGGCATAACAACCCATATTCCCGGGTGTTGCTAGGCCATATTACCAGGTGTAACTTGCCATTTAACCAATCAAAAGTTGCTATAGTTTTCAAGATGGGGAAAATATATGACGTCAAAGCTCGCGACATTGTGCACCTAAATCAAATTTAGTTTTGGGTTATATATTGAATATACAGCTGTTAATTTGATCAAATAGAGGATTCTACCTACATCAGGTAAAAAACACGCGAAACTTTCATATTGTTTACTTATTCGTTCAAACAACAAAGAAAACGTTCCTTTTACTTGACCAGGCCGGGTCCAAAATGTCTCATCTTTTACAATAACTGGAGATAAATTCGTTATTTACGTTCCTATCTCTAGATATGGAGATTTGTACACCCTTCAGTAGATTTTAAACCCTTCGGCTGCGCCTCAGGATGGTCTTGGCTACTTCAGGGTGTTACGATCACCATATCTACAGATAGGAACGTAAATAACTGATAATATATTCCAACAAACGAAAATAATAAAATAAATAAATCCCTATCATTAATATATCAAGCCCAATAATTAGCACGCAATCAGTGTTAATTTGTAGGTTAAGCTTTGTTTTATTTTAATTGAATGTTATTCATTTTCAGCCACCTGTATTATCTGTTTACTTTTATTTGACTTCCTCATCCGATAACTGTATATCTTCGTAATGTGAACTTCCAGTATTTATACTAACATTGGCATCCGGTTCAGTAGTTCCATTTGCATCAAGCTTGGTTTTATTTTCTTCCTTGTTTACTTCCCCTTCATCGTGTTTTTGTGTCGCCACTTTATTGACAACGGCATACGTCTGGTCCACTTTCGGCACGTCGTCCTTCTTAACTTTATTACGCGTGTGGCTCTTGTCTACTTCAGCGTACAGATTATTGCTTGTATTATTTTCGACTGGCAGTTGAAATGTGTCCTTATTAAGAACGTTTGC
This sequence comes from Bathymodiolus brooksi, assembly GCA_963680875.1. Lineage (NCBI taxonomy): Eukaryota > Metazoa > Mollusca > Bivalvia > Mytilida > Modiolidae > Bathymodiolus > Bathymodiolus brooksi. The sequence continues at coordinate 61,067,035 of OY804581.1, read as the reverse complement.
GTCTGGCAACTCACTTGATTTTATGGGTGGCAATATATCTGGATCTAGCATTTTGCTGACATCTTGACTGGTTTTGAGTGGCGAAGCATGTTCGCTTAGAACAATCTCACTATAGCCATCTTTAGAACTAAATCTTTTGTCAACAACCTGTTGTTTTTCCGCATCTAACGTACTATAATGGTCAGAGTCATTGTTGGGTATCTTGACATAAATTTGTTTTTGACAAATGTAATTGACTATACTGGTCACCGAAAATAACATATTGGCCGTCAGGAATATGGGGATTTTCTAAATCCACCGTATTATAATGGTCAACGGCAATATTATATTGGCGTTCAGGAATATGAGGATTTTCTATAACTCATGTTTAGGTGGTTTGTTGGCATGTTGATATTGACAGGACTTAGTGTTAACTTCATCTTTTCTAATACATGTAACAGAAGCCTGTCTGGATTTCTTTCTGAAAAAACATAAGACTTGACTAAGATTGATGAGTTTGAATTGTTGTTTTGTTGGACAAAACATCTATGCGTAGATAGTCGTATCATACTGTCAACTAACACTACACAGACGTATGGATTGTACGGATAAACACTGTTTGGTTTGTGGAGCTTCTTTGTATGTTGATGTGGACATGATTTTGTGTTTGTATTCATCATGATATTTGTGTACAAATGGTAAAGGTATAACCGCTCCCTAGCGAGCATAATAGAACGAGAGAACTTCATCATCCTGGAGCATCTGGTCTATTTTGTTTCATTTAAATTTTCCCCCATAGAAAATTGCAATGTATTTGATACCCTTGATATATTTTTTTCACGTGATATCTATATTATGATACATATCTATTCTAGTTTTCATATCTTCTTTATCGGATGATAATGTTATCGGTACATTGGTAACAAGGTTCCATGAAAACATGGTAGTCGCATTTGCACCTACTTATGCAATCAGTGCCTATAGCCCGGTGACTAGAGATATCATTTCCAAAATTTAATCGTCATGAATACTATACGGCTGTGTCATATATCATTCGATTCGGCAATGTTCGTACTTTCAAAATAATTTGGTCGTCAAAAGAAAATATGGTGCAGTTTTTCAGAAATCAAGGTCAAAGGTCAAAAAACATTTTTCACACAAAAATTCATTGAATACCAAATTTCAATTAGAATCCCTTTTTCATTAAAGAAAGACGAAAAATTGCATATTTGGTTTTCCTTATTCAATTTTCTATCTAAAACGTCGGATGTCATCAAAAAATAATTGTTGTGTGCAAATCTATGTGTTTTCACAAAAAGGGGGAGGGTTTTCGCTTAAAAACCTGGTAATTTTCCAAACTGTCGATAGTAAAGCCATTAAAACTTATCCAAGCGTAAAGAAAATATAGAAAAATATGTATTCTACAAAATAAATATAAATAATAGCCAAATTATAATGAGGAATATAAGTTTTGTTCACATAGATTTGTGTTGGTACATGTCCAATTGGCAACATTAACTCATACAAAACATACTTATATGTGGGTTAAAAGTAAAAACACAACTTCTTGTATGCAACAAAATGCATCAACAGAATATAAATCAGGCAAAACAACTGTACAAGGCATTCTGAGTGACTGGAACTGCCTTTTTCATGTGGACATTGGAGCTGTTCTACACAAGACTTAAGCGAAACAAGATATTTGCAGAACAATGAAACAGCTCGTCAAAAAGGTGTACATGATTATGTTGTTAACACATTAAACGTCTTCTGCACGGGTATATGAATGGACGTTTTTACATGATTCTGATCCTTGGTAAGAACATAAGTCAGTGCCTGCTTGTTTTCTTTGACAGATAGAAATTTCTTCCAGTCAGGAATATTTCTGCCTTCTATGACTTGAAACACCTTTGTATGGGCAGCCGACTTGATGGAGTTTTTATTACGTCATACCGGTCAAATACATCTGCTACTGTATGTGCTTTTGCAAAGCATGATGTCAACTGTCTGCAGTAGTCGGTAGCAAGGTCTCCAAAGGTTCTATGCTTCTTTGCATCCATGCACTGAACTAGTGCCATGCTATCTCTGATGTAAGTTGTCAACGAAGGGTCAAAATCCGGCAACGAAAGAACTTCATTTTCGAACTGCTTCACTAGATTTGATTTACAAGATTTCCTCGTTGTACCATCTTCATGGAACATGGACACCGGGATAGGCCCTACAGGATGTGAAGGAATGTTGTCAATCGTGACATCATCTCTGCTATTAGCCAAGAGCAGAGCACGTCTGAAAACAATTTCTGGATTGATATGACCGGTTATGATTTCACCAGATTTGCATTTCAGGGATGTTTTGGCATTCATGTGTTCAAATGTTTTCAAATTTGACTTTGAGATAGGGCTATAAAAATTCACAGACTGTCCTACAGAGAGAGCACTGTTAGCAAAGTTTCTGCACATTTTTTCACCTTCGTTGACAGCAGACAGCAAATAATCATGTACTTCTCTGGTAGCATGTATGCCTGTAGAAATATTCATGAGACAAGGAGGGTGGGCCTCTATATCAAAGGGGTCAGTCATGGTTTCGTTCAAATGGTTTACTATTGCTTGGACTTGTTCCTCATCTCGCTTCAAAGCTGTTTGCTTCATTTCTTCATGTGAGGTATTGCTGGTGCTTGTAATACCTGCCCTTTCGGTCGTTCATTGCACTACTAAATGATGCTAGGAAATGTCTAGTGAGTGTCCATCTAGCAAAGGTAGATTTCGGATTCGTTATTCCTACGATACCACCTGAGCCCTTCGAATCTTTAATGATGGTTTTTTCAGTGCCCATATCGCTCCAAATACCATTGAAGCTGCCGGATGTTTATCTAATGGAAAACTCGCCTTTTTCAAAAGCTGATTTTAACTCGGCTGGAATTTCGAGCATATCAAGTATATATACAGGCATCCATCTAGAGTAATGTGTATGGTTAGTAATGAAGAAATAGGGCAACATGTTTGATGAAGACATCAGATGTGCCGACCAATCAACCCCCCCCCCCCCCGTTCTGCTCGTACATTTAACAACATAATTTGAACCGCCACCAGAAACATATCCCAGTATTTGAATGTAGGTGATGCATCGCATCCCCATTTTCTAAACTTACCGATTAGAGGCTGTACATGGTCTTCAAACAATTCTTCAACTTTAGTTAGTAGTACTGATGTTTCAATCGTCTGATCACAGATACTTCTATGAAATTCAAACAGCGCATACCAGAACACTGATGGTATTTGATCAATGTAGTCAAAGGTCCTACACTAGTTCTAATAACAAAGCCCTAAATGCTCGCTTACTCGCAAGGTGACACAAGTTTGTCACAGGAGCTACATTATTGCAGCTAGTCCTACACCAGTGTATGAATGCTGCGATAAACAGAACTTGTAGAGCTTCAAATACAAGTGTGAACCCCTTGACATCCTTGCTAAATTCTTTGCCAACCAACATAAGCTCAGCTGTATTTCCAGCATATACCCCAGAATCAACCAAAAGTTCACGAAGACCGCCATCGGCACAAAGTTTCCCTATCGAAGATAAGAAACAAGATAAACTGTGAAAACCACCAAGTCTAAGAATATGGCGATTCAAATAACTTATAACTCAATAACTAAATTTGCCTCTTAGAATGAACAAAAATGAAAAATAACTATCACCACAACCTCAAATTCGAACAAACAACATTTAAAAGTCAAAAGAACAAAGACACATCAACAAATACAAAAGAAATCAATCCATAGTTAACGTAAATTAATCGAACATAAGGTGCACTTGAAGTTCAAGATCAATATGGTGAACAAAGTATTCAGATCTACCGGGACCGGACACAACTTTCCGAAAAATTAAGTAAGGTAAAGATTTGTTAGTCTATATTTTGGGTGGTATATAAAATACCATTAAAAAAACTTTGATAAAAAAAAGGTGTGTCACTAAATAGGGTAATGATTATATTTTTAATTTCTACTAGTTACTTAACTATTTATTAACTGGCGCATTATTGTCCAGAATTAAAATCTGGTGAAACTACAAAATGACCCCATTTACAATATTTGTTATTGTTATTATTTTTCAATAATAGGTTTATTGTGTTAGTTTTTTCGCTTAATGAATAAAACATTATATGTAAACTTTGAATCCAATGCGAAAGCAATATATTTCTATACAGTTTTTAAATACCGGAGCAAAACTGTTAGCCACTCGAGGTCCAAATTTAAGTAAATTTTGCTAACTATGCATAGAATTTTAGAAAACGGCACCATACGACTTTTTGACGACCAGTCTAAAATCAAAGTAAAATCATTTTCCTACCAGTATGCCAATTTTTAGCCGTATACTATGAAGTGAAATTAAACTCCGTTAATATGCGACTTTTGCGTAGTTGGTCACCGGGCTAGTAATGGAAACACTTTATATGAGTGTTAATTAATCAATATGATCAAAGTTATGAATATTCAATAGAAATTATTTTATACAATGTGAACTTAATAAATGGCTTACTTTACTAGTCATGTGTAATTATACCACATAGTCATTGTTCGGCTCCAATAAAATGCAATTTGCTAATCAAAGGACTCGTCTCCAATTATGATAGAGATGGTTAAATGACCAAATCAATCAAGCTGGCCGAATACTGGCGTGCAATTGGTCATATTCCTCTCAAGAACTACATATTAACAATCCGTATGCGAATGTGACCGCTGATTGGATGGGATTGACATATCACAGACGTTCATAAACCGTTCTGGGAGTCATACGATCTATCAGAACAACTGGACTTGTTTAAGTCATACTACCTTTCAGATCGCTGTTACTTGTTCCAGTGATGCCATCTGTCAGAACACCGTTAGATGTTTCAATGATGCCATCTCTCAAACCACCGGCAGATGTGTCAGTGATGCTATCTGGCAGAACATCGGTATATGTTTCAGTGATGCCATTTGTCAGAACATCGGTAAATATTTCAGTGATGCTATCTCTTAGAACACCTTTAGATGTTTCAGTGATGCCATCTGTCACAACACTGTTAGATGTTGGAATAAGCTCTACTGTAGTCTGGTCATCTTGAAATAATAGAACGAATCAAGGAATGTATCGTAAAGATGCATGATATCTTTTATAGGTTACTTAAGCATCTAAAATATATAACTATTGAAATAAAATGAACACAATAAGCACACTGTCGGAGCAGTTTCAAAATCCAATCGATAAATCGTATAAACAGAGGTAGAATATATACTCCTTACTCATGTACATGACAGTTCGCTTTCATTGTTTCATATAGGCACATAGATTAAAAGTGGAGCAACTTGAGCTATATTTTCCCGGCCCAAACCTCATATCGTAGTGAAAAGATTATAGCCCATTAAAGCTAGTTGAGCACCGCCACCAATGAAAGTGACCACTCATTCATGTGTGTGTTCATGCATTGATTTTGCAATTGGAAGTTGGAACTGTCCGGACAGTTTGGTATTTTTTGTGGGTTTTGTTTATTTGATCAACTAGAGTAAGAAAAGTAACACGACGTGTGCCACTTTTAATTAGGATAGGTGTGGCTTAATCTTAGATTGTATGTACAGTATTTTTGGTGGTCATTGTTTGTCTTTTTCTTCTCTGGCCAGTGCATTATCTGTCCTTCTTGGATTTATTACATCTTATTACCCCTTTGATATCTTCAAACTTTCCATAGTATAGAGTACACTGTAGATATTATATACAGAAATACGTATCTGTGTCGGATATGTTTCCACATGGATGTGTCTTGACATGGATAATTTATAAATCGTATAAAATTAGAAATATAAACAAAAAATATGCAAAGCACACATTTTATATAATTCATTAAATCAGTTGTTTAACGATAATATCTATGGCAAACAGGAACAATAAATCTGGAATAATGTTAATACAAATGTTAAAAGGAACTAACGTTGCATGATTTGAATAAAGCACAATTAATCCATACATACCGCCAATGTTTATGGTCGAACTTTCTTTGACAATAAGAACAGTTTAGGATGTTTCGTTTTTGTGTTTTGTTTGTCTTCGTCCTGTATCGTGTGTTCCCAATGTTGTCAGTGTACCTGGCTTATTTGCTAGAAGTCATTGAAGGAAGTCTGCATCATAAGCACGAAGAAAATAATCGGCGAGTAGCGGAGCACAATTCGTACCCATTGGAATACCAATCGTTTGTTGAAACGCATGTCCAACAAACACAACAAACATGTTGTCGATTAACAAATCAAGCATATGGATGATCTCTTCTTATTTATTTTTATTATTAGATTTTGAATGGGTTTTGACAAAGTAAGATTTGTCTCTACCAATAACAAGATACTGATACCTTGTTCTCCGTTCTTCTTTGAGAAGTAACGCTGAATCAATTCGCTAATTTTAGATTTTAGTAGCGTATGTAGAATAGTGGTATATAAGGTCGAGAAATCAAATGTTTTAATGGTGTTACAAACATACTAGAACTTAAAGTCTCCAGCAAGTCTTTAAAATATCAAAAAACTAGACAAACTTGCCTACAACGTCGCCAACAACAGTTAAGTTGATAAAAAGACTGGTACCTGTTCCAGACTGACTAACTACATTACAAGTATAGTATTCTGTATCATCATATATTACATTGTGCATGGTCAAACTTGGTGAATCAATTGTACCGCCACTATATCTAGCATTTTCAACTGTAAGACTTAGACAGTAGTGTTGCCAATATACAAAATCTACAGAACTACCAAATTGTACTTCACAATGCAATACTACATTATTGGAAGAATATTGTAATTAAATTTGTTCCCGACTTTTACGGACCGGAAGCGGGTATTAGTAGAAATGACAATGTGATGGATCTGAGAGGCCAAGCCTAAGAATGATCTCAACTAACAAGTAACAAGTAAGTAAGTACATCTTCATGTATTTGTGTTATATATGATGCAGATTGCACTCCAACTACAGGTATGTCCGACATTACAAATAAAATGTGTAATTATGAGCAAATCGGTGTCATGTAGCAATTTAATAAACATCATGTCGACTACAAAGCATAAACATGAGTTATAAATACATTATATAAAGCTAATATTATACATATGACAGCTTCTGTATCACAAAGAGTAAATATTTTACGCATAATGTTGAAGATTATATTGTTTTTTATAATAACGCTGTTTGCCTGGTAATATGTGAGGGTTGGTATTTTACTCACAGTTAGAAAGAACTTGCAAGACCGCATCAGTTCACTAAGAGTGTAGGCTTGAACCCATAAAAAAACCCGATTTTGCCTCTTCCTACTATTTTGATATTTGATTTTGGAATTGATCCCACGGTGTGTTATATTGTGTTTGTAATTTATTACTTGTTTATTTTAACCATAAGTCTTTTCGAAAGGTATTTTAAAAATGCTTACCGTCGTTGGCAATATCATCCATGTCTAAATTTATTGAAGTTATACTCCATATGATTAAGCTATAGCATATGATTACGTGTAATAACCCGCTGTGTTAATCATAATTTCGTCAGATGTATCGTACATGTTCGTATGGTTCTTTTGGGTCTATTTTATTGCCACTCTCATTGGTTTTGTTGTGTGTATCTGCATTTTAATTGTGTTTTTCTTTGTCTGTTAACAGTAGCTTGAAAAGTTTATTTTATTTTATACTTACCACAATAATTACGACCATTACTGTCATTCACCAGTACATAATGGTTATGACAACTGGCTATGTAGCTACTCACTATGTCATCTTCAATAGTGATATTTGATGTCTTTCCTGTTCTACAGGTAATATGACTGGCATACGTCATAAAAACATGTGCATTAAGTCTAAGTATAGCAGCATATGCTGTGAAGCTGACCGTTGATGAATTAACGAGTTTATATTCTCTTACAGTAGTGATCTATAATATGTATCAAACAATCATCATAAAATGTATAGTAAGCTCAGAGAATTAAGAAGGGTGTTTATGCATATTGCTTGAATTTGTAACCCCGCTGAACCAGTGGTGAACAAATATGTAATCCTCTAGAGAATTAAAATGGCTCGTGCCTTTCCCCGCATGTTGTCAAATTGGTAATTCGCTAGAAAAAGGTCATAATCTGTCGGGACTACCGTTTCTTCCGAAAATCTCTAGGTTTATTAATAATTCCTTGACAACATGAACAAAAATGTAAACAAAATTCGCGATTTTCGTGGGTTTCCAATGTATGAAATTCAACGGCTGTTCCGCTAAAATTCTCGAATTGTTTCTTGACATATAATTTTTTCAGGAAAACATACATAAGACAACTATCTATCGACTTTGACTTTTGTAATTTGTAGACATCCGGTGACATAGTATACAATGAACGCTGGTGACATTGAAACAAGCTGGTTACTGATTTATTCTACGATTTTGTGAGCATCTTACTTGTTTAAGTAGCTATATGCAAAATGCCATAAAATTGGAAAATATCAGTAACTTCAGCAAATAAAATTGCATCACCGTCTAGTTATCAATGTAGGGAAACTACTGTAAACATGAAGGTTAGTGGATTGTGTACTGCGGTTACTTGCGCGCAAAATACATTTGTTGCATTCATTAGTTAACATTGTTGTCTGACATTATTTATTTAATAAACTTCTAATGTTCAGCAAATAAATACACTTCTCTTTAAAATTCTAGTCTTAGTTACCGTCAATGTGTCAAACAGCCGTTACAAGTTCGTGTCGTAGAGGTCCGCCAAAGGATTTTGAAATAAAGTTCGTGTTAAATAATGGGAGAAACAAATTCTCTTTCAGTTGCCCATGTGGGTTACGATATTTCTCCACTCTCGAGAGTTGAATTAAAAATTTTAACCACTCGTCTGACGGCTTGTGGTTAAAATTTTTAATCTAACTCTCTTAAGTGGAGATATATCGTATCCCACGGGCAACTGAAGGAGAATATATAAGTAATATCGCAGCATCAAGTTTTATTTCTGTGTGGTTTAAGGTTTGGCTTGGTTTATTGTGACACCACTTTCAACAATATTTCAGTTATATCGTGGCAGTCAGCTTTAATTGTGGAGAAAACCAGAGTGAATAGAGAAAACCACCAGCCTGTCGTATGTCACTGTCAAACTTTATTACATAATATTGTATCGAGTACACCTCGCCATGAACAGGGTTCGAACTCACAACTTCAGTGTTGATAGGCACTGATTGCACAGGTACCAATAGCGATCACGACCACGACGACCCCTTATCTATGGAGTAACCAGGATTAGGGACCTTCTGTAATTTAGTGACAAATTTATTCCATAGAGTACACCTGTCTATAACGAAGAGTCGAGTTCACTGAGCTTCATTATATGATAATGTAAAGTATTACATTGTCTTTGTTGTATGAATTATCGCCGCTTCGTTTGCTAACAGCTACTGTTCATATTAATTTGCTTATCGACTATGTTTATGGCACCTGTGCATATACATGTTTATTATATTTATTGTTGTTGTGGCAATCAATGTTAATTATCAACTATTTATTATGACTATACCTATCCAGGTAGATCATACGTTTTGTTTATTATTCCTGTGCACGTGCATATTCGGGTCAACATTAACTACGTTTGTGGTCATTGTACAGTATCAGTTATATATTTGTGGTGCCTGTGAATATTTAGGTGAGTTTTAGGTGCTTCAATAGTTCCTGTATCTATCCAGGTAATTGATTATCCATATCTATGACGCTTGTATATATTCGGGTAAGGTGCATATATCACGTGATGTCTAATATTTTGTCCTAATATATGTTGTTATGTGTTTTGAGTTTCGTGTTGTGATGTCCGCTACGATTTCCGCATAAAACAATGTTCCATTTGTCTTTACCTCCAGTTGTTGTTTGTATGAGGGCTCATGTCTTATTTACGTTATGTGTATTTGTTTGTGCATAGTAGTGTCCAATAGGTATTGACTATGGGTAACATGGTGGGTGTCGTCTAAGAGGCAGGAGCTACTTTACCTTCGTGGTCGCCTCGGTTTTCTCCCCGGTTCTTGGATGGGTTAGTACTGCTGCTCGGTTTAGTTTTCTGTGTTGAGTTTTTTGCTTTGTTTTGTTTGTCTTTGTCCTGTGTCTTGTGTATCCAATGTGGCCAGTGTCTCTGGATTGTCCATTCTTGATTACACTTTCGGTTTTCTCTAACGTTTACATAGCATCTTTGTAGTTTAATGGATATTTATTTTCTGATTATTATTGTTAATGGCGACGATCGCTTAGATCAAATTATTGTCGAATAGAAAAAAATTATCATTACCGACAGTCCGGAAGGAACCTGCACATTTATAATGACTGTGTCTCAATATTAAAATTAAAGGTAAAGTTTCAGAAATGTAAACGCTTAGTCGTGACATCTCTAAGTTACTGGACAAATACTCCTTAGAATAACATGTGATAGATGTGTTTTATAAATAAAATAGGTACAAGTAAACGATATGAGTTCCAATAACCACATCTATACAAAATTAAGTCAAAAGTTACTCGATGAAGTTATGAAGGAAGATAAATTATTATCGTAAAGCTCTGTGTAGTTGACGTTATGTTACTTTTTATAAATATGTTTCCAACTCCAGGGTACGTCACACAGTCAGATAAATGTAGCCGTGTTAAGTTTCCTATTGTATCATTCAGTGTCCTTTCATGAGCTTCAAGACAGTAGGCTGCTGGCACAGACGACGGCTGTCAGTCGTATCCACGACAGATCTTGCATTTTATCTGAAAGACAGTAAAAATATACGTCAGATATTGATGTATTATAATGATTAGTGTTTAGACCTTCCACTGTGGGTAGAATAATTATGTTGTGTAAATTCTTGTATAACGTGTATCTTCCTATAGGACGTTTTATATTGAACATAGCTGCACAATGGATGGATCCGAATTCATCATTAGAAAATATCAAAGTAAATTTATAATACGTTCTGGATGGATGGCATACAAAACCCCGTTAATGACACTTTGTGAAGGATAAATATATAGTATAAATTCAATATTCAATATATATACACAATGGGTGTATCTTAATTCATCATTAGAAAATATTAACGTAAGTCTATAATACATTTCCTAATTGGAGGGAATACAAAACCCTGGTTAATGACACAAATCATGACATTCTTATTTCCAGATAAACTCAAAGATTAATTTCGTACATTTTATGATTTCCCATATAAAGCAAAAACAGTAAAACCAAATTTCGAATAACAACAAATATCACAAAACTATGAGTTACATTAAAAAGAGTTTGAAGATATCAAAGGGGTAATCAGAATCCGTATATCGAAGAAGAACAAACAACACAATGGCTAATATAAAAAGTACAAAAGAACAAACGATCTGCAAAACATACATATAAAACCCACTAAAAACTTGGGGTGAACTCAGGTGCTCCGGGAGGGTAAGCAATTCCTGCTCCACTCGTGTTCTAGGAGCATAGATAGAAAGGTAAAGCAGATCTCCAGAACAAGAACAGTTTTTACCTAAAACACATTAAGCAATAACCGGTCGTACTCCGTCAGCTCTAGTATATACCACTTTTAAGTTAAGTATGGTTATTTTGAAGATCTTACTGCTCAAATCAATCAGATATTCATATGAGACTTATTCAAAGCATAAAAGACATATGATATATTCTTTATTAAAGGTAATCAGATTAAAATTAGAAATGTAAAAAAATAAAGGTGGAAAATAAAAGATTGAAAACATAAACACTCACAACAACTTCGATCAGGCAACTCATTTCCTAAGAGCATTATCGTCATGCAACCTGCAAGAAGTCCTATTGATCATGCCCATCACTGGACATACAAAATACATTAGAAAAATGCATGAAATAACAGAAACGTTCATTTGCTCCATACATTTCTGGTGAGACTTTTTATATTTTGACGCCATGATAGTACATATTGCAATACACTTCATTTTTGTCTGATGAATAAAAATATAGATATATTATTTAGTGGGTACGATGAGATTCTCGCATAATCTTCAATATGGACGTTAATAGTCAAATCATTGGAAAGCAAACTATCCTGCCTCGATATACAGATTCTGATTACCCATTTGGTATTTTCAAACTCTTCTTAACGGTCATCTAATGGTTACTCTATCATTTTTCCTTTACAAATTCAGTGAATTTGAATAATCAATATACTATTATTTCCTGTTGCTATGCCTTTTCATCGTTATTATTTATCTTAAGCCGTTTGCTAAGCTTTAGTATAAATTAAACATTACCTTTACATCCACCCTTGGGTACAGAAGGTGACCAAACGTTGTCCTCGTTACAGCTGTATGTCTTGGTATCATCACCATCATAAAAGATCTTACCAGGTTTACAGGTTACACTACATGTTCTCATTGTGTTCTTACATTCTGTACTTGAATCAGCCAGACTTGGGAATGTTTCCACACAACCTTCTGCTATTCATCATAATATATAAGAAACAAGACATGACATATTTGAAAATTATCAACATTTTTTCAAAATAATTTGACATTAATATGTAAATTAGAAAACAAATCAGTATGTGTATGTACCATGTACTTCACGGCCAAGCCCTTTCCAATTTTCGTACACATATATTAGAAATTGAATTTAGAAACGTTTGACAGTTATTCAATTTTAAACTGAAAATAGATTCAAAATTCACTTCTTATTTCTTGTCTCCAAAATGAGTATTTTCTTATAATCAATATTTCATTTAATGAAAACGTACATATCAATCTTAGTGCATGCGACGCGTTTCTGATATAACTCAAAACTTGTACGCTCAAAACCGAAAGATTGGAAAGCCAAATAATTTAAAGTTTTGGGAGCATTAAAGTCAAAGGGCCTAAACAGGATAGCAAAGATCGTCTAAAGTCACCTATGTCAGATTGAGGAGAGCCTTAGTTTGATTAATAATTACATTATTTAGGAACTGTAGATTGCAGTAATGAATATATCTAATAAATCATGTCAGTGCCGAATCACTGACTACTGGGCGGATGATACCGTTGGGGATTAATAGTTCACCAACAGAGGTATCGACCCAATGATTGTGATGAGAACGTATAAATATGCAACACACAAAGGTATTTCACATTTTACCTTTTACTTTTCACCCATTCACTGATTGTAAGCATCCAATGTTGTAATAATGAAAAAAAAGTAGAAATTTAACTTCATTTTAGGGAAATTTTCATAATATAATTCTACACCTAGAAGCAAAAGATAGAAAATATCGATCATGGTTTTGATTTTTCAATTCATAGGCAAGAAATGAATATTATATTTTTCTTCACTATTCAATGTTTGTTTTCTATTTCTTTATTATTGTATTACCGTTTAACTCGGGATAATCGTGGTGTAAATGGCTTGTAGCATGAAGCCATGCACTATCACATCTAAGCTGTTGATCATTGTACGGCTCTCTGAGAGTAATAAAACTACAGCTCAGATTTAAAGTGTGCAATATATTGTATCTGCGTGTATTATTTCATAGTTCTTAGCTGTTGCTTACATTCTGGTATATACAACATAAAACGATCAAAGGAAAAGAATGTGAATGTTACAACTTGATATTATATTTTCTTGTTCCTTTTTCTATACAATAAAATGGAGTTACCTTCGGTCGATTATTTAAACAACAAAAACATTAACAACTTAACATTACCGGTACAACGATTCCTAACGATCAGATTGGTATTCTGAATGACTGTCACGTGATCTTGTTTGATTTCCATTAGGTGTTTGTGATTGTTCTGCCTAATTTCAATAAAAGTTAGAGAATACCGAAGTGACAATTAAAAATGTACAATCCAGAGAAACTGGCAACATAAGGCACACAAGACTAAGACAAACTAAGTACAAACATAACAAAACATGTGTTGGACACCACTATGCGCAAACAAACACAAATAACGTCAATAAGTTGAGGTAAAGACGAACCGAACATCGTATTTATGCGGAAATCGTAGTGGTCAGAACAACACCGAACCAAGAATGTAAAGACACATAATAAGACAACACAGAAAAGTAAAAATACGAACAACACGGACCAAAAACCTCGAAGGGTAAGCAATTTTTGCTTTTAATATGACATTTTCTACATAACGAGAGATGAATCAATATATTAGCAGGTATTTTTTTATTGTTAGAAATTAATTGATATATGATATTTACGAAGGATAAATTTATCAGAGATTGGCCGCTTCAAAAATAATGATGGGCTTATTTTCTTAAGAATCATATTACAATTATATTTGTTGTCAATGATATTAAACTATGTATAACCCGTTAAATATGCATTGCACATGGACAGATCCGGCGTGACTTAAAAGAAGATAAGTAGGCTTTTCCATCCCGAGGAGGATAAAATCTAAGACTATGTAATTAGTATTTGTCTCTTCTCCGATAGGCACACAACATTAAGGAGTACGAACACAGACTGCTTGCTTTAGAGTTAGGGTAATGTTTCCGGATTGGAGCGAGATGTCTAAATAATCGATTGCTCTTTCAGTGTGTTAGGACATTGTTTGTCAACGTCATACATCGTGTTTTTTGTGTTCAGTGAGTGAAGATGAGAGATGATTGTTTCAGTTGTTGTTATTTGTGGGAATATTGACCATCACTGTTTAAACTTTCTTTTCAATATGTATATTATGATGTTCACTTGTAATGCTTCGTCTTGTGTCGTTCATGGAATCAGAAACGAAAAACCATTCGAATCTTCTGGTCCCACTCACACATTTAAGGTAATTCGGTGGTAACGAAAACAAGCGGATAACTTTTTTTCATATCTTGTTGGCTTGATCCAAGTACATCAATAAAATTAAATAAAAATAGGGGCCACGAAATATTTAATACCTCTAGACTACCTTAGGTTAATTGATATACCTTTCTTTTAAATTTTGTATATCGTACATACCGTTTTCTCTACCCGCAAGGTAATTCAAATTTTAATTGTGAATAATTATGATGTCACTTTAAGCAATCCACTTTTCTACAATGTCAATGTATAGCATGTAATGTTTATACTTACAACAAATTCCAAACAACGTTAATGTCAACACAAACAGCATCATTATATTCAGTGTCATTGTACATGTTGTATAGCATCTAGATATCTATAATTGAAAAAGTGTCATTTAAAATACTCTATTTAATTCCCAATTAAGTATAAATATGCAATAAGATATCAAGTTCATGGAGTTCTAGGTTGTATGCAATGTGTATTCCATTAATGAGTCGGATATATTTGAAATGTCATGCTATTATTTCTGTTCATAATTTTATGTAATGTGGCAAAAACAAATTATGATCAAATTTATTATGGATTCATGTATTGGAATAAAGCTTTGATTGATGCATGACTTAGGGAAGCAGGGTAATGGTTTTAATGCCACTTTCAACAATATTTCAGCTATATATTGATGTGGTCAGTTTTATTGCTGGAGGAAACCGGAGAACCCAGAGAAAAGGTTGTATCGAGTACACTTCGTCTGAGCGGGATTCGATCAAAACCACGACGGTCCCGATTAAGAAGGGTACACAAGATGAAGAAAACCAAAGCAGAAACACAACGCGATATGTGCTAAACACCACTATACGCTAAGACTATAATTTTGTGTTTTAAAGAAGATAACACAATCATTTCCGATTAAAAAATATAATTACAGAACCTGATTGAAAAAAACTCCGGTTGTCAAAGGGGGAGGGGCGTGGGTGGGTAGACCGTTCGACAGCCTATTGTCTTCCTCCACATTATTTATGTTTGGGTTGCAGTACGGGTTGCCTCCCTCATCAGCAAAATGTCCGTAAAACATTCACCTTGTATTGTTACTTTTACATAGTTTAAAATGATGTAAGATATAATAATATACAATTATTTCCGCCATATGAAGTGAACATCGCAAGGTGTCAACCTAAGAGTGGTTGTTTTCCCAAGGGATTTAGCCCGCGTGACAACAACCTCTCGAGGGTTGCTAACTTGATGTTCACCTCATATGAAGGCAATAATTGCTTTAATATACCGAAACTACTCTAAGATGTTTAAAAACTTGAATGTTTTGTCTTGAAGAATACAAATAACGTAGCAGGACTGACAAAAAAGGACTTTCACCACAATTTCGGTTGTCAGGGATTGTAGTCCGTGTAAAAACATATTGTCCACCCGGTTGTCTCCTTCGTCAGCACATTTTCCGTGAAACATCCAAATTGTCTTATAATTACTTTTATATAGCAACAACATATGTAAGGTATTAAACAGTAAATGAACTTTGGAGCCACTTTTAATATGTCAGCATCAAGGGATTATGGCTAGGGTTATGGCGTTTAACGCAACTTTCAACAATATTCCAGCTATATCGTGGCGGTCAGTTCTATTGGTGGAGGAACCCAGGGTACACAGATAAAACTACCGGCCTGTCGCAAGTCCCTTACAATCTGTATCACATACTGTTGTATCCAGTACACCACGCCTGAGTGGGATTCGAACTCACAACGTTAGTGGTGATAGACACCGATTGTATAGATAGTTATAATTTCAACTTCCAGACGTCCACGGCCACGCCGGTCCCTTATATCAATATCAGAGGAATAGACTAATACAAACTTAAATGTCGAATTTAGTGCGCATGACGCGTTTCTGTAGCAATCTTCATTAGATACGTTTAATATCAAACGATCGTTAGAATACCTCTCGATAGGAGGATAAAATAACAAAGTAATGTGTGATGTTACATCGTTTTATGTATTATGTGATTCGTGGTGTGAACTCAATCATCTGTCATGAATACCGACTCGCACAAATATATTTAACAAGCTTCCTGGTTGGCGTATGTAGACCACACATATCAGAGAATATAATGTATACTAATACAACAATCTAAAGATTAAATATTTCTATGTTTTCAATGTCATGATACATGTAGGTGTCATAGGAATATCGATTTTTCTATTGGATTTTAGTGGTAGTTTTTTTATTTTCATTTTATTAAATAATAGTGATGACATCTATGTCTATTTAAAATATGCTAAATATGTGTTCATTGATACATTAAAATAGCTGTGAAATGTTTTCATAGAAAACGTAGATATCAAATTGAGTATGCATAACGCGTTTCATGAATAGCCTTCAATAGGTACCCTCGATATCGAAATATTGAAAGGCCAAATAACTTTAAAGTGTTTGGGAGCAATAAAACCAAAGTGCCTAAACAAAATAGCCACAATTGGCTGAGGTTACTTATGCCTGAGGGTTGAGAACCTTAGTTTTGATAATAATTGCGTTATTTAGGAGCTGTATATTGCATTAATGAATATATAAGAAATCATGTCGGTGCCAAAACACTGACTACGGGGCGGATGATATCCTCCGGGACTAATAGTCCGCCAACAGTGGTGTCGACCTAGTGATGGTAATGAAAAGATAGATATCAAATACTATTTCAGCTACCTTTCCATGATCAGTGTAGCTGTAATTCCTACATGCAAGTTAACTGAGTGTGATTTAGAATGCTCAGTGTCGGGACACACAAATAACATGATACGTGCGAAGTCGTTGTTCGTTTTGTTAGCATTGGTTGAATTGTTGACGATAACTGTTTAATGTTCTTTTCATAATACAAAGTAAAGCTTATCTGAAATAATCAGCTTTTCTTCCTCCAATAATGGCATTTTATACAATTATGGTCTTTTGTTGAGGTCAGTACGAGTTTTTATGGACCTTAAAAACGATATTCACCGAAGCCTTTAGGTCCATAAAAGGTCCATAAAAACTCGTATTGACCGATACAAAAGACTGTAATTGTTTTATTACATTAAACGAAAATGACAGTGAAACCAAGTCAATACGAGTTTTAATCAAACAATATCAAATTTTACGAAGTGTCAGGTGACAGCATGATAGCCAATACAATTGTCATGTCACATGATAAATTATAGAACGCGTATAAACGATATATTTTATAAAACCTATACCAATTAAAATAGATAATAGAGTGTTGACTGATTTTGTCTGTTTATATATACTTATGAGTTTTGACTTTCCCTTTGTAAGATTGTTCGGAGTTCGGTAATTTTGTTATTACCCTTATGTAATAGCTAGGTTTCGGAATGGACTTTTATTTGGAAATTCAGCCAATCAAATACAAGCTTTCATTCGTACATCGCGTAGCGTCGTGGTGACTTAGACAAACAATGGTAGCAACAGAAAGTGAAGGTATTCGATTTGCCACTTTAAGGGGGCATTGATTCAATGAAAATAAGAATAAACAACTATTGGAGAATGTTGAGTCAAACCACATTATTTGTCTTCTGTGTAGCGTTTTTTCTAAACGGTGATTGGTTTATGCAGCGAGGACAAACACCGATGTTTGCGCACGAAATTATTTATACCCCGTATTTCTACTTACAAAAACGCAACCACGTGGGTTCTATCAATGAATTTTCATCAAAGACACGCCTCTCCCTGATTGACAGGATGACCAATCACAAGAATTAGGTCATGCTGTGTATTGAGTGCATTTATAATCAATAAAAGTAAAACAATGGAGAGTAAAGGTTGTAAAAGATTTGCTACAACAGAAGCTGAAATTGAAGAAAAACGTTTAAAATTAAATGCCGAAAGAACAATAAAACAAAATAAAGCAGCAGAAAATGGCAAAAATATTGCATACAATTATATTGTAACGTGTATCATGTGTGCAGTGTGATATATTATGCAAGATATCTGAACTGGGGTATTATGTCACCTATGGCTATTGGATGGCTATTTTTAGAACACGCACATCAACACAAGCTGTGGCGTGTTATTTAAAATACTGGTGAAGGTCACATGGAAATGGGTCATTTTTTATACAGCAGACGCACTAAAATCGCTATACAGATGACAATATAGAACACGAACACTAAAAAAGCGCTACACAGAAGACAAAAACATTATCATCCTCTAAAGAGCTAACATCGTGGGTTAAGCTGCAAGTACAAATCTTTTGTAAGGCGCGCCTGCGGCTTGCCTTACAAAAGATTTCTACTTGCAGCTTAACCCACGATGTTAGCTCTTTAGAGGATGATAATATAAAATGAGCTCCAGTTATTGCTACCTAATAAATGATAGTATCTACAGTACAATAAAAATCTAATTCAGTGCACATGAATCGTTGATCAAATATACCAGTGACTTATAGAGATATTGAATAGTTAATAGTATAAATAACTATAAATAGGAGTTATTAAATCACACCGGGTTAATTCAACTGTATCAATATACCTACCTAGTGACATTGACTGTTAATCCAGATACACTTCCGGGTTGTCACCAGAAGAAGCAAAGAGTATACCAGTAAAATTATGTTTCTTCTTATATACGTGGCAATGGTGATTCTTCAGCAGAATAAAGGTAGGATAATTTGGTACATAATTACGACCTTGTATCTAGTGGATGAATTTTATTTTAATAAATCAAATACGTATAGCTACAGAGGAGTTAATAGTTGTATAAAACATTTTAAGTTTTGTACATGTGTAGAAAACGTTATAATTACACTCTTCCCATCATTCGCAGAACATTAATTAATGATTAGAGGTAACGAACATTCATTTTCATTGTATAGTATAATTATCCATAAGGCGTACATAAAACAAGATATTAACCAGTAACGGTCCGAAATATAGCCAACCACAACAAGACGAACCTCTCATCTGATAAAGCTCTAAATTCAAAGCATGAAAAATCAACTACCGAATTTGATGGAAACTTATACCTTATTTTGACAATTTCTTCTCATTGTGAATAATGTGATCCGATACATGCCCCTCCGTTAATCTTTTTAACTAGATCTCAAGTGACCACATAAATAGATATACAATACAATGGACAAAGACAAGGGACAAAGAGACAAGCAATGATCTACTGTTTAAATGTGCTACTTGTAATTTATATCTATTTTTGTCATTTCTAGGTGTGACAACAGTTGTCACAGATCCTTGCCCTCTTGATGTTAGGAGGAGTACAACTGGTAAATACAAATCGTACCAAGTGATATATGCTTTAGTAAATGGGTGTTAGGGGATAGGCTTATGGTGTTTAATGCCACTTTCAACATTACTGCGGCTATATCGTAGTGATCAGTCAGTTTTTATTGGTGGAGGAAACCGGAGTATCCGGACAATACAACCAACCTCCGCAAGTCACTGACGAACGTTATCACATAATGTTGTATCGAGTGTATATCGCCAGCCATGAGCGGGATTCGAGAAGTCAGCGGTGATAGGCATTGAGTGCACAGGTAGTTTTAAATCCAACAACCATATTATCATGACTACGACGATCCCAGTTTTACTACAGTAAGGGAGAGTTTAATCAGAAGAAATGAAATGGCATTGAACTATTGTCAGATAATTCAAAATGTGACATGTCCATCTTTATTGTGTATGACTGAAACAAATGGTCCCAGTAATTAGTTTGATGTCACATATAATTGTATTCTGTCAGATGCAATTAAATTGCTACACGTGAAAAATATATTATAATCATAATTGTTTTTCTTTATATGGAGATTCATCTATACTAACAACACACTGTATCGACTCACCTCAGTAAAATCATACCGAAACTCTCTAGCTCCTTCATAAAATAGCTATGATGTACACTTCCGAAGGAAGATTGTGGAGACTCGTTAGAAATGGACATATGACGTGACCCGAAACGGAGTATTATAAAATGTTTGTTAATTCTTGAATAAAGAAAAATGTAACAGACACATATTTTAATTACAATGGACAAGGAATGGGCATAGTTAGCAGTTTGGCTTTAAGATTATTCTTCAAACTAATGTTAGATTTTAGGGTGTAGCCTAATACCAATATCAATATAATAGTTCATAACCTTTTCAAACTACCTGATTGATACAATAGACCGACGTCCTAATATGATGAAATAGGAATGAGTGTGACGTGTTCACAATCTAGTCAATCTCATGTTATTTTGGTACAAATGTGATTGATTTTGTTCTAGTATTCATATGTACTTTTGAAATGTTAAATCCCATGATATGCCCATTTGTATACCATAGTATTATCAATGTAAAAGACGAGACAGTATTATCAAAGCATTCAAACCTTATATATATTTATATTAAATGAAAATATATATGATTTCTAATTAAAACGCTATAAATGTACGATGTATTACCACATATTATTGTTTCCTTTCTTGCTGTGGTTGATATGTGCAAGTCAAGCTTTGCAACAGAAGAAACACTATTTGGGATTTACAAAGTAGACAGTGTTGTATTACGAATAACGATGCAACAAGATAACTGAGTCTGTCGAGTAACGATAGACAATCAAATAGAACCAGTATATATTGGCTTGAGAAAATATGATGGGCTTACATCTTCAGTGCCAGAGGTTAATGGATGTGGACTTGCAGTTGACATAAATCATGTACCTGATATGTCAACAGGAAATGAAACATCTCCAATAGAATGTGTTTGCAATGTTAACTATCGTACCATACCATTGTTACAAAACAGTACTTTAAAGTTTATATCTAGAATAATAAATGGAACCTTCACCAGAGGATACTGTATGCATATAATTCGAGGTAAGATGGTTTGCAATATACATTATAATGCAATTTGTTTGTACCATCGGATTTGATTGGTTATTACTCAATGTAAAATTGTCAATCTATCAGGTATAACTAAGGGGTTCAGCTGGAAGGATCCGCCATCTTCAAAACGTGAAATCCTAACGTGTCGTCAGTAAGCTCATTTTGTGACCATCAAATCTCCAATTGATGCCGTGTAATTTTCAAATGCGATACAGTTATCTCCTAATTAGAACTTAAGGAATTATATATTAGACATGTGCAGAATAATAAATAAGAATGTGTGAAATGAACAATTATCATTACAATAATTTCTATTTTCCTGTCACTAGTCATTAGTGATATCTCGCATTCATTTACATATTCATCAAAATGTTGAAAAACAGCTATACTGGAGTATTCCGATAACATATCACAGCAATACATCGATAACAAAAATAATCAACCACTGCACGACATAAATTATACACGTATTTGTGCTGACGGATTTAAATTCACATGAAGTTTATTAGAAAGAAAGGATATGAGTGTAAATGAACATTAGGTAACGGAACAATGATTGTATTACTGTTGAACATGAGTTATGTAATATAGATTTAAGATACAACTAATTGACATATATGTAAAGAAAGCATTAAAAAAATCGACGTAGTTCTATTATTGATATACTATTTATCGGACTATTTTCCTATGTATTATTATTCAGTTTCAAAACCTGTGCATAACGGTATCAGTGTATCATGGGTTCATCGCCAGTAGAATTAATTTGTAAAATGCATAGTATTAAGGAACTAAGTGGGGTGACATGTTTATCGGTGTAGTTCTGTTTTATGGAGCTAGCATCATAAAATCCAACTAAGCGTGTTGGAATAATACAAATCTGGTAGCTTTATCATCTCATCGAAAAGTGACCTGTTATCACCATGATGTAGCTAAGCAACTGTTCATATGACGTTAGACACAATATGTTTTTCACTCATAATATGAACAGTAAATGGATAGTGGTGATAGTATGTTATATCTACCTATCATTGTATCGCGGGCACGATATCTCACTAAATACTTCTGTGATATGCTTATGCACACATGAACGTAATGTATACTCTTATAAACAACAGCAACACTATGTCACTCATTCTAAAACAGGAAACATAAAATCTTAATAAATTCCAGCATATGTACTTGTATTATAGATGTTTATATAATGACAATATTGTAGATACAACGAGTGACCATTCACAAGTTTTACGAATTGATTGTGATGCTCCAATGACAACAGAACACACAACAGATCAGACAACAAAACAGACAACAACATATGTTACAATGACTAGGACTTCTAATAACGATGAATATTCATCACAAACTACAACCAACTACATCTCCACACAAACGACTGAGTCGCTACAATCAACTACAAAGAGAACAAAAGAAGATACTATATATAATGATCAGATAACAGGTAATATTATGGGTATATATGTAGTGAACCGTGCCGACATTACCCCATACTATGTTAAAGCGGACGATGAATATTCTTTAAAAAACTTGCATAATAAATAATAAAGGACATTTCTTCTAGATATCAAGTGTAAAATAAAATATCAAAAGTCACTATTTTTGTTTACTAATATATTAACTTATTGAAGATAATTATTAACTTAAAAGTAATATTTTCATAGATTGTTTCCTTTTTCATAACCAAAATATTATTTTGTTTATCAAATTTGATGTCTAAGTTTACTTCATGATCTACATACTTGACAATCATTCCTTTTTTATAGAGATTGATCCAACAGTATACATTGCTATCAGTACTTGTTATAGTACAGTTGCCATAATACTTCTGGTAGTTTTAGTTGTAACATGTATAAGGTTTGTAAATATATCATTTCTGATATAAATAGAGACCAATATATAATATATATTATAATGGTACTTGTAGTACATTAAGTGCTACCAATGGCTTATGTTATGCACACATGATTCTCTTCATAGTTTGTGCTTGTTTACGTATAGTGGTGTTTTTTTTTGTTGAATTTCGTCTTGTGCCTTGCGTACCCAATGTTTTCTGGAATGTCCATTTATTGATTGCCCCTTCGGTGTTATCTAACGTTAACTTCCAATTTGATGGCATTTTCATCTTGGAGATTAAAGCAAGTAAAACGATCAAACAAAATGTATCAGCAACCATGTGTCAATGTCAATAGCGTTCATTAACGTCACCGGAAGTGGAGGAGAATTTTACAAATGACAGTCGATCTTAGTCACCTTTAATATTTTTCCAGAAAAAAGAATATGTAAAGAACAACACAGATATCATAAAACTATAAACGTTTATATGTATCATGTTTCTTTATACATGCAATCAATTATTTCTCTGGAATAATAACCACAATTTACTCGGCAATAAGAATTCACGAAGCAGGATATATTATGCAATTTCTCTTGACATTCTGATTACCACTTTGTCATCTTCCTAATTTTCTAATTAAGCCAATACAGGACGTCATATTAGAATAGGTAATAATATTTTGAAGAAGAAAAAATATCACAACTGACATGCAATGACCATCAATTATTGAATTCATTGTATGCATAATTATTTTCCCTGTCATTATGATAATGAAAATCATAGTACATGTTATACATTCAATACTGGATGGTCCAACGAGGTGATATTTCATAATTACAGGGTTATGGTATTTAATGCCACTTTCAACAATATTTCAGTTATATCGTGGGGATCAGTGTTATTGGTAGACGAAACCGGAGTATCCGGAGAAAACCAATGACCTGTCGCAAGTCATTGACAAACCTTATAGAAAAAAGGTTGTAACGAGCGCACATACCCATGAGCGGGATTCGCACTCACAACGTTAGTGGTGAACATAATTACATAAAAAGTGAAAACGTAATGCAGAATTCAACTGATTTTATATTCAAATGTCTGGGTCGACCACATACAATCTATAATTTTAAAAATATTGCCAATAATGCTATCTTATTGTATTCTAAGTACCAACTGTTTCTTGTGATATCAATTTGAAATATTATATTAAATTGGTAACATGCTAATGGTGTGTGACGAGATGAAATACTGTAATACCCTGAAAACCACGGATCAATCAATTTCGAACGAATGTCACTATAAGTATCATCAGACAGTAACACAAATGTGGACATATTTTGTATGAAATTTGATTTTAGTTATGTTTTTTTTATATCACTGCATAACATTGAACAACATTTTGTGGAATTCTATTTTGTTGTTTGCATCACATCTTTTGTAAATCTATCTATTTTTCTTATTTAGGAACAAATCAAGACAACATGTCAACAGAACCAATGAGAACGCAGATAATACCAGTCAAATGGAGCGTAGCAGACATTATTGTGATTTGACAAATAATGTACCGAACATGTCCGGCCAGGAATATGATACTATTGATAGTAATTATAATACCATTGATGTTGATAGATTCCAGCCGTCTAACAACATAGTATGCATGGAAGGAGAATATATTATTGTTGAACCTGATGGACATTTGACGACCACCATTAATTGAGGACCAAAACAAAAATAAGAACAATTCTTTGGATATTTTGGTCTGAATACATGATTTTATTAAACATTAATCTATCAAGACATTTGTTTTGACTAATTAAAAAATGAGTTAATTCCAATTAATAATATATCTAATTGTAGTGAAGTGAGACGAAGCGTAAACAACAGAAGATAGAATAGGTATTATATGAATTAAAATGTAGGCTTAACACACGTTAGATAAATATATACAGATATGTCTGCCTCATAACTTACCATATACCTCGAAATAAATAATGAGGGCTGGTTAAGAACTATACTTTCCGGTCCGTTCCTCATTCATGACTTATCACAGAGTTTGTAACTAGATTAAAGCGCCGGGTGCCACTAGTGGAGCAGGAGCATATGTTATAATGTAGAAGACAACTGTAAATGTCTATTTTAGTTCGCACGGTGTGCTTATTGAATAAACTTCATCAGGTCTGTTAAGAGCAAAATAATGACAAAATCGTAAAAAATTAATTCATGTAATGTATAATATAAAATACCTTACATACTTATAATTGTTCACGACTTATTAATTAATAAATGTATATTTCACTGCTAAACTGCATCATTTTACGCTATACTGTCCTTTAAGGATTAGGAGTTCGTTTTTTGAAGTTAGTAGGATTGTTGACATTGATTTGATTATTAACAGCTTTGGATGGAGAGCTTGGCCGATCTTCAATGATACACTGTTAAAGGAGCGACAACATTACATAAGATCTAGAAGTAAAGCGATATCATTACATGTAATTCACACAAACAAAACATAATGCATAAAGAACAAAATTATAGAATATGTATTCTCTATCAGCCACCCAGGTACGTGTTGAGTAGCTCTATGTGTTTGAGTCGTGAGAACCGTCGCCAGTATACAATGAACAAATAAGAGCGAATATTGAAGCCTGTTGTAATACATTCTTCAAAACAAAATACACCATTCCACTGTAATCCATAAATGGTCTTTTCAGTATTGCGTTAACAGTGTTAACCAATGTTGAAATAATAATGTTTTTTTTTCTAGTTATTAAAGTTTCAGCGTCGATGATATTGAAGTTTGTCATCTTTTTAAATAAAAAATAATTCCCATTTACCTTGTTTTGCTCTTAGTGAGGAGCAGTCGTGGCCGTGATCGCATGCTAGTTGTATTTACAACTATCTATGCAAATCAGTGCCTATCACTACAGATGTTGTGAGTTCGAATCTCGATCAGGGCGAGGTGTACATCATTATATGATAAAGTTTGTCAGTAATTTGAGACAGGTCGGTGGTTTTCTCCAGGTCCTCTACCAATAAAACTCACCGCCACGATGTAATTAAAATATTATTGAAAGTGGCGTTAAACACCAGCAAACAAACAAAGAACCAAAAACAATTTTAGTGAGTAGTCATAGCCGACACGAACATCAACAAAGAAACAAATACGAGCACAAATAACTTATATCAATGTCAAAATATTGGAAAACCAAATAGTTAAAGGTGTTTGGGAGCCATAAACCAAAAGGTTTAAACAGCATGGCCAAAGTTGACTACGTCATATATGACGGAAATCCTTACTTTTGATAATAATTACATTATTTAGAAACTGTAAATTTCATTGATTAATGTTTTAAAGATTTTTGAACTTTGTTCACAATATATTTGATCAGACGTTGTCATATGTATAATATAAGTTCAACTTGATAGAACAACTACATGTAACTACAATATAATATTCATACATGTATGAACCAAATGCATTACAATAAGCTATTTACTTTTCTTACAAATATTACTATATTTCTCAGACATTGAACGTAATAGTAGTTAGACAATAAATCAATAATGTTTGAATATTCGAATTTTATAAATACAATAGCGAAATATTTTAAAAGAACAGTGACAGAAGATGTATTTTCCAAAATAAATGAGAACATTTTGTAGATAATTAAACACCATGTAATTTTATATATCTTGGTTTGTAAATCCATTCACCAACCGCACAATATATATAGGGAGAGTATGTGGTCGAGTGGTCTAGGGCGCTGGACGTAAGGCTAAGCGAATGGTGCTGCAGTGTATCAATGGTGTGAGTTCAAATCCCGTCGAGGGAAGAACAAAAAATTGACAGCTCTAAAATCTAATTCCAACACTGTTTGGTTTAATTTATGGTAAGCTTCCTGGAAGGGGTATTCAAAACAGAAATGAACATAAGATATTTGTACTTATACAATTTAAAGGTAAAATGTTTTTGATGTTTTATATGATAATTACGATATCTTTATAATACAACTTAGATATTCAATTCATTAGTCCCTTGTTTTTGTCAATTGATATTTAGATGTAATATTCACATAAATTCTTACAAGTCATGAAAATAAAATAATATTATATTCCCTTACCGGTATGATATTTGTTAATGTAAATAAAACGAAAATGTATTTACAATAGTAAAGTTGAACACTTAAACGAATATCAATCGACTGTGAATAAGCGCAACCGAATTGTGATTTAGTGATTTAGTAAATTGAAGCTGATTAAGTGTGAGGTCTCAAATATGACATGATATATTACCAATATCATACAAATAACTAAAATATACACAATGTATCTACATTTTAAGTCCTATAACTAAGTTGATAACTCTGACAGTTGACTATAATGCGTCCAGTAGTTCGTACTTTGGCACTGATCTAGTTTAGTAGATATATTCATGCTTGAAATTTAAAATTCCTTAATAATGTAATTCATTAAAACTGAAGTCAATTTCCCTCATGCCGTATCCAATTTTTGGCTCCGGAGTATAGTCCCCTTGGCTTACTTGCTCCCAGAATCCCCAAATAGGGGGTATGCATACATTAGCAATGTCTCTTTTATTTTCTTCCCTAAATTCTCACATCGATCGTTAATCATGTTTATCTGATGTTCTTGTGGCAAGTAGAAATTTGATTGGCTAAACATTTACTGCTAACACTCAGGGAAGCCGTGCTGTGTATTTCATGCGGCACAGCAAATCAATAATCGCTCTCACCTATTCCCTGTGCTGTGTATTCCATTTACATTGCAGCAGACGACACACATACAGCACAGAAAATCAATAATCGCTCTCTGTGACCTTTTTCCAAAGATACACGTATTAATGTTTTTCCTATAATAAGGACATACTTATTAATGTTAGAAAATTCAGATAAAAATGTTATCAGTCTCGAGATGTTATATATCCCGTTTTAAAGGGCAGTGGTTTTGTTAAACGGTGAGGCTGATAACGTATAATATAAGAAAATGTTTGATGCCTTACAATGAAAATGATATACAAACAGGCAAATGACCCTGATGACGAGTCTAACCTTTTTACTTTAAAATTTCGGGAAAAATTCTTATAATATTTGTTATGTATTTATCTGACTTTTATGTGCAGTGAACTTACAGTGAACTTTGAGACTGAGAAACTCCAGCATCTGTGTCATAAATCTGTCTACATCTTTTAATTGATATGAACTCTGTCAATGTGTATGGTTTGTTTGTAATAGTTGATGCTTATTAAATACGTATTTGAAGTGAATTGTTGTTTCTATGCTAATTAAGCTCCAAACATAAAAATATTCATAGTCAATATGAACTGTGCAAATTCCATATAAAACAGACGAAAACATGAACATAAACAAAACACAAAGCGAAAAAAAAATAAAATAAAAAATACAAAAATACAAACGAAATAAAAAATAAATAAACAAAGCAAAAAAAATATATAATAATGAAAAAAAAAATTAAAAATTAAACTAATCTTATACAAAGCAAACGAGCAAATACTATTTAAAAAGTTACGATTATACTATCATGATGGATATCACACCACTAGTAATTTACCAAAAACAGTGAATTCATTCAACTGGATAATCTAATACACTGCTTGATAACCCAGATACACATCCGGGTTGACAATTTACACCCGAGGAATCAAAACTGCTAATAATGATTCGTGGACTTTTTGTATATATGATTTTTGCGATTCTTCAGCAATATAAAGGTAAGATAAATTGCTACACAATTACACTTGTCCCTTTTATTGGTAATACATCAATGTGTGTTGAGTAGGGGTATAGGGCATATTCATTTTTAATATGATGGTATGATTATCAATATTGCTGTGAGCTCTAACAGGAGGTTAAGAGCAGTAATGTCAAGCACAAAAAGACTTGTATTGTATTCGTGTAAAGGTAAAGCTTCTAAATATAAAGACAACGAAAGAAGTGTGGGTCTTACTTCGCAGCTTGTACGATACTACATTAATGAGGTAGAAGAAGGTTCCGCTAGAATGCTCGTCAAATGTTATATTCACAATAAAAAAGAACACTTTACGCACTACGTAGTTATATACAAAAAATGTATATATATGTACATATGATTATAGAATATGTTGTGGACTAAAATATACTTATTTTTGTCAGAACTATGACAATGTCAATGAATATGCATGGTAATTAGTTGTGACCTATTTGTGCTTACTTTATTTGCATTCAGAGTAAGTATATGTAATGCTCAAAGGTGACTATAGGATGGAAACATATTTATTAATTGAATTGTTGGACGCATAGCATAGTTCCTGTTATTGTGCTTAGTTACATTGTCGTCCATTCCTGTTTAATTTTAAATGTATTTTGTTTCTGTTAATATCTAGGTATGACAACATAGGTTCCAGATCCCTGCCCGTCTAATATTGTGGAAAGTACAGGTAAATACATATCTTACCATCTTCAATATGCTTTAGTAAATAATCATTTCATCTTAAGGAATGAACATGTATCATACTATTAGTATGACCTATTATTACTCTTCATGTAAGAAACTTTCATTATAATTCACATGATTTTATCGAAACATAATTTTACAAAGAATAAATAGTGTCGTTGTACTATGCACTCGCATAGTACAATAGTTGGAGTCATTACTATGCTGATGGGCGGAGCTTAGAGCAATGCTTACGTCATTTAAATAGGCGGGGTCTAAAAGGGATCACCTGGGCGCTTTTAACAGTGTACAATTTACAATGTATTATACGTTTTTCTTTAACGTTGATGCTGTCACCTTTCAAAACAATGGCCAGTTCCAGTTTTGGGAATTAAATATTTGACAGTTCATTGTTATTGTTGAAATTAAATATTTCTTGAATATAAATGAATATTATTTGCCAATCTTTATACTAATATGGATTAGGCACAGCCTACAGGCGAGCATCACATCTACGCATAGACATGTACATCTATTTTACTAGTCTATGATTATGAGTCCACAGTCTCTTGAAGTTCCAAAAATAAAAATAAAAATAAGAAAAACTTTTTTTTCTTATTTTTATTTTTATTTTTGAAACTTCAAGTGACTGTGAAGAGTCAACGTCTATCGTTTAAAAAGGTATCCTTTTCATCGGGGGGTCGTGCACAGGCCCTATGGGTCGTGTTGCTCGTATGTGTTTATTGTACATGTTTTGTAAAATAAATGATGAAAGTTCATAACATTAAATTTTAACATGATTATTTGTAAAAATGTGGTTCAAATTCCACCGAAATGTCAATGATATAAGAAAACAAATAATAGCTTTCATAAAGAAACATATAATCATCCTTTTCACGCATAAATCAATTCATAACTCCGACGGAAAAGACATAAAATATCGAATGTCTTACCCCCGCTGATCCACTTCTCTTGTTGTAAACAAACAATTTTGATCGGACCAATCGGCAGTTGATCAAAATGAAACAAGTAAGAAAAACCAGCTACCTCACGATCCTACTGATACAGACATTAGAAAATGCACAAAGAAGAGCTGCCCGCTTCGTCATCAATGATTACACCAGCAGAACACAAGGATGCGTGACAAACATGTTAACATCACTTAGAGTGGCAGACTTTAGAACAATGGAAGAGGATAATCAGACTCGTTTTGATGTAATACATACCCAGAAATCATGGGTAGTTTGCTCATTTGCATATCCAAGATGGCGGTTTGTTCAAGCCAGAAATTTTTACAAAGATTTCTTAAAGAAATATTTTGTTGGGGGGTACGGGCATTTTTCTGAGGTGAAATATTTGACATTACACCGGTAGAAACAAGCACAGCAAATTTTAGCTAGATGTATAAATTATTCGCGGTTCCCACACTATTTTAAAAACAAGGCATATTTCTGTGAATTCTAATATGGATATCACTGCAGAATTCAAATCTTAGTCGACTTCTGACCATTTTTTTAATTGTTTACCATGAATGCACACTATTTTCTGAACCAAATACGGAAACTTCCGGGGTAGATCTATCTCTTTTTTCACACATTATTTGAATAAAATTTGTTTCCACGGTTCCCAGGAAGATTGAAATGGTCATATTTTGGGAAATGTCAGCTTCTGTAAGGGCCACTTGAAGGGTAACGTGTGTTTTCATTAAAACTCGAATTGCTATCTGCTGAAAAATAGTCAATCATTGTCGACACCGGTTTAAATATAGAAAATAATTAAGTCGAGGCTCCATGAAGGGTGAATAAACTTTTTATAATGAAACATTTGAATTCGATGAATGTTTATTACACAATATCAACAAAACATTGAATACTTGTAGTAAGCATATTCAAAAAATTTAACAATATAAAATCTATATACTAAACGTTTTCAATGATATAGTTAATACTTATGTGGGGCAGATATTGAATAAAAAATGCACAATATATTTTTTATTTACATATTTTTATTTATTTAATTGATCGTGAAAAGGGGGGGGGGGGGGGGGGGGCGTGCATATATTTTCGATCTTTTACACACATCATCGAGTTTCTTATGAACATATGATGACAATTAATTTTGATACGATCACAAATAATTATATGAAGTTATTTATGTGATCAAAACTGATGAAATATTATTAAAAAAAAATAGATACGAGTTGTCATCAGCGTTCATTGATCAGCGTCTCCAAATATGGTTCAACGTGTATTTGCTGACGTCATACGTGACGCGATTTGGCTTATGAATATGCATGACAAAAGTACCCATGATTTCTGGCTATGATGAAACAGGCACTGCCTGGAAAGCTCGCGAAGCTAATCACTAATTAGATATCCTTGGTCTTGGATGAGCAAACATATGCAAAACTTTATGCTTATGAGTTATGTACATATAATTATTTACCAACTTTGCCTGAAAATAGAAATTTGGTTTACTAGTGACCACTAGATACGATAACGTAACCCTCAGTCCGCTTTTGTTCCCAGCGAGGGTTACGAATCGGTCCCATTCAACGTATGGGAGCAGCGCCCGGGGTGATTCACACCGGGCGGTTTTTTGTCCTAATTCCGTTGTAAGTGGTTGAAAAAATTAACGGGGGTGAAAGATAAATATACTTAGGTAAACTTTGAGGTGTTAAGTAAACGCTGCATCAATCCATATCCATCTGAACATTTGAATGCATGAAATCTTCTTTCTGTCCGACATTTTGTTTACAAGTTGCTATTTCACGTGCACTTGCCTCGTTTTGGAGATATCCTTATTTGGATCAATCCTAGTAAAACATCATACATATTCATAGTAAAGTTTTTCATATTTGGCATTTATATCCATATATGGATAGGCTCCGCCCACCACGAGAGTATACGTAAGGTGCCATGGCGGACAAGAAACAATTTTCGAATACTAAATCGATCGTGAAGGTAGAAACAGGTATTGTAACACTTATTTCGTATCGCCATTACTTAAAAATTGTAGGGAATAATAAATTAAATTATGACCAGATATGCAAGAAGAAAGTTGAAATATTCACTTAACGAAAATTTAAATTTGCTCCCATATGTTGAATGGGACCGATTCGTAACCCTAACTGGAGCACAAGCAGATTGAGGGTTACGTTATCGTATCTATAGTGACCACCAATAGACATTATAGAGTATGTAAATGTTGCACATAGCATAGGGTCTGAGTCACTCTTCAAGATCACAGGTATTTGTGGACAGGAGTCAGGACCCTATGGTGCCTCTGATTGCCCATCCCTTCTTTTTTTTTAACAAGAAACATAAACTATAACCATTGGCTAAGAAGAACTGTTTTATGTCTGTAAAAAATAATTGGTGTCCAAAATTGCATACCATCAATCATGTTCATCAAGCCTACCAAAATACATTTGAAGCCTAATGAAGGGGGTCTGAAATTCCAGTCACTCAAAATTTTGTCGTAGCACCTCTTGTTATCTTGTAAAACATAATCTTGTGATGGCACCAAAGGCAAGTTTAACTTACCTGCCGACAACACAAGCCTGAAGGCCGTTGGCGTTAGCTCCCCCTGAATCCGGTGTCCTATAATTATTAGCTACCATAATTATTAGCTACTTTTTGACGTTCGGAACTAGATTTTCGTAAACCACAAAGGTGTTCCAAATGATAGCCATGAAAATTAGCTACCTTAATAATACCAAGGATTTTATACAATATAAATCGTTAATAATACATTAAAAATACTATTCCAGTTATTCCCCTTTTACCATGTTTTGATAGATTCTTGGTAATTAGTATTTTTGAACGAAAAAAGGGGGTTGGATGTAGGCGTGGCAATCTATTTAATTAGATAGATTTATCCCAGAAATGGATAGCAAACTCCTATTCATTCATTTACATCAAGGATTTATATATATGAATCCTTGTATACATGGAGCAAAATCTGGAGCAAAATAAGTTATTTCGATATAAAATATAAATAAATTCAAGTCTAATAATGTTAAAAAAATATATATATTTATATGACATGAACCACAGGCGCTCGTGGCACGGACTAACCACCCCCTTTTTCTAATTTTCTGTTTACAAATTTATTTTCAATAAAATTTCTTTATTTCTTTATTATTTCATCTCTTTTTCCTTATTTTAACTTGTTCGTGTCAATATTCATACAATCTTATGTTAACATCAAATTGCATGTGTCGACCCTATATAGATACTATTACTATAATATTCTTACTATACATAACACTTCGAATTCCCGTTGTACAGGAAGGTAGACGAAACACTATATTTTTCAAGTATATGATAGAAACTTGTGATTTCTTTTGAAATTTTAGAGAAAACGTTAATGTTCTGAAGAATTCTCTGTGGAAAATGTCAAATTCTATCTTCATTGATTGAAAACTTACTAAATATTAAAACCTATACTGTCATATTTGGTATGCAAATTTCTCATTTGTAGTGCAACAAATCAGACATAAATTTAAAATCCAAAAAGTAGATAAAATGGAAGAAAAACGTCAAAGAAATTCCTACCTGTCATTCCGTGTGACGTAGATATTATCTGAGTTCCCGATAGCATCTGTTGTCCAGATAGCCGGTTGTAGGGTGTGTAACTTAATCACATGCTATCACAGCCATATAGGTAGCATTTTGTTTTTCAACTATGAACACCACTTACTTATCTATTGTGTAGATCTATATGTCTCTCTTTGTCATTCAGTAACTCTTTTCCTGATTATGTACATGCAGTTTTTCATTTAGTCCCTCCATTGTAAATATATATACACAATTGTATTTTGGTAAGCATAATAGGGGAGACAAATCCTATAAGTTTATGCTACAAGTAGCTAATTTTCATAGGTAGCTAATTTTTATCAATCGTAACTACTCGGCCATTCTCGCTACCCTGCAAATAACCTCGTACGTACATAGTAGAAATTCTTCTTAAATTATTAAATTAAGCCGCACAAAAATATAGTCCACGAAAATCCAATATGGAAGACATACTAAGTAAAATCTAATCATGCAAAACTAATTAAAACTTTAATTGAAATATAGAAAATTTTCTAAAATATAACTTTATCAAACTTTCATGTAACTGACATGTGAAAAGTAGTACGATTTATACGCCTAATGCATACGAGGTTATTTGCAGGGTAGCGAGAATGGCCGAGTAGTTACGATTGAATTTTTATAGCTCTGCCGTATGAAAATTAGCTACCGGAAGTTGGAGGTAACTAATTTTCATGGGTAGCTAAAAATTTTACGACACCGGTATTAAGTATAATTGTCGTCTACATCTACCAACATCTATCATCTTTATTTTAATGACAATATTCAGTATTCTTATTGTAAATTCTGGAGCCCTTCCGAAAGGCAGAAAAAAGAGAAAAGAGATATGGAAACTATAAATTACCCGTATACAGGAAATGAAACGGAACACTTTGAGCGCAGTGTACATGTAGAACTTTCTAAGTGACACAAAAGAGAAAACGTGAAATTAATAGAATCTCTCAAAAAAACACTTCTTAGTAATTGCGACGATATCAACATCAATATTGAAACTTTACTCTTTGGGAACGATGATTATAGTTATGACGTCAACTCCAAAATATTTGGAAAAGTTCGAACATTTATAAATCAATCTAAAAGATTTTAGAGCTAAGTCAGCATTTTTTCACCTGTACTTCTTACTTTCTTCTTATCAGTGTCAAAATTCTAAATGTCTATTGTTAGTGTTTAATTCGTGTGTATATTTTGTAAGGAGATGACTTCACATCAATTGGTATAGCTTGCTGTCCAATCCTATTGTTTATGTACAATAAAATAATATTAAATTAAAATCTCAATAAAACCATCAAGGAAATTTATAAGACTATACATGGATAATATACTGCCATGATAAATGTTGCTCAAATGGGCTGTAATGGAAGGATTAGAACAAGTTTAAAATAATGACCATCATGTACAAACCCTTTATATATGTACTTTATCTGCAGAACCATTGCTGTTACGGTCTTTTTAATTTTGTTGTCTAAAATACCATAAGAGCTGCGGTTCCGCAACTAATATGTAGTTTACATGTACGTTCACTATCCTTACTTGTAAAGGCAACGTTCTTTTAATTTAACACGACGGGTGGCACTAGCGGAGCAGGACCTGCCACTCTTCCGGAGCACCCGATTTCACCCCTGGTGTTCAGTGGGTTCGTGTCACTCGATCTTAAGTTTAATGAGTATGTTTTGTAGATCGTTTTTTGTCCTTTGGCATTTTTCTTTTGGCCAATTTGTTGTCTATCCTTCTTCGATTTACGAATTTTGATTACCACTTTGGTATCTTCAAACTCTTCTTACGTGATTGGACTAGCTATATTACTGCTTCTCATAAAAATGAAACTTTCCTTTGACAAAATTAGGGAACAGCAATAATTATATTGTATATAGGCTGTTACTTAGCTGCGGAACCGTAATTCTTAACGGTCTTGAGTTACGGTTCCGCAACTATATGAAGTTACTTATTTTATCGCTTTAAATTATTTAAAACAGTTGACCAGTATTGAAAATTAACACAAATGTTGTAATTTTAAAATTGAATTGAATTAAACATATTTTTATTTGCATAAGATCAAAGCAAAATGAGATCAGACACAAGTTATTACAACATGATATAAAACCGACAATTTACAACATGCAGGGCCAGATTAAAGCCAATGTATGCCCTAAGCACAGGCCAAACTTAGTGCCCCCGCACCTTCCACTGGCATAATGTAAAAACTAACACGATCCCTTAATGCCAAGACTCATCATAATTGTCAAATGCCTTACATTAAATGCATGTATAAATAAAGCCTATAACATTTATTAATGTTTTATTTCATTTTTCCTACATTTTCGGTGTGTTATTGAGCCTAATATCTGGCTGATAAAATAAACTGCCTTGTGGTCCGATTTGTGTGGTGCCCCCTTGCCTCTTGATGCCCTAAACACGTGCTTATTTTGCCTAAGGGTTAATCCAGCACTGACAACAGGCATTAATCTGACAGCATATATAAATATATACATGGATGTATTTCATCATAAACACAATAATAAGACAAAATCAATATATTGAGTGCAATTTTAATGCAAAATAAATCTGCTGAAGTCAGTCGAAGTGATGGGTGTGTTTGATATAGTCATGGAAAAACCTGCTGAAGTCAGTCGAAGCAATGGGTGTGTTTGATATAGTCATGGGAAAACCTGCTGAAGTCAGTCGAAGCAATGGGTGTGTTTGATATAGTCATGGGAAAACCTGCTGAAGTTAGTCGAGGCGATGGGTGTGTTTGATATAGTCATGGAAAAACCTGCTGCAATCAGTCGAAGAGGTGTGTGTTTGATATAGTCATGGAAAAACCTGCTGAAGTCAGTCGAAGCGGTGAGTGTGTTTGATATAGTCATGGAAAAACCTGCTGAAGTCAGTCAAGAGGTGTGTGTTTGATATAGTCATGGAAAAACCTGCTGAAGTCAGTCGAGGCGATGGGTGTGTTTGATATAGTCATGGAAGAACCTGCTGAAATCAGTCGAAGAGGTGTGTTTGATATTGTCATGGAAACACCTGCTGAAGTCAGTCGAAGCGGTGAGTGTGTTTGATATAGTCATGGAAAAACTTGCTGAAGTCAGTTGAAGAGGTGTGTGCTTGATATAGTCATGGAGAAACCTGCTGAAGTCAGTCGAAGATGTGTGCTTGATATAGTCATGGACAAACCTGCTGCAATCAGTCGAAGAGGTGTGTTTGACATAGTCATGGAAAAACCTGCTGAAGTCAGTCGAAGCGGTGAGTGTGTTTGATATAGTTATGGAAAAACCTGCTGAAGGCAGTTGAAGAGGTGTGTGCTTGACAATAGTTATGGAAAAACCTGCTGAAGTCAGTCGAAGCGGTGAGTGTGTTTGACATAGTTATGGAAAAACCTGCTGAAGTCAGTTGAAGAGGTGTGTGCTTGATATAGTCATGGAAAAACCTGCTGAAGTCATTTGAAGAGGTGTGTTCTTGACATAGTCATGGCAAAACCTGCTGAAGTCAGTTGAAGAGGTGTGTGCTTGATATAGTCATGAGAAAACCTGCTGAAGTCAGTCGAAGATGTGTGCTTGATATAGTCATGGACAAACCTGCTGAAATCAGTCGAAGAGGTGTGTTTGACATAGTCATGGAAAAACCTGCTGAAGTCAGTCGAAGCGGTGAGTGTGTTTGATATAGTTATGGAAAAACCTGCTGAAGGCAGTTGAAGAGGTGTGTGCTTGACATAGTTATGGAAAAACCTGCTGAAGTCAGTCGAAGCGGTGAGTGTGTTTGACATAGTTATGGAAAAACCTGCTGAAGTCAGTTGAAGAGGTGTGTGCTTGATATAGTCATGGAAAAACCTGCTGAAGTCATTTGAAGAGGTGTGTGCTTGATATAGTCATGGGAAAACCTGCTGAAGTCAATCGAAGCGGTGAGTGTGTTTGACATAGTCATGGAAAAACCTGCTGAAGTCAGTTGAAGAGGTGTGTGCTTGATATAGTCATGGAAAAACCTGCTGAAGTCATTTGAAGAGGTGTGTGCTTGATATAGTCATGGGAAAACCTGCTGAAGTCAATCGAAGCGGTGAGTGTGTTTGACATAGTCATGGAAAAACCTGCTGAAGTCAGTTGAAGAGGTGTGTGCTTGATATAGTCATGGACTGCATTAAAAAAATATCGACATTTTTGCTCTTCCCTTAAAACTATCTCTACCATATAAAATAACTTCTAACTAAATGCCTTCATAAATTTGGAGTATTAAAAATAAATTATACGTCTAATTTGAGTATATAGTGGCCATTCAAAGGAAAAAAGGGTATACATTCTCATATGTTCTATGAGTTGAGGCGAGAGGTGATTGTTCGTTTCGTCGATATTGGTGGAATTGTTGAGCAACACTTTCTTTTCATAGCATGGTATATCTTTCTTTATTAAATATTTGTATTAATTAAAAACAATAACAACAACAAATAAACATAAATATTTTGAATATGTATGATTGCTATATTGATGAGACTTTTGTTAATCACAGTTAAGGAACACCGGTATCAACAAGTTAAATGCTCGTCTGTGTCTGTAATGTTAACTTGTGTAAACAAATAATATAACAATACTAAAACAAGTGACACAAAGATTCACAGCATTGAAACAATATGGTTGACATTGTATTATTATATACAATATACATCAAATAACACTGTTATTTACATCGACAACATCCAATAATATAGAGTTATTGCATGAATATTGATGAATATTGTCCCGAGCAGTATATCATATTGCGCATATAAGACGATCGAGACCAACAGTAAAATACAAGAATTTATCCTGCAATCAGTACATTTGCTGTACAAATATACCACACGAATACATTTTTGCTTTATTCGTAGCCTACGAATAAACTTTTGAAGCCTACGAATAAACTTTTAAACCTACGAATAAACTTTTAAGCCCCGCCCATAGATTCCGGAACTACTTTTTGTGTTTTTGCTCTCCTGTGAAGGAGTTAAAATATTAACCGTAACCAATGTCAATAATCGACGTCGTCTTTTTCTAATAAATGTTTTCGTTCTCACTATTTGTAAATTTACAAACCGACAAAATGAAACTAATAATTTTAAAATTTCATATTTTTTATACATATTTTACGATAAAAAAAATCCTAGAAGTCAATAAAAAACAAAACAAAAATCTTAAACAAATCCGAATCATTTATAACTTGACAGGGAAGCTTTGAAAACAAAACAAAAACAACTAAAACTACAGGACAAAGGGAATAAACCAAAGAGGGCATGCCCTCCAACAGATGAGGAAATTAACATCCTTTATAACAGAAACGTTCTGGGCAGTCACACACCACAATCTTTACTAAACACACTTATATGGTTAAATAACTCAGTACAGTTTGAACATCAAACTCTAAGATTACTACATATATTTTATTATAAAATTTCTTCATATTAAATGTTCAATTAATTCACATCAATTACTTCAACATATCAGATAGTAGATTTCTTCAAGGTGAAAATAACACATATTCCTGCTATTGCATCAAGTCACTTTAAAATTATAGATAATTTGTTATATTCTGAATTCTTTATGACACCACAAAATATCTATATAATTTGTTTTAACCATTTGGAATAATTGTATTCAGTCACTTCCTCCAATCATTTTGCATCTTTTTTTAAAACATTTTTTTCTTTTGCAAAATTCCAACAAAGTTGTATGATTTGTCAGTTGAAACTAGTGTTTTATCTGCTGGAATTCTACTCACTGTTGATCAGGATTACAGTACATTTTTTATTTTGTGCAATTCCATTTGAAACTGATTCACATACCCCTGGCCTGTATGCAACAACTGAGTGATAGTTCTTGAAAAATGTCCTTTGTTTAATCAGATCTTTATAAAACGTTCATAGGTTTTTATGCAATTATTTCTTTCATATATATAGTCTTTGCACTTATTTCAAACATCACATGTACATTGTACACTGCTAAACCATTAATCCAGCCATTCATCTGAAAGACATTAATATAGCATTGATTATAATTAAAATACATGTTATTATATATTTACTAATAAAATAACAAGAAAAAAGGAACAAAATTCAGACTAAATTAGCAATGTTTGAATATTAAAATAACACATATTCCTGCTATTGCATCAAGTCACTTTAAAATTATAGATAATTTGTTATATTCTGAATTCTTTATGACACCACAAAATATCTATATAATTTGTTTTAACCATTTGGAATAATTGTATTCAGTCACTTCCTCCAATCATTTTGCATCTTTTTTTAAAACATTT
This sequence comes from Bathymodiolus brooksi, assembly GCA_963680875.1. Classification (NCBI taxonomy): domain Eukaryota; kingdom Metazoa; phylum Mollusca; class Bivalvia; order Mytilida; family Modiolidae; genus Bathymodiolus; species Bathymodiolus brooksi. The sequence continues at coordinate 61,026,230 of OY804581.1, read as the reverse complement.
TTTTCTTTTGCAAAATTCCAACAAAGTTGTATGATTTGTCAGTTGAAACTAGTGTTTTATCTGCTGGAATTCTACTCACTGTTGATCAGGATTACAGTACATTTTTTTATTTTGTGCAATTCCATTTGAAACTGATTCACATACCCCTGGCCTGTATGCAACAACTGAGTGATAGTTCTTGAAAAATGTCCTTTGTTTAATCAGATCTTTATAAAACGTTCATAGGTTTTTATGCAATTATTTCTTTCATATATATAGTCTTTGCACTTATTTCAAACATCACATGTACATTGTACACTGCTAAACCATTAATCCAGCCATTCATCTGAAAGACATTAATATAGCATTGATTATAATTAAAATACATGTTATTATATATTTACTAATAAAATAACAAGAAAAAAGGAACAAAATTCAGACTAAATTAGCAATGTTTGAATATTTGAAACTTCAAGCTTTCATAATGCATTTTTGTATGATCCGACTCAGAAAATATATTCGCACATTAGTCATTACTCGCAACAGCCAACATTATCATGTAAATATTGTTCATTCCAGAAAAATATATCCTTCACTCTAATATTTTTCTGGTCACAACACTTATGCAATAAACCTATGTCCATAATATTCTTGGTTCCTTAGTGACATCGCATTATGTAATTTACCAATCCTTACCTTACCGTTGAATCTTTAACCGTCCTTCAGGACAACCTCACTATGAGTGTAGTATATAACCATATCCAATCACCATGAACCCTGTCATCTGTCCTCCAACATTGGGTGATCAGTACCATTTTCATGCACAATTTAACTATGTACATCCTTGGAAACCATCACCGTGAACATATATGTACATATCTATCTACATTCCTGGAAATGTCATTCATACCATAAATTTCTATTAACACTGAGTCAATATTCCCCCCTCTCTACCCAGCCATGATTTTATATCTGTTATTATTTCTCCTTGTCTGACTTTCTCCTGTGGCAAGTGATTGACCTTGATATTATGCAGTGCAGGGCGTAACACATTATTCTTGAATTCTGTTCCATTTGTTGCTCTGCAATATCATTAAGTTCAAACCTCGAATTTCGAAATTTTGTACAATCTATAATCATTTGAATTTGTGTTGTTGAGTCGAGGCTGTCAAAACTAGTATCTATATGATCCTCAAGTATGTCATTTATTTTAGAGAGATGTTGTAATCGAGGAGCATGCAAAACTTTGCATTTAAGTAGAAAATGATCCAGATTTTCAACATCTTCATCACACAACTCACACAGTGGTGATACGCATGTATATTTCGCACGAACTTCCTGTAGAAAATAGGTGCCAGTCACCAATCTGATTTTTATTCCAACGGTCATTGCTGCTTTTGATGGATTTAAATCTCTAGAGATGTCGAGAATAGGATGATATATTTTAGGTTTATATATTTTGCTGTTTAGACGTTCCAATGAGGGATACCATGTTGCTATTTCGCGGATTTTCTTGGCCCAATAGCATTCTACTGCTTTCATGATGAGTGATTTCCATATGGATTTCTTCAGAGGTTTTTCTACTAACTCATTGATGTTCGAAAAGTCGTATTTAATTAATGTTTTCTTGAGAATCGTAAACCAACTCTTACTCTCATTAGTTTTGATGTTGAGTTGACGGGTCACAAGTTGTTTTTCTATTGCGTCATCATATTGTCTACATATGTGTTAAATAGAGTCATATATTTTATATCTAATATAGCTTCGATGGGTAGTAAGCCTGATATGATGTATATTGCTGGGTCTGGAGCATTAGTAGGAAGAGACAGTATCTGTTTAAGTATGTTTTTTTGGAATACCTCTAGTTTCTTTAGATTAGTTTGCTTTGGTTGAACTATTTCTAGTCCATACATCAATACTGGTTGAACATATGTTTTGTACAAGGATATTGAAGTAATTGGGTCAAGCCCATTTTTTCCATAAAATCCAGTTGACAGAAGACTATATGCTGTTCGTCTAGCCTTCGTTATATTCTGCTCTATTTGTGAATTTTCTGTTTTTTGGTTCGATTTAGATCTAAGTATTCCAAGATGTGCGGATTTTTCAACTGTAGGCATGTCATCTTGATTGATCTTAAGTGGCAGGTTTTTGTCTTGTTGATTTCTTCCTTTTTTATTTACTTCAATAACTACGCTTTTTTGAGGTTGAAGCTTGTATCGATGAGTTATGCTATATTGTACAGCTTGATTAACAAGAATTTGTAGATCATGTGGATTGTCACTAACGAAAGCAATGTCATCAGCACATGCAACAGCGTTGATAGTTATTGTTCCAATTCGAAACCCTATTTTTGAGTTCTCGTATGATTTAAGTAGATCTTCAATGTATAATTTGTATAATTCAGCACTTTATAATCCTCCCTGTTTCACCCCCTGTTGGCAATCAAATGAGTCTGATACTTGTTGCTTCCACTTAATGCAAGTTCTTGTGTCATGATGTAGATTATCAATAATTTTCCATGTTGATGGTTGTATGTCTAACAGATGTAATTTTCTCATTAAGATGTCTATGTCCACTACATCAAACGCAGATTTAGCGTCTAGTAATGCTATGTAAAATGGAGCTTTTTTTTCTGAATATTCCCTATACACCTCTTCGATTATGATGGCAGCATTTAATGGAGAGATGTTTGTAGTAAAGCCTCGTTGGAGTGGAGACTGTTTCTCAGTTAATATAGTGCGGAAGTTGGTTCTTGCTATGTGCTCTAGTAGTTTACATATTATTGGCAATACAACTATTCCCCTATAATTCTTTGAGTCATTTTTCTCTCCCTTGTTTTTATATATCGGAGACAAAAGTCCAACTTTAACTAATTCTGGAATTGAATCTTGTGCAATAATGTTATTGATTAGGTCTAGTAGGTGATGTAGAAATTCCTCTCCTGCATATATTATATTTTCAATTGATAAACCATAGATATCCTCGGATTTACCAGTATTAATTGCCTTGATTGCTTCTTTCAATTCATCCATGGTAACCACTTTCGGAATAATTTTGTTATAGATTGATTTTATAGTGATGTAATCCTGTTGACATTGTTGTTTGAATCGAGTGTCAAAATCTGGATCGTCAGAGGGCTGTGCCAAATTATGAAAGTGTTCGTGCCAGCCTTTAAGTATATTGTCGCCTTCATATAGAGTATTACCAACATAAAGATCTTCCACAATGATGTTTTTGTTGTTTCTTTGTTTTCTGATCATTTGGTAAAATATTTTCTTGTTATAAGACTGTGCATTGATTATTTTGTCCCTTTCTTCATGTTTTCGTTTAGATTCTTCTTTTCTAATTTCAGTACGATAGATTTCCCTGGTCTCAACTTTATGCAAGAGGAGTGGATGTTCTGGACGCTTTGGTTTTCCCGCTTCTTTCCACTGTTTATGAGCTAATTTGTTTTGTTTTATGGCTACTTTAATGTCATTGTTCCAGATATTCAGTTTAAGTTTGTTTTTTCCATACTTTCTTTGGTTAGAGCATTGTTTGGCCGAATCATTAAGTATTTCCATAGTTTTTTCTATAGTTTGAGTTAATGAGTAATTTTCATTAATTGAGTCATTTTTCAGTTTTGAAATCTTTGTGTTAACCTTCGATTCATATTTGTGAGTGTCCATCTTATCCCATCTAGTTCTGGTTTGCTGGTTTAGCTCGACTTCCTTCCTTTTTAACGTACGGATAAGCTTAAGTTTAATTGGATGATGATCAGATACATGTGTATCATCTATTTTTTCTGTAAGTACTTGCGCTGTTGTCTTATATAAAAAATAGTCAATCTCTGAGACTTCCACTCCTTTTGCATTTATAAATGTAGGACCATGAAAATTGATTTGAAGTTCGCAGTCAGCAATAAGTTCTTTTAATTTACTGACTCTTCTGGAGTTATTGTTCTTAGATATATCCTCATTAAAATCACCCCCAATGACTATTTCATGCGAGTTCTGGTACTTCTGTATAATTTCGAAAATTTGATCAATACATTCCGAGTACTCTTCATAACGATCATTCTCCACTTTTGTTGGTAAATAGGTTGAGATGCATAAGATTGGAATATTAGTTTTTAGCTCAATGCATTGTATCCTTGAATTTCCCTCTTTAAATACCTTTACTAACGGGTCGATACATTTAGACCATAGGATAGCGACTCCACCGTATCCTCTGTGACATCTTGTAAAAATGAAGTCTTCATCTCCAGTATTGACGGCTTTACCGGTTCCGCAGTATTTTTGACTAACTTCATTTAATAGCGATAATTCATGGTCGAATAACCAGTGTTCTTGGAGAAGTAGTATATCTATTTTGTTATGATGATGGTGAAGAAAAGGTCCAATAGTTTTAATATTTTTACAGTTAAAAGATAAAAAGTTAACTTCTTTTGTTTCGACAGCCTCGGCTCTTTCCATTTTCACTACATTCTTTTGTGGTGTACTGGATTTATCCATAAAAAAGGCGGATTCGTCTGAACTGATGGATGATACATTCTATTGTTGTCCGAGAGTTGAGAAGCTTCATGTACGTGAGGATGACCTGTTTGATATTGGATGTTAGTTTCTCCCTCTTTATTGCTAGTGGATAGATTGTACCGGTAATGCAGGTGATGAGGTTTTGTAGCTATATTTTTTGGATTTCCAAGTTGCTGTGATGGTATATCTTGGCTACGTATCAACGGTTGACCTTGGTAATAGTTGATATCTTTGTCTTGAGTAACAGTTGGAGTTATGGGTGTTGAAACCGAAGATTTAGACCTTAAATGATGTGGTGTAGAGCAGTGTTCACCACCTTTTTGATCAACGCTTGATGGTTCATATGGTGAAGTAACTCTGTCCGGAGATTCCGGTGTATAACTATTTGTAGATTCGAACATTTTATCAAGTTGTTTGTCCATTTGTTGTACCAGAAAATGTGAAACTTTTTCATGCATCTTCTCTAGAGTTTTCTCTATATAACTCGTAGGCGTGTTAGACGAAGAAGGGTCATTGGTTGAATTTTGTCGTATGCATTGTTCGTTCTGATGGTGTGCCATGGATTCACATTTCTGTTGTAAAATCTTGTTTGATCTTTCTAGTTCATTCACTCTACCTTCCAATTTCGTTACGTAGGATTGCAGCCAGATTCTTTCGTTTTGCATCTCCTCACTTAGTTTCTCTCTAATTTTCAGCTCTTCTTCTCTTTTTCTTAGTTTTTGTTCCCTAAGTTTCAGTTCGTTTGATCTATTCTCCTTTTTTTTCTTTTCTGATTCTGCTATACTTGAATCTAATGATTGTCTTTCTATATTGCCTGTATTGATGGAGTTTAATTCAATCGTTTCCTGGCTTGTCGTCACTTTTAATAAAGTTTCATCTTCGTTTTGATTGTGCATTGTTTCAAATTTGCAATTTGGGCACATATATTCATCTTGCTCATAAATAGCACATTTTTCATGATTAGGTTGATTACAGACTGTACATCTTACTAATTGCGTTTGAATAGGTAGGTTACATGTATTACATGTGTTTATTAGTTCTTCTTCAAGTATGGCTTGGGCACCAGATTGAAATTTATGAGATACTATTACATTGTTAGTAATTGAGTATAAACGGGACTTGTATATGTTGTTTTATCCTTCTCTATACACAATTTACAAATATAATTGTTTTTTCCTTCCGTATTTTCAATTGCTGTTATTTCTTCTGAGTTAAGTTTCAGACATCTATAGTGCACCCAATGTTGTCCTTGATCACAATACAGGGCTTTTGACAAAACGTTACGTTTGCATTTACAGCATCTCTCATTGTCCATTACTACGGTGTTTTTAGTACTGGTAGATATTTCCTTGTCCTGGTGTTGTTGTGGGAGTTTCAACTTTTTCAGTTCATCTTCAAGTTTTTCATTCAAATTTTGACATTAATACGTTTTCCATTCAAAACAACTTCTTTTATCACTTTATGTATATGTGATAAGTCTTCATCAATAAAGGTTCTTGTTCCTTTTCCACTTACTAGAAACTTACACTTTGTGTTATACAGAGTAAGTGTGGTACTGATGTTTATCTTCATAATATACTTTGAAGACAGTGCTTAGGTTGAGGCCTTTTTTGTCATTATCTTTGGTAATTTCTACTCTACGAGTGCTATTGATCATATTATCATAATAATATGCGATTGCATTTTTGACTAGTTCATATGTAATTGCATCAGCATTTCCAACAATGCCGCCTCCTGTTTGATGGTACTCAAATTGAACTTCTCTCTATGTTGCCAGAATTTTCTTTTCTAGTGTTTTCTCTAAATTAAGGGAGAATTTTTTCTCTCTGTTTATCTGGACTAAATTTGAATTTGAATGTGTTTGGGAAATGGTATTCTGATCAAGATTGTCACTACAGTTTTCTATCAACACCAGCATTCGTCTCTGATTTTCACTGCTAATTTTCTCATCCATGTTCTTGCTAGTTCTGGATGTGGATGTATACCGTCTCTATATAGTTGAAAATTATAATTATCTCTTGTATGTGAATGTTTGTTTTTCGATTTGTTGGATTTCTTGTGGCTAAGGTCTTGTGAGAAATTTGGAGAAATCTTCTCTGCTCTACTATTTAGATGCCTTATGTATTCATTTAATGAATGGATCTGGTCCAGTAATTGTTCGTCCTGTTCTTTAAATTGATTCACATCTTTATGCCCTTTGGATTTATTAAGCTCATAAATCGAATACACTGGAATTTCTAAGAAAGTGAGAGTACAGGCCGGGTATGAATCTAGTATTGTAATAATTCCTTCAAAGTTTACTTTTATATTTGCCAGTGAACTATTGTCACATGATGTCAAAGAGATATATTGTTTATTTTTTGTTGTTAGATCGCAAGTACCGATCCAAATGTACAATGCATTATTGTCGTAATGACCAATCTGTTCGTCTATATTTTGACGTAACCAGTCTAAGGCTTGAGTGGAGTTACGACCTGCTCTACACCACCATTTAATACTCTGTTCAACAATATTTGTGGCCTGATCCCGTAGACTGTATCCTTTGATGTCAGACAAGATTATTGGAGTTATAGTTTGGGTTCCAGTTGGATTTTGGAACGGACGAGCTAAATATTTATGTAATTTCCCCTTCGACATGTGTGAAATATATACACGTGTACAAAACTATCGCCAAAAATCAAGGTACGTCGTGGTGTGTCCCACTGTCGACCTTGTTGAAGCGAAATTTTGATTGGAAAAGAGAAGGGGAGACGATTTTAAAATAATAAAATTCAGCTATTTACGACTATGAGTATGACTGGAATAAAATCTAAAATGATGCTGGCTATTTGTAATAATATAGCTCTTCTGTTTAAAAAGATAAAAGGTTATAGTATAAAACACATAAATAAAAGGTAAAATTGGTGTTCTATGCGGCCATGCTTTTTTCGAGAATGGCGGGAAAGCTGTGTATTGCGTAAAACGTTTTGATGATCAACAGAATTAAAATACTGAATAAAACTATGAATAAACCATGAATAGGTTATCATGCAACAATATTGATATCTCCCTTTGCTTCGTGTCACCATTAAATAATACCAAAACCGTCAGAGAACATAAAAAATCAGGAGCAAGTTAACAGACCAATATTGTATATATATTGCACGATTTTTTTTTATAAAGGATTAAATAGAGAAATATTTATTACTATATTTAGTACATAACATCCCATTCCAGACATAAAAGAAAAACACATTCAAATTCAATATAATAATAATAATAAAATTTACAATGTAACATTATATTTGCATTGCCAAACCTGGCCATGTTGACAGCAGACTACAGCGCGAGTCTATTTTAAGGGAAATAAATCTTGATAAAAATATATAAAAATTACGCGGGATAATATATGCCACAGGTATAGTTCCAGCGGGAAATCGTTTGAAACTGGTATAGTTCCCATCGCTAGGTATAGTCACCCGTTGTCAAGTGTATTGTTCAAAAATAGTACACACTGATCATCCAACCAAAAACAGCATTTTCATATGTTAGGTACTAAAGTTTATTATCTAAATCCACGACTAGATGAAGTTTATACTCAATAAATAATGTCTGTAACATGGTAGCCTATGAACGAATGGTTTGGTTGCCATGGAGAAAAAGGTGAGATAATGGGTAGTGTGAGCATGCAAGGAAACACAATCATGCATAGCAAACTAGTGTGTACTAAGGGCTGTTGCAATGTGTTTTTTTAATGCCAGGAGTGTTGCATCTTCCATACACAAGCACTCTTTTGTCGCACCTCTTTTGAGGAAGTTGATCACTTGATTCGTTCCCTACAACCAGCAGAAGTCCTTATATCTCACAAGGTGACCCCCTAGGAACCAACGTAATAGCCCCCAACTCCCAAAGAAAATCAAACTGCTAAACTGTAATAATATAACATAAATGATACAAAAATAATTTCAAAAATAAAACCAACATTTTCAACTTAAGATTGAGCGGTTTCCTTACTACAAGTCGAACATTTCCCAATGTTTAACTTTTCATATTTTATATATGACATAATGGAAACAAAGTCACTATTTACAAGTAAAACGATGTCATTTTGATAGTATAAATATTGCATTAAATCCATATAATAACGTTAATGGGCAATTAGTTTGAAATTTTATGGTGGACGAATATTCGTCCTAGTTTGTTTGTGGGGTTCGTGTTGTTCAATCTTTAGTTTTCTGTATAGTTATTTGTGCATCATGATTTATTCTTTTGTTACTTTTTATGGTCACTGTATTTGCTGTCCTTTGATTTACGGATTCTCATTACAGCTTTGGTATCTTCAAACTTTTCTTAATTTTGTTTCCAGAAATCTGTTTGGGAATTAAAATGTTAAAGTTTGAAGACATAATTTATTGTAACTTCGTTGGAGATGCTTAGGGTTATGGTGTTTAACGCCACTTTAAACAATATTTCAGTTATATCGTGGTAGTCAGTTTTATTGGTGGAGGAAACCGGAGTACCCGGAGAAAACAACCGACATGCCGCAAGTCACTGACAAATTTATCACATAATGTTGCATCGAGTACACCTCGCCATGAACGAGGTTCGAACTAACAACGTTAGTGGTGATAGGTACTGATTACATTTAGTATTTACACTTTACTATACATGCCTATCAGAAGCCGACATTTCTCATTATATATAATACAATTATTCCTGTGTTATTTGAAATATAAATAAATTGCAACAATAAAATCAGATTGATGTTTCATCTTCCTACTCAAATATAGCACAGTTATATTGTCATATTTTGGTACATTTTAATTTGTCTTTGATCAAATACTTTAAATTGATATTTTCTACTGCTCAGCGGAAACACAACATTAACGAAAAAAACATGGTTTGTGCACCAGAATAATGTTTTTATTTTGTGAAAATAATATTTTGTCTAGGGAAGACAGAAACCTTGCGAAGCTATCTCGCCTCGGTCGATAACAGAATGAAACTTTAGAAAACGGACATCACGATTTGAAATACGTGATATTGTACAACTTTTAACCAATTTTCGGTCTCCATCCTTCTTTCATGTTTTTAACCTTAAGCATTTCAATTTTGTTCAGACAGTACGGTGTATCTCCTAGGTCATGTTCTTGAATATCAAATAGAAATTTCCCATCGATAGTGTTTTCATCACACAATTTGGCTAGTTGAGGGAGAGCACACTGATTCAGACATAGTACAAGTTCTTTCACTGACATCTGAGATACACCCATCGAAGTTTTAGATACAACAGGTGTACTAGGTTGTACTCTTGCGATTGGCCGTACTAGTGATTGTGGAACTGGTGGTAATTTTGATCTATCTTTTGTCTGAGGTTTATGAGGTGTAAGCTTTGGTCGGGATGGTGGTATTGGTGGAGAAACTAACGCCGGTATGTTGATCTGGTGTGGATTTGATGAACGGCCTTTTGATGTTATCTTTGCTTTTATTCCAGAATGTACACTCTTTATCTTTTCATTAAAAGACTGAAAATGAACAAACACAATCATAAACTATAACAGTGCAAATAAAATAGTATTACAGGCCGAGTTATTGGTGTATGACAAAACTTATTTCAGTTAGTACATGGCAGCCACTTTTATAGGCGGATGATCTCGAAATATCTTGGACAAACCAGCGACTTGCAACAAATGCCTATGTAACATGAAGCTGCATTGATGACCCCACATCAAGGGACCACAAATCTGTAGGTGATAGGCACTAATGATATAATTTAAACTTCATTTGTTTGCGTCCACAGTGGCCCATTACTGTTGTAAATGTTTGTTGATTTCTCCGATAATAATAAAAAAAAAACAGAGGCTCTCAAGAGCTTGTATCATTCACCTGGTTATAAAAAGAACCAATTGGTCCTATGTAAAAACTATGTCCTGCAGTGGTAGTCATCTTGGAATTCCGATCAACATAAAAAACACAAAGTTTGTAAAGGACCTTCCAATGATTGATTTCCAACTGGGTCCCCCATAATTCTATGACTTGAGATGGTGGTTAGCTTGGATTTCCAATCAGCATAAACAAAAACTAAATTTGTAGATTTGTAGATTTGAACATTCCTGAAAAGTTTGGTTTCAATTGTCCAAGTGGTTTCAGTAAAGAAGTGTTTTAAAACATTTTCCCATAAGGTCCAATGTTAAACTAAGTTCTGCCATAGCTGCCATCTTGAATTTTATATCAGCGCAAAAAATCTAAACTTTTTAGAGGATCATCCAATGAACATTCATGTACAGTCAGGCTTCAATCAGATTTGTGTTTTGAAACATGTTTCCCATAGGGTCCAATGTTAAACTAGGTCTTGCCGTAGCCACCATCTTGGATTTCATATCAGAACAAAAAACCAAAACGTTGTAGAGGACTATCCAGTGTAGTTTGGATTGAGTCTGATTTATAGTTTCTGAGAAGAAGGCATTTCTGATACAGTTTGACTTTGGGGTTGTTGTCTCATTGACATTTACCCCATATCTCATTATATTCATATTTGAACATTTTCCCATAGGGTCCAATGTTAATCTATGTCCTGCGGTGGCAGCCATCTTGGATTTCGGATCGGCATAAAAAACCCAAACGTTTTAGAGGACCTTCAAATGATTATTCCTGGGCAGTTTGGTTTCAATTGTCCAAGTGGTTTAAGAGAAGAAGCGTTTTGAAACATTTTCCCCATAGGGTCCAATGTTAAACTAAGTCCTGCCGTAGCCGCCATTTTGAATTTCATATCGGAACAAAAAACCTAAAGGTTGTAGAGGACCATCCGATGAACAGTCATGTATAGTTTGGCTTTAATCATATTTGTAGTTTCTGAGAAGAAGGCATTTGAACATTTTCCCATAGGGTCCAATGTTAATCTATTTCCTACAGTGGCGGCCATCTTGGATTTCCGATCGGCGTAAAAAACCTAAACTTTGTAGAGGACTTTCCAATGATCATTCCTGGGCAGTTTTGTTTCAATGTCCAAGTGGTTTCAGAGAAGAAGCGTTTTGAAACATTTTCCCCATAGGATCCAATGTTAAACAAAGTCCTGCCGTAGCCGCCATTTTGAATTTCATATCGGAACAAAAAAACTAAAGTTTATAGAGGACCATCCAATGAACATTCATGTACATTTTGGCTTTAATCATATTTTTAGTTTCTGAGAAGGCATTGAACATTTTCCTATAGGGTCCAATGTTAATCTATGTCCTGCAGTGACGGCTATCTTGGATTTCCGATCCCCATAATAAACAGAACCTTGGTAAAGGATATTCCAATGATCATTCATTTACAGTTTGGGTTCAGTCAGTTCATTAGTTTCAGAGAAGAGGATCTGTGAAATTTCAGCCAATCAGAGTATATTATTGGCCCTGGCAGCCATGTTGAATATCCGACTGGAACGAAAAACAGAAACGTTGTAGAAGACCATCCAAGGAACATTCCTGCTAAGTTTGGTTCCAATTGGCCCAGTGGTTTCGGAGAAGAAGCTTGAAATGTAAAACGTTTACAGACGACGGACGACAAGTGATGGCAATTGTTCCAATGGACCTTTGGTCCAGGTGAACTAAAACAACTAGATGTGTCGGAACGACACGAATGTCCCTGCTGTGAATATTAAGGACGCTTGCAAATGTTTCACCCTTTTTTAATTCCCTCAGTAATAGGCCAATAATAACAAACTATTGTTTAAGATCTGTATCCTCAAGCCTCCTTAAATTCACAAGATTTATTCAAGGAAACAATATTGCCTCAACAAATCTTGATATGGCCAGGAATCTACAATACTTGCATATGAATAAGAAGTCCTATACCTATAAAACTTTATCTGTAACTCAACATTGTAATTCCAAATACCAAAAATCAAGTCAATATCTCAAAGCATAGTGAAATAAAGTGGTGATAACTAGATATTTGGCCAAAGCTAAAAGTCCAAGGTGCGTAAATTAGCCCAAAATCATTCAATCGGAACGAAATTCAAACTTGATAGGTAACTCATCACTATACACTCACATATCAAAAATCAAGTCAATATCTCAAATCATAGTGAAAAAAAGTGGTGACAACTAAATATTTGGCAAAATTTCAAAGCCCAACAGCTATAAGTTGGCCAAAAATCATTCAACCGGAATGAATTTCAAAGTTGATCTGTAACTTATCATTATACACTCTCAAACCAAAAATCCAGTCAATATCTCAAATCACAGTGAAATAAAATGGTGACAACTAAATATTTGGCCAAATTTCAAAGTCCAAGGGCCAACAATCATTGAACCGGAACAAAATGTAAACTTGATCTGTAACTCATCATTATACACTCATATACCAAAAATCAAGCCAATATCTCCAAGCATAGCGAAAAAAAGTGGTAACAACTAAATATTTGGCCAAATTTCAAAGTCCAAGGGCCATAACTCGGTGAAAAATCATTGGACCGGAACTAAATGTAAACTTGATCTGTAACTCATCATTATACACTCGTATACCAAAAATCAAGTCAATATCTCCAAGCATAGCGGAATTTGGGTAACACTATATGTTCCTGCCACTTAGTGGCGGGGACATACAAATCTATGAAATGCAATGTATGTAGCTGGCCGCTTTATTCGGTTACTGGTGATGGGGACTACAGCAAAAGTACAAAAACTCAGACACGAACATCTACTAGAACTGTGAGTTAGACCAAGTGTTCCGGGTGTCAGACTAAGTACTCTGGGAGTCAGATCAGGTGTTCTTGGGAGTCGTATCAGGTGTTCCGGATAGATAAGCATCTCATGTACTATTAATGTTTTAACTATTGTGTATATTGTTAATAAATGTGGTGGTGGTTTCAAACCATGATTTATAACGTTAAAAAGAAGACTAAATACAAACCATTGAAACATGACATTTTGGCTTTGATGATTGGGTTAGTTGTATGTAACCATCACATTCGTCATCTGGAATGATAAATTTACGCAGTATAATCAACTGGCGTTCCGTGTTTAATAAATGCGCAATTTCTTTTTACTTCTTATGTTATGAAGATATCATTTATTCTTAAATGGACTTCAAAGCTGTTTTTTTTTATATTGCAGGCAATCATAAATTGTTCTTCTCCTCATTGCTACATTGTACGTGCCACCATAATGAAGTGGGGGGAAGAGCATTGATCGTCATCCATAAATTTTAATTGCAAATTACGTTAGCACCTCGAAGAAAAGGTTGAAGTAAAACATCCTTCGAAAGGGAACTAAAGCACATGCTCTTGAAGTACATTAGTAGACAAATCTTGCAAAGTGTCTATTCAAATGGTTCAATTAAGAAAATAATATAGAAATATAATTGCTGAAGTTCAATTGACCGATATGATGATTGTTAGGTAACGTCATATGAGTAGTATTTCATAATGTTTCACGACTTAAACTTGTTCTATCCACGGACTGTTGCTTCAGTGAGCTAGCACTAGAACAAATCCAACTAAGCATGTTGCTCTAGTACAAAGCGGACCTCATCATTATCACATTGAAAGTTAACGTATTCTCGCCATGATATAGCTGAAAAATTGCTGAGTTGGTGTTAAACAACAATCACTCACTCACTTGAACAAGTTTACCATGCAACAATAAATCATGTAGGTATGATGGTGCCACTTGGACAGACCTAAGGATGGATGTAAAATGGAAGATAGTGAATAAGGTAGGGACATTTTGACTTGTAACGAGCCATCAACGACAACACCTTGCTAGAAGCCACTGTAAGTTGTATATTTTACATACAAGAAGCATGATATTCTAAAGACACAAAATATTCATTTACGTCTCGCCCTTAAAGCTAGTCTTGTATTTGAGTTGTCCCTAACAACCAGCGGGTGCATTAGTTCTAATAGACGTATATGATATTAACTTAGTGTTCGAGCAAGAACAGATATATAGTTTACTTGTTCTTCTACTTTTACCAAGTACTGACCAAATTCAACAAGAAAACTACATGATAGGATAATGTCACAAAAAGTGCATTTCTGCGAACACAAGCTTGAGATAAACAAGTCCTAATAATTCTTACATTCTTCCGTGTCAATTCTTAAACAATTCCTAAAACTTCGAGAATCTTCTGTTGATAATTCTGTCAATAGTGAATGGAATGCCCACAATTTTGGACGTCGTCTTATCCAAATAAGGGACCCAACACGATCTGATATGCATGAAGGGTTCATATTGGCTGGTTGGTGTTATGGTGTTTAACGCCATTTTCAACAATATTTCAGTTAATATATCGTGGCGGTCAGTTTTATTGGTGGAGGAAACCGCCGACCTGCCGCAAGTCACTGACAAACTTTATCACATAATGTTGTACACGTCGCCCTGAGCCGGATTCGAACTCACAGCATCAGTGGTGATAGGCAAAGATTACATAGGTAGTTGTAAATCCAACTACCATACGATCACGGCGGCCTCTAGGGTTCATATTGAACAGTCTCCTTCTTAAAGCAACAAGAATAATAATACAAATGTAATACATAAGGCTGTAGCCAAACTATCTTCATTGGTGAGAACCATTTTGTTTTGGGGGGAAAGTGATCTTTATTATTAAACTAGAGGCTCAGTGGGCTGAGCCTGTGTCGCTCACCTTTCATTTGAGGAAACTTAATACAGAACCTCCCATAGGTGCTTCCCACCAAGTTTTGGTTATTTGGCTAAACAGTTACAAAGAAGAAGATATTTAGAAATCGACCAATCAGAAACAAGAATGGCCTGTGGCGGCCATGTTTATTGACGGATCGGAACTAAATGAGCAATCTTTATAGATGACCTCCCAATGATGCGTCCTACCAAATTTCGGTTCATTTGACAAAGCGGCTTCAGAGGAGAAGATTTTTTAGAAATCAACCAATCAGAAACAAGAATTGTCTGTGGCGGCCATGTTTGTCAACGGATCGGAACTAAATGAACAATCTTTATAGAGGACTTTCCAAAGATGCTTCCTACCAAGTTTCGATTCATTTGGCCAAGCGGTTTCAGAGGATATTTTTTTTAGAAATCAACCAATCAGAAACAAGTATTGCCTGTGGCGGCCATAATTGTTAACGGATCGGGACGAAATGAGCATTTTTCCGTAAATGGCCGTTTTCGGGTTGAAACGATCGAGTTGAGACGAGCTGACGTGCACTCGTCTCTACTCGTTGTGACATCCAATCAGAGCGCCTCTAACAAGAAAAAAATCGTTTAAATATATATCCTAAGCCGGGAATGTCACATTATATACCCTGTCTGATATCTGAATAACAGATATATTACGGATTTAACCATTGTTTTTTTTTCAAATACAGACTCCAACCGTATTAAATATATTTGTGTCTTTTATTTTCATTTTTTCGTATTTCTAGATGTCCTTTTCCGTACCTTTGACGTCATTCTTCAAAGACGTCAAAATAGGTGTCACGTCATATTTTATGTATGCGGTGTCTCATGAAGGAAAATACTGTACTCAATTAAATATTAGTGAGAAAAGCTCAAATATCAGTAGAAAGCTCCTTAGTTTATTAGTCGATGTCACAAAAGTCAATTTTATGTGATGTGTATTTCATAACGCTCAATGATATTGATCTGATAATTTATGCAAATTAGTTACTGATCAATGGCGGGAGTCTCTAGGAGTTCGCGATAGTGAAAGTTGTTGGCTTACGAAAGAAATAGGTACTTACATACGCTGTTGGGAAAGCCCGGGTGATCTTCCACTGGTCCGACAAGCTCAACTGGAATAAAACGTGGACATCAGCGATATTCAGTCGTGCTAAGTAGGGGCATGAGAAATGAAAACAAAATGTAACGGAGAAAGGATCGTGCGGGATCAAGAAAAATAGGGTAGAGAGAATGACGGAAGGAGAACGGAGGTTCTGTCCGCCATATCTTCAGTTGCATTACAGTATTCTGTTCATAGGTACCTGATGAGATTACCTACCCCCTTTTCTAAATTTGCACAAGATGTTTGCTCATTCTTTTAGCGACATTACAACAAACTTAAACCGAGGTCGATATAAGACTGTTTCTATAGTAAAATCCGTTCTCCGTTTCTGAAGAGAGTGGTCTATTCAACAGGTATCTATGAATCGTTGCATTTTGTTGCTGACCAGGAAAACAGGATAGTCATAAAAGATTTAAAAGTTTGTAGGATCTAATGATCATTACCTGTTCTTCAGGACATTATTTCTAAAACAATAATGAATGGAAAAATAGTTCGATATTCAATCAATGCTAAAGGTAAGTAATGCCTTTTATTCATTGGATAACGGGTATGTTCTTGAAAAAAAAGGCGGAGGGCAAAGAAAAAACCTTTCAAAATATTCTCAAATTTTCATTGAAGTTATATTTTTCTTCAAATGGCAAGATGAAATTTCAAACGAACACAATTATTTTCGTCTTGAGATGGTCCCCTTTTTAAATTCACCTGTAATCGTAATCGTAGGTGTATGTGTATGCATAATTCAATTTCCATAAATCTCTATTACAACCAGAAAGGCGATTATTCTATCAAAGTGTTTGTTAACTAACAAAATATAGATTATAATCTCATAAAAGATATTCAAAATCGACAATAAAACATTTCTATAGCTTACATCATAATGTTTGTTTCACAGGGTGTGAATGTAATACATGGTTATGTTGTTGTAGACATGAAAGAAAATACTTTGTGATACTCGGGTAACATTTAGGGAAAAGCACTGCAATTTGGTTTCCTGCATATATTCATTTTAAAATTCGGGCGGTGTAATAAAATTGAGTGAATATAAAAATTTAAAGGTAAACAATGCTTTGGTGTAAGGTTTTCAATCATAATAAAAAAAAATAAACAAATAAAGAAAGAAGACCATTTGTTTGAATTAGATTAATTATATGTGTTCAAAGGTTTTCATGCACATATTTTTACTATCACTGGATCGATACCTCTGCTGGTGGACTATTTGTCACCGAGGGTATCATCCTGCCAGTAGTTAGTACTTCGGTAATGACATGGTTTATTAGATATATTTATTACTGAAATTTACAGTTCCTAAATCATGTAATTATTAATGAAACAAAGGTTCTCCTCCCTCAGGCTCCAAAGACGGTTTTATTATTTTTTTTTATAATTTACATTTACAAACCCTAGCTTCAAGACCAAGACCAAGAAGCTGTTAAGTGTCTTTCCTCTCTTCATGACAAATATGTTATCGTTCCTGCGGACAAGGCTTCCAACAATATCGTGTTTGTATGTAAATCATATTACTTCGAATGCCTAATCAAGGAATTAGGCATAAATAGCAACACCTCTAGTAATACCACATACAAACCAACTTCGTTCGACAAAGATGAAATCCTAGCTAACCACAGATCATTCATGATCTCTTTAAACATTCCCTCTGGTAAAGAGTCTGAGGATTTACCCTATTTATATTGGATACCTAAACTCCATAAGACACCATACAAAGAAAGGTACATAGCGGGATCATCAACTTGTTCGACGAAAGAATTGTCTATTCACCTGACAAAGATTCTCTCTCTCTCAAGCATCCACGCAGATATAAACACACAATAAAAAAAACTGCACAAATTATTTTCAACTCAAACTACAACATATTTTCACAAGAGAATATAAAGATAGTATTGTTTTCATCCATTTCAGTTACAATATTTCTGGATTAGGGTTATGGTGTTTAACGCCACTTTCAACAATATTTCAGTTATATCGTGGCGGTCAGTTTTATCACAGGTGCATGGGGTCATGACCTACATTACCCCCTTTTTATTTTTTTCTGCAATTTTTTTTTCATACACTTCTTAACATAATTTTGGTAGTAAATCGTAAACATAACTGAATAGTAAAATGGCACAAATTGGTAAAGAAATCAATAAAGAGAGAAAGAAATAGTAGATTTATGATTATTTGATACCAAAATTATATTGAGAAGTGTATGAACAAAAAATTGCAAAAAAAAAGGGGGGGGGGGTAATGTAGGTAATGACCCCATGTACCTGTGAGTTTTATTGGTGGAGGAAATCGGAGTACACGTAGATAACCACCGATCTACCTCAAATCACCGACAAACTTTATCACATAAAGTTGTATCGAGTACACCTTGCAATACGCAGCATTCGAACTTTAGTGGTGATAGGTACTGATTGCACAGGTAGTTGTAAATCCAATTACCATACGATCACGACTACGACGGCCCACTTTCTGTCCAACATATATGTGAGTTAATCAGAGAATGAGATAACATTTTTTACATAATTTTGTTTCACTTAGGGACCGACCATTTAACTTGAAGGGAGGGGTTATGGTTTTTTGTTTCGTTCAGAAATTTTTTTTCGGACAACACAAGAGTTAGAATATTTAATTTTTTTGTCGCGCAAAAATTCAACATTAGGTTATATGACAAAAACTCTGCATCAGATTATTTTTTTTTCCTCCACCAAAATCAGAATATTTTTTTCAGCAACATTGGGAATCAGAATATTTTTTTAGAAAAAAACCATAACCCCCCTCCCCCCCCCCCCCCCCCCCCCCCCCCCCCCTTCAAGTTAAATGGTCGTTCCCTTATTGTAGTATGAGTTTTCCTTTTATTATTAACAATAAAATATGTTCATCTGTTTGGTTTTAGATCATCACACCTGATTAAGACATAATCTCATTTGTTTCGATCAACCATACAGTGTCTGTGTTGATTTTCGATTTTCCTTATTCAGTAGCCTGTATAGCGAGACTCCAGTTCTTATAAGTTTTAGTATAATAATTCATTTTTTAGGTAAAATATTTTAAAAAGTGGTCACCATCAATAATGTCATAGGTTTTATTGTAGTTTTATTAGTCTGGTACAAAATTCAGATTGATATGAACAGAACAGAACAAAACAGAACAGAATTTTCATTGGTGTAAAATCCATATACAAAGGATTGTTACAAAAACAACACATTAAATACAAAACAAAGAAACTGTTAAATACAATCAAACTACATATACATGTTTGAAACGCATGCCTCTCTAACGACATTTAGTATGAGGCGGTGGTACAGCTTAAATATGATTTAAATATCAATCAAAATACAACGTATAATAGTGATCTATATGTTCATGAAACTATCACCTTGTCCAATGAATTGCCATCATTTTTTTAACAATGCACAAAAATATCCTTTGCAGCAATCATAAAATTATTGATATAGATACCACAATTAATGATGAATTATAGAGTGATATTGGTGATATCCTTTACTCTGTGACACTTCACAGGATCATGTATGTTGCATAATTCTATCCCTTTATCACAGGAAAACAGAACTTCTACATAAAATACACCGAGTGTTAATTAAATCGGTCATAATTTGACGATTTATCCACGAATTCCAGGAAAATTTAATACTCAAATGTCGTGACATATACGATGTGAATGAACTGTTCATGCCATCATGACTTAGTTAACCGTTTGTCGTTTCAACTATCCTGTCATCGGTTTCTATTGCATGCCTTTTTACCAAATATTTAACGAAGAACCCAAGTGCAACCTGGTTTAAATGGGGTTCGTGTTGCTTAATCTTTAGTTTTCTAAGTAGTCTTTTGTTGAGGTCTCATTGTTTGCATTTTTGCATTTTCTTTTTGACTATAATTGTATTGTCTGTTCTCACAGTTGCGGGTTCTGATTTATAACCATTTGATCTCTTCAGTCTTTATTTAATAAACACGTTTAAATATTATAATAATAATTGTTCTTAAGACCATCTCATTTTGAACAAATTAGGAGAATATCTGTTGAAAAATTTTAATAAAAGAACAAAAGAATTAACCACTGTCAACACCAAAAAAAAATTAATAATAATAAGTTATGATTTATTATATAGTTTTATATATGTATCTTTTATTATACAATTTAGTATATGATATTTAGCATATTGAATACTTTCCCTGGCTGCAACATCTACAAATAGTGTACATAATTTGATTTTGTATATAACTACTATTGTTAGGACTTTCTTTCTCTTTAATTGTATAACTTTATGCCCCTAGGGGCCCCAAATTGGCTTAATAAAAATATCTTATCTTATCTTTACCCCTATCATTCATAGAAGTGATCAAATGTACAGGTGAATTTCTCCCACATCAAATGAAATTTGTAAACGGCATTCATTGTTGATGGAAAAAGGGGGACGGTCCAGGGAAGACCACATGCGATGAGTTTAACTAAAATTAACTTCATGCACACTATTGTGTATGATTTTTTTTTCATTAAACAAACGAGTTGTTTAATTCAGAATAACCTCATGCACGTTACGTATGTACTTCCGTCATCTTTGACTCGCAATTTTGAAGTAAAAACATTGATGTAATGAGTATAATAGTGACATCCTATTACGTCCTTCAAAAACAAAAGAATGGAACATCGAACCAAGTGAAAATGATCGCGATGCGTAGAGACATCTTTTCAGTAAAAAGACATTTCCAAAATTGATATTACTTGTTTTGTCTGCCCTTGACCAATATGGACGGAGTCCTTTTCGCTTAGGAAATAATTATAAATTTTCGACGATTCAAACCGTTTTTTGGAAAACATGAGAGAGACTATTAGTTTTGATATTCCACAAGGAACCGTAATTCGCAAGGAAATGTAATAGGTTCGTCGTTTTAGACATGTTATATTATATGCACTTTGTAGTATATTTTTATACCAGCACCTAAATATACACATACACAAACACCTATGATTATAACTCACTAAGTCCGAAAATGTCCATTACTTAGTGAATCCTTGACGCCGTTGGCGAAGTTGACCTTTGAACTTTAAACTTCGAACTCGATTTATTCAATTATCATTCACCATTACTCTATTGTTGTACCGTTATAGTTATGTCGCTCAGTGAAACCCGCAATCTACGACAACAAAGTAGAAAAGTTGTTGAAGAAGCAGATGAAAATACAAGCGTAACCTCTATTCTTAACATGATATTAAATCTTGTTTCTAGCATAGACAAAAGACTACAAAGTGTTGAAAAATGTGTTGGAAAATTTGACGAAATAAAAAATATTATAACCTCCCTTACTAGCCGGGTAGTGTCGACCGAGAAAGATATCAAAGAAAGTCAACGTAAAATCACGGAAGTTGAAAGTGGTATCCAGGGCGTAGGAAACTTGTTTGACTATTTAAAAACCGTTTGTGAGAAAAACAGAAACGCAGTTGCAAAGACTGAGGACCAGTACGAAGTACTAAACGTAAAATGCAATAAGAATAAGTCAGACATTAAAAAGCTCTCTGAGAACGTTGATATCGTAAATAATAGTAATTATGGTTTAGGGTCACAATGTGACTGCCAGGAGAACATTCATCATCTGAGAAGTTCGATACTCGACTTACAGTGTAGATCGATGAAGAACAACCTCATCTTCACTGACTTACATGAGGTTCGTGACGAAAATACAGAAGAAATATTGACTTCACTGGCTTACATGAGGTTCGTGACGAGAATACAGAAGAACTATTGACTTCACTGGCTTACATGAGGTTCGTGACGAGAATACAGAAGAACTATTGACTTCACTGGCTTACATGAGGTTCGTGACGAGAATACAGAAGAACTATTGACTTCACTGGCTTACATGAGGTTCGTGACGAGAATACAGAAGAACTATTGAGAACTTTTTTGTACAAAGAAATAGGAGTCGATTATCGTATCGAATTTGGGAACGTGCACAGATTCAACCACAAACCAAAGGGAAAGCGACCTATAGTAGCACGGTTTTTATACCACAGTGACATGCAATATGTATTGAACAATGCGTATCAACTGCATAACACCCCTTATGGAATACGACAACAATTTCCGAAAGAAATTGAAGACAACAGAAGGAAATTATATCCTATTCAGAAAGAAGCGAAAAGGCTGGGAAAACATGTTGTACTTGTCCGAGACCGTCTCTACATTGACAACGAACTTTATGTTACTCCGCATGAATGCGATCAAATGGACGACATTGAGCGGACACGTTCCGCGGAAAACGTATTAGCGACCCCAGCTACCACAGGAGGCCGACGACCACCTAAGCGCCAACGTGTTAGCTCATCAACACCAAACCGGGATTAGGGACGCCAAAGAGAAAACTGTTTTGGGACTGATGATAGTGATGCTAGTTATTTTGACTTTAATAAAATACCTAATAATATTGAAATTGATGACCCTGTATTGTCTGAAAATGAGTGTGTTGTAAATAAATCGTTTAATGTATTAAATACTAGTAGTACTAATCAGATTAGTGACACTAATGTTAACAATGACTATGCATTACTTGTACAGTAGATACTGATGTAACATGATATAGGTAATGTTAGTAGAAATTGTCATTATGAAAATACATGTAATCTCAATATTTTAAGTCTTAACTGTTGTGGTGTTAAATTACGTCTGCAATATCCTGAATTTTGTGAACTTGTATGTAATCAGGATATTATATGTTTACAAGAAACAAAAACTGATGATTTGGATACAATTGAACTACCAGGTTACATATTTAAAATGAAAAATAGAGAAAAAATTGGCCGAAAATCTGGTGGAATGATATTAGCATATAAAGAATCGTTAGAAAATTATATTGAATTGTTAGATATAGAATCAAAGTATGTTTTATGGTTCAAAGTTTCATCAAAATTAGTAAACCTTAACGAAGACGTCATTGTTGGTAATGTGTATATTCCCCCAGAAGGTTCACCTTATTTTCAACCAGATACTTTTGATCAAATAGAAAATGAAATTCGAAATTGTTCATAAAATTATAAATACATCTCTTTATTTGGTGATTTTAACAGTAGAACTGCAGAAGAACCAGACTTTATTGATTTTGAGATAAATGAACATGAAGAAGACTTTACTGAATTTTTACAAAATGATTTGGCTACTCTTAATGAATTAAATATAGATAAAAATAGAAAAAATGTGGACAAAGTTAAAAGCAGATCTGGTAACAATTTGTTAGACATTTGTAAAGCAAACAATTTATTTATTGTAAATGGTCGTATTGGTGATGATAAAACCGAATCAGGAAAATTAACATGTAAAAACTCAAGTGTTGTTGATTATTGTATTTGTACATGTAGTTTTTTACAATTTGTTTACAATTTTAAAGTACTAGATTGTTGTCGTTTGTATTCTGATGTTCACTCTCCAACTATTACACATTTCAAATTTAAATTTGCCGCGGGGAATGATCAATCGACTAGTAATAATAGTAATGATATTCTCGCCGATAATAGAGCTAAGAAATGGGACGCGTCGAAACATACAGCTTTCAATAATAATATAGATAAAGAAAAGTTAAATGGATTATATAATGAAATTGTGAACACATTAATAATCGATGATATAGATAAAGATAAAGTCAATTCGTTTGTCAGTGAACTTTGTAATCTTTTAATTGACAGTGCGAAAATAACCTTTGGAATTCACAAATATAAAACCAGACCTAATACACGTAATAAAAAATAAAAAATAAACCCTGGTTCAATTATGAGTGTAAAGTTGCTCGACAAAATTATCGTAAACTAAAACGGAAATTAAAAATAAAACGAACAGAAGCGTTGAAACAAGATGTCGCTGAAGCCGAGAAACGATACAAAAAGACGCTTGACAAACATAGTAAAATTTATCGTGCAGATATGCGCAAGAAGATAAATAAATTCAAAACATCAGACCCAAAAGAATACTGGAAACTGTTGAATAAGGGTAGGGATAGAAAACAACCCAACATCCCTTTGGGAGACTTATTCAAGTTTTTCAAAAACCTGAATAAAGCTCCCGATGAACTTCTTGTACAACAAGAGAATTTTGATACAGATCTCTTTGATAATGTTAATATTGGTCCCCTAAATGAAGAAATTAATTTCAGTATAACGCAAGAGGAAATACTTCGCTGTATTAAGCAGTTAGAAAATAATAAAGCTTGTGGAGAAGATTATGTTGTAAACGAATATATAAAATCTACATCAGATCTGTTTCTCCCTACTTATGAGAAGATATTTAATGCAATTGTTAACTCTGGTGTAATGCCCGACATTTGGCTTGTAGGTAATATAAAACCAATATACAAAAATAAAGGCAATCCACTTGATCCAAAAAACTTCCGCCCGATTACTATCCTTAGCTGCCTTGGTAAATTATTCACAGCTATATTAAATGAAAGATTATGTCGTTTCTCGGAAGAAGCTCTCTTGATGAACGAAATCTAATTTGGTTTCCGAAAATCTTACTCGACGACGGACAGTTTTTTCACATTATTTTCATTTTTTGAGATCTTAAAAAGAAAAAAGAA
Source organism: Bathymodiolus brooksi (assembly GCA_963680875.1). Classification (NCBI taxonomy): domain Eukaryota; kingdom Metazoa; phylum Mollusca; class Bivalvia; order Mytilida; family Modiolidae; genus Bathymodiolus; species Bathymodiolus brooksi. The sequence goes on along the minus strand of OY804581.1, from coordinate 61,001,430 downwards.
AAAACTGTTTTGTGCCTTTGTTGACTTCGAAAAGGCTTTTGACACGGTATGGAGAGATGCACTATTGTACAAATTACTATTGAATTACATAAATGGCAAAATGTATACTATTATTCTAAATATGTACAAAGATGTAAAATCATGTATAACCTATAATTATTGTAAATCTGATTATTTTAACTGTGATATGGGAGTGAGGCAAGGGGAGACAATCAACCAATTTAAAATTTACATTGAATTGGTCTGAATTAGAAATTGTTAATGAATTTAATTATCTGGGAATATTGTTTAACAGGACAGGAAATTTTAACAAAACTATTAAAAAGCAAGCCGAAAAAGCTACAAAAGCAATGTTTGAAGTTTTGAAAAGAGGTAGAACACATAACTTATCAATTGAATGCCAGCTTGAACTTTTTAACAAAATGGTAAAACCAATATTACTATATGGTTCAGAAATATGGGGTTTTAGTACAAATATTCAATGTCTTGAAAAAGTACAACTTAGATTTTGCAAGCTGTTATTGAAATTAAAAACATCGACACCTAGTTATATGATATATGGTGAACTTGGATTGTTTCCTATTGAAATTGATATAAAATTAAGAATGATATCATATTGGGCAAGACTGTTAACCGGTAAAGAAACAAAACTCTCATATTTATTCTATAAAATTTTGCATAACCTTTTTATTGATGAAAATCTGGATTTTAAGTAGATTACACATGTTAAACACATTTTTGATGATACAGGCTATTCCTACATTTGGTCTCAACAATTCTTTCAAAATTCCGACCTGCTTTTAGCTTTAATTAGGAACCGTCTCCATGAACAGTTTACACAGGAGTGGCATTCTCTGATACAAAACTCACCAAAAGCTATCAATTATAGATTATTTAAAGACAACTTTGAATTCGAAAATTATTTCAATATTTTGGAAGACAAAGATATATATATACTATGTAAATTTCGAACCACAAATTACCGATAGAAACTGGACGGTGGAATGGTATCGACAGAGAAAATAGACAGTGTTTAAAATGTAATAGCAGGTCTATTGGTGACGAATTCCACTATATTATAGAATGTCATTTTTTTACTAAAAATCGAACCCAACTAATAAGTAGATATCTTACTCAAAGGCCAAATATATTAAAATTTAAACAAATAATGTATACTTCTGAAAAAATAAAACTAGAAAAGTTATGTAGATTTATAAGAAAAATCAACAGATCAGATATTCTCTTGGCTAATACTTAACTCCTCCTGTTGTAATGTAAATATTGTATGTATATGTATTTGTGTATCTGTTATTTATTTGTCATGTATGTGTTGTGTTGTATTTTTATATGTAACTTCTCTATACCATTGCAATATATGGTTTATTTGAGAATAAAGATTCTTAGTTCTTAGTTACCTGACTGACTAAATGACCATTTAATTTCAATGTTGCAATGAATGACGCACATGTGTTACTCACACTTCACTATTTCACATGAGAAAATGTTTGTCAAATATATATATTGCAATTAATCCTCAGATGTGAATTAAAGAATGATATTGTGTTGTAAAATTTAATGTTTTTTTTTTAAAAAAAGGTATTATTTGAAGACAAAGATGTCAGTGTGTTGTTGTATATATTAAAGGTATAGATAAGATAAGATAAGATTAATTATGTATTTTCTGATGTTTTTAAATTACCTGATAATATTAGTGATCATGGTGCCTCAGTCGTAATTCTTCAATGTTCCAAAAATATCTCACGATCATTTAAAAGAGAAATTTGGCAGTATCAAAAAATTAATTACGAAAAGTTTGAAGAAAAATTAAATGAAATTAACTGGAATGAAAAACTTGACCACTTGAATGACGTTGATGAAATGTGCGAAAAATTTACAAAGTGTTTCCTTAAAATAGCACAGTAATGTATCCCGACAAAAATAATAACTATTCGGAATAATGATAGGCCGTGGTTTAACAACGAAATACGAAAAGAAATTCGCATAAGAGACCGATTTAGAAAAACTGTTTTGAAATTTCACAGGGAAAAGGATATTAAACTATATAAAAAACAGAGAAATAAAGTAAATAACATGAACAAATTTGCGAAAGAAAATTTTGAAAATAATTTAGATCACATTCTTTTAGAAAACTCGTCCAATCCAAAAACATACTGGAAAATTATGAAAATGCTTATCAAATCAAATAAGGGAAACAACTGTATTCCTCCTCTTAGAAACTCTATAAATGATGAAAACTTCGACGATATTGTGTATGGAGATGAAGACAAGTGTGATTTATTAAATAAATACTTTAGTCTTATATCGAAGTTGGAGGAGGAGAACGTGCCTCTTCCAGACTTTGATATAAAAACTAATAATGTAATAAATGAGATTTGTGTAACCATAAGTGAAATTGTAGATATTTTAAAAATTATTGATCCATACAAAGCTTCTGGACCCGACAAAATTAGTCACAAACTGCTAACAATTTCCCCTGAAAAGATAGCCATCCCACTACAAATTATTTTTAACAAATCTCTCCGTCAATGTAAATATCCCTCTAGTTGGAAAAGTGCGCATGTCACAGCGATTTTTAAAAAAGGTGATACTTCTTTACCTTCTAATTACCGCCCAATATCACTGATTAGCTGTGTCGGAAAAGTAATGGAAAGGATTATATACAAACACGTATATAACCATTTAATACAAAACAAGCTTATCTACCAGTACCAATCTGGTTTTTTGCCTAAGCATTCCTCAGTCCACCAATTAATAGAACTATATAATACTATCTTAAACTCTCTTGAAAAAAAAGAACTATGTTGCTTTGTTTTCTGTGATTTCTCAAAGGCTTTCGATAAAGTTTGGCACAAAGGTTTGATACATAAAATGAATTGTTATGGAATAAAAGGGAATTTATTAAAATGGTTTGAAAATTATTTATATTGTAGACACCAAAAAGTAGTAAACAGAGATTCGTCGTCCTCATATGTGTCTGTGTCTGCTGGGGTCCCCCAAGGGTCTGTCCTTGGTCCTCTGTTATTTCTGGTTTACATTAATGATATTGGTGATAAGCTTCTTTCCTTAAGCCGATTGTTTGCTGATGATACTTCCCTTGGCTATACAAGCCAAGATGAAGATCAAATAAAATATGTCATAAGTCAAAGAGATGGTTGATGTCTTTCAAAATCATGCTTTTTAAAAATGTAGAAAACTCAACAAATTTTTATTTTTATTTTGATGAAAAATTAATTCCACTTACATCAGACCATAAACATTTGGGGATAACATTTAGCGAGGAAGCAAAATGGAATAAACATGTAGAAAATTTAATAAAAAGTGTCTCTAAACACATATGTGTTTTGCGTAAATTGAAATATAAATTAAATAGAAAAAATTTAGAGAAATTATACTTAATTTACATTCGACCAATATTTGAGTATGCATGTGAGGTCTGGGACAACTGTGGTGTCTCTAATTCGTGCAAATTGGAGAGGTTACAGTTGGAGGCAGCTAGAATTATCACCGGACTTCCAATCTTTACCAACACAGAATATCTATATAGAGAAACTGGCTGGGAGAGATTGGAAGAAAGAAGAACTAGGAGAAAGCTCCAATTATTATATAATATCCAAAACGGTAGCACACCCTCTTATTTACTCGATCTTATTCCCCCAACAATCCAAAGTACGACTATTTATCCCCTTCGAAATGGCAACGATATTATTGTTCCATTCTGTAGACTATCTTTAACTAGAGATTCTTTCGTCTCAGCTACAGTAAGGGAATGGAATAACCTTAATCTTTCAGTGCGTAATCTTGACACACTATCTAAATTTAAAAAGGCAATCCGCAGTTCAATCTCAATGCCAATTCCGAGACACTATTCTTATGGTCCTAGAAAACTAAATATAATTCTAACACAGCTTCGCTGCAATGCATCATTCTTGAATTACGATTTATGTAAAGTAAAATTTTTATCAAATGCTTCCTGTAACTGTGGCGCACCATGTGAAAATTCTCACCATTTCTTTTTTGATTGTGATAAATATACAGATAATAGGGAAATAATATTTAATAGTCTTAACTGGTTACCTTCTAACATTAATATTGATGTAAATCTACTGACAAAAGGAAGTGATCTCCTAACATATGTAGAAAATATAACCATTTTTAAAAATGCTTTTAAATATATTAAAGACTCCAAAAGATTTGCAATTGTCTAAATGATCTAAAGAACCAACACACATTTCCAAAAGTATTTCTTCTCTTTTCTTTTTTCTTTATTCTTTTTTTTCGTATATTGTTTAAACTTATGTTTTTGTACATAGTCATTCTTTGTATATTTAACTCTATGCTATTATATACATATTATATCATTTTATTGCGCATGCTAATCCATATCGTAAATTATTGTATTCGGGAGAAGACTTCATAAGTTGGAAAAACTTGTGTCCGATCCCTATTTGTTATATTTAGCAAATAAAAATATGTTTAAACTAAAATAAGATAAGATCAGATTTTATTGATTTAAAATTCAAAGATTGGATTGTCATCAAACAACAAACGATACATTCAACTACAGCATGCAGGAATACACAAATATAAACATTCAGTTTATTTACAATGAAAAATATATAATATAATATTTAATATAATATTTAATATAATATTTCGACTGAGGAGCTTTGATACAGAGACAGAATACCAGAAATATTATAATTTTTCTTGCTCTTAAACAAATTACATTAATGAATTTCTGTATTTATACATTTCACTTGTGTCTTTAATACAGCACATGTTTATGTCATAATCATTCCTTCGAAATATAAAAAAGAATTTGTCTAAATCTGAAAAATTTGAAAATAAAGGTACAATATCAGTTAATTTCTGAAAGTATTTATCACGTATATCTTTAAGCTTATCACATATCATACTGAAATGAATTCATCTTCTACTTCAGATCTGCATAAGGGACAAATTCTATTTGTTAAGTTTATCTTTCTATGTCTGCCTTTTTCAATCATTAGAGTACTATTACTTATTCTTATTCTGATAAAGTTTGAAACATCTGATCTAACTATGTCTAATTTGAGAAAATTTTCAATTTCATATTTCTCTTTCAATTTACGATACGTTATCAATTTATTTCCCTTTTCTTCCGAACCACCCAAAGATAATTTATCTTTCCAGAATTTGGTATAATCCTCTTTAGATTTTTTGCTAACAGAAAAAGTTAATCGATTTTTAGAGAAAGTATTTTGATTCTCCCAAACATGGCCGAATCTTATTTTATCAAACAACAATTTGATTTTTGAATTATACCATCCAGAACGATTTATAATAGTATCATAAACCTTTCTGATCAGACTTATGATACATGTACTGATAACTAAATTTTTGTTAAGTATTTTATGGTGAAGTAAACTTTTGACCTAAATGGTGATAAAATTTGATGAAAATTATAAAAATTCAGTGTAAAAAACAGGACTTTCTGAAATTTAAATGAAGTGCCTGGAAATTGCTATGTGAGATTTTGTCATCACTTGGCGTCCGTCGTCCGTTAACTTTTCACATTTTAATTTTCTCCTCTGAAACCCCTCAGCCAAATGAACTGCAGCCTGGTAGGAAGCATCTATGGAAGGTCCTTTATAAAGTTTGCTCATTTTGTCCCGATCCATTAACAAACATGGCCGCCACAGGCAATTCTTGTTTCTGATTGACCGATTTTTACAAATCTTCTCCCCTGAAACCGCTTGGCCAAATGAACCGAAAATTGGTAGGAAGCATCTATGGAAGGTTATCTATAAAGTATGCCTATTTCGTCCCGATCCGTTAATAAACATGGCCGTCACAGGCCATTCTTGGTTTTGATTGGTTGATTTCTAAAAAATCTTCTCCTCTGAAACCGCTTTCCCAAATGAACTGAAATTTGGTAGGAAGCATCTATGGAAGGTCCTCTATGAAGATTGCTCATTTTGTCCCGATCCATTGACAAACATGGCCGCCACAGGCAATTCTTGTTTCTGATTGGCCGTTTTTTTAAATATTCTCCTCTGAAACCGCTTGGCTGAATGAACCGAAACTTGGTAGGAAGCATCTATGGAAGGTCCTCTATAAAGATTGCTCATTTCATCCCGATTCGCTAGCAAACATGGCTGCCACAGGCAATTCTTGTTTCAGATTGGTCGATTTCTAAAAATCTTCTTCCCTGAAACTGCTTAGCCAATTGAACCGAAACTTGGTAGGAAGCATCTATGGAAGGTCCTCTATAAAGATTGCTAATTTCATCCCGATCTGTTAACAAACATGGCTGCCATAGGCAATTCTTGTTTCTGGTTGGTTGATTTCTAAAAATCTTCTTCTCTAAAACTGCTTAACCAAATGAACCGACACTTGGTGGGAAGCACCTATGGAAGGTTCTGTATTAAGTTTCCTCAAAGCAGAATGAAAGGTGAGCGACACAGGCTCAGCCCACTGAGCCTCTAGTTTAAATAACTGTCAATTTAATTTCCTCACAAAATTGTCGCCATTTGTTAAGATGTATACGCTTAATTATATTATTAGTGTTTTCATCTGCAGCATTCACTCTCCTCAACCTGAAAAGTGTGTGTGCAAATGAGAGAAACCATCGATTGATATGTTGTTATAGCTTATTACAGTGCACTTGGACGGTTTCAAGGGCTCATCCAACAGATCTGCCAAGCTTGTCCCTCTCGACGAGGGCTCTCAGAATATAATACAGAAACACTAACCGTGAACCATAATGTGTGCAATGTTTGAAGATAACCACGCTCTTTAAACGTTAACGACAACCTTTATAGAATTCGAAATAGAGCCTTGTACCCTTTACACATGTCAGTTCCCCCTAACTACCTCTCCATTCTTTACCAGTGGCAGTGAAAAGTCGTTGATCCGGCTGGAACAGATTCCTCTATATTTATTACTGAAGTTGTTCTCCTAAACGTGCATCAAATATTTGCAACTTTACAATCAATCAATCAATTAATCAATTCATTGCTTGCTTAAATCTATTTCGTATAAATTGTCAATTAGTCACTCATTCCAAGAAAAAGTCAATTTTGAGATGAAAAAAAAAATCTGAAAAAATGTTCCTTGTTTTTTCATTGCCGTTTTGTTGAAACGATTACCGAATAACACTGCAATCGTAAATGAAAATTTCCTCCCTAAAAGTTTTCGAAAAGGAAATTATGTTACGTTAAAGTTGTGGCTAAAAATACAGGTAACGAAGGTTAAAATACCTATTTTATTTTCATCGAAGTGCCTTTACTTCACATCACAGCATAACAAATATATTCCTATAATGATTTTACTTTTTATCATGACTAAGTATTGTTATGCACATGCCCACTGAGAGGGGAGGGGTTAGCCGGGGGCGGCGTCCCAGGGCTCATGAGTTTAGGGGGCCCACAAGCCAATCGAGGAAGGAAAAAACGAGGGTATACTCTGAGCAAGGCAAACAAAATAAAATGTGTGCTTCCGTGAATATGTGAATGACAATTTCGTGTAGTGGATATCAAATTCTTCATAGAGAAGTAGCACCAGGTTTCAGGAAGGATCCCACTAATGACTTTCATAGGGCCCTTGGTGATGCATAACAACTTTTCTGTTAAGGTGTATGGGGCACTGGACCATGTACATATATTTAGTGATTTTCGACTTGTAAATGTACATTAAATGTCTCAAATGAGGGCCAAGCCCGACTGCTTGGGCTTCCCTAAGAGCAACCGTTGACACTGGCAGATCGAGGGTTGCAGGTGGAGAGGCCCACTAAATTTGTATATACGGGCGCTGAAATATGTAGGCCTAAGTGATTTGCTATAGACAAATACATAGGAAATGGGGATCCAGGCTAAGTTCCTTAGAATTACCTCTGAGAATAACAGATCGAGGATTGCAGGCGGAGGGGCTCATTAATGGTTAGTAGACAGGATCAGACTTTTGTTAAACTCAATTGATTCCGTTCAGGTGAGCCTTTATTTTTTATTTATTTATTAATTTCACTTCGTCAGTCATCACATTGTCATTGTCACACATTGCAACATGCAAATTAAACAAATTATAATCAAGGTATGCTGAGAGGTCGGCACAAAATATATCGAGAAAGAGAGAGATAAAAAAAAGAATGACATCTCGGACACGCACAAGTCAACTGACCAAAGTAGGCCTACAATAGTTGTTGGTATTAAAAGTAGTTTCTAGTAAATTTTGGTATATTGTCTTCAGTTTAACTTTAAACTGATTAATAATTTTACGAAGGAAAGTGGGTAAAACGAGGCACGAGTGTTCCTTTTGGTAATTTTTTCCAAAGCCTCGGAATCTTATCTGAGTAACATTTTCTGCTGAAATTGTTTATACCCTATGCTTTTTCAAATTTATTAAACAGTCTTTATCAATATAAACTGGAAAATCTTTTCCCAAATATTTGTGTCAGTTTGCGTATTTTGCTGACAATCCCTGCCACAGTTGCTTCAGTAGAAAGATCCTTCAGCAAACTGAAGCTTGTAAAGAACTATTTGCGCTCAACCATGTCACAAGATCATTTAGTGGATTTAGCAAGACTTAGCATTGAATCTGAAATTGCCAGAAAAATCAATTTTGCCAATGTCATCACACGCTTCGCACTGAAAAAGACCAAGAAGGCTCCACTAAATACAATAGTAAAATAAGGTTCTAATTTTGCAATTGTATGATGTAAGCTGCCTTTAATCTTAATAATTCCATAAGTATGCACACTTTATGTAATGTTCATTATAGTTTACTTATTAATCTGCATAGGGCATTCAATTAGTGAAGATATGTTTTATATTTGGTTGTGGATAAAATAATTTGACTATTGTTTTGAGTTTATAAAATACATCTACATGTATTAATAAATGTACAAGATCATTATAATTAAGGCTCCAAACAAATAAACAAGTAGAAAGCTGTTTTCTAAATCACAATTCATCTATTCATTTTTGTTGTACTGATTCCTTGCTTATGACACACCGTGGTAGACTTAGTTTGAGTAACATTATTTGGAGAATTGAAGGAGGGGGGCAAGTTTTCTTTTGCCCTGGGGCCAAACAATTCTCTTGGTGGCCCTGGTTAGGCAAATAATATCTGCCATGACCATTCTCTTTTGTCTGTTATATTCTGAATGTTTGCAACATTAACCAAATAAATAGTTTCAAATTGATTAACACAACTTTCAGCGAAATTATCTACAAACAGAATTTTAAAATTATTCAATATGCGTTTATTTTTCTGAATATATCAAACAATTAAGTAAAGAATTATAGAAGCTTTCAAGCTAAAATACGACAACCATGACTATACTGGAATGATATTTTTATTACTTGTGTATTATCACGGAAGTTAATGCAGAATATCAGAATATTTGTAACAAGATTAAAGGGCGCTATATGATACCGTTTCTTTAATCTTAATTTACTATTTTTAAACAAATATTTAACAACGGTCTATATAGGTGTCCCGAAACGCTATGCAAAGAGTTTGTATCGTAAGTTAACTCGAAGTTAATTTAAGGAAGAAATGTTTGAAGATCTAGATACCAAAGGCGTAATCAGAAGCATTAAGTCGAAGGAAAGACAACACAACGGCCAAAAGAAAAAGGACAAAAGGACAAACAATGATCTAAACATCAATACACAGAAAATTAAAGATTGAACAACAAACCCTACTAAAAGTCATCAATGAAATCATGTGCCACGGAAGCAGTTCCTGTCCCACTAGTGACACCTGTTAAGTTACTGTTAATCGACATCATCTGATACGAAAATCGTGTTCGACTCCAGTATACGTAATTAAATACAAATAACATCAATAAAACATGAACTCCATGCAAAACATATTTGCAGTAAACATCATTTTTACGCGGAAATCGCAGCAAATAAAAAAAATTACAACACTTTTTCTGTCTGGGAGTTTTTAATTTACAAATATCTCACAACATATGAATTTAAGTGATCTTAACTTCCGTTACCAAATCTGGATATTTTCTAAGCAGAAACGAAGAAAAGTTACGAGCTGAATCTTGTTTAAGATCAAAATTGTACCTCCATATTTATATATACAAGCATGCAACATTTGGTTTTTGCTTCAGAGAGAGCCAAACGACTATGCCTTGCATAATATATTAACACCCGTTACTGTCTGCTGCCATTAATATTGCAGGGGTTGGGGTTAGGATTATGGTGTTTACGGCCACTTTCAACAATATTTCATATGCTAATTTAATATACAGAATCAACATAATAACGGATGTTATTCGAAAATCGGTGATACATCGGTTTGATGCCACATAATCTATGAGGTTCAAAACAGAATAAATCTTAGTTTCTATAATTATTTGACCCGTATCAAGTTAAATTAGCAAAGTTATTCAACAGTGGTCTCAACAACATAATAAAATATATATTTCTAAAGTCAGTCCGGTTTAAGGCGACACAATATGTTTTTGGAATATTGTGTATTTGGGATAATTTTACAGCTCATTTTCACTTATTTTTATGCGAGAAATATTCCCTTCCCAAATGCATGCATATGTTGAAAACATAACATTACGTTCTTGATTAATGCTCTTGTGTACCCTTATAACGTTGACAGCATAAAACAAACATACAAACATGGATATATATATGCATATACAAACATGAACATACAATTCAATCATACATTAAAACAAACATAATAATTATGCAGCTATATTGAGTCCACTCTCCTCAGTGCTAATGACTTTTGATTGAAAGGGGAAGCAAGTTGCATAAGACACGATGAAGATAAACAAAATTGAAATTTTGAATATGATTATTTGTGTATAAATTTTCAATCTGGGTTAAAAATTCCTTTCTTAATAATTCGTTTTTTTGGCAATGAAAGAAGAGGTGTTCCTCGTCTTCAATTACATTTAGGTGACATTGCCTACACATTCGTTGTTCTCTATTTATTTGATTATATCTGCCTCTTTCAATTTCTAAAATATGATCACTTATTTGAAATGACATATTGAATCGTTTGCAATTACTGCACGAGCCGACGCCGAGTGGCAGTAAATTTGACGAACAGTCACTTTTTTGTTGAATGAGTGTGGTATGTCTGTTTTATCACGACATTAATATTATTTAATTTTAATTTTCCTTTTAATCTTTTGAAATTGAGCTTACCTGATGAAGGTTATGTAAGAAGCGCGTCGTGCGGACTACATAAGATATCTACATTTGAATATTTTCAAAAGTAATTTAGGGGCATATTATAGTATTGAAATTTTTAAATAATGTACACGTACATACCTTTTCTATGATTTCTAGGGCGTAGTGGTATCGGTGGTGGTTCCTCGGGTTCTTCATTCAAAGGAACTTCTTCTTCGTCTATTACGTGAAAGCTTCGAGGATTTTTAACAAGTTCGAGATATAAACTTCCATCAATGATATCCTCAATTGGAGACTTTTGACTAACAAGAAGTTCATACCCGTCAGGTTCTGAATAAATGGGAACATTTACTTCAATTTCATTCACCGCATCTCTACTAAGAGGCAGTAGTACTATACTTCTACGAACATATTTGCTATACTCATTTTTCAAACATTCTGGCATCTGTGGTTTGTAATACCCAACCACCACTTCCTCTCTAAATATTCTATTTAGTTTCACACAACCAGTAAATGACTGGACATTATCAACTGCCTCTAGTAAGTCTGTTGTTAGAACATTTTTGAATTCCTCTTCTACAAAAGTAACAAACTGTGGCAATGGTAGGCGGTTTACAACTTCAGTCAGTGTATATTCAGTATCGTCTGGCAATGGAACGAATCGACTTTTAATTGAATTATTTATTACCACAGTTTCATTTTCATATTTTGCAATAAGACCCTGTGATGGTAAATATCTGTCTAGTTCGAGTTTTTTTCCAGTTTTAATTTGGATGGTTGTATTATCTTTCGATTGTACAAAAAAAGGCTTGTCGACACGTACAAACCGTGGAAAATCATGCATAAGCTCTGCCACCGTAACATATACTTTGTATTCGGTAGGTGGTCTTGTGATGACAACTTTCCCTTTATATCCGACAGGAATAACAATTTCTTTATTTGGTTGCATATATCCAGTCTCATCTTCTATAATATCTTGACTCCATGATGGAATTATTGTAGCGCACACCTTCGGGATGCTTTTAACGAAGTCTAATGTTAACAAATCCCCTCTAGAAAGTGACTCGGCTTCATTGCCACCGTAGAATCCTTCGGCCACTCTGACGACTGTCGGTATTGTTTTATCAACCACCTCTCTGATGGTCAGGGAATGGTCGGACCACATTATATCGTCGTCACTACTTTTCATCTTCGTTCGACAAAATCATCACAGGAAGTTATGTAGCTTCACGTGACAAGGTCGAGAAAGATTGAAATATAATGCGACGTGTTTACCCAGGCTTACACTAATTTTAGAAGAAAATATAACGTACACATATGGAATGCTGTGTACATGTAGAAAATTAGTATAAGAAATAACTTAATGTTAATAATACATAGAGAAATCATCATATTGAAAAATGTGCTCAAAAAGTATTTAATATGCACATGTTTAAATTTGAACCTAGTTTATTTAAGCAAATGTATGAATGTGATTGAGCAACAGAAAATACTCATGTGCAAGCCCCATCCTTTTTAAATGTACAAGGTATACATTAGTTAAGATATTTTAAAATAATTGCCTAGAAATTGTAATATAAGCAAGATATGGGTCAATTTGTAAAAAAAAATCTATCAATAATATGAAATAATTATGATACCTCATGGAAGCATGTAATTGTGACCAATCATTAGTACTTCATAGATATATTCACAGTATTCCACTTTTTTAAAAATTCATTAAAGAAATTTAAAAAAAATGTATCAAATTTGCGAAAAAAAAACTCTACTTGAAAAGTAACTTTGACTGGAGAGTTTTATAGCTTGCATTAAGAGGTGTTTGGAATCTGTCATGCAAAAATCGTGCGATCTTCGCTTTCTATTGTTTTTATTAAATAAGAGAAATGTCTTAGAAAAATTTACTGTATACTAATTTAATCCCGTCACTTTGTATTGAAGTACCTGAACTAAGCCAGGAGGGGTCATTTATATGTGTGTTAGGGATATCGAATTTACATATCTCTACGATTTTTCTATTGAATGCTGGAACTGTTCCGACAGTGTGCTATATATTTGTTCATTTTATTATAGGTTATGAAAAAAAACCCAGCTGAGTTGCAATTGTTAAAAGAAAATATGGTTGTGATCTTCTTCCGTAATTAAAATCGTCAAAATGAAATACAACCGAATTAATATCAAATGGTGACTTATTTCAACCTCATTTAAAATATACATTGACATTCTTTAATACTTGTACATCACGTTCACAATCTTTTATTAGAACACTATTTCACTCAGGTGTACATTGGTTTCCTGTTCTAGTTAAAGGACTTTATCAAACAGAATCATACAGTTTACATGTAATGCAGTTAATACGCATTTAAACCACAGAAGAATATTTCTATTTTCCACACCTTGTGGTGTGGGGTCGCTATTGTGCATGCGAAATATTAATCGCAAACCCCATTGACTGGCTATTTGCTGCCTGTCTAGAATATATTTTGTTTTTCTCGATCGACAGTTCAGAAGCTAGAAAACAATATGATGAATATTGTCTGTCAATCATGCAAACAATAACTTATGCACATGACAGAACGCATTTTCAATGCACTACATACACACAATTTTGATCCATCATTTGTCCATTGGAGGTCGATTTAAGAGAATGGAACTAATAGAAGTTAAAAAGTTTAATTTGGGCGCAAAAGGGGAAACTTTATATAATTTATGAAAATGTGATGTGAATTTTAGGGATCCTCAGATTCAAATCCATTCATCTACTTTTCTACACTTTTATACATATTATGCATATGTATACCCGTTATTTCAAATGATAGTAATGTTATTTTAAAATATTTCCACTTTGTTTTACTTGTCGTTTTCTTTTAAGAGCCCCAGCTTTATACTGCTTATGCTCAGCAACGGACCACCTTCGTCAATTGTTTTAGCTCATCGATGATCATGAGATTCACTAAGATAAATAGCACGGTCCGTGCAATATTTATTAATTTATTTATTTATGCTTTGGTGTCAGTGTTTCAACTGTTGACATATTTTTAAATTCAACATGGGTAGACTTATAGAAAGTGTGTAATCGTAAAATTCATGATTTTGTTTAATTTATTAATTATAATTGATATAGCCTGTACATTTGTTGTCATTTGATTTATTTTGTTTATGCTTTTAATGTATTTGCATGGAGAAGGACTAGTAAGTTGTAAAAACTTGTTCCCAATCCAATTGTATATATATATATACCTTCAGACGAATTGGACCAGAATATCCAGCGAAAGTGGCTTGGTGAAAATTTAAGTCATTGAAACGGATACAACCACTTCCGGTTTGCGCTGGATTTTTCATATGCATTCTGAATTCTCTAGACCGGCCATGTGTAACAGTGCCATCATGATAATCTCCTCTCAAATGTAAAGTAAGCCTTTAAAATACAGATAATTGTTTCAATGCAGATTATAAAAATATGTTCAACTCCAAGTTACTGACATTTGAATTTTAAAACACCTTTTGTTTTAGTTTCTAAAACAATTTAGAACGGACCGGAAGTGACTGTATCCGTTTCAGTGACTGAAAAATAGAAAATGCGACGTTCGCTGAATATTCTTGTTCGATTCGTCTGAGGGGGCCCCGGTGGGTATATTTAAATGTGGCAGTCGAAAAGAGAAATATCTCGGGAGTGTAACAATATAATTGGGTCAGCGAAAGGATCACAAATAAGCGAAACATATTGAGGCAAAGTGGGGAAGGGGTAAAGGGCAGATGTTTACCTTGAAGTAAGGAAGAGGAGGGGGCATATATTTTTTGAATGAAACAAGTGCCTGTGATCTAGAGGTTACGAATACGACGGTTTTTTGTTTTCTTAAATATATTGTTTTTAGACATTTATTACTGTGATACTATAAAGTTTAAAGAAAAATATATACATAGATATTTTTAATTTAAGAATTATCATATACAATTTAAAATTTCAAGTAAGACAATAGGTAAATACAATGTATTAAATTAATAATGTTTATAGTTATTTTAAGCAATATTGGCAACACCAGTAGGTTTTTTTCGGCGCATCTTAGATGGCACCATACAAAAAGCGCAAACTTGTGTGTTTTATCATATGACTTACGATAGTACTGTAATGACTTAAAAATTCGAGAAACATGTATTTGCTGCTATACAGAACATGATTGAAGACATCGCTGCGAATTTAATATGAAGAACTGCAATCAAAGTGATGATCATTTGCTTATTTAAGGTATATTATATGTGATCTTACCTTGTGTTTAGGCGTTGACCGCTGGAAATGGAACTACAATTTTCCCTCCATGAATACAGGAATAATCCAACTCCTTATAAATTAAAAGACCTGTTGCACTTTCTGCAACTTCCATGTTTTTATATTTGGACCCCGTACCAAGCTTCCTTGAGATACGCTTATAAAGTTGGACGTAG
The DNA here is from genome assembly GCA_963680875.1 of Bathymodiolus brooksi. NCBI lineage: Eukaryota > Metazoa > Mollusca > Bivalvia > Mytilida > Modiolidae > Bathymodiolus > Bathymodiolus brooksi. The sequence goes on along the minus strand of OY804581.1, from coordinate 60,985,816 downwards.
TTATTCTGCTGGAATTGTTTTAGGGCACACTCTAAATCTGTAAAAGATTTATTCTTTGCTTAAACACGGAGCGCACTACCATCGTCGTCCATTTGAAAAAAAATTAGTGTTGGGAAGTGTGAGTTGTACTCTGAGAAGTACTCATACCAGTGAAATCTATGGGCTTAATCGTGTTTATTGTAAGACTAGTTTATCAATCCATCAGATTTTATTGGAATAAAAATAAACTACAAACAGAAAATTATATAAAAAAATCATAAATTGTCATTTAATGAAATAAAAACAATAGAATTAAGAAAATCGAGAAATCCGTCGTATTCGTAGCCTCTAGGTGCTAGCAATAGGTGATTAATTTCCGTAAAATAGGTGTCCATGTCTGGAAACCGGTTGATCATTTAGTCACAACTTCCGCTCGTCGTACTTGTAGAACCCAGGCAGGCTACGAATACGTTTCCGTCGTATTCGTAGCGTGTGCCTATAAAATACATGTCACCTTGCAGTGCATGTGGTTTCAGCACTAAAGAAAAACATCAATAGTAAACACAATTTTGAAAGTGGTCATTTTCAAACATTCTGTTATTTTATTTAGATGTAGTATGATTTGTAGATTGCCAGAACCATGAAATTTTAAAACCAGCCATTTCCGGATTTCATATTCGTTTCCATCCCGTATATCGGCCCTGTTTTACTTTGATACGAAAATATATGACGCCATTTTACTGACAGCAAAAGTTGCCAGATAATCGAGAGTATATTAAAATACAAGAATGGCTTTTAAAACAATCTTATGTACAAAAAAATATTTAACTAGCCATTCTTTGAAAATTCCAATCGTCATATGAATGAAGGGTTAACACTGTTAATCGTTATATCGGAAAATCGATAATAGTGAATCGTGGGGGATGTTCCAAAGAGCACCCATGATGCACCAGAAATACCCACGCTTGACCAGAATATAAACCACACTCAAGATAACCAGACGTACATACCACTGAATAGAAGACTAAAGCTTTGCCAAGTACAAGGTAGTTATTAGTTATTAGTGCTAATTACTGTATTGGCGCTGCGACTTCGAATCGAATCAAATTCGCGGGTCAGTTTAATTAATTGACCAAAAGCGTTTTTTTGTTAAAACCGCATCTCCGCCATAATTTTTTTAAATTTTGTCTGGCCAACAGGTCCTGGTATTTTCGGGGGAAATTGTCCTAAAGGAAGTTTCAAAGGGAAAATACACAGGTAGGGTTGGCAGGCAAGATTGGAAATCTTTAATAATTTTTTTTAATTTTTTTTGTCCGTGGCAAAGAAAATTACCCCATTCCCACCCACGTGTATACCTCACGTGTAAACCCCAAACCGGAAGCAGCCCATTCATAGAAGCCATCTTAGAACAGAAGCTGGACTAAGACAAGCAGTAAGTTTCCATTGCCCAAAAAAAAAATTTTTTCATTGGCAGTTCGTGATCATTTTCGATTTTTTATTATTTGGTTTATTTAAATATACAAAATCTGGTCCGTAATAAAAAAAAAATTTTGCATACACACATACACAACAAAATAAAAAGCCACGTGTTATTGTTTTTTATTTTTTAATAATGACGCGTGTTTTGATAAACTTTTGTTCCATCGAGGAGCTGATGTCATTACCTGGGATAGGGGCGAAGGGGGCTGACAAGATTTTAGAAATGAGGGAGGCCAAAGGGGATTTAGAACTTGAAGACCTAAGTCATGTGCCATACCTCAGGCTAACCCCACAGCTAATTAAATGCTTGGATTTTACCCCTTTTGAAGATAAAGAGGGGTTAGGGGAGAGGAGAGGATCCCTAGATGAACGACACAGGGAAAGGGTCAGGAGTGTTGACCAGTTAGTAGAGGAGTGGGAAGGGACAGGACCGGGCCACCCTTCAGGAATGGGGAAGGATTGGGGACAACTCGGCAAAGTCCCATCAAAAGGGGGAAAATCCTATCAGAGTAAGCAGGAAGGGGACTGGTGGCAACAGTCACAGTCACTCGAGAGGTTTGAGGACGAGTATAGCGAGCTGGAGGCAGCTTTCACAGAGAGACCAACCCCAGGGGGATATAAAAGTAAATCAGCTCCGGGACAATCGAAGTCGCCATCAGTTCGGAGAACGCGTCATGACGATTTTGAGTTGGAATCGAGCATATATGCACGACTTTCAGATTAGAGACTCAGACATACGTGCTGGTTATGCGTTCCCTAGGGGACCAGGTCTTCCCCACAGTGGGGTATTAGCCAGTCAGAGGGATAATGAGACACAGGATTATAGGGGTGATTATATGAACGTGCCGGGCATACGAACTGTAGTCCCGACCCATAGAGAACATTATTGGCAGGGAAGGGGGTCGTTGTTCCGCTCCGAGGAACACCGGAGGGGGGTGGAGTAGGGAACATCATAACTCCTTGATGAGGGAGAGTAGGGGTAGAACGAGGCATACCACAGGAAGGGAACATGAAACCCCTAGAAGCATCCAAAGGCGAGGGGAGAAGGAAAGGGGACAATCCCGCCCAAGAGGGGGAACCCTGAGGGTCCAGGAGGAAGAAACCCATATACTCCCATGTTACCGGGTAGTGGGAACAGGCCTAGGTACACCCCCAGAAGAGAACCCGAAACCCCTAGAGGATATGGAAGAAGGGAGGAGTATGAAGCGGAGAGAGGTCAGAGGGGAAGGGGGTTTGCCGATGTCCTTACAGTTTGATGGTAAGTCAAACTGGAAAGCCTTCTATGCGAAATTTTCTCGTTATGCAGAAGTGAGCGAATGGACAGAAGGGGAATGCAGGGACCAGTTGTGCTGGTGCCTGGATGGTAAAGCTAGTGAGTACTATGCCCTATTGGTGGAACGAAACCATGATATGGCATACATGGACCTCATACGGAAACTAGAAAAACGGTTTGGGTTCCGAAACAGCACAGGTCCAATTTAATAATGCCCGCCAGACTCCAGAGGAACTCCTGGAGTACTGGGTGGATCGGGTCTTGTCCCTAGCCACTAGAGCGTTTAGAGAATTGCCAGAAAAGCACATGTACCACCAAGCGGTAGTGAGGCTCTGCCAGGGGACAGCAGATAAAGAAGCCGGAATCTATGCATCCAATATCCGGCCTAAAAACGTCAGGCTATATTTGGGCGCACTCCTCGGAGGGAAGTGAAGCAGGTATCTCCAGGGCCTCACCACGGGGGAGAAGCAAGAGTCTGCGTAATAGGGGCTGAGAAGAGTCTGGAGAAAAAGATAGGAGAGGTACTGTCGGCACAGGGGAAGGAAATGAGTGAGATAAAGGCCAAACTAGCAGCACCCTCGACTCAAATGGCAGCCATGATGGAGGAGGTTAAGAAAAATCGTATAGATAGGTATAGAGCACCACCACGGAGTCCATCCCCCAGAAGGGGAGACAAACAGGGATGCTACCACTGTGGGGTCATAGGACACTTCAAGAGGGAGTGCCCAAGTTTGGGATCACCAAAAGGGGAGAAACGAATGTCTTTTCAGGACAATAAGGAGGTTTTAAACTCCAAATGGGCAACTTGCGAGGTCTGAGCCAACCCCTTATTGCCAATATTCAAGGTCTCAAAGAATTGGGGGAGGGGGAAGAAGTAGATAGAGAGGTATCACCTTTTATATTGAACATAGAGGAGAAGGAACAGTCGGATAATCTCCAATGGGTAAATAGGGAATTAGGGAACCCTCCGGATACCAGAAGTCCGGAGGGATTGGCCAAAGAGGAAGGTGCGAGTCCGGGGTATGAGTCCTCATGTGAGGAGTCCGTAGAGGAGGAAAACAACCTAGTAGGTAGGGACACGGACGAGTCAATGGAGGAAGATGAGAATGGGGCAGTCCTAGAGGATAATATAGGGGATGTTGATACTGAGGAAGAGGAAGAGTGAGCAGTAACGGTGCTCAAGCTGTCAAATGGGGTAATGCTTAGGGCCCCAGTAGAGGTACAAGGCATGCAGTTACAAGCTGTAGTAGATACAGCAGCACAGTTCACATTGGTGTCCGAGGAGTTCTACAAATCACTGGACCCTGCCCCGCCAATCCATAAGGAAGTGGTTATGAACACAGCAGGAAAGGGAATGCAGATGAATGGGTATATTGCCGGCCCATTCCAAGTAGTCCTAGGGACACATCAATTCTCAGTAGAAATCTACGTGGCCCCAATAGAGGAGGAGATGTTACTGGGCTTAGACCTTTTAGAGGCTAATGGGGTGTCCCTACATCTCAAAGAGAAGAAACTACAGATAGCAGGGGAGGTAATACCCATGAGCTTAGGAGCAGGAAGTCCTTTAGTTAGCGAAAAGGAGACGGGGGTGTCCCTAGTCAAGGGGTGTAAGGTACCCCCTAATTCAGTCAAGAGAGTGGGGGCACAGCTGAGTGAGACTCTGGGAGGGGAGTATATAGTAAAGGCAGCCACCAAGGGTGAGATATTAATACCTCGAACATCGCATAAAGGGGGGGACAATCCGGTACTTTGTTTGATTAATCTATCCGATCACCATGTATAATTGGAAAAGGGGGAAGTGTTGGCATATGCAGAAGAGGTGTTCGAAGGTGGAGCCCGTTGGAATACAAAAAGTAGAGGTTGCTGAACAGGAGGTTCAAGAGTAGGGAAAACGGGAAATTCCCGAACATTTGAGTAACCTCTTTGAAAAATCCAAAGGGGAGCTGAATGGGCAGGAGCAGACACATCTTAGAGAGTTATTATGTGAGTTTGAAGATGTGCTTGCTAAGAGTGAGTTCGACTTGGGGAAATTTAATACAATCCAGCACGAGATTGACACGGGAAGCAATCGCCCAGTAAAACAAAGAATTAGGCGTACACCCCTGGGGTTTGCGGGAGAAGAAGAGACCCAATTAAAGAAAATGTTGGGGATGGGAATGATCCGGCCATCGGTGTCTGAGAGGGCTTCGGCTCCGGTCCTTATCCGGAAGCGATGTGGGTCTGTGCGGTGGTGTGTGGACTACCGGGCCTTAAATGCTCTAACCACCAAGGATGTGTTCCCATTGCCCTTAGTGGACGAGTGTCTTGACACTTTAGCCGGGAATGTATGGTATTCCAAACTGGACGCCAATTCAGCATATTGGCAGGTGAAAATAAAACCTTAGGACTGCTCCAAAACAGCATTCATTACTAAATACGGGTTGTTTTGAGTTCGCTAGAATGGTTTTTGGGTTATGTAACTCTCCCGCCACTTATGCGAGAGTCATCAACCTGGTGCTCAGGGGTTTGAATTGGAAAGTGGTTATGGTTTTCCTAGACGATATTCTGGTCCTGGGATGGGATTTCGAGGGGCACCTGGCCAACCTAAGTGCGGTCTTGGTTAGGTTTAGGGGGTATGGGCTAAAATTGAGTTCCTAGGTAGAGTAGTTGGCCCTAGAGGAATGCACATCGGGCCAGGGTATGTCAAAGACATAGAAGACTGGCCTAGGCCTAAGAATAAAAAGGAGGTAGAGAGGTTTTTGGGGTTCACCAACTATCATAGGGCCTTTATCGAAGAATACACTCAGATGGCACTTTCCCTTCAGGCCTTAACAGGGAAACGTAAATATCAGTGGGGAGAGGAACAAGAGAGGGCGTTTGATGAGTTGCGAAAAGCAATGGTGAGGGCACCAGTTCTAGCCCTGCCTAATGCGACTGATCCCTTTGTACTGGACACTGATGCATCCGATAGATCTGTGGGGGCCGAATTGATGCAGATACATGGAGGAGAAGAGAGGGCAGTAGCGTACGGGAGTCTTACGTTGACTCCGGAGCAACAAAAATACTGCACCACTCGAAAGGAATTATTAGCAATTATCAGGTTCTCTCGACAGTTTAGGCATTACTTGGGGAGGCATTTCACGGTCAGGACAGACCATAACAGTCTCACCTGGCTGATGAATTTTAAGGAGCCGCAGGGGCAACTGGTCAGATGGTCAGAAGAACTGAGTCAGTTCGATATGGAAATACAGCATCGGCCAGGGAAGAAACATACGAATGCGGATGCCTTGTCAAGGATCCCTGGGGGAACCATGTTCAGAGCTCAACCTAAGAGTGAAATTGCAGGACTTGCCATGTGGAGGGTGTCCCTACTGTACTCGGGCCCACTCGAACTGGTCCGGTTTTGACCAGGATGTAGATGACGTGGTTCCCTTGGCACATAAGCCTTGGTGTCAACCCGTGAGTGAAGGTCAGGACCGGACGGAGAAAGAGATGGGACCTAGGGTGGCTGAGATCTGGGTCTCTACGGGGGAAGCGGGGAACAGACCTCGATGGGAAAGTATCAAGGAAGTCTAAGTAGTTCAAGAGGCAGAGGGCATCACAAGGCCCCGGTGAGGCAGAAATGAAGGACCAGCAGCGGGTGGACCCCGAACTAGCCTGGGTAGTCAGGTGGAGGGAGACAGGGGAAGAGCGCACTGAAGGAGAATTGTTCATAGGGGACTCTAGAAGCAAGTATTACTGGGTAAACAGTGAAGCTTTTGTCCTGGAAAAAGGAATCCTGTGGAGGAAAGGGGGAGAGGGGATGCCAGCAAGGAGGGTTGTCCCAAAGAAGTTCAGGGAACAAGTCGTTAAGCTATGTCACGACCCCTCCCCTAGCTGGACATCAGGGCATTGAAAGGACAGTCGAGAAGGTGAAGTCTATGTATTATTGGAGGGGGATAAGTAAAGATGTGAAGGGGTGTATGGACTAATCAAAATAAGAAGGCAACGGTCTCAGCCAGACACCCAATGTTATCCTATCATGCGGGATCGCCAATGGAACGGGTCCATTTAGACTTCATTGGGCCCCTACCTCGAACTGAGAGAGGAAATTAACACATCTTAATGATGGTCGACCAATTTACCAAGTGGGTAGAGTGCATCCCCTTGCCTTCTCAGAGTGCAGAGAAGAACGGCAAGAGCCGCGGTGAATCAATTCTTTTCTAGATTTGGGTGTCCATTCCAAGTATTCACTGACCAGGGGCGGAATTTCGAGTCCTCTTTGTTCCGGGAAATGTGTGACCTACTTCACATCACATACATAAATCGAGAACGATCAATTACCGTCCCTCGTCGAACGGACAAGTAAAACGATGCAATCGTACACTGATGGCGGCGGTGCGGTGTTTCATTGGAAAAAATCAGCGGAGCTGGGTTCAATACCTACCGCAGTTGGCGGGGGCATTAAGGTCCTCCGTAAATAGAAGCACAGGGAATACACCCAACATGATGATGCTGGGTAGGGAGATTGGGTTGCCTGCGGAACTCATGTTTGGGAGTCCGGGAAAAACCGGACAGCCCGAAGGGGACCAATACGTAGGGGAGTCGCAAACCGCTATCGAGGGGGCCCACAGGGTGGCTAGGGAGACTCTCAAACAGGCACAAAAACGAATGGAGAGATTACGACGTCAAGGTGAGTGTCAGAGTTAAAACTGAGGGATTTGGTGTATCAGTTGGACATTGCCACCATTAAGGGAAAAACTAGAAAATGGAGTCCCTCGTGGAAAGGCCCAGGAGTGATAATTGAAAAGTTGATCCCCTATCTGTATAAAATAAAGTTGAAGCGGGTGATAATCACAGCCAACCACGATAGGTTGAAGTTGTGCCAGGACCGAGAGGTTCCAGAGTGGGCCCAAAGGTTGAGTCAACAAATTACTGAGGGGGCAGGATATACCAAGGAGAAGGGGGCGTCAAAGAACAAGGGGGAATAGAGATAAGCTTTACTGTGTATGTCGGAAGCCGTATACTGGGGAGTTCATGATCAGGTGCGAGGAGTGCAAAGAATGGAATCATGGTAAATGTGTAAAGGTAACGCAGGAAGAGGCAGAGGCCATGAGAGACTTTGTCTCCTCGGGGTGTCAGAGGCACCCCCGGGAGAAGGTATATTGCAGAGGGGGAACTATTGGGGGAGCAGGGGGCACAATGACAGTGTTGGGGGAAAGGGGAAGGTCAAGTAGGCTCATGGGACAGAGAACTCTGACCTGCAGGGTGGCTGCTGGCCCCCCTGTGTCAGGTGGATTATTTGATTTTTTCAGATGTCTCAAGAAGATGTGTTGGTGCTGTCGCTGGAAGAGACAGCGACAGCGAGCGCTTCCAGACAGCGGACTCATCGGCTGATGAGGTGGACGACTGCCTGTCCGTTGCATGGAAAGTGGAGGGGCTGGCGGTGGCAGAGGCCACGGGCCCGAAGACGAGTGAGAGGCCGGCAGGGGCGTAGGCCCCGGGTAGTGATGAGTTGATGGAGTCTCCGGGCCCGGAGGAAGAACAAAGGAAGAAGCAGGTATGGGCCTGGCAGGGTAGAGCGCCGTAAACGGGAAGCAATCAGTCGACTTATAAATAATAAGTGGGTCACTGACCTGCGGGGACACTGTGTGCAGGCACACATCCCCGAGGTTTTCCGGAACTTGGGTCGCACGGGAGAGGATTTTGGGAGGGTCAGGGCGTCTGCATTGCAGACGATCCTGAGTGCTGGGGGGATCGGGAGGGTATCTGTTTGGGTACGCGGCAGGACTGCTGAGTGCCATAGGATGCCTGGAGGGCCATAGTGTGAAGCCGGTTGAGGTGGCGACTATGAGGGAAGTGTGGGAGATTCCATCTGAATTCTCCTTGAACCCCCCGAGCTCTCCAGCAGTATTAATACACTGGAGAGCCCTCATAGAGCTGTTAGGGCTCATGCCCTCCCCCAAGCGAGTAGCACTGTGTAGCCTCCAGTTCCCGTTGGCCAGTAGTCAGGGGTTTGGGAGTTCAGGGGAATCTCCGGCTGTAAGGCCTAATGTTGTAAAGTCGGAGGAACCCGTGGATTGGTCCCAAGGGGGGATGAGCAGTGTCGGTTCAGTTAGGAGGGTCCCCATTGAGGGACAGAGAGTAACACCACGAGCCTCGGCGACGAGGGCTTGTGGGTTCTCGGCACTCTTTAGTCTGAACCCAGTGCCATCCCCCCATCTGGTCGGTTTTAGTAGGGGTGCCCCTCAGTCAGTGGCTGGAGGGCGTCGGGGAGAGGATAGTCGGGTCAGGATATAGTCTCCGGTCCTGATACCGGAAGCTATGGATTCCTATATGCATCTGGACAGGTCTCTCCGGAGGCCTCGACTGGACCCCAGTACAGGGATCCAGGAATTCCTGACTAAGTGTTCGGCACCCGCCCCTAGGCAGCAGATCAACTTTGTGGGGGGTGTTGGTCTTCTGCGACCCCAAAACGTGGCCGAAGGACCCAGAAAAGTTGAATCTCCCCGAGGGATGTGTTGCAGCGGTGAGAGTACACCCTAAGCATGCCGGTGACTTTGGTGATTATTATTTTGATCGCCTGTCCCGGTTGATGGACTCCCTTGCTGTGACTGCCTTGGGTGAGGTGGGGATGGATTGTAGCGAGGGAGCTAATTATCCCTTCGCTATACAAAAAAGTACCCTGCGATGGGTGTTGGCGCTTGCCCGCCCATACATGCCTCTGGTACTGCATGTCCGGGCCTCGGGGGAAGGCCCCCAGGCAACGGATGCTTTGTACCGGGAGGTGTTGGGCGTGATGCAGGAGAAAGTTCCTAACACCCTGCAGAGTATCCACCTCCACTGCTTTAATGGGGACCCGGTTACGGTAAAACTCTGGTCCGACTCTTATCCCGGAACCTCAAAGCCGTTCCAGGAAACAGGCTCCTCTTGGAGTCTGACTCCCCCCATCTCCCCGACGTGGCCGGATCTGTGAACCACCCGGCCCACTTGTTCAGGGTGGCAGAGGAGGTCTTGTCAATGGGCGAACCTTGTACCGGAGGAAGTAGGGAGATAGGTCCGAGGGGGAGGATTAGAGGGGGACAAAGGGGTGGAAAACAGTTGAGTAATGGAGGGTTTATCTGGGATTTTGAAGTTAGATAGTTGGTGCGTTGTGGGTGTCACATGGTCTGGTGTGTAGAATACAAAATTTACTAGTCTTATGACTCCTAGAGACGCTGTCCCATTGATATCGGAAGCTTAGTTCTTGTGGAGGCGTCATACGCCTCTCGTGGGCCCTAGGGTGATCTTTGGATTTATCAATACCTCCCGGTACAACCCCTTGTTTCTGGGCGTTTCCCAGTAGCTGCAGTCCAGGGTCCTTTAAAGATAAAACGGGGAAGAGTGTAGTGAATCGTGGGGGATGGGGCCGAGGAGTTCCGAAGAGCACCCATGATGCACCAGAAATACCCACGCTTGACCAGAATATAAACCACACTCAATATAACCAGACGTACATACCACTGAATAGAAGACTAAAGCTTTGCCAAGTACAAGGTAGTTATTAGTGCTAATTACTATAGTACGAAAACCCATAACACGATGCTATATAATAATAAATCTCAACTTCTCCTTCACCCTTATATGCCATCTCATTTGATAAATCTTAAAAACCAACTTAGATATCGTTTATTGAACGTGTGAAAACTGTTTTGTGTTCGTCTGCTATCCAGCTTCCTAGTTAGATTTTTTATCTAGTTACCAATGACAATAAAGTTGCACTTTCGGTTGTGTGCAGGAAATAACTATGGAAAGCCAGATTAACAATTATAAGAATTTTGTTGTTTTTCGATAATACGACCGGAGTTAAAGCTATACGCGTACGGCATGAGTAAATGACGTTAGAAAAAAAGATTGAGTGTTGTTTTTTGGAATTATAGAAGATCTATCATCATATGTTTCTTCCAACTCTTAAAATGTGAAATGTAAATTTAGAATGAAAATTGCCAAAAACGTGTGCCACACATATACAATTTCACCCCAAACACAATTGTTGTTTTTTACATTTTATGCAATTATATGTGTTTTCCATCTGTTAAAATGTGCTATACAGAATTAAAATAATAAAAATTTCTTTTATTTGGTTCAAATATATCTGATATAAATAACCTGCCACAGCAGTCAAGCATATTAGCACCAATGGCTCTCCATAACAGGGAATTCCCAGTACATCGAAATGAGGTTAAGGTAAAAAAAGGTGCCATCGGAGAACTGTCAACAATCGACAACTTGAACACAAGGTAAACACTCCTGTTTTAAAAGGATATTTTTTTTTATTAGTTCATACCATAATATGTTTGTATAAATACAGATTCATTCAAACGATAGGTATCAGATATTATACAAGGTGTGTTTCCGTAAGACCATCGGATCGAGGTAAACCCAGTATATGTGTCGTCTGTTAACATTGTCTGCAAATATCTAAAAATAGAAGTATAGGGAATTCCATACTCGGGAAAAAATCTGTGGAAAGCCAGTAGTGACACATTACACCATGTTTAAAAAATGATTAAAAATTATATATTTGATTAATTTAATGTTATTTTTTAACATTTAAAATTCTATTAAAAAAATGTGATATATTTTTAGCTATTCACCCAGAAATTAAGAAAAAGAAAGAAAATCAATTACAAGTTGTCAGCTATAAGAAATTATAAATTTATCTGCTGATTAAAAAAAAAAATTGAAGAAATAATTTGTGTAAATAGTGTTTAGTTGACTTTTTTTTGTTGACAGTTTTTAATCAAAGTTTTTCTGACCGTTTCTGTGTTATAATGAATTTAATTTTGAACAAATATTATGGTAAAGACATTGGATAATCAAACATTAGATGGACCACAGCAAATTGTTTTCCTGGCTTACCATAAATCGAAACTATCAACAGAGTTCTCTCCCCTATCGAATTGAGGTTACCCTGTTTCCGGTTCAGTTGAGATTATTACCAAATTTGAAAGGCAAGCCATTTATTTATTTCTTATCAGAATTCTTTGAAAAATTGATGTTTTAATTTAATACATTGTATGTTTTAATATAATGTTAACTTTTCTTTATTTAAGTCTCGTAAATTACCTGTTATGCTATCGAATCCCGGACACGCCAGGATATACCGTATGTTTCCAACTTTAAATAGAAATTACTTACTTACTTATCTCCTAAAATATGTGTTGATAATCCACAGCCTAGCCTAGTTAGGATTAAACCGTCATAATATTCATTCTTTCCACGAACGATCATCCTATGGAACCAACTACCACCGCCTGTGATAGCCGTCCCGGACTTGGACACATTCAAGGTGGCAGTCAAGGGAGTATTCTAAATTTCCATATACTTGTACAGTGTAAATATGTTGTTTCTTTTAAACTTTGAGGCTCTGCTGTGCACATGTGTAAATATAGTCCTTAGTGAGATGTCTGCTTGCAGATGTTACTAAGTAACCCGATTGAAGTTGAAGTTGAAATAGTTTTAGAGAAAACATTCAAATTTATTTTTATCAAAATTAGCATTATTTTGCATACTAGTATGTTCCCCAAAAATTAACAAAACACGTTATGATTCAGCAAAGCTTGTAACATATTTCATACTTTTCATGAATGTGGACCCACTGGCCATAGTTCAGCTCATTTAATTAATGAAAATGGCTTTATTGTACCTGTAATTGTATTTTAGCCTCTATGATTTATTTATAATAACAGTAGCCATGTTGGATTATTGACAGGATCACTAGATACTATTTTGAAAGTAGATAGTCTCTCTAAGGAAGATTCGAGCAAATTTTGATTGAAATTGGGGCAGCAGTTTCAGAGATTTCTTAAACAATAGCTATGTCGAATGGGCAGACAGACAGATGCCAATGTATATATCCATCTAAATGCAATTCAAAATGTTTAGTTGGATAGAGAATATATGCCCGGAAAGGTATTGTTGGAGAACTAAAAGTTGCATAGTCATTTGTGGCAGTTTACTTGGTCAATGAGTACAATCTTGGAAGGAATCAAATTTGGTTTCCTTTCATCCAGTGGTTCTGAAGATTTTCAAAGATTTCCTATTTTTTAACCAAACAAAAGTCATGGCATGACAGCCATCTTGGATATAAGACAAGATCATTGGACACAATTGAGAAATGTGACTATCCAAGGGGTAATACCTCCAAGATTGATCCTATTTGGACTAGAGTTCTTCAGAAGAAGATCAAAATGTTAAGAACAACAGATGCAAAGTGATGGGAAATGTTCACTAGAGAGCCTTTCACTTAGTGAGCTAAAAAGGGCCGCATTACAGACAGGACTTTTGAAAATGAAAAAAATACAAAACAAAACAAATACAATATAAGGTATTGCTACGAGTAGCAATGTGGTAAAGATTGGCTAGTGTTAGGGCTATGGTGTTTAACACCACTTTCAACAATATTGCAGTTATATCGTGGCGGTCAGTTTTATTGGTGGAGGAAACCGGAGTACCCAGAGAAAACCATCGACCTGCCTCAAGTCACTGACAAACTTTATCACATAATGATGTATGGAGTACACCTCACCTGAGTGGGATTGAAACTCACAAAAATAGTGGTGATAGGCAGTGATTGTAAGGATACTTGTAAATCCAACTACCATACGATGACAACAACGGCACCGGTAAAGTTAGTTTTTTAATCAAGTGTTGTAAGAAGAGTTGTGGATTGGCAATAATGGAGTGATCCCTATATGTCATATCTACTGTACAGGCAACCAATCAAAATGTAGAAAGAGAGCTATCCTTTTATTCTATTAACACAGAAAAAAATCTATGGATTATAATTAGAAAAAAATACTTTATCAAAGTTAGAAAAATATATCACAGTCCAAATATATCGCATACATTTGTATAAGCAATATCACATAAAATATTCACCACAGTCTGAAAAAAAATATTATCACAGTAAATATTTATCACATTCTAAAAAAAATATTATCACATCAAAAATATTACACAACAGATACCAACAACAATTATAAAAACTTAGATTTATATAATGGACCTAATAGACAAGATATAAAAACTAGAGGCTCACTTGAGCCTACATGTCTCACTTGGTAATTATATGTTCATGAACCATTTGGGTTACTGCAATTTTGTAGTTTCTAAGAAAAAAACTTTTTATTTATATTAAACAATGTCATGTGGCCATGGTACATGTACGTGTCTGGATTTCCCATTCACACAATTAACACAGTTTGTACAGTACCATCTAAAGACTCTTTATGAACAATTTTGATTTAATCAAGTTTTTTTCTGGGAAAAATTTATTTCCATTTCCCATAGGGTTTAATGTTAAAACTATGTACAATTAAACCTGCCCATGCGGTCACCTCTATTACGCAGTCACCTGTATTAAAAGGTCACTTTTTCTTGTTCCGTCATAGAGAAATTCATATAAATTGAGCCTCTTTTAAGAGGTCACCTGTCTTATAAGGCCATTTTTATTTGTCCCAAAGGTGACCTCTTACTACAGGGTTGACTGTACTGTGTTTGCTGTGCATGCTATCTTGAAATTCTGATCAACACAAAAACATACAAGTACATCTGGTGTAAATACATCCAAAATAACATATCAGCCATGTCTGCTGTTAATGCTTTAGTGGTTTCAGATAAGAACAATTTTAAGATATTTTTATCGTAAGGTGTTATTTTAAATTTGTCCTGCAATGAAGCATGACCATCTTTGATTTCTGACCCGCACACATTTAAACATGGGAATGGATTGACCAATGACTATTAATGTCAAATTGGGTTCTATTGACTTACTAATTTATGAGATTTTTCTTCATTTTCTCATATGGTCCTATGTTAAAGCTGCTGTGGTAGCTATCTTGGATTTCTTATTGAAACAAAAAGAAGAAAAAAGATAGTAAAGGAACCCACAAGAAACATTCTAGCCAAGTTTGCTAGCAAATGGTTCAGTGGTTTTACAGATGAATAATTTAAAAAATATTTTCCCCATAAAGTCCTATGTTAAAATTTTGTCCTGCTATGACAGCCATCTTGGATTTCCAATCAACAACAACAACAAAAAACCCAAATCAATATCTTATTAGAAAGTCATTTAGGGAACAATTCCATCAGACATGTGGTTTAAGGGAAGAAAACTTAATTTCAGCCAATCAGAATCATTGGCATCCATGTTGATTTCTGAATGAAATGAAAATCATAAAAAAAATATCGGGGACCTCCCAAACAACATTTCTGCCAAGTTTGCTACCATTTGTCCCTGCAGTCATTCAGAGAACATGATTGAAATGTTAAAAGCTAACAGAAGCAGATGATGACCAAGAGATGGACACACAGTAATAACAATGACTCACATAGGCCTTTCATTCAGGTCAGCTTAAAAAACACCAGCACAACATATATTGTTATCAAAAGTAAACAAAAAAAGACATCAACACCAAATAGTATGTGACTTGTACATTGTTATCAAAAGTAAACAAAAAATAAAAGTTATAACAAATATATAAACAATGCGGTGGTTGCCATCTTTCATTTGTGATAAACATACATGTATTTTTTTCCCTATAGAGCCCTGTGATAAATTTTAATTGTCCTGCTATTCTTGCTTGATCCACATAAAAAACATACACCATGTAAGGAGCATTCTTTCTTCTTTTTTTTCTTTTTTTTCATTTTCCTGTTTATGTCCAGTGCAAAACAATGTCCTACAGTGAAAGCCATCATTTATTTCACATGGTTTCACAAATTCAAATTCTGCATAGGATCATCTAAGGAACAGTCCAGCCATGTTTTATTGCAAATGGTTCAGTGGCTTTAAAGAAGATTTAAAACTGATATTTCCCCCCCAGAAGGTCCTATTTTAAATTGTCCTGCAATGGGGTCCATCTTTAATTTCCGATCCATGTTAAAATGTAAACTTTGTAAGGGACCACCTTATGATACATTCATGCATAACTGGAGTTCAATAAAATTTGTAGATTTCTGATTTATTTATTCATTAGGAACCTATGTTTAACTAAGTCCAGCTGTGGCAGACATCTTGAATTTACCATCAACTTAAACAACTTAAATTTGGTAGAAGACCACCGAGTTAACATTCCCACAATGCAACAATATTATTATTCCATCATTTATGTATTGAGGAGAAAACTTCAGCCAGTAAGAACATAATTACTTGGTCCTAGCTGCCATGTTTAATTTACAAATTCTGTCAACTTTGGTTCCATAATTGTCTTAGGGTTTTTTATGAAGATTCAAATGTGAAAAATTAATGACGATGACAAATGACAAGTGCAGCAAAGTGATGACAATAGCTTACATGGCCAAATACAATCTAATATATATACTAGTGTAAATACATGTCACACATTTGAAGACATAAAACAATAATTTAAATAACCATACAGATGTATATGCAAAATAACAAGTTGTCATAAGATCAGTATATCCCTTTACTTTAGTGTGTAAACACTGGACGGAGATTATAAAACTTAGCTTTATGGGATCAAAATGATCATTTAGCAATGCACACATAAGTGTATAAAAAGGCAATCTAATGAAAATTAGATGCTTTTTGAACATTTTGTAAAAATGATTTCTCTTGCGATACACCAACATCTAACAACATCCCGCTTGAGGTCATATCAGAGTTCATATTGTCAATTGTCCAATCAGCAATGAGCCTACTTCTTTAAAACTGAGGATATGCAAAGAGCTGTTGTCCTATTGGTCAATACAATGTATATTTAGCTATCTTGGATATGATTGGACAGTTAAAGATGAATGAAAGGTTACATGAAATGACCCCTAACACAATGTTGTTATATGTTAGTGTATAGTCAAAGGAAAAATGGAAAAATGATATTACAAACATCTAATTTAATTAGATTGATAAAAGGGTAACTTCAAAGAAGTTATATTTAAAACAACTTATTCTGGTAAGCAAGAGAAAAACAACAAAAAACAATTACATCACATGTCAATAGTAACTTAAAAACTCTGGTAAACAAAAAATACAGAAAACAATAAAAAACAAAAACAGTGGACACATTCTTAATATCCACTTCATGTAAATATAATTGACTAATTGTCATTTAATGCCACATTAGCAGTATTTTAGTCGTATACATGACAAGAACAAGTTTACAAACAATATTATGATGAAGGTTAAAGTTCATGTTGGAATTGTTCATGGACGAAAGGTTAGACTGTCATAGGAAAAAAGATGATATAAATAGGTTCTAAATGAATAACTTGTAATGGAACACTAACAAGCATGACAGTAGTCCCCTTCTTGTATTAAGGCCTCCCCATCTACAATGAGACAATTTAGAAGTATTTAACTATTTCAGTTCATCTGAAATCTGTCCTTATAAGAGAGGTGGCCTATGGATATAAGAGAGGTGGTGTTTGGCATTATAAAAGGAAGACCAACCACTGTACCAACATATATCAGAAGCTGCTCTATGTTGTCTTTTGTGTGCAATGAGCGTGGAAATTTCCATACATGAGAGATTCATTTATGTTCTGTCATGGGGGTGAGTGTGAATTTTATTTGCCTTGCGCATCCAGCAGATACCAATTAAGGAGGGGTTGTATCCAGCAGTGGAAGAAAATATACTATTTCTACACTCTGGGGATGCCTCGGGCATCATATAAATACGACTGAATTGTTAAAATGGATACTGAAGGAGGGGTTGTACCCAGCAGTGGAAAAAACTAGATTCTATTTATACACTGAGGTTGCCTGAGACATCCTATTAAAATGACTGAATCATTAAAATGGATACTGTAGGAGGGGGGTACCCATCTAGGCTCTATTTCTACACTCTGAGGTTGCCTGGGGCATCCTACAAATACGACTGAATTGTTAAAATGGATACTGTAGGAGGGATTTTACCCAGCAGTGGAAACAAGATGAACTGTGAGCTAATGCTCACTTATGATACCCCCGCTCTTCGGCAATTAGGAAGTAGGAATCTCACGGGTCCAAATATCAGATTTCTGCCATCAATAGTTGCTGAGAAAAATGCGACGAAAAATGAGCATATATGTTCAATGTGTATAAAAATCAACAAAGTCGGCAAACAGGAAGTAGGAATCTGATGGGTCCAAAAACGCTTCCCACGATATGGGGTACCTATATGAAGCTTGTGACCAAATATCAGATTTCTGCCATCAATAGTGGCTGAGAAAAATGTGACGAAAAATGTGCATATATGTTCAATGTGTATAAAAACCAACCAAGTCGGCAAACAGGAAGTAGGAATCTGACGGGTCCAAAAACGCTACCCACAATATGGTATACCTATATGACACTTGTGACCAAATATCAGATTTCTGCCATCAACAGTTACTGAGAAAAATGCGACGAAAAATATCTTGGAAGGACGGACAGAGGTAAAACCGTATACCCCCTCCCCCTTCGGGGAGCGGGGGTATAAAAACTAGATTCTATTTATACATCCCGAGATTTTCTGGGGTGTCGTATAAATACAATGTATGACTGAATCGTTAAAATGTATTCATATAAGAGGAATAGAAGACATTTTTAACCTATAGAAACTGACGATCATGATTATTTTATATTAAATTCATAATTGACAAACTGGTAAACTCAAAGACCATCCAATTCTATTGTGTTATTCAACTTTACAGATAGTGGCTAGAAGTGTTTGAAAGCTTCCAAAGTTTCCTATATAAATTCCAAAAAGTTTATAACTCACAGTGGACGATGGAGCTAAAGGGAACGATGAGATAAAAATATATCGGGCAAATAAGCATCACTTAAATAAAATCATGTATTCAGGGTAGGCTTGGGTATCATGGAAAATAATATACATGCTTGGACTTTGCACATTATCAACCACACAGTCATACAAGATGTGTGCTCCCTCTGACGATGGTTTCTGTGGAGGAATTCTCATCCCACCATTTCCATTAGTGTATTGTCCTGTTAACACTTTACACATGTATATTCTTTTGTTTCCATTAGAATCTGGCACAGAGTAGGTGTCCCGTACTGAATAAGAGGCAGACGTGGCAAAATATACACCATCTCCATAGGCAGTTGCTATTAAAAAAAAACACAGGTGAAGTCTATTAATCAAACAACAAGTATTTGTTCCTTTGAAATTTATGTACAGTCACATTATTAAACTAAAACAGGAATTTTTGTCTTTCATCTTTCAATACAAATCAATAATAAACAGCAGTACACTGCCAGATTTATAAATCCTGAACACCACTTTTTGAAAGGATCTGGCAGATTTGACAACAATTTGAAAGATACAGAAGTTAAAACAATTATTGAGAAAACCTACAGAAATCTTAAACAACAAGAAATTTATTTGGTCTACTTCAAATCTAATTATGTCTCCCCTTCGAACGAAGGGAGACATATTGTTTTAGTCTGATTTTTTCTTCCGCTTCTGCTTCTTCTCAGCAAAGCTTGTCCGGACCATAACTTTTTTGTCTTTCCAGATAGGTCAATGATATTTGGTATGTGGGTGCATGACCATAAGGTGGTGTGTCGCGTACCGTAACGACCTTCGTGGGACCTTGACCTTTGACCTCAAGGTCAAATATTTGTTTTTTAAATAGTATTTTCTTGTCCGGGCCATAACATTTTTGTCTTTCGAGATAGGTCAATGATATTTGGTATGTGAGTGCATGACCATAAGGCAGTGTGTCGCGTACCATAATGACCTTCGTTGGACCTTGACCTTTGACCTCAAGGTCAAATAATTGTTTTTTAAATAGTATTTATTTGGTATGTGGGTGCATGACCATAAGGTGGTGTGTTGCATACCGTAATGACCTCCGTGGGACCTTGACCTTTGACCTCAAGGTCAAATAATTGTTTTTTAAATAGTATTTTCTTGTTTGGGCCATAACATTTTTGTCTTTCGAGATAGGTCAATGATATTTGGTATGTGGGTACATGACCATAATGTGGTATGTTGCGTACCGTAATGACCTTCATGGGACCTTGACCTTTGACCTCAAGGTCAAATATTTGTTTTCTAAATAGTATTTTCTTGCCCGGGCCATAACATTTTTGTCTTTCGAAATAGGTTGTTGTAGAGATGGCCGCATTAAGGGGAGACATAAGTATTAGGTATCTAAAACAGTTAATCCTAGTTTTATAGTAAGTTACAAATGCATTACAATAGTTCCCCTCGTATCAGGATAATATACAGATGAAACAACATTAATAGTGAAATACTAGTAAATTGTCTCCCCTCAATACAGAACATCCCTCTTAAAAGGCCACATTTTCATTGCTGAAAGTCCGGCCTTATAAAAAGGGGTACTATTGTACGTGTACATTAATTTACTGGTTTAAAACTAACATATTTACGGTCGTGGTCGTGATCGTATGGTAGTTGGATTTATAACTACCTATGCAATCAGTGCCTATCACCACCAACGTTGTGAGTTCGAATCCCGTTCAGGCGAGGTGTACTCGATACAACATTATGTGATAGAGTTTGACAGTGACTTGCGGCAGGTCAGTGGTTTTCTAAAGGTACCCCATTTTCCTCCAACAATAAATTTGACCTGCACAATATAACTGAAATAATGTTGAAAGTTGGTTAAACACCATAACCCTGACCCATACTTACCATTTTTACCACAATATGATCGATTAAAACCAAACTTGTTGATACTCTCCATAGCATCCTTTGCAAATCCATGCCACAATATCTTCTCATTTTGATGGTTTTTTGGGTTGGTACTGTCAATTAACTTCCTCTTTGCTAAATACTGCTGATAATATGTTTTGTTTTGGACTCGATGGATCTAATTTAAAACATAAATTATTGTGATTATGCACAATGCTTCAAATTCTAAATTTCATGACAAGAAAACAGTTCATATTTACTTAAAATAGCAAATTTTTTAACCAATAGAATGTAACATAAATTTCAGTATATCGCACATGATTTGAGAGTTGATCAGGAGTAAATCAATGAATTTTGTTTTCAACGCAGATAAAATTATCCCGAATTTGTATGCAACGTAATCCATTATATCATCCCTTCATTGTCAATCTATGAACTGTTAAGTTTTTAACTCTAGAGCATGTTTTAATTATTAATCATTTATATTCATGTCATTTGAAATTAAGATATAATAAATGTTTTTGAAATTTCAAAGGGGAGATAATTCTGTAACAATTATCATTTCCAAATTCAAACTTATTGCTATTTTTTAAGATATTTTAACTATGGTCTACTGACTAATGTGTGCATATTAAGAGTTTATTTGAGTACATCATTCCCTCATTAAGGCCTCTATGTAAAACTAAAATGTTCCTGTATCATCAAGATACATGAAAAATGTTCCTATTTAAAAAAAGAAAATTAAGTCTAGGATATATAGAGCACAAGAGAGAAAAATCAATGAACATAAAATCTTGAAGTATTTAATTGGTACTTGGTTGCACTATATCTTTTCTATTTTATTGGTTTTTGGTTGTGTTATTTCTTTTCTAACTGATTAACAACATTCCTCCCCCCTACTTTATAATCTCATAAAGACACCTTGCATGCCGTAACTGAAGATAACTTTTGCTCAAAATTTTAATACTATAACACTAAATTTCAAAATTTGATATAACATATGTACCGTAGACAATATATGCACATTGTTGGTAAATATAAAATTTAATTGTTAAGCAGGACAGGAAAAAAAGTGAGTCTCTTGCAAGCTTTTCTGGATTGTAAGGTCACTTTTAATTAGTTTTGCTGCCAGTACAAATAAACTTTATATTTACCAACCATGCATGTATATTGTGTTTATCCTGCAATGTCAAAAAGTCCAAAACAACTGGCAAATTATCTAGAAATTGCAGAAACAAGTGTTGTTGTAATACGGTTGTTTCGAATCATGTCAATTCCGATCACGTTCTGCCTTTTTCGTGTCATGACAGCTGAAATGTTAGGCAGACTACTTCTGGTGTTTACACTATTATTGTGACAACGTCAACATATCATAGTCGTAGATGTGGTAGATTATAAGTAATTGTAACATGGAGACACCAAGAAAACGGCTGAGTAAATACTGGTGTTCGGTACCTCACTGTCTGTCTGATAACAGAAATATATCAAGACAGATCATTTTCCTTTCACAATGCTGACAGCAGTAAATAAAGAAATAAAACAAATTTAATTTTAAAGAAGTAATTGTCTGTGCATTGAAGTCTTTGATACAAATAAAATAATTTAATTGATATCTGTCTTTAAGTTGAGTAACGTTAAAACGGCACTTAATCGATTGGAGTTTTCATTGTGTACATTGACACCGGAATATCAGTGCCTACCATTCCATCAAAATCACATGATTTTGCAGACGAAAACAAAAAAGTTTTTGACGGAATGGAAATGATTCGAAACAACCGTATTGTTATTAATGATGTTCTCTATCATGTCCGCACTTATCATACTGTTACCATATCTTACCATCGCTCTACATGAATCAGGTACCAGAACAGCTATATTATGGTCAATGACCGTGTATAACAAAAATTTATCCAGTCAATGCAATTTTACTGCTCAAACAGAACTAGCGCTGGATAATATAAATTATACCTCTTGAATTTGTCTCGGACTGCTTCGGTCAATGACCGTGTATAACACAAATTTATCCAGTCAATGCATTTTTACTGCTCAAACAGAACTAGTGCTGGATAATATAAATTATTCCTCTTGAATTTGTCTCGGACTGCTTCGGTCAATGACCGTGTATAACATAAATTTATCCAGTCAATGCATTTTTACTGCTCAAACAGAACTAGTGCTGGATAATATAAATTATACCTCTTGAATTTGTCTTCGATTGCCAACACTTCCATTGAACTTCTTCATCACGTCTTGATATTCGGGACTCCCTGATTTTAACACTACGACCCTGTAGTTCTCTTCATTATCCATAATGTCCCAGTGTTTAGGTGTTTCAAACGTGTCATCTTAAAATAAAATTCAATTCAATATTTCATTAGCGTCTCAACTTGTGCATACATACATTTGTACATGTATAAAATAACAAATAATAAAATTAAACATGTTATACATATACACACAAACCAATCAATACAGATTTATGAGAGATGATAAGACATTATATATCAACAAGTACATACGGGTAATACTTATAAATTAATGCATGCCCTTTTCCATATCAAGACTGTTATCATCCCGAGAGACCAATATCGGCCAGAGGGTCGATATCGGTTGAGGGATGATAACAGTCCTAATATGGAAAAAGGCATGCATTAATCTATTTATCACATATTTCAACATTGAATTAAAAAGAACAAAATTAACTTCCCACAAGGACACGTACAAACTTATGGATATAAGTGATCGATATCGGTTGAGGGTTCTGCTTCCGAAATGCCAACAAATCTTTCCTCACCGAACGTCGACATTTTCCAAACGACAATTGACAGTTGGGCGGAAGTGATGTCATTGGGGCTCACGAGAGGCTTGATATCGTGTTATCAGAGTTTTGCCCCTGGGATAATATCGCTGTGGCACTTCCAGTGTTTACGTATGGGCAAAATTGATGTTATTACTTATAAATATGTGATAAATGATAATAAATACAGATTAATACATGGGCATTTCCATATTTGGCCTGGTTATCATCCAGAGACCCCCATATTGGCACGAGACTCCGTCTCGGGCCAATATGGGTCGAGGGATGATAACCAGGCCAATATGGAAATGCCCATGTATTAAACTATTTATTACATACTTCCGACATCTAGAAAAGAGACACCCATATTGGCCTGAGACGAAGTTGAGGCCCATATGGGCCTCGATATGGAAATGATCTTGTAGTAATCCAATAACCGGTTATTTTCCCGGGGTGTGAAAATATAGACAGTTTACTTCCGGTCATATTTGTCATGCAAAAATGCCTTTATTTGAACTAAGTATGTAATAATATCCATTATGTTATGTTATTGCACCTAATGAAATATATTAACTAATGTCATAAAGGGTGTTCACTGAGAGATCTGCAGTTATTTATTCTGTACTACATTATAGGAGGGGTTTTTTTCAGTCACAAGGGCATAGCTTTTATCAGTGTTTATTTGGATTTTATCATAGACTTCCATTATAAAAATTATTTAAAAGCTACTCAACATTTATAAAAAAAAACTCCAAAATTATGTTTATTGTATGTACCAAATGGGTCAAAATAATATTATACCACTCAGTTCAATAATACTTTTGATTTAATTCTATTTGACTTCAATGAAAAATCCAGAGGATTCCATATCTTGGTACCTCAGACAATTTGTTTATCAATTAAGATCATGATTTCTGATTGGTCAATATCCTGTATCATGTGACTGATGATGCTTGCTAAAAACCTTCCTATATGATATCAGAGTTATTGTTTTTTTACTGTACCCATAAATTTTTGTCAAAAACTTATTACAAACAAATATAAATGCCACTTGTGTCATGTCACAGCCCAACAGTTGACATATCACATGATGCATGATGTTGACATGTCAACAGCCTAATATCAGAAAATTATAGAGGATATTCAACTTTTTGGTATTTAGATATGCCATTTCGATGTTTTATCAACCAAATCTACATAGTCACCACACGTAGAAAGCAATGTTGTTAAGCACTGGATTTATCGGTCATTCAACATGACACTCCTTTCTGTATCTATTAACGATTTTTCTCCCTCCTAAAGAATAAAATTAAGATCTGGAGCATGCAGTCAAATCACATTCACCCTTCCGAAATTTGCTTTGCTGTCCTGAGGCCATCATGGCCATGATCATAAGGTAGTTTGATTTACAACTACCTGTGCAATCAGTGCCTTACACCAGTAAAGTTGTGAGGAAACACTCATGGTGAGGTGTACTCGATACAATATTATGTGATAAAGTTTGTCAGTGATTTATGAAGGGTACCGTACTCCAGTTTCCTACACCAGTAATAGTGATCTCCACGATATAACTGAAATATTATAAATAATAATAACAATATTTATTCAGGTACATAAAAGGCATACATGTAATTTGACACAATACATTACATACAGTATTTAAATAAATTAAAGTCTTTCAGAGACAGACAATGACATGACTGTAATAGAGTATTACATTGGTAAAAAAAAAATGGTCACATAAGACAGGTGGTCACTTAATACAGGTTCAATTGATATGAAATACACTGTGAATGGAAATACAAATTAAGGTCACATAATACAAGTTATTGCTTAATAGAGGTGGTCACTAAAGCAGGTTTGACTGTAACTTAATAGAGGTGGTCACTAAAGCAGGTTTGACTGTAACTTAATAGAGGTGGTCACTAAAGCAGGTTTGACTGTAACTTAATAGAGGTGGTCACTAAAGCAGGTTTGACTGTAACTTAATAGAGGTGGTCACTAAAGCAGGTTTGACTGTAACTTAATAGAGGTGGTCACTAAAGCAGGTTTGACTGTAACTTAATAGAGGTGGTCACTAAAGCAGGTTTGACTACCATAAACCTAAACCTAACCTTTGTTGTCCAATGTCACATTTATAAGTTGCTTGATTACAGACAGGACAGACCTGAGAAATTAAATAAAGCAATGACCATTATATAAGAGATTCTTAACACAATAACCACAATAATTACCCAATGATGCCATGTGACATTTTTCGAACCTGAGGTCACATTTCAGTCCAAGTATTTTGAACCCCATCATGGAAAATTGAACTCCTTCATTTTTTACCAATAGAGGAGGTTCATAATACCACAAGAGGGTGTTCAATATACCGCGAGAGGAGGGAAATATTACATAGTGATTGTACTTGACATTTTATTTCTTAAGCCAAGATTAAATAAACTCACCTGTGTTGCAAATTTTTGATTTTCTGAGAACTTGAACAGAATCATTTAGATTATTTTCTGAATATTCTTCCATTTTTGCAAAATCAACAACGAACTTGTTCCCATCTTTATCTATAATTATTGACTGCGGAAGCATATTCTTGAAATCGTCTTCTAACTTGAGGTTAATGTCTGGAGGATATTCCTTCAATTTCTTTTTTCCTTTTTCCTTTACGATGTAGGACCATTCTACACTATCAGAAACAAGCTTAGCCTTTTGTCCTGCCTGTTTATTTCCTTCGGCCATTTTAATCAGGTTATTTGCCTTTTCTAAAGCTGGTGATAAATTAACGAGGAATCCGTCCAGAACAATTTTCTCACTTTTTCTATCTACTTTTATTTCCACGCCTAATATTTCCAATGCCTTAATTTCATTCTCCTTAAAAAAAAAAGATTTAAAAAAATTAAAATCGTTGAAACAATTTGTAAATACTGGAAATAAGGAGATTGATAATAGCCAATCAAAATAATATACATTTAGTATATATTGTTTGTTTGTTTGATGGTGCTTAACGCCACTTTCAACAATATTTCAGTAATATCGTGGCGGTCAGTTTTACTGGTAGAGGAAACTGAATATGTATAGAATAACAGCAGTTGTGAAGGTTGAGACAGACATTGTCACTAGTACATGTACATAGCAGTGAGTCTGAGCTGTAACACTTCTTATAATGTAATTGGTTTTTTTTTCTGTAAATTCAACATTTTTCCTTTCGTTTGATCTCAGTGAGTATCAACTTACTGACTCAGATTCTGGAAAATATTGATCAGTGTGACGACCAGCACACGCCAGTATCATATTTTATACACATTAATCAAGTATTCCACTTTTAAGACAAAACCATATAACATATCATCAGATAACGACATCTGTGGTACAATGGTTAGTGTGCTCGCCTCGTGTGTGGTATATCGTGGGTTTGAGTGCCGGACTAATCATACCAAAGACTATAACATTGGTTTTTGCAGCTTCTCCACTAAGCATGCAGAATTAAGGAGTAAGAGCAAAGACTGGTTGGTTGGGAATCAGGTTAATGTATCGGAGTGGAGTGTCATGTCTTCCCACTGATTGTTGTTCCATTGAACTAGCACTATAGAAATCCAACTAAGTATGTTGGTCTAGTACAAAGCATACATCATCTCTTTGAATGTAATTTGTTCTGACCATAATATAGCTGAAAAATTACCTTTATTGGTTTGGTTTGGTTTTATGGTGATTAATGCCACTTTCAACAATATTTCAGTTATATCATGGCAGAAACCGTAGGACCCGGATAAAACCACTGACCTGTCGCAAGTAACTGACAAACTTTGTCACATAATGTTGTACATCTCACCCTGATCAAGATTCAAACTCCCATCGGTGGTGATAGGCACTGATTGCATAGGTAGTTGTATATCCAACAACTACATCCAACTACCATACGATCATGACCACGACGACCCCTATTTGACTTTAAACAACAATCAATCACTCACGCAATTAATTTTTATATTACCTGTGTTGGAGACAATTCCTTCACAATTTTCCCTGTTATTGTTTTCTCTTGATAATCAGTAAAGATTCCTTTCTCCAATGATTTGACAGCTTTATCAGTGTCTGATTTGTCCTGCCCATATATCACACAACTAACTTCTGACTTTACTGGGTCTGTTGCCTTCCATTCTCTGTTTCTTCTTGTCTCATTATTTGGACCTTCGTAAAATACAATATCATATCTTATAAATTAAGTAGTAAAACTTTTGGAATATATTTAAAACAGTTTCCTTCGGCTGTCAGATAGATATACATATATACAATGTATATAAATATATATAGAATAACGGCAGTAGTGATGGTTGAGGCAGATATTAATGATTTATCGGTAAAGTCATAAATGTATTTGATGTCACACTGACAGATAATTTTCAGTCTCATTGTTTAAGTTCGTTGAGAATGAAAATATCACTCTGTGAGATGAAAGGTCAAATGAGTTGACCACAGATAAATATATTTGTCAATGAGGGTTATTGTTTGTATCAATAGACCGTCGATTCTGTTACTGAAAATTATCATTCAATGCGACATCAAACTCATTAGGTCATTCTCAATAAAAAAAAACAAGACTGTTTGTTTCGATGGTTTGGTTGGTTGGTGATTAATGGTGTTTAACGTCACTTTCAACAATATTTCAGTTATATCGTGGCGGTCAGTTTTATTGGTGGAGAAAACCCGGAGTACCCAAATAAAATCACCAACCTGTAGCAAGTTACTGACAAACTTTATCATATATAATATTGTATCCAAGGCACCTCGTTCGAACTCACAACTTATAGTAGTGATAGGCACTGATTGCACAGGTAGTTGTAAATCCAACTACCATGCGATCATGACCATGACAGCCCCTTTGTTTGTTTTGAAGGCCTTAACATACATTATTACTACTATCACAGATCATGCCATCAAACTAGATGTTATACTAATCATAATGTCTGACTGTATAATTTGAAAGGCGACCAGCTAAAGACCCTTCCAGACAGGTTTGGTTTAAGTTGAATTCATAGTTCAATAGGAGATGACTTTTAATATATTTTTTTGGGGTCGAAACGAGCCCAATGTGCATAGTGGGGAAAATTACAAAACTAATCTACATTCAAAACTGATTATGTAGCTACAGTTTGAGCGTACCTGATGAAGATTATTCTAGAACCATGTTAAGTGCACTAAATTAGATATCTACGTTTTTAATAGTACAATGGAACCAGTTTAATCCGACACGCCAAAGGACCAGGGAAATGTGTTGGATTCTACAGGATGTCGTAATACTCAGGTTTTATTTTAGTTAATAGAAATACTTTGGGACCATAAATTGGGACACAGGATGTCGGAAAACTCAGATGTTGGATTGCACAAGTTCTACTGCAGAAACAATGCTTGAAATGATAAACAATCTTACCTATACCGACCGTTTCTACGATTTTCTCCATCATTCCTGCAGTCTCTCGTTTTATTTTGTCCATATATTTATGAGTGGCATCAATAAATGATTTCAATGTACTAGACTGCCATATTACTACATGTACTTCCTGTACGTGTCCTGGTTTGTAATTATAGATTACTCCAACCATTTCAGTGGCAATTTTCTCTACAGATACATTAGCATTGGCTGTACCTACAATAAAAGGTACATGTCGTTTACAGATATTAATATGATACAACTGTACAGTCAAACTAGGTTTGAGGTTTAGGGTTTAAACTATTGTTGAAAGTGGCAGAAAACACCATAACCCTAACCCTTAAACCAGCCCATGTGGTCACCTCTAAAAGATCATGTTTTCTTTATTCCAAAGGTGACCTCCTAACACAGGTTTGACTGTAGTTAGTTATAAGATAACTTCCAAGTCAGGACTTACAACTCAAAAGAACCTGTTATTATCTTGAGATAATCAAAAGAAGAAGAAGAAAAAAGTTTATTAAAGTCTATCAACCAAAGAATATACCTTCAAATACATTTTTTCTAATTGATCTACCTTTATTTTGTTCCATTTTTGTCTAAGCATTTCATATAGGAAGATTCAATTGTAGAATGATTACTGTATGACTGATGAATACTGATGATTGACTAGCTCAAGGGATCCTTTAGTTTAACTATTACAATAAATAACTTGTGTTCGTCAATTACTTACCAAGAGCTGGTATAGCCACTTTGTGTTTTTGTAGCTCATCCGTCTTTCCTAATATCTGGAATATTTTGGTCTTCATATCTTTAGTAACATCCTGCATATCAATGTGGATTATTTTATCACACACCAACTGTTTCCCTCCTGTTGTTACTACTATTCCTGCCTTTTTCATTTCATCTTCTGCAAAAAAAAACCCAAAACATCTTTATACATGTGCATTGTGTATGTCTACCAGAATATTACTGCATGAATGGAAGAAGAATTTTTTTTCTACACAGCCTTTTGTAATCACTACTATAATATATCTGAGTTTTCCCGACATCCTGTGACATTCGACATAAATTAATGGTCCCAAAGTATTTCTGTTAACTAAAATAAAACCTGAGTATTCTGGCATCCTGTACAATCAGACACACTTACCTGGTGCCTTGGTGTGTTGGATTAGGCAGGTTCCACTATATAAATAAACAAAGGTTCCCAAGAGCCTGTAGTCACTCACCAGAGATGTTAAAGCATCATTATTATAGTAGTGGCCATGTTGAAAAGTAGAAAGGTGAACAGAAAGAATTTTGGAAAGGGACCACCCAAAACATTCTTTGATTCCAATTTTTCGGTTTCATTGCCATGGCAACCATCTTGTAAGTTGGGCTAAGGTCATCAGATACAATTTTGGAAGACAACCATCCATGATTGGTCCAATTTTT
The DNA here is from genome assembly GCA_963680875.1 of Bathymodiolus brooksi. Classification (NCBI taxonomy): domain Eukaryota; kingdom Metazoa; phylum Mollusca; class Bivalvia; order Mytilida; family Modiolidae; genus Bathymodiolus; species Bathymodiolus brooksi. The sequence continues at coordinate 60,955,826 of OY804581.1, read as the reverse complement.
CTCACTAATGAGACAGCACAGTTCCTATTTTTAGCCATGTGAGATATCCTTGTCTCAACCCGTGGGTGAGATAAGAATTTCACGCTACTTTTCCCGTAAAAATGTTACGTTTCGCAAAATGTCGTTTTATCAATAAAATCGCTTAAATATTTACGTTTTGTGTATTTATCTAGTCAGCCACATCGAACTGAATATACTTAGCACTTTATTAAAGTTAAATATACAACATTCTTATTATTGAGTCCAAGTGATAACGAGAACTACTTTTTTGTGTAGTTAGTGAAAAAGTGTGCTGGCAGTAATTAACCGTAACGAACAACAAATTCCTACGCTTGGCATAAACAATGTAAAGAAAAATGTGGAATTATTTTGTTAAATTAGTGAGAAAAAGAATCAAACACCGGTAAGAGGGCAAGACGGAAAAATCTCAGACACTCGTGGGAAAGATTTCTATTGGTCTCCAACTCGGCAGAGCCTCGTTGGAGACCAGAAATCTTTCCCTTGGGTGTCTGAGATTTTTCCGTCTTGCCCTCTTACCGGTGTTAGATCCTTTATATCTGAGAGGTTCTGCAGAAAAAGATCAGAGTGTGAAAAGTAAACGGATGACAGATTCCTAGCGATGAAATGCTTACTTGAACTTTTTACTCTGCCATGATAAAAAAGTAAAAAAAAATCATGATACACTACTCATAACATGATTAATAAAGCATTCATATTAAATTAGACACTTTCTACATTTTTTACTCGAAAAATGGTTAGGAGATTAGGGTTATGGTGTTTAATGCCACTTTCAACAATTTTTCAGTTATATATAGTGACGGTCAGTTTTCTTGGTGGAGGAAACCAGATTTTTACCTGGAGAAAACTACCGACCTGCTGCAATTCACTGACAAACTTGATCACGTAATGTTGTATTGAATACACCTCGAACGAGTGGGATTCAAGCTCACAACGTCAGTGGTGATAGACACTGATTACATAGGTAAAAATGTATAACAAAGTTGAGACCATATTTTTCTTACATCAAATACATATCTATACTAGTGGAAAAAAGAAACTGAGCATTACTAAAAAACCAATTAAAGATCAATATCAAAATAAAATTTATTAATTGTGTACAGTATATTGTCGAATAATGCATTTTTCACCAAACCATCAGAACAATAACATTTAACGTCACTTGAATTCATTTGGTAAACGTTTTAAACAACACAAAGCTCTTTAGACATTACCAAAGTCAGTAGCGTGTGTGTCCACCATGCATGCTTGGCAACGGCAACGCATTGATCTAACTAAGTTGTTGAAAAATGCTTGTGGGATATTGTTCCAAATGCGGATCAATGCCAAACCCATTTCCGCTAACGTCACTGGCTGATTTGGCATGCTCAATGGGTGAAACTGCTGGCCATGGTAACACATCAACATTTTACTGTGTCAGATAGTCACGCACTACTCGCGCAACAGGTGGTCGAGCGTTGTCCTGCTGAAATGTGACGTTGTTGGCCTGAGCTTGGATGAACGGAATGACATAAGGCTGAACAATTTCTTCCCGATAGTGTATACCGGTCAGATTTCCGGCGACAACAACCAATGGTGTTCTGCCATGTGCTGTTATGCCTCCCCACACGATAACACTGCCACCACCAAACGATTGACGTTGAATGACACAGGCGTCTGCATATCGTTCTCCTACACGGCGGTAAACACGAGAACGGCCATCACTGCTGTCTAGGTGAAATCGGGATTCATCTGTAAACAGGATGTTGGCCCAATCCTGTATTCTGAATCATAAATAACGTCTACACCACGTTAGCCTAGCTGCATGGTGTCTAGGCAGCAACATTGGACGGATTGCGGGACGTCTTGGCCTGATGTTATGTTCACGAAGTCTATTGCGGACTGTTCTAGAGCTGATCGGTCGTAATCCGGGGATGCTTCTTGTAGTGAGATTTGACGTCTGGAATCGATTTCGCAGCTGCACCAGCCATATGTGGTTATCTTGACGACGTGACGTTACACGTGGACGACCTGAACGTCTGTGGTTTCTAGTGTTGCCAGATTGTCTAAATCGTCTCCATAATGACAGTATCGTGTTGCGATGACAGCCAAAATGTCTAGCGACAACGTTCTGTGCCAGTCCAGCTTGGAGCATACCAATAGCACGAAGACGCTGATTTTCGTCGAGATGTGGCATAACACTGGAATTAATGTCATTCAAACAAAACTGTTTTTCTGATGTGTAGGGGCAAAAACAAACCTTAGTAAACCTCAAACAGTCACAAATCGTTAAACGAGAATGATAAACAAAAGAAGGCCAAATACACGAGGTGTACTCATAGAGCGTGTCAAAGTCCGTGCAAGTTTCCCGCTACTGGTTGATAGCATAAAAATCAATATTTCAACTAGTCATGACTAATAAAAAATTTAATACCCGGTCATAAAAAAATATATATTAATTTTTAGAATGCACAGTTTCTTTTTTCCATTAGTATATATATCAACATTTGTTACATAATAATAATTGATCAGAACGAATCATTGAAAAATCGCTCAGCGAGCATTTTACTGAAGATGCTTTAGTACTTAATCCATGTTTACAGTGTTGTCATTTCCGTTTTTTTTTTATTTAAAGCAAATATATGCAGGTTTTTTTTATTATTTGTTTATATCTGTTTGTTAAGACATTGGGTATCTAGATATTTAAATCCCATTGAACCTCACATCGGCTTCTGTCATCATTTTTGCATCTTTGTGTTTGAGGTTTGGCAGACTAGTAGTTTCTGGGTTTTTTAAGTCTTGATTCTGCATAAACAAAAATTAAACTGGACCCCTTCTTTGCTTCAAATGCCTTTATATGAAAAGAACATGTATATATCTGGAGCTTATATTCTTTTAATCACTAATATCTAATCTTTGCAATTTCAAAAACAAAATATATAAATGCCCTCTGCCCTAGTTAGTTAGCTGTAGACCTAGCTCATGTACAACTTTTGTATTTTGTGAAATGCCAAGACGTACAACAGATAAATCTTGTTCTGTTTTTCTCCTTCATATTTTAATAAGGGTCTACACTGAGTGAAGCATGATATGACTATAACAGGTGGAAAAAGGCAAGTTGAACAAGTGCATATTCGTTGAGTGAAGTATTATACGATCATAACATGTGGAAAAGGGAAAGTTGAACAAGTGCATATTCCTTGAGGGAAGTATTATATGATCATAGCATGTGGAAAAGGGAAAGTTGAACAAGTGCATATTAAAATCAAGTGTGGACATGGAGTTTTGCTCGACACGGTAAAATGCTGGATACAAAATTGTTGCGGTTGTATAAAAATTGAAGAGAATAAAATACATAGAAGGTTTAAATCTACTTACTTTGCTTATTTAGTTCTGTGGTTATATCCTTGCCTCCTTTTTTTAGAATAGCTTGAGCTACAGCACCTACAAAATTATTATAGCCTCGAGTCAAAGAATGATTGGTCTTTATGGGACGATAACGTGACAACGTTCTTCATGACAGAATTATGGGATAGGGTTATGGTGTTTAATGCCACTTTCAGCAATATTTCAGTTGTATCGAGCCAGTCCGTTTTATTGGTGGAGGAAACCAGAGTACCCAGAGATAACCATTAATCTGCCACAAGTCACTAGCAATCTTTATTACAGAATGCTGTATCAAGTACACCTTGCCTGAGCATAATTGGAAGTCACAACATTAGTAGTGATAGGCACTGATTGCATAGGTAGTTATAAATCCAACTACCATATGATCACGACCATGACAACCCCTTAGAAGTGAAAATCCTGCAATCATTAAAGGTGCTGTACAGTAAAGGTACACAAATGATTTTTCCTTTATTTGCATCAAAACACAAATAGCAATCTCCTGGTACTTGATTCATGTTCATGTAGAGCGAATGGTAAGAAACAGTGTTAGTATATCGGTAACACAGTAGGACACTCTTGAAAATAATTATAACGACGATTGTTTCTGCTCTTTTCAATATATCTTGGCTATTGATTGGGATTTTTTGACATTGCAGGAAAAACACAACATATATCCATTAATAGCAAAAATAAAATTTATTTGCACCCCTGCAACAGGGTAGAGGTCAAAGGCCAATAAATTATCTATAACCTCTGTGAAGAAGAATGGAATCATTGTCATTATGCCTCAATTAATGGTAGTAAAGATTGGTGCTGTCGATGATGATGTCAAAAGACATGTGCAATACAATGAGGAGAATTAAATACATTTTCAGAATTCACAGATTAGGTTTCAATCTGAACTTAGAATAGCCCCTCTTTGTTTATGTAATTCCCGCTGTATATGGATGTAATACAGGACAAGTGGTGACAATAGCTCACATGATCATTCAGATATGAGCTAAAATGTGGCACTACGACTCATCTGATTTTTATCTGCAAAATATTTTGATATCTATATCGCTAAGTTGTTGCACGCTGCTTTATAATACTAGAAAAGTTATCATATTTTTACTGTAATAGGCATAATCAAGTTGCACTGAGAAAATAAAATACAGTTTTATAGTCCACCCCTAAAAGGTCAAACAAAACAAACCTTTAGACAAATCACACTCTGTGTTACAACTATTAACAATAACATCAACTCCAGCTGTAGTTATGTCCCCTTGATAGACTTTTAGTTGTATCTTATTTAAATCAATCGTGTATTGTCTTCCGTGGCTTGTACCGGGTCTAGCAGTCCTTGGTCTTCCTCTTTCTACAGAATAAATAAATATAATTTTTAAAAGATAGTATATCAACAACCAGTATTTACTTATTGAACTTTCTAACCATTAGAGACTATAACTAGCCTTGAGACTATAACTAGCCTTAAACACCAAATTAGATCATCATTCTAACATGACGTCCTTCATTGGCTATATAAATAATATCGCGATAAAACTCCCGATATATATTACATCGCATATGCATATTGACAAACAAATTATAAACACCATTCCTAAGTTAATTCATGTATTCATACAGGAACGTGGTGCATACAAACAACAATTCTCGAATTGTTTTTTTACATATATTTTTTCTGGAAAAAATACTAAAGACAACCATCTATCGACTTTGGCATTTGTAATTTGTCATCTTCCGGTGACGTTGTTTATAAGGAACACTGGTGACATTGACACAAGCTGGTTACTGATTTATTGTATGATTATATGAGCATTTTACTTCTTTAAGTAGCTAAATTCAAAATGCCATCAAATTGGAAAAAATATCAGTAATTTAAATGCCTCACCGTTTAAGAAAAACAACTGTAATCATGAAGGTTAGTGCATTTTGTAACAAAAATAAGTTAGAATTTTCCTACAAAAATCGAAATACTCCATGGAAGCCATAGTTTGCATAACACTTTAACATATGTAACATTATTATTGTTGCCTTTTATTTCTCGCTGTTGCTCAGGATAAAATATTTACGAAAATAATGTTATAAATGTTAAAACTGGATACAAACATGGCTGCCATTAAATCACTGTATCAAGTAACAAGAATTATTTTGCCAAGTAGGTTCCAAATAGTGATTTTAAAAGAGGATTCAAATATGAAAGTTATAAATAACAGCAATGTTGGATGAACATCACATTACATGACAAATCACAAGATAGAAGAACCATCAAGAAATATTAATAACCTGGTCGATTAAAATGATTTTCTTTGTTAAATCTTCCTTCCGGTCTCTTAGGACATCCTAACATTCTTCTATTTTCTTCTTCAAAAGCCTGTAAATATCAATATATATACGAAATTAAGACACTCAAAAAACATACAGATGTGTGCAGAACTTTTTATAACTTCCAACATTCATATAATCATAATGCACAATAGAGAACATAAAGAGCAATACATTAAATAATATTCTATACAAATTTGTTTTGCATTCTGTAAAATTTATCAATTAAAATGCACGGAAGTATTTTATAGAAAAGAAGAAAGTGAAAGAGAGAGGGAAGGAGAGAAATAAAGTTATGTAATACAAGTAGAAAAGATAAAGAAAATAAAAATGTTTGTTAATCTATTATGTATACCTAAACGTATGAAACTGTAATTATATAATCTAACTAAAATGTTGGTGCAAAAACTCTCCATGATTAATTGTATTGGTCTAGCTAAACATTTATTTTTTACACCAATTTTCTCTCTCTAGACTTTACCTATTATATAGTACATACTACTGTTAACTATACTCAGAGCAGACTATATGTTAAATTTTATGTTAACTTTGTGTTTATGTTAATGTTTCTGCTAACCAGACATAAAAAAAAGTTAACTTGCTGGATAGCTTGTTTTTGTCTAGACCAACCCTCCACATCAAAATATACCCCCATATTACAGATCTCCTTTTGAAAGTTAACTTATGTGAAAGTAAAACAGATTGTATGTCAGTTGTGATTGTACAATATAGTACGGCAATACAACTTTAATTTGTGTCTAAATGTCATGGTTTTTAAGATCATTACTTTTTCATTATATTTTCCATGAAATATAATACTGTCTGTGTAACAACCAAAGTTGATTAAGTTGCTTTTCGTATAACTTAAGTCAACACTTTACATAATCTATTATTATCTCCCTTGATTGTTGATTAATTTACGAAGCACATGGTCGCTAAAGATAATATGTTTTATAATGATAACTACGAATACCATGGTTATTGATACGGTAGGTTTATTATATGAGTGCCCTAAGAAATGTTTATACACATATGATACTTTAAGAATGTGCATTTGATGTATTTTTGACATTTTATTGTACACAGCCTCCGTAAATATTTCTGGTTCATATTTTTCACTATACATGGTATTTTGGGTCAAATATTAAACTTTAAGTGGATGTAGAATGAATATGATATAACAAAATGTAACTGGTAACTTTATAAAGGTATTTTTATCGAAAATATATTGATTTATTAATGTATCTCATGTTCGAAATCGTATTTTTACTGTAAAGTGTTGATTTATGTTTTTTTGGTATTTTCAGTCAATCCTTTCATAACCAAGAATAAAGAATGAACTGATCTACGTATCTTCTTACTATATGGTATAACCGTGGCCTAAACCCCACACTGTTCAATGTTTTTATTGTTTTATTTTAATTTAATTTTACTATTAAGAAATAAAGTGAATGAAAATAAATGAACCTGAGACGTAAACTTGTCGTAAAGTCTGGTCTACTGTTGAAGTAAACTTGTCGTAAAGTCTGGTCTACTGTGGAAGTAAACTTGTCGTAAAGTCTGGTCTACGGTGGAAGTAAACTTGTAGTAAAGTCTGGTCTACTGTTGAAGTAAACTTGTAGTAAAGTCTGGTCTACTGTTGAAGTAAACTTGTCGTAAAGTCTGGTCTACTGTGGAAGTAAACTTGTAGTAAAGTCTGGTCTACTGTGGAAGTAAACTTGTCGTAAAGTCTGGTCTACTGTTGAAGTAAACTTGTCGTAAAGTCTGGTCTACTGTGGAAGTAAACTTGTAGTAAAGTCTGGTCTACTGTTGAAGTAAACTTGTCGTAAAGTCTGGTCTACTGTGGAAGTAAATTTGTGGTAAAGTCTGGTCTACTATTGAAGTAAACTTGTTGTAAAGTCTGGTCTACTGTTGAAGTAAACTTGTTGTAAAGTCTGGTCTACTGTGGAAGTAAACTTGTCGTAAACTGTGGTCTACTGTTGAAGTAAACTTGTCGTAAAGTCTGGTCTACTGTGGAAGTAAACTTGTTGTAAAGTCTGGTCTACTGTGGAAGTAAACTTGTCGTAAAGTGTGGTCTACTGTTGAAGTAAACTTGTCATAAAGTCTGGTCTACTGTGGAAGTAAACTTGTCATAAAGTCTGGTCTACTGTTGAAGTAAACTTGTCGTAAAGTCTGGACTACTGTGGAAGTAAACTTGTCGTAAATTCTGGTCTACTGTTGAAGTAAACTTGTCGTAAAGTCTGGTCTACTGTTGAAGTAAACTTGTTGTAAAGTCTGGTCTACTGTGGAAGTAAACTTCTTGTAAAGTCTGGTCTACTGTGGAAGTAAACTTGTCGTAAAGTCTGGTCTACTGTTGAAGTAAACTTGTCGTAAAGTGTGGTCTACTGTGGAAGTAAACTTGTCGTAAAGTCTGGTCTACTGTTGAAGTAAACTTGTCGTAAAGTCTGGTCTACTGTGGAAGTAAACTTGTCGTAAATTCTGGTCTACTGTTGAAGTAAACTTGTCGTAAAGTCTGGTCTACTGTGGAAGTAAACTTGTAAAGTCTGGTCTACTGTGGAAGTAAACTTGTAAAGTCTGGTCTGGTCTACTGTGGAAGTAAACTTGTAAAGTCTGGTCTACAGTGGAAGTAAACTTGTCGTAAAGTCTGGTCTACTGTGGAAGTAAACTTGTAAAGTCTGGTCTACTGTTGAAGTAAACTTGTTGTAAAGTCTGGTCTACTGTGGAAGTAAACTTGTCGTAAAGTCTGGTCTACTGTGGAAGTAAACTTGTCGTAAATTCTGGTCTACTGTTGAAGTAAACTTGTTGTAAAGTCTGGTCTACTGTGGAAGTAAACTTGTCGTAAAGTCTGGTCTACTATTGAAGTAAACTTGTCGTAAAGTCTGGTCTTTTGTTGAAGTAAACTTTTTGTAAAGTCTGGTCTACTGTTGAAGTAAACTTGTTGTAAAGTCTGGTCTACTGTGGAAGTAAACTTGTCGTAAAGTCTGGTCTACTGTTGAAGTAAACTTGTCGTAAAGTCTGGTCTACTGTGGAAGTAAACTTGTCGTAAAGTCTGGTCTACTGTGGAAGTAAACTTGTCGTAAAGTCTGGTCTACTGTGGAAGTAAACTTGTAGTAAAGTCTGGTCTACTGTTGAAGTAAACTTGTCGTAAAGTCTGGTCTACTGTGGAAGTAAATTTGTGGTAAAGTCTGGTCTACTATTGAAGTAAACTTGTCGTAAAGTCTGGTCTACTGTTGAAGTAAACTTGTCGTAAAGTCTGGTCTACTGTGGAAGTAAACTTGTCGTAAAGTCTGGTCTACTGTGGAAGTAAACTTGTCGTAAAGTCTGGTCTACTGTGGAAGTAAACTTGTAGTAAAGTCTGGTCTACTGTGGAAGTAAACTTGTTGTAAAGTCTGGTCTACTGTTGAAGTAAACTTGTCGTAAAGTCTGGTCTACTATTGAAGTAAACTTGTCGTAAAGTCTGGTCTACTGTTGAAGTAAACTTGTTGTAAAGTCTGGTCTACTGTTGAAGTAAACTTGTCGTAAAGTCTGGTCTACTGTGGAAGTAAACTTGTAAAGTCTGGTCTACTGTGGAAGTAAACTTGTACAAGAGAATACCTAGTTGACCAGAAGATGGCTGACTTATGTCAAGTCTATTAAAAATAAAGTTTACTTGCTGGTTCAGTCTGCAACCCCCAAGTTAAATACAAAAGTTGAGACAGCTATCATTAACGAATATTTCTCAATGTGAGAATGAGACATAACCTAGTCTGCAAATGGGGCCATCGTGGTCCTGATCGTATGGTAGTTGTATTTCAAACTACCTGTGTAATCAGTGTTGATCACCACTAACGCTGTGAGTTCGAATCCCACTCAGGCATGGTGTACTCGATACAACATTATGTGATAAAGTTTGTCAGTGACTTGCGGCAGGTCGGTGGTTTTCTCTGAGTATTCTTAAGTTTCCTCCACTAATAAAACTGACCACCACGATACAACTGAAATATTGTTGAAAGTGGTGTTAAACACCATAATCTTAACCCTAGTCTGCAAATGAACAAAAGTCTTCTATACATGTATATATTCTCTCAAAAGGAACGTGTAAATTAGAAGGTAAATACCCACCTGTAAAATATTATGATCCATGTTATAAATAACAAATAAAACTTGTTTAACAGGTGATTTTGTTGTACTGGATGAAAATGCTTCAACACAGGAGAACATCTGCTGGGCAACTTTATCAACAGGATATCTTAATTTACCAGTCCCTAGTGATGGGAAGGCAATGGATGCATGCCCACTCTTTGAAGCAATGTTCAGACATTCTGTTACAAATGTTTCCAATATCTGTAAAGAATATTAATACATTGTAATTTAAAAACAAATTCTGCAAAACATTAAAATTTAATATCAGAATAAAGGCCTGAACTGTGACTGGGTGTATCATGTTACAATTACAGCAATTCTAAAAGTGAATCCTCATTCACTAGTCTTCTTGCAATCAAGTTAAAACCATAACTGAGCTATAGAGGAATTCTGTTAGAATGCTACCTGAAGCCCTTGTCACAATTAATTCAAAGAAATAAAAAAATGAATAATGAAAAATATTGTACTTTTACAAATAATCAATATTTAGAAATTTAGACAGATGGATCGGCCAATTTACACAGAAGTTATTACACAGAAACTATAATATTCCTAATTACAGAAATGACAGTAAATTCTGCTAAAACCAGTCGCTACACACCAAATTACCTTTAATGATGACTGGTCAAATTCCCAGTTTGGCAGACAACCGTGAAATACAGCTTTACATGCCAAATTTCCACCAGAGGTTTCAGCCACCTCCCCCTCTTTTATACCATTAGGGTAATTATGATTGCACTCATTTTGTAACATCTGACCTCCTTCCTTTAACAAAGAATTTGATACCATTCCCGCTGCTAGTACAAGGTCTCTTGATGTAGTATTCACGATAACATCAACCTGAAATTATACAGATAAATTAATTAGCATACCTGGCTTAGGGTTATGGTGTTAAACGTCACTTCCAACAACATTTCAGTTATATTGCGACGGTCTGTTTTATTGGTGGAGGAAACAGATAGCAGTATCAGAAGAAAACCACTAACCTGCTGCAAGTCACTGACAAACTTTATCACATAATATTGTATCGAGTACACCTCGCCACAAGTGGGGTTCGAACTCACAACTTCAGTGTAAGCATAATTGGAAATTCAAATTTTTATTAAATTAACAAACATGGATGTCATCAAAATTGTGTAAAATCAGTTTTTAATAATGAGGGCTCAGAAAAACAGAGTGAGTGATTGTTGTTTAACGCCATTTCAGCAATTTTGTAGCTATATCATGGTGAGAACAAGTTAATTTTTAATGAGATGATGAGGTCCGCTTTGTACTTGACCAAACATGCTAAGTTGGTTTTTTATAGTGCTAGCTCACTGAAACAGCAGTCTGTGGATAGACATGTCACCCTACTTGGACACATTATCCTGATTCCGAGCCAACCAGTCTTTGCTCTTTCTCCTTAAAGCTGCGTGCAGAAGCAACAAATACTACATCTATAGTCTTTTGTTTGACCCAATCAGGACTTGAACCCATGATTTACTGCACTCGAGGCAAGCACGCTAACCATTACACCAATGATGAGGTTCGGACAGAAAGTCCTTACTATCATCAGATATAATCTTCAATGTATCCATCAAAAAGACGATTCAGTTTGCTGATCCCCCCCCCCCCCCATGTTCCATTGTAATATCACTCATGTTGGTTGGTCAACAGGTTAATCATATATAATTTTCAATTTAGAAACCCTAAGCATAATTAAGATTAAATAGACATGTAATACCTGTTGCTTTGCTAGCTGTCCTTTCACAATCTGCACAGAAATATTCCCAAATGTAACAATCCTTTCATTTCTGTTGTGTTCATCAGCCGTGGGTTCTAAAAAATGTGCATTATGTCCATAAAATTAAAGTAATATTTCTGTTACATATATACCATGTTTATTCCATAAATATGTTTCGTTAATCATTAAAATTCATAGATAACAAGAGGTTTTTAATTAATACATGTATACATTCTTACATTCTAGATTAACCCTCCCACATTTGTGTGCCTGTCCCAAGTCAGAACCTGGATTTCCAATGTCATATGCTGTGGGCTCTTTTTATTTTTGTGTTCAGTGAGTTAAGGTGAGAGGTGATTGCATGGTTTGTTGGTTGATATTGGTGGAATTGTTGACCATTATTGCTTAAACATTAATATTCTTTTCATAATTATAAGATAATCTTAAGATCACGAAAAACAAAATATCAAACAAAAGACGAGACACAGGTCAAGGTAAATGTTAGATAAAGATCAGCAATAAAAGCACTTTCTTGACTATGATTTTTAACCAAGTTTAAGATAGATCATCCCAATTTCTTGCTAAAGTCAATTTTTACTTTTCAATTTGCTTTTTAAAACATAGGTTCAGGTCTTTTCCATGAGGAGTTACATGGGGGATGTGAATCTGGACAGTTTATACACAAAGGTCATGTCTGAAAATATGGCCTATCAAGCAGCCACCTTGGTATTATACTCAAACATCATTTATCATGGCAGTAGTAATATTTTTTTTTATTATGTAGATAGGTGTGAATTATGGGGATTTATCCGTGAAATAAAATCTGGTATCTCACATGTGAAATATCAGTTTTTTCACGCCGGAACTACTTTTTACACTACTATAAGTGTGGTGGTTACGTCCCTTACTGTGTTACTGTGAATACACATACGATTGTAAACAGAGAAAATTCTGCGAAATGTTATTGACACATTTGGCACATAACCAATATGAGGTCATTGACATCATATGAAGATTTCCAGTTTGAAACGTAAAGATTAGACGTTATTTGGCTTCGTGTATGCTTCAATTTTGATCAAATTTAACTAAAATAAGTTTTCAAGGTAAGCATTTTAATTATTTTTGTGTATTGTTGTAAATATGATATGTAGGATTTCACATTTTCAAGATGGCAGATCCTTCCAGTTGAACCCCTTAATTATTGCTCGTAGATTCATACGCATAGAATGAACTATACAAATAAAAAAAATAATATATAAGAAATTTTGAAAGTCTATATAATAAACAGTATAACTAAATCATACATCTTGAATATCAAAATAAGACCACTTGTGGCCTTATTTTGATATTCAAAATCTGTGATTAGTTATACTATATTTATCCATATCAATAAGAAAAATCTTTGTTAACATGATTTCTATTCTTCAAAAAAATCTTATAATTACCATTTTTTTCTGCATGATATTTCCAGGGGTTTATGGTTTCCTCAGCATTCACCAACTGCTTGACACGTTCAAAATATTTTTTCATGCCAACAACAAACCACTTGACCGTGTCATCCTTCACATCACAGAGATACACTGTTCTAATGCGACTCTTGGTACAATCCTTGAAGTAGTCACTGACAGCCTCTACAATAACTCTTGTGGCTTTGTCTTTGGGGTAACCATAAATTCCGGTTGATATAGCAGGGATGGCTATCATGGTTAATGATCTCTTGTCTGTTGCCTCCATACTTGCCATGACACAATCTCGTAAATGATTCTCCTCATTATTTTTGCCTCCTTGCCATGTAGGACCAACAGCATGAGAAATCATTTTACATCTTAATTTTCCTGGCTTGCTACAGAAGATGCAACCTACAGACACTTTTCCATTTTGTTTTATATAATAGGAACATTCTGTTTGTATCTCATTTCCACCTATGTAAAAGAAAAAAAGATAATCATTTTAACTTGCATACCAATACAAGAGTTGTCATGGTAACAGGAAAACAGATTTCATCTTGCTTCATAGTAAAGCATCATTAACATGTTTTGCTATATGAACTGGCTCTCAGCTCACTCAGCAGAGTGCTATGCATGGCCCTGTAAACTCAATTTGCGACAGTAAAACTGAAGATTACTGCAGCAACACTCCAAATACAATACAGTTATTCCCTAATTTTATCATTACAATGACCCCTTATGGTTTTTCGCTAGATCTTCATTCACCACACCGCAAAAAAGGGGGAGCAATTAATGATCTTATTTTAATAAAGTTAGATTGATAATCAACAATGCATCATGAATACTTTATAATCTGTAATTTTAAACATGTTAACATCAAACATTTTTACCATGAAACCTGTCTGAACTGAAACCCTGAATGTACCAGAATCCAGTATAAATGGAACTTAAAGTCCCAATGTAGGAAATCTTTCTTAATTTAACCTGTATAAACCAAATATCTGTCTATTCCAGACACATAGGTGAGTCCCACAGGGTTTTAGTTTTGACAGGTTTCACTGTATATTGTTAAGCTTAAAAATAATACATGATATACATGTACATGCTTAATCTGATACCTCTATTGGGGCTGTTGTGGCCGTGATCGTATGGTAGTTGGATTCACAACTACCTATGCAATCAGTGCCTATCACCACTGATGCGAGTTCGAATCTCGATCAGGGCGAGGTGTACAACGTTATGTGATAAAGTTTGTCAGTGACTTGCAACAGGTCGGTTGTTTTCTCCGGGTCCTCCATTTTTCTCCACCATTAAAAATGACCGCTACGATATAACTGAAATATTGTTGAAAGTGGTGTTAAACACCATCAAACAAACAAACAAACATACCTCTATCCACAATGACTTTAGCCAGTCCTCCTCTATGGTGTAAATCTTCATTGGCAGCATTAACAATGACATCACAGGTTAACAGGGTTATGTCCCCTAAAACCGTAATAATAGTCCTTTCTCCAGAAATACCACATCGTGCTGTTTCCATACATTCATTTGAATTAAGAGAAGGTATTTTCTCTCTTCTTTCTTCTGGTTTTTCTCTATCAATCAGTGTTTCTATGACAACTTTTATATCTCTCTCTGTTGCTTTAACTTTATTCTTTCCCGTCTCAGTCTGCATGTAACTCATAACGCCAGGTTTTGATATCACATGATTTTTAACGTTGATACTTTTGACAATGGCTTCAACTTTCATCTTTGCAGTTTGAATCCCTTTCTCATTGCCTGTTATTGAAACATTTCTGGATCCTAATGTTACGGTTACTTTATCTTTTTTCCCGTCTTTTCCAATTTCTTGGAATTTTGATGGAAAAGGAGGATTTTGCAACAATTGTATATGACCTAAGGATAAATCAATGGACACCTTTTGGGTTGTATTGTGTAGAAAGAAATCTTGAATCTCTTCACGGATAATTCCTGCTTCACTATTTGATGTGCAGAGCAGTGTGATTTTATCATTTCTGTCATCAAAAATATGCACTAAGTTCTTCGAATCCATTATTCTTTTTACTTCCTGCTTCCAAGGGCCAGATTTTAAGAGTGATGACTGCATACCATCAATAACAATTGGAGTTTCTATGACGCAATCTTTGAAAATTTGCAAACATCCGTGAGCCTCTTTGTCTGACATGGCATACATTTTGAGATGATCCCCTTGTACCTCCCAGATTCCAATTTTCTTCTTTTTTCTAAGCTGCTCAATTATGAAATCAGAGACATCAGTTCTACATAGAAATTGAGCAGTATGCTTTGATATATGGTCTAATTGAACAAATTTTATTTGCTGGAGTTTTTCATGCATAGTCACCTTGGCATCTGTAGCATCTTTTGACAATCCTTCAAATAACACAGTACAACGTTCTACATCTAACTTAACCTCCAAACCCTTGTAAGATTTCATGATACTCTTAGGAAAATCACACTTCTGGAGTAGTACTATTTCATGGTAACTTAACTTGACATTTTCTTTGAATTGTTGTTTTTTCTTTTCAATGTCAGTTGTAACTTCTTTGATAATTTTGTTTATTTGTTGTGAAAGCTCTGTAACCTGTTGTTTGAAGCCAATAATATACAACTGACATGTGCTTATTTCTACTTCTACTGCTACTAGATCTGGTTTTGAAATATTAATATCCCTGACTTTTTCCATTACAGGTTTCCATACTTCTTGTAAGGTTTTGCATTGCTCTATTAATACACTAGTCAACACCACCTCTAAACATTTTTTCACATCTTCTTCCCACGTTTTCACAATTTTCCTACAGTCTTTCAGATCTGCTGTAAGAGTGCATTTAATTTTTATGGTACCGCTTTTCTTCACAGGCCATTTTAGCACTTCAGCATAGCACGTTTTTAGTTGCTTTTCTAGGCTGTCTTTACCAGCTTTTGAATTAGTGAAAAAATTTATCCTCCTGACATCAAGATCAATATCTATAGGGTCTAAAGGTTTAAATTTTGGTCCATCTCCACTATCGGTACCACCGAGACATTCATGATAAATTTCAACTTTGACTGTACACCCCTCAATAGAATGCTTCCTCTTACAGGCTTCTACTGGTGCTAGAAAGTAAACAAATGATTTGCAATGCATAAACAACATTAATTTTCAAGTGAATCAAACTCCCTTTGTCTTTTCAGGATTACAAAATTTTATAATAAGTTCATTTGAAAATAATGGTTTGGTTGCTTTTATGGTGTTTAAATCCACTTTCAACAATATTTCAGTTATGTTGTGGCGGTCAGTTTTATTCGTGGATGAAACTGGAGTACCCGAAGAAAAATACCAATCTGCCGCAAGTCACTGACAAACTTTATCACATAATGTTGTACACCTCACCCTGATCGAGATTAATAACTCATAACATCAGTGGTGATAGGCACTGATTGCATGCAGGTAGTTGTAAATCCAACTACCATACGATCATAACCATGACAGCCCCTTTGAAAATTACGATGTCAAGATATAGTCAAGTTGTCATCAAAGGTGAACATCAAACAACACTTGATTTATATATTTATATTATCTCCAGTGCCAGATTTACCTATAGGCTTGACAGGCTGAAGCCTAGGGCCTCAAAATTATGGGGGCCTCTGGCCAAGGTGTATACTATTTTTAACACTGTTATTGGACATTCCCACTTGTGCTGTCATAACGTACTGTACTTTCTAAACAACCCTTCAGTAATTTTCCTTACACAGTTGCACTCCATTTCAGAATATTGTAGAATTTTAAACACCCCTCATCCTTCTCGCCTTTATTCAAATTGATTACAGCTTCCATCTTCCTCCTGTCATGAAGGTGGGGTTTTGGGAGGGGCCTTACAAGTGGAATAGTCTAGGGCATCTCTTTATCTAAATTTGGCATTGATTATCTCCCATATATCTTTTTAGATCTACTCACCTTCACAGTCTACAAAGTGGACGATACATGTTCTATTTATAGCATCAAGATCTACTTCTTCTACTCCATCAACTCCTGACTTTCTTTTGTTGTCAAAATAAAAATTAACTGAATCCTCTGATGTACCTTCTTTAATGCCAGAGACAATGACACATTTAGACACAGGGACAGAATCTATTTTTAGATATTGGCCATCCAGGCTTCGCTTCTTACAGTCTACTTTCAGTTTGTCTATATCTACAAAAAATATATTTGAAGGCTATTTTTAAAATTTAACACTTTCAAAACTGCCTGTAATTGGTAATACTGGTGTGGAGGTTTCAAGAAGAGTTTGACTTGAGATACCAAATGGTTAATCAGAATCTGTATATTGAAGAAGAACAGACAACACAATGGCTAAAAGAAAAAGTACAAAAAACGATCTACAAAACATACACATAAAACTAAAGTGACGAGATTTTGATACATAATGATGAGTCTTAAATTGATTTTGATGTGTGAGGGACTGTTGGCATATTACTCAGAAGAGCAAAACACCTACATGACAGCATCATTTCACTAATAAAAGGCACATATAACTAGTTCAACCCTGCCACTCTTTATTGAAGCGCCTGTAATGTATTTGTGTGTATTTGTGTGTTAGGGTTATCAATTTTGCCTCTTTCTATGATTGTTCTATTGGACTTTGGAACTGTTCATGTTGAATGTGGTATTGTTTGCTTTTCATTTTCATTGGCAGATAAGGTTGAATTTTACAAACAGCCTAATTTGTATTTGTGGAATTTTTTTTTAAGAAAATACCAAATTATACATAAAATACACAATAATATTGTTAAACATCAGTAACAAATTTATTTTCATCACTTGTTCCCTCTCAGTGATAGATCTACTTTATTTGATTACAGCAATGGCCGTCACTATATCATTTAGACTTATCACTGGTAATATGTACATTTAAGTAGAGGATATGTTCCAGTGTTGTAGTCACAATCCTGTCCTTCTTTCTTCTTTCATGAATTTTCATCAGATTATTAACAGATTATTAGTGACATGATGGCTGCCACTAGTGACACAGTAACTTCTCACCCTTCATGAGCACCTGAGCTTGCCCCCAGATTTTAGCAGGGTCATGTTGTTCATTTTATTTCCATATGAAAAATATGTTTGATTCTTCTTTACTCCAATTTGAATTGTAAAGGGAGGTCATGTTTTATTTCTGTTATTGGTATCTATTTATGTAAATTGGTGTTCAACACGACTATCATATCAGATGATGTTCATGTCACAGTGTGGGAAACCATTTTTTTCAAACACTCGCCAAAATGGCGAGTGGACTGAAACAAGTACTCGCCAAAATGAAATAGAGCTCGCCATGTTTGGCGAGTGACATTTTTTTTAAACTCGCCAACAAATACCAAATAAACAATACAGTAATGTTCAACAATTTATTTTGCAGATTTTGACAAGTCATTAACTTCGTCAAGAAGGATCAACACTCTCTTAAGAGCTGCGTTGATCTCTTCTTCCTCAATTTCGTTGTCTTCGTCTTTTAAGTTTTAATGCGCGGTATAAAACATGTATGTCAAACCCGGTTGCGACACATATTTAACTTTATGTTTTCGCGTAGGTTTTCGATACGAATTCGTTTGAAATATTTCAAAACCAAATTATTTTATTTGCATTAATTTTTAAAGTCATCACATCTATTTGTAATGAAACAATATTTCATTTAATCGTGAAATCGACCTTGGCAAAATTATGCGGTGTCGGGATTGTATACTTAACTTTTCTGTTGACAGAAATGAAGTGTCATGACTCATGGCGGAATGTTTTCTAATCGATTACAATGATTAATAAAATGTTGGATAAATGACATGTACACTACAGTTAACAGAACATTTAACTGTTTGGGAGCTATGATATTTTAAAGCTGTAACCAGTTATCGTGGCAAGCGTTTTCATGTTCCTACTCGCCTTACAACTGTTACTCGCCAGACCAGCGAGTATAAAGTGGATCTTACTCGCCACCCGAAATTTCCACTCGCCTTTGGTGAGTTGGCGAGTGGTCGTTTCCCTCACTGATGTCATATAACAGTAACACGACTATCATATCAGATGATGTTCATGTCATACAACAGTAACACGACTATCATATCAGATGATGTTCATGTCATATAACAGTAACACGACTATCATATCAGAAGATGTTAATGTCATATAACAGTAACACGACTATCATATCAGATGATGTTCATGTCATATAACAGTAACACGACTATCATATCAGATGATGTTAATGTCAAAAAACAGTAACACGACGGGTGTCACTAGTGGAGCAAAAACAGCCCTTACAGTGCACGTGAGATCACCTCCAGTTTTTAGTGAGATTCATGCTGCCCAGTCTTTAGTTTTCTGTGTACAGTATATTATATTTAGTTGATCATTGTTTGTCTTTATGTTCTGTTTCTTTTGGCCATTGTATTGACTGTCCTATGATTTATTATTTACAGCTTCTTATTACCCCTTTGGTATCTTCAAACTTTATTTACAATAATGATACCTATATTTTATTTTGGACTATAAAGCCTACCTGGTTGTTCTTTAAAAATTACAATAGCAGTACTTTCAATGTCTCCATATATGATTTTATCAACATTTTTTCTGGACCTAGCCTCAAGGTAATTTATGAAAGCTTCCTCCGAGGTCTTTATACTGAACCCAGCAACAAAAACTTGTTTGGGATATGTAGCTTCTGCTTGAGGTGCGATGTGCTTTCTTACATTTAACTCAGAACCATCAAAAACATGACTCTTTTGGATAACTGCGTCTACAACTATAAATGAAAAAATATATATATACATGTATATATATCAATACATTGTTTTGAACATTGAATCATGTCTAAAAAAAACACCACCTTGGGACCAATTTTTTTGTTCGGAATAGACAGGTGTTCAGCATATGTCATAAACAAATATTTCCTACATTGTAACTTTATTTATAGTTCAGTTTATTCAGGAGTCTGTTTTATCCCAGGTTCAAATTAGACATGATTCCATTTTATCAGGGTTTGGTTTAGACAGGATTTCGGTTGATTCAGGGTTTGGTTTAGACAGGATTTCATTTCATCCAGGGTTGGTTTAGCCAGGATTTTCTTTTATCCAGGGTTTGGTTTAGATAGCATTTCATTTTATTCAGAGTTTGGCTTAGACAGGATTTCGTTTTATCCAGGGTTCAGTTTAGACAGGATTTACTATATGTACAAATAACTATTGATGTCATTCACATCAAATAAACTTACTTTTTTTTACTTTTGTTCATTAATTTTTGCATGTTTACTATAAGTACAAATACTATGAATTTTCATTTAGTTTCAATGATATTATTATTCATATGGACGGAAAGAAACATATTTGTTGACATTTTAATTCAAGGCATACATATACGATAAATTAGGTACAGATGCCATTTACTTAGATTTTGCCAAGGCTTTTGACACAGTGCCGCATAACAGATTAAAATTGAAACTTAGAAATGCTGGGATTCGTGGTAATGTTTTAAGATGGATTGTATCCTTTCTTAATAACCGCCGCCAAAAAGTAGTTTTACCAGGTGGATCTTCTAGTTGGATGAATGTTACTAGCGGCGTTCCACAAGGCTCAATCTTGGGCCCTATACTCTTTTTATTGTATGTAAACGATTTACCAGACTGTGTCAACTCTACAGCAAAACTCTTTGCCGATGATACAAAGCTTTATCGTGAAATTATTGATCCTGATGATTGTCAAGAGATACAGGAAGATTTGAACACTTTATCAGCTTGGTCTAAAATATGGTTGTTGAGTTTCAATGAAACAAAATGCATAGTACTTCGAATACGTAAATGTTTCGAATTTATATACTACTTGAATGGAATACCTTTAATAGAAGAGGATAACCAACGAGATTTAGGAGTTATCATTTCTAATAACTTACACCCGGATTGTCATATTTCTCATATAGTTAAGAAAGCAAATCAACGTATTGGTCTTATTAGAAGATGTTTTACTAATCTTACATCTGAGAAAGTATCTATATTATACAAATCAATCGTACGTCCAATTTTAGAATACGGATCAACAGTTTGGTCACCATATTTAGTTAAAGATATAGAAGCTTTAGATAAAGTTCAGCGTAGGTGTACTAGAATTTCAAACCACCCTTTTCATATTGAACCACTGGAACTTCGTAGGCGTAGACAAGATATGTGTGAAGTTTATAAATACCTTCATCATAGTTATAAAACTAACACTGACAATTTATTTAAACTCAACACATCTATAACACGAGGACATAACTTTAAACTTACTAAACATTTCGCCAGAACGGATGTCAGAAAAAACTTCTTCTCAAATAGAGTGGTTAACTATTGGAATGACTTGCCATCTGCTGTTGTCAGCGCACCTACCTTGGACAGCTTTAAAAGAAGACTGAGGTCCTTACCAGATTGGTGAAGAGGACAGAACAACAAAGTAACAAAGTAACAAAGTATACAAATGTATATTTATATAATAATGTGATCTTGTCCAGGTAATATGCCAAAATATTACCCAGATCTGAGAGACATACTACCCGACCGAAGGGGAGGGTAATATGTCTCTCAGACCTGGGTAATATTTTCGCATATTACCTGGACAAGACAACATTAATATCATTATTATACTGAGTGTCTAATTGTCCAGGTAATATGCCAAAATATTACAGTACCAAATATCACTACAGAAACTTACACGAAGTATAATAAATATATATATTATAGCTCACATAAAAATGTAAGGATTCTGATTGGATAACAAGCTGTATACATCAAGCTATGTAAGCTATGTATACGTCTGTAGCCGTATACATAAGACATATTTCTATGCCGTTGAGGGGCCCCTGTGTAAATCAATAATCATGGCCGACACCTTTAGGCTTTACGCTTCAAGGGCAAAAAATACGCACAGCGTAAATATGTGTAAACTTGCAAAATTGTTCTATTTGAACACAAGTTTTTGCATTTAATTTTTCTATAAAACAACAAAATGCAATAAAAGTTATAAAATACACTCAACATATCAATATTCGGAAAACAAACGGGGTATATATTTCAGTCTCCCAAAAACAATAACAACATGGACGACAAAAAATTACGCTTCACTGAATCAATAGCATAATACGGAAAAATAAATGTATTTTTACCAAATTAAATGCTGTTTTTATACTCAAAACGGCTTTATGAACAAAAATATACATAAATGCACAGATAATTCCGTCACAAATACCTGATAGATTCAGTAAACTCTTATGTTCCACGGCTGTACCATAACAAATAAACAAAACGTTGAGCCTTGAAAACTTTCGACGTCATGGGGCCACGGCGGGCGGGCGGCACAAGGTTTTGTTTACATGTTGTTAACATTTAAATTATTGAAATTGTTTCGCAAACCCGTTGTTTTGTTTTGTGATATACATTTTTGTATTAATGTTAAATTTATAAAGTTTATAAAATTTACTACAAATGAAATTGTATTGATTTAGAAAGTTAATACAGGATTTTCCTTCATAAGAGACCTCATGTAAGTAAAATGACATGATAAATATTTTGACGTCATTGAAGAAAGAATGTCAGAGGTACGGAAAGGGACATCTAGAAACACGAAAAATGAAAATAAAAGACGCAAATTATTCAATACAGTTGGGTTCTGTATTTAAAAAAAATCAATGGTTAAATCCGTAATGTATCTGTTATTCAGCTATCCGACAGGGTATATAATGTGACAGTCCCGGCTTATGATATATATGATGATATATATATATAACGTCACAAGTCGAAAGAATGCAGAGGCCTCAAACGGTTAAGACATTATAATTTTAGGATTATAGAAAACCTAGTAAGTTCCGTTTTTTGACAGATATTTAATTTGAATTACAAAACATAAAAATCAGGCAAAATTTTCCTCTTTCTCGTTGATAAAAATTTATGTATCGAAAATTCCAAATTAGTTTGGCGTTTCCATATGGCACTGGCATCATTTTTTTTTTTTTTGCTTTTTTGCTTTTTTTCTTCCTTAAATATGAAGATGTGAGCTATAATATAATAGTTATTCCGGTCTTAGACAGGGTATATAATGTCACATTCACGGCTTATGATTTATATTCCATTCGTCTTCGGCTCATGGAATATAAATCATAAGCCGTGAATGTGACATTATATACCCTGTCTAAGACCGGAATAACATATAATATTTTCATGTATATATAATATATTTTTACTATTATATTCCCTGTGCAAAATTTGTGATATGTAGAGCTCTAACATTTTAAGATTTCACTCGATAACTTCTTTTTTATTTGAAAAATGAAATTTTGTATTAACAGGAATGTTTCTTTTCTTTAAAAGTGAATGTGTAAGAGATCACGATAAAGCTGTATTTAAAGGGAATAAAGAGCTATGCGATACACATCATGATATGACTGTTGCAAGTTAACATAGGAGCTTCCTAGCTCCTGCATCAGTTTTACAGAGAAATATTATTCTCCAGCAAATAAAAACACTGACAAAGACAATAGCCTTCGCTTTGAAGGTCTCAATATACACAAGATATGATATGATCTGAAGGATCATAGCATGGCTCCCAAACAAAGGATATCAATTCGCAACATCATAATCTACTTGGAAACCAAATTTTGCCCAATTCGGAGGATTTTTGTATTTTGGCGCCCATTTTGGATTCAAAATGACCGCCATAGCAAACCAAAATGGTCGCCATATGGTGCAGCATGTCTTACTCCCTGTAAATATCCATTTCCATTGAAATCTTTTCATTTTTGAAATTTTAACAATTTATTTAAATTTTTTAAATTTTTATATTGGCGGCCATTTTGAAAATTTTAAAAACAAAGAGTACAACTTTAAGTGATGATCTATTTTTGTGTCAAGTTTCAAATGGATCCGCTGTACGGTTTCCGCTTAACATTTGTTGCACCTAGATTACCATGGCAACAGCCGCCATTTTAAATTTTTTTTCAACCCCCCCCCCCCCCCCAAAAGCTGCCACACACTACGATGGATATTCCTACAATGTTTCATGAAGTTTGATGAAAGGAATCCAAATTTTTTTTAAATCCCCCCTTTTCTGTTTCCATGGCAACTGCAGCAAAGGTTGTCCAAACGATTCCGATTTTTTTGGCTTATCTCGTTCCACTAGATGTGGATGTTGTTCCTATCAAGTTTCATCAATTTCTGTTCAGCGAGTAACCTGCTATGATCATTTTTGTTTTTTTTCAATTTTTTAGCATTTTGGCCGTTTCCATGTCAATGGCAGCCATTTTGAAAAAATCAACACTTAAGAGTTTGATCAAGGCATCTCCGAGAAATGTGTCGGACAAACTTTTGACGGAAGAAAGAAAGAAGAAGAATAATAATAATAAGAACTAGAATTGCCATTGCAAAGCAATAGCGGACATCACCCCACCCCATTATTTTGTTACCTCGGTTTCCATGGTAATGCCATTTTGAATTTTATCAACATGCCGAAAGCTTCCACACCGTATGGTGAACATTCCTACAATGTTTCATGAAGTTTGATGAAAGAAATCAACAATTTTTAAAAAAAAAAAAACTTTTTTTATTTCCATGGCAACTGCGGCAAAGTTTGTCTTACCGATTCCGATTTTTTTGGCTTATCTCGTTCCACTAGATGTGGATGTGACAGGAAACATTACTGCAAAACTTTCTGAAGTTTGGAGTGAATTTAACATTTTTTGCACCTTGGTTACCATGGCAACGGCTGCCATTTTGAATTTGTTCAACCCCCCAAAAGCTGCCACACACTACGGTGGATATTCCTACAAAGTTTCATGAAGTTTGATGAAAGAAATCCATTTTTTTTTAAATCCCCCTTTTTTATTTCCATGGCAACTGTGGCAAAGTTTGTCCAACCGATTCCAATTGTTTTGGCTTATCTCGTTCCACTAGATGTGGATGTTGTTCCTATCAAGTTTCATCAATTTCTGCTTGGCGAGTAACCTGCTATGATAATTTTTGTGTTTTTAATTTTTTTAGCATTTTGGCCGTTTCCATGGCAACGGCAGCCATTTTGAAAAAATCAACCCTTGACAGCACAACTTCACATGGCATATGATATTCCTACAAGGTTTCATAAAGTTTGATCAAGGCATCTCCGAGAAATTGAGCGGACAAAAATGTATGGAAGAATAATAAGAATAATAATAGTGAAAAAGAAACGTAGAATAGCAATACATCACCCGACAACAGTCGGGGTGATGTAATAATAATAAGAAACGGAGCAAACAATATGTCTTCCAAACTACTTTGTTTGGGAGCCATAATTACCACTAGTATCACAGTTCATTCTATTGGACTCGCTGTGATATTAGTGATAATGTCTGTCTCGACCTTCAAAATTGTCATTATTCTATATCTAAGGTATAAGGAAATCACAACATTTTAAAGACAACTACAGTCCGTCCTTATACTGCAATAATATTCTTAAATGTGGTTATGGTTATGACGTTTCGTGCCACTTTCAACAATATTTCAGTTATAACGTGGCAGTCAGTTTAATTGGTGTAGGAAATCAGAGTACCTGGAGAAACCACCGACCTGCCGCAAGTCACTGACAAACTAACATTTTTTTATTTACCCTCTTCAGATTCAAATTTAACCAGATACATTTCCTCTTCTTCTACATATTCTGCACTCAGAACGTCAGAATTGGCTCCTTTTCTGGATTCAAAATATAACGTGATGTTAAATGGAGTAGTCTGGCTCATCCCTGTCACCTCTATAGTACATTTGTCATATCCTCTATCAGCTGTGTCTTCCTCAATATAATGTCTTTCTACCTCTATGGTTTTATTATCAAATAAGAGAGGTCCTTTGTTAATAACTCTTTGCACATCTACAAAATTCAGTTCTCGAAATGAATATTTGAATTTACCGGTACAGGTCCGAATCAAATTCTTGAATTTATTTTTATGTAGTTCTAAATAAAATCTGGAAAATTAACTGGCCCAAACAAAGTTTAACTGGTCTTGGGCCAGAGGACCGGTGCTCATCGTGAGGACTGCACAATAGAAGTTAAGACGGTACATGAATCCTTATCTTGACATTTACCAACTTTCCAGACATATTTTTTCAAGGAATGTACCTTTATGCCGAGCTGATTTTCGCTTGTTTTTGGTTTGGCATATGGTGTTTAACACCACTTTCAACAATATTTCAGTTATATCGTGGCGGGCAGTTTTACTGGAGGACCCGTAAAAAAATAACTGACCTATCGCAAGTCACTGACAAACTTTATCTCATAATGTTGTATGGAGTGCACCTTGCCATGATAAACGGCATCCGAACTCACAACCTTAGTGGTGATAGGCATTGATTGTAAATCCAACTACCATACGATCATGACCATGACAGCCCCGATCTCAGAATGAGTCTCACGCTTAATGAGTGAGATTTTGATTGGCAGGACTATACATGAACACTGAATATCAATATTTTTATGACATTTTACCTATATCTCACCTAAATTAGGTACTATTGTTGCAGGTGAGACAAAAATTGTTATGAAATTAAGCAACACTTCCTCAAGAATTAGTTTCTGAATTTGGTAATTCACAGGCTGTATTATTTAACACAAATCTGATAGAACACAACAATGTCTATCTACAACGGGTAGTACACCCAGGCAGCTTTATAAACAAATAATTTAATTTGATGTGAATACTGCAATCTGATTGGCTGATCTGCCTGGAGAAAACTTGGTTATATTTGATATCCTGGGTTGGTATTGTGACGTCACCAACATATTCATTCGCCAACGATAAATTGAAATAGTCCCATGAAATAATCGTAATTAAAATCGAGAAATCATTCAATTTTATTGTAAAAATTAAATTATAAGGAATATTTGAAATTTTTTAACAGAATATACATTCTTGTATAACCTGGTTTAAAAAAGTTTTCATAAACTGCTTCACCATTTATTAAGCATAAACTGCTCCAAACCAGAATTTATCAAATAACCTATTCAAAAATTGAATATATTCCTTAAATAATCGAAACAAACCTTCTGCTTCCTCAAATATAACAACAGCTGTATGTGCTGTCTTGTCATAGTCTACAGTATCTACAACGCCACCTCCTGAAACTCTACGATTCTCAAAGAAATATCTGATTGCATCCTCCGTCACATTGTCCGGCAATTTGGATACCTTTATTCTGGTCGTTTGTTGTGCCTCTAAAACTTCATTAAAAAACATGAATATTACATACAGATGCATACACATAGCATTTTATCTAAAAATAATGCATTACTTTTTTTTATTTTGTGGGCTGTAGTGGCCGTGATGGTATGGTAGTTGGATTTAGAACTACCTATGCAATCGGGTACTCCGGTTTCCTCCACCAATAAAACTGACCGCCACTATACTTTTTAAATTTTGTACATTTTGAAAATGATAAGAATTAGACAAAAATCTACTGAAATACTTACAGAGAATTACATAGAAATATAAAGAAAGAAAATCACCAATATAGTTTGAAAAATAAAACAAACTAATTAATATTGTATCTAGACAAGTATTATCGTACATTAAAAGACTGTTCTGACAGTGTGGTATATTTCATTGTATTAAACTAAATACAATAGTTGGACATACCATGATAAATCACTGTGATGGACATTTCACTCTTCTTAGTGATACTGATATATTTTTTGCTCTGTTTAATCTATTTACTTACTTTCTTGTGGATTTTGGGTGATAGCAAGTAACACTCTAAATACAAAAGAAATTTTGAAAATATAATATTTAAACAGAACAAAAGATATATTCATGTCACCAAGATGAGTAATATTAAGCTATCACAGTGATTTATCATGGTATGTCCCTGACTGTACTGTACACATTTCAAAATGACTGTGGTGACTGCAACAAACATTACCTCACAAATGACATTGAGAACTTTAAATTTGCCTTTTGACTTCACGCATAACATTTTCCCAATCTGATTAAAAGAAGATTGCTCACTTGCTCCTCTTTACTGCTATGGGAGATCTGAGGATACCCCATTAGGGGTCAATTGTGAGTGACCTTATGTCATGAATACTGGTATGTAATTATATTACAAATATGGTCATGGCCTTTGTTGGCCACTTGGATTGCTCATTACATGCAAATCACTTTAATAACACTTTCATAATCTTGCAATCACCATTTTCATTGGATGGCACATAGGGTCACTCACATGTGACACGAAATGGGTTTTCCTCAGATCTCCCACACTGGCATATCAGTAAATGGGCCCTATTTACCCCAAGAGAGCAAATTTGAAAGATCTGATTTCTTGGTCATGTTTATAAAGGATACAATTGCTTAAATAAATGGAACACATTACATACAGGCCTTTCCATAAGGGGTGGTACTGGACAGGTACTTTTACCCACTTAAAATGGTACTGGTCCACTTGAAAAAAAATTAAAAGCATTGTATATATTAGACTATTTAGAGTTACCTATATTATACACTTTATAAATTCATATTATAACCAATGTTTAAATTCACCTTCATCTTCACCATCTACTGATTCTTTCATGACACCATTTTCATTCAAGTTAGGATATAACTGGTTTGGTTTGTTGGCTGGTTCAGCCATCTAATCTTTGCCTTGTTTTCTGCAAAATAGAAAATCATCCAATTAACTTTCTAATAATGCAGCAGCAATGAGAGAATAATTAAGATATATCTGTAAATGTGACGTTTTTTCTTTGATTTCAGTGAGTCATTGTCAGTATCAACAGACTGGAAAATATCAGTCAGTATGATGTCACATTTTGACGTTTAATACCAATAAAGACAATAACGTCAGTTATGAAGGTCTCGACACACACAATCATGGTATCACAGATCGTCCTATCGGACTTGATGCGATACTAGAGATAATATTTGTCTCGACCTCCACAATTGACTTTATTCTATATATATATGGACCATAGAAATCATTAAGCATTACATGACATGCTTTGCTTGAGATTTTCATTGGTCACTTTGTTTCATCTGTTAAAATTTGTCCCAATCTAATCGAATATAGATGTATGTTGGATTTTTCTAAAAATGTTTTGATGATACACTATCATTTATCATCACATCCTCTCTGAGGTCATCTCACTTTTATTCACCAGTTAAATGTATTGACCATGCAATTGGACAAAAGATCTTGCAGTGTACAATGTGTACTTGTTTTAGTACCACAAGCTTATGTAGGCTCGTCGCTGATTAGTCAGTTCAAAATATGACCCCTGAGGTGACCCTAAACAGGATGTCATTAGATGTTAGTTTATGGTTAAAAAAATTAAAAGCCAACAAAGACATCATCTTAATTTAAAATTAGGCTTGTCTTCTCCAAATAAATATGGTAGTCATTATAGAGATAAAATTGCTGAGAGAGACGATAAGCACATCCAATTACGCTAAAAAATTATGAAATAATGGGAAAACATGAGAATTGCTGAACTCAGGTCAGTCTCAGATCTTGCAGTTTTGTTTAAACATATATATGTATTGTTTATTAATATTAAACTACAAGTTCAGGTCTAAGAGCTTCTAATCAAGTAATAATTAAAAAAATATTGATAAATATGATTCTAAGTATCTTATTTACCGCAATAAAAAATAAAATTATTGGAACCGTAGAAATACTTTATTGAGTGGCTTTTGTTAATGTCCCTGACAAAATTAAGAGAATTACTTCATTACAAGTTCTATCTACTGGGAAACAGATCCCATGGAAGCTGCAACATCAAACTGAAAATGAAAGAAAAGTTTGAAGATACCAAAGGGAGGTAATCAGAATCCATATATCGAAGAAGAACAGACAACACAATGGCCAAAAGAAAAAGTACAAAAAGACAAACAACAATCTACAAAACATACACATAAAACTAAAACCTGAACCCCACAAAAAACCAGGGGTGAACTCAGGTGCTCCGGAAGGGTAAACAGTTCCTGCTCCACTAGTGACACCCGTCGTGTTAATCTAGTTACAAACTAGTTGGCAAAGAAAGACCAGAAATGTCCCTGTTAGAGAATAAAATCTAGGTTTAATTGAAAAAATTAAACTATGCCATGAGATGCCAGGGTGGTTCAACATTTCCCTTTTTGTCCGTTCTCATATGCTGGTCATTGTACAGGACTATATGCATATTTTGTGTATATATGCATGGATATTAATATACATGTATGTAGGGATAGTCATCAACAAGACCCAGTGGTCATTGCTTACATTTTGGATAAAAAAATGCATTGCACAATTAACTTCCCTTTACAGTTACTATATATTTTTTTTACTTTCATTTAATTATTTGGATTTCAGTGAAGGTGTTCATATCAAAATGCTGGGTCTTGCAAATGTTTGTTGTTTTTTTTTTGTATTTTTTTGGTGATTTTTTAATTGTTTATTTTGTATTTTCCATTCCAATGTCCTCCAATTTTGTTTGTTTGTTTGTTGCATTTCCATTCCGAGTTCTAAAATTTTTGAAAATTTACCATTAAAGCAGCCTAAATATATGTAAATATGAATGTACTTAATACAGGGATAAAGCTGAACAGGGGACTAGTTTGAAGGAATACACAATCCATTTTTAATACTTTCCCATAGCCTATGCCATAGGCCCTATAATGCTATATGTACTGTTTCTTTCAACAGGAAGGTTGAGAGACTGTCCATGTACAATGTATTACTCTTTACATTATTAGTTGACATTCTCATTAATAGAAGCAAGCACATTTCAACAGTATCCTGTATTATATTAATTAGCTCACAGGCGCTCGTGGCAGCACGGAATTACCCCCTTTTTTTTTTTTTAGTTTCTGTAACTATAATTATCCACTGACGGGGACTGTGGATAATTAGAGTTATATAAACACATTTGTATTTGTATTTTGTATAGGGTCACCACATTTAGGTTTCTATTTACATAAGATTGTATGAATATGGACACGAACAGGTTAAATTAAAGAAAATGAGATGAAATAATAATGCAATTTTATTGAAAATAAATAGGTCAATGTATAAAACAGAAAGTTAAAAAAAATGTGTGGCCACGAGCGCCTGTGAATCACTAACTTAGAAACAAAATCTTTATATGTACTTACAAAATAACTCATGAAAAAAGTCCCGTCTATTAAATGCCACTTTCACTTGTGCCACATGCATTTGTTCGTTATATTTTTAGAATGCGTGTACAGATCTGCCTTCTTAGAAACAATTAAATGTGCTTCCTCTTTCCCTATTCGTGGAAACGAACATCTAAATTTAGATGTGGGGATCCTCAATCTATAAATAAATTAAATAGACATATTTAGTTTTCAATAAGTTATATGGAGGCCTAAAACATACAATAACAGATACTGACAAGGATCTAGCATCAGAGACATATTAAAACAAGGTTAATAGCCTACTGCCAGTAGTATGGTCTGGGTGTCTCTGTTGACATTTTGCTATCAAATTACGGCCTTCACCTTCGTGTTAAGTTAAGATTGATTTATTTTCTGAAAATTATTTAGAATCTATATTGTTCCAATTTATAACGTTGCTATTTAGATCTATATAGACAATAGTTGTAATATTAAAGATATTTCTACCTCACCTTTGCTGTCAAGTGTAAATAAGTATAGGGGATATCATACGGAAAGAAACGAATCGGAAATCAAATCAGTGAAACGAAAGTAGATTTGACCTTAGTACGGTCACACGTGACCAGTACCTATAACAGTTAATGAAGTCTGTTATTGATTTTATTACATAATGATTTTATTTAAACAATGTTATTGGCTACCATGCTGTCACCTGACATTCCGTAAAATTTGATATTGTTTGATTAAAGCTCGTATTGACTTGGTTTCACTTTCGTTTTCCATTGCATTATGTATGACGTCATAATGAAGTGATTAATTTCATATTGATTTGGTTTCACTTTCACTTTTCATTTTAATGTAATAAAACAATTACAGTCTTTTGTATCGACCAATACGAGTTTTTATGGACCTTAGAAATCAATATTCACCTCAGCCTAAAGGCTTCGGTGAATATCGTTTTTAAGGTGCATAAAAACTCGTATTGATCTCAACAAAAGACTATAATTGTATATTACCCCCCGCAAGACAATAACATTTTTATTTGTGAAAGAAGAAACAAAACGAAACACATCGAAACGAAACGAATCATTACAAAATCAAATTTACTCAAAACAAAACACTACAAATTTAAACGAAGCGAAACACTGGTTGACCAAGAAAATCCAAGTGCAAACCAATCTTGTAAAAATTATTATATTAATTTATGCACACCGTGTAGAGCCCATGAGAGTGAGGTCCATTCGATACATCGGCCCGGGGCGCGGAGAGCCAAGAAGGGGTCTGTGAATCTCTAAAGGGCCCTTTATCCTTAATCTTATGCGAATATTTTGATTTTTTTTATTTGTTTTGGTATTTTCAACTATTTTTAGTTTATTTAGAAAAAAAAAATATGTAAAATCTACATAAACTTCTGATGAAAGTTTACCAGTGGTTTTATTGGTCCTCAAATCTTCAATTTTGAGAGAAGTCTCAATCTGTCACCGGGGCCCTAAGTCAGTTTTGTTCCGCCTTGCAAAATTTCTCTTTCTCTTGGAGGTCCTGTACACACAGTTAGTGGATCACCAAAGAATGAGTGAGATATTATTGTTTAACGCCAACTCAGCAATTTTCAGCTGTATCATGACGAGAACAAGTTAATTTTCAATGAGATGATGATGAGGTTCACTTTCTACTAGCATAGACCAACACGCTTCTAATTGGATTTTTATGATCACCAGAGAAAGAAAAATTCAACAAGCCTATAATTTTAAACAAATTTGATACCAGGGAGACTTCAATATAAAGCTCCACGAGATGTTGTTAAAGGGGGAGTGTCAGTAATGTGTTGAGTGTTTTATTGCGTTGAAATTTACTTATAATATATTTATGGTAGCAAATCCGATACATTTACACAGAGGGAAGTTGTCCTGGCTTCTTGATCAAGGGTGTAGAAAAGTGACAGGACAAACTATGTGTTTGCTCACCCAATGTTTTGGCAAAAATCTTTTAAGAAAGATCGGAATACTTAGCATGGAAGCAAAGCAATTTGATAACATTTCCAGTTAACAAAGGAGTATAAGGGTATGGTTAGGTATTTGAAATCAAAACGAGGCTTTTTGCTGGACAGTTTTGAAAACTTGCTCCACCCCCACTGTCCGGTTCCCTTCTACCCCCATCACAACTGTCCGGTCCACTCCTAACCTACCCACTGTCCGGGACAATAATCTACGCCGCTGTTGATTTGAGGCTTCTGATTAACCATGTTCTTAAATACAGACACATGCGTTATGATTTTCATCTCCCTCGCTTTTATAAAAGAAAGTTATCTCTTGTTTATTTTTACTTGTTTTCCTGTGGTTCAATTTGTTTTAACAATACGTTTTTTTTTAAAAGAGATACACAGAGAAGCCCAGAGACTAAGAAAAAATAATAATAGTGATTTGATTTACTATGCACGCATTTATATAGTGTATGTAAGCTTTACGTGTATTACCATGCACGCATTTATATAGTGTATGTAAGCTTTACGTGTATTACCATGCACGCATTTATATAGTGTATGTAAGCTTTACGTGTATTACCATGCACGCATTTATATAGTGTATGCAAGCTTTACGTGTATTACCATGCACGCATTTATATAGTGTATGTAAGCTTTACGTGTATTACCATGCACACATTTATATAGTGTATGTAAGCTTTACGTGTATTTTTAAAATGTTGCGCGAGACAGTTGCAAGGGTGTATGCAACCATTTGTTGAAAGTGGCGTTAAACACCATAACACTAACCGGCCTAACTTGAAAAAAGTTTGACTAAATAAAAAAACTTTATAGTAAGAAAATCACAGAGTTGTGTGTATTTATCAAAGCATTATCAAACCTAATAAAAAAACCTAAGGTCATTTATGAACAAATATAGATGACAAGTAAGACACCTTAATAATAGAGGATAGTAGATGTCAATATAAAACGTCATGGTGTTTGATCAAATGATTTATGTATGTAATTACTCCTAATAAAAACAAATTATCGTAAGGTGAGAAATTGAATGTGTTGGCCTCGTTAGAATAGCCAAGGACGAGTACTTAGATAAACAAGCGGAAATACTAGATTTCCCATCCTCTTCTATTAAAAACTGGTGGAAGCTACTTAAAAACTTATCAGGGATTCCTTTGACAAATTCAGTTTACTGTTTAAATATTGACAGACAAATAATTGAAAAACGATGTTGACAAGGCAAATTGTTTTAATAAAATATTTTTGTAAGAAGAGTTTGAAGATACCAAACTGAGGGGCAATCAGAATCCGTATATCGAAGAAGAACAAACAACACAATGGTCAAAAGAAAAAGTACGAACTGACAAACAATGATCTACAAAAGATATACATAAAACTAAAGATCGAGTAACACGAACCCAACTTAAAACCGGGGGTGAACTCAGGTGTTCCGAGAGGATAGGCAGTTCCTGCTTTACTAGTGGCACCCGTCGTGTTAATCTAGTTACAAACCCGGTGACAAGTCATGAATGAGGAAAGAACCAGGGAAGTGTTTACGACAAGTGGAATATATCCGTGGTCATTTGTGACACAGATATTCCATAACGGTCAACTAAGTCATGATGGCGACCGTAAAACTTTCGAAGTGATGACTTCAACTTAACCAAGAGGAACCCTTGGTTCGGTAGCTTCTTTGTTAGCATCAACCCTCTATCAAGGAAATCCTGATAGGAACCACAAGTTTTGGAATATCGTATTGATAAACTGAGAGATATATACTCCGTATGCAGGTGCTGCTGGAATGTTGCTACATATAAATGAAAAGTTCAAAATGGGAAAATTGAAATCATCTGTTTTGTCGTTAAGTTTTGTTCTTAACAATCTTCTATTGACGATTCTGATCAAAATCTCCCGCCTGCAAGAGGCAATGCAATTGAATATCCGAAACTATGTGATATATCGACCAGTCAAAAGGACGCAGACGATGTACTCTTAAATTTGAACATATCTAGAGCATCTGGTCCCGACTTGATGCTCCATCTACTTCTCAAAATAGCATAGGCTATTCTTAAGTATCCATTTTCAAAACTTTTTAATAAATCACTACACTCATCTTATTTTCCGCACATGTGGAAATTGGCTAAATTCACAACTGTTTTTAAGAACAAAGGTGAAATAGACTGTATATCAAATAATAGACCTATATCTATATTGTCATCTATTGGTAAATCGATGGAAACATATATTTTAAATATGTTCATAGCTTCTTATTATTGAAAAATGTCCACAGAACAGAATTTCAATGGGGATTTAGACCTGTTAATTCAAGTGTTAAGCAACCTATTCGTATTTTAAATGACGTCGGAAAAGCAATTGATGGTGCAAGAAATAAGAATACTATTATGTAAAGCGTTTGACCGTGTTTAGTGGATAGATGATAAATTATTAAATGGTTTGAAAGTTATCTATCTGATAGACGTCAACAAGTGATTATAAATGGTGAAACTTCGGACACCAAATACATAGATGTAGGGGTTCC